>CM053034.1:136878907-137518907 GCA_028564925.1 Lithobates sylvaticus
GTGCCACACTGTGTGAACATGGAGAAGAGAGAGAACAGCAAATAACTGTCTGATTTGAGAACAAAAATTGTGGAAAAGCATGGACAATCTCAAGCTTGCAAGTCCATCCCCAGATATCTTAAAGCGGACCTTCAGTCATTTCTTCAACTTTCCATCTATTAAATCTTCTGCCCTTGTTTAAACTTTTTTCTGCCAGTAAATACATTCTACAGCCCACTTCCTGCTTGTCTGGTAAAAAGCCTAGGCTTATAACATGCACAGCTCTCTTGTGAGAGTTTGCCAGGCAGGAAGGGGGATGAGTCATAAGAGGGCCAATGAGATCTGCAGAGCTGGAGGTTTGCCTCTGTGTAAATCCAGGAAGTGAACAGGCAGTAGCTTCAGCTGCTCAGTTAAAATGGTTGCAGCCAGACTCGGTGCAGGGAGATTTCTGTAGCATATTTGTCAAGTACAGAATCGCAGGATATATAAAATAATATGCAAAATGGTTGGAGGGAAGTTTCGGAACGGCAAAGATGTTTTTATTACAAATTTTGTGAGCAGACTGCAGTTCCTCTTTAACCCCTTGCTGATGGCTCACGCCGATGTACGTCGGCAGAAGGGCACGTTCAGGCATATTAACGTACCTGTATGTTGCCCTTTAAGACGCGGCATTGTGGGCGCACACCGCTCCGTGAGTGTGATCGCGGGTCCCGGACTCTGTCTCGCGATCGTCTTGCGGAGAGGAAGAACCGGGAAATGCTGATGTAAACAAGCTTTTCCCCATTCTTCCTAGTGACAGGACACTAATCGCAGATCCCTGTGATCGAGCTTGATGGTCAGTGTTGTGTGACACGTAGCCCATCCCCCTACAGTTAGAATCACTCTCTAGGACACACAACCCCTGCAGCACCCCATTACTGGTTAACCCCTTCACTGCCAGTCATATTTACACAGTAATTGGTGCATTTTTAATCACGCTGATCGCTGTATAAATTTGGTCCCAGAATGGCACCAAAAGTGTCCGATCTGTCTGCCATAATGTCGCAGTCACGTTAAAAATCACAGATTGCCGCCATTACTAGTACAATTTATCTTTTTAATATAATAATGCCATAAAACTATCCCCTATTTGGTAGACGCTATAACTTTTGCGCAAACCAATCAATAAACTTGTGTTTTTTACCAAAAATATAGCAATAAAGTGAGTATAGTCTCAGATCATAAATATAAAAGAGAAGGGTTTTCGAGTACCATCATCCATGTCAATAGTTGTAGAAACAAGGGGTAGTATGATTATAGACGCAGGTGCTGATTCTGCGTTAGAACAATCCTATACCCACAAGAGTTTGGGAAGGGGGTTTGGACTATCTCGTTACTTTTATTGAGTCAGATAAATCATAGATTGGAGAAATAATAACAAATATTTAATGGAAAAAACACACACATGAATAAAATATGTACAGGTGTACAAACAAATTCAATTTAAAATCGGCTTATAACCGCACCACAGCGTCTAGAAATCAATACAAATGAGTAACGGGTTTCCCCGCAATATTCGCATTGACTAAACGTAGGGGGCGGTTCCTCTACCGGTTTTGCGGTCTGAACCGCTTCTTTAGGAGTATGATCTGCAATGAGTCATAATTTTAAATAAACAGCATAGGCACAGCCAGATAATTTTATACATAAACAATGTACAAGTATTTCATAAATAAGGAGACTGGCTCACCAGTACAGGCGGAGACACAATTTCGTGGAACCCAACAAATCCCCCCTGCGGCGGATGTGGGGGCTTGTGTAGGACAGGCTCTGATGTTGTAAATACAAACACAGCAGTTTTTAGAAACATTATAGCTCAGTTGGATGGAGATTAGTTGGTGAGACATACCACAGGGTGCAAAGGATTGGATAACTTGTGTGGATAGAGATTGAGAACTGGTAAGGGACAGAGCAAAGGTGGCATGGAAAGAAGGAAAGGGGGAGAAAGTACTAGAATGGATGAAAATGGGAAAGGTGTGGGAGTGGGTGGGGATAGAGGAAAAAGAAGAAAGGAAAAGAAAGGGGTAGAATGGAGGTAATGGGAAAGGGGGGAGATTACCTCCATTCTACCCCTTTCTTTTCCTTTCTTCTTTTTCCTCTATCCCCACCCACTCCCACACCTTTCCCATTTTCATCCATTCTAGTACTTTTTCCCCCTTTCCTCCTTCTTTCCATGCCACCTTTGCTCTGTCCCTTACCAGTTCTCAATCTCTATCCACCGCCCCCTACGTTTAGTCAACGCGAATATTGCAGGGAAACCGTTACTCCATTTTGTATTGATTTCTATACGCTGTGGTGCGGTTATAAGCTGATTTTAAATTGAATTTGTACACCTGTACATATTTTATTCATGTATGTGTTTTTTCCATTAAATATTTTTGTTATTATTTCTCTAATCTATGATTTATCTGACTCAATACAAGTACCGAGATAGTCCAAACCCCTTTCCCAAACTCTTGTGGGTATAGATTGTTCTGACGCAGAATCAGCACCTGCGTCTATAATCATACTACCCCTTGTTTTTACCAAAAATATGTAGAATACGTATCGGCCTAAAAGGAGGAAAAAAAGATGTTTTATGTATTTTTTGGGGATATTTATTATAACAAAAAGTAAAAAAAAAATTTTCAAAATTGTTGCTCTTTTCGTGTTTATAGCGCAAAAAAATAAAACCGCAGAGGCGATCAAATGCCACCAAAAGAAAGCTCCATTTGTGGGGAAAAAAGGACGTCAATTTTGTTTTAAGAGCTACGTCGCACCACTGCGTGATTGTCAGTTAAAGCGACAGTGCCGAATCGCAAAAAAAGCTCTGATCTTTGGCCAGCCATATCGTCCAGGGTTGAAGTGGTTAATGTTCCTGTGTGCACTGTGTGCAACATTGTCAAGAACTTTACAGCCCATGGCACTTTAGCTAATCTCCCTGAACATGGATGAAAGAGATAAATGAATCAAAGAGTTTGCCAAAAACTTACCTGAGGAAGCCAAAATCCTTTTGGGAGCATGATGTAGACAGATAAAACAAAATTGCAGCTTTTCGGTAAAAAGGCCATCATTCTACTGTTTTCAGAAAAATAAATAAGGCCTTTAACCACTTCAATACCAGGCACTTTCGCCCCTTCCTGCTCAGGACAATTTGAATGGCAATTGCGTGGTCATGCAACACTTTACCCAAACAAATACATATATGAACTGGAAGGCACATGGCATAATATATAAATGGGTGTAATGCATAAAGTTGATCTGAGTAGAATCCTATTAAGGCAAAATGGCTGCCACCTTAGTGCCGACGCATTTCTGTGAATACACTTCTTCAGGGAAAGATGCTATAGGATGTCCGAAATAACAAAGTCTGATGACATCAGAAGATTGACTAGGTGCAACCAGAAAGGACAGTATGTCAGTTCTGGGTACTTACAATATGTTCCAAGCTGTGGTGTAGGGTAGAGGCTGGGCCAAAGGAGGTGTCCTTCCCCGGAGCTGAGGTTGCAAAGGATCCAGCACAGGACAGGGACGCACCGGCATCATCCCCAGTGCACAAACTATCGCTTCCACAATATAGCCAATAATTGGTCAGGGAGGTATGTGGAATTGAATCACAAAGTGCTTGGGATAGGAGCTTTTCAGAGCTGTGGTATCTGCACGTGTGTGGAAGTGAGAATTGCGCCCCAATCACCTACGTCACGCTAGGCCAACAGTGCATGGGGTGGGGCCCCAGCCTGGGCGGTGGTAACCCGCTCATGACTGGCGCCGCAAAGTCCAGCTGGGTCGGGAAAGATGGAAAGTACGCGCCCACACAACGACGCCAACCTGTGACGTTATGTGGTGGGGCGATGCGTGACGCCAATGCGTTGTGAGCATCTGCCCCCAATCCCCCACACCATCCTGCCCCACATGGGGCAGAAGTTGAGAGGAACGGGAGGACACGCAGAGCACATCGCAGCGCCTGGCCGAACAGAACATGGCCCAGGAACTGACCACCATGGCCACCAATCCTGGAATGTGTCCAGTGCCCCCAGGATTTAAATGACATGTTACAAAAAACTGTGTGTGGTTCCAATCTGGTGCACTACCTCACAAATCAACCCCAAACAAAGCTGGCAGGGGATGACTGCCTGCTACTGTCAACTGCCTCCATACCTGGTATAGGTAGAAATGGGAAATGTTTGGGACTTTGAGTGAAGCACAGGCATGTGCCTCCATCCAGGGTACAAGAGAGAAGGGGGGGGGGGGGGGCATAGGGACTTTAAATTAAGCAGTTGACAGATTGGGGTTGAAATAAAAAAAAATCAAGTTTATTACATATAAGTAATATTGGACAGAGGCTCCTTATCACGATCGGAGATGCAGGGTGTCAGACTGACAGGCCACACTCACGATCGCCGCACTGCGCGCCCCTGTGGGTGCGCACCGGCATGTTATCCTGCTGGACGTCATATGACGTTCAGTTAGGATAACTGGACCACCGCCCGGCCATCAATCTGGTATAGGCTGGGCGGAAATGGTTAAAAAAAAGGATACAGTCCCTCATACACCCTTAGAATTCTGGGGTGCATTGTAGGGCCCAGTGTCAAAGTTGGGTCTCCGTCGGAGGTCATGGGTCTTGCAGCAGGACAATGACTCCAAAGCACAAGTCAAAAAGCACCCAGAAATGGTTTAAGACAAACCACTGGAGAGTACTGAACTTGCCAGCAATGAGTCCCATAATCCCATAGAGTACCTGTGGAAAGCTCTCAAAACACTGGTTGGTAAAATGAACCCTTTCAACCTGAAATTAAGTGGTCCAAAATTCCAGTAGATAGGTCTAAGAAACTCATTGAATACAGGAAGCGATTGAGCTCCGTAATTTTTTCTTTTCAGTTTGCTTTCAAATATTAAAATGAGGATGTCCTAATGTCCAGTCCATTTTGGGAGTTTTTTGTGGAATGTCAAACTTGGCTTTTTATTTTTCCACCAATACAAATCAGAGATAAACATGAGAATGCCTAAACATTTGTAATTGCAACAATTTTCTGGGCGAACTGGTATTATCTGACAAATGCAGGGGTGCCAATATTTTTGACTGTATGTGTATTACTGTAATGCAGCTAAGCTGCATATACACTGATAATAAGCACACAAGTGCTGCTGCAAGGGTGAAAAAATACCCTTTGTTGCCAGCACACAGTCGAAACAATGATTTTTTTCACACAAAGCAGCAGCTAAGTTCTCCAACAGCCTCACAAACGCTGTTCCAAATCAAAGAGCTGCTTTGGAAGAGGTAGCAAAGTCTTGGAGGTTCTGTTCTGGAGGTTGTGTTGTATAGCTGTAGAGCCAAACAGCTGCTTTGTGCAAAAGCACTGTTGAATTTAACTTTTGCTGTACCACTTGGAGTGGGTTTTTATTTTTTATTTTTATGAAGTACAATATTATTTCTACATCCTCTTAGTAATAAAAAGGGGAATTCAATTGGGCCTTAACACGGTATTAAACCCATAAGCAAATATTTATTATGTTGGAGCTTACCAATTCTTTTTTAGGCTTTTTTATTTTATTTTTATCTGGTGAGCCTGACAGTGTTATTTTTCAGCAAAACAAGCTGACACTACTAATGGTAGTGTAAGTTGTTGCAAACCATTTACTATTGACAGCTTTTATTTATATATGTAAAACCTTATCCCAAAAGTAACTGTTGCTATAGCTGCATCAAAAGGGTTATCTGGAGTTTGGCTTCAGCTTGTTTAGTGTATGTAAATCTGCTAGTCCATCTATCACTCCCCTCCCCCCAGACTGAAAATGCGGCTGTACAAAGGTATCTGTTGCTCCTTCATCCTAAGTGTAGGAACTCTAATACAGCAGGTGAAAAAAGCCTAAATAAAAAAATAATGCAGCCCCCATATCTGATTTTGCAATAAAATAAATTTTTGGGTTTAATCCTGCTTTAAAGTGGTTGTAAACCCTTAAATATACTTGGTGAAGTAACTAGCACTGGGTGATGCATAGAGATGAAACAAATCCTACATAAGACGTGCCTAATTATCTGCAGCCATTTCATCTGTAGTGCCTTCTAAAACATACATTTTACACATGATTTCTTAGCTCTGAAAAGCAGGGGGCAGGGATCTGAAATCTCTCAGGCTACTTTCACACTGGGGCGGGCGTCGGTGGTAAAGCGCCACTTCACCGTCATTTTAGCGGCGCTATTCGGCCGCTAGTGGGGTGGTTTTAACCCAGGCTAATGGCCGAAAGAGGGTTAAAACCACCTGTAAAGCACCCCTGCCCCATTGTTTTCAATGGGCAGGGGCGCTTTAGGAGCTCTCAACCCTGATTGAAGGCAAGGAACACGTGTCCCCTCATAGTACACAGGAACATGCACAGCTGTGGCTGTCAATCACAGGCTGTGTGCTGGAGTGGTCTTCTCCTCTCACCAATTATTTTGCAGAATTGGGAAAATCATTTAGAAGCAGAGATAACAGTGAAACGAAGCAGCAGAGAGAAATCACACTCAGTGCTTTGGATAGACACAAGTTCACAGTATTGAAGGATATGCTTTGCTTGTATTTTATATCTGAGATCGTTCTGTGCATCGCACAGAGGCCCTTCACTTGCGGACATATCCCCTATCTGCAAACACTTCTCTACATGCCCAAGGAGCTTTCCACTACCAAACGGATCTCAACCAGCGTCAGTCTGCCCCAGTCAGCTCCTTAGAGCGTGCTGCGGAAGTGCTAACACTGGGAGACACTATGACAATACATATTAAAATACATCTTCATAAAATGTCCAACAATTAAAGAGGTTTAAGTATTCAGGTAATTCCTTGTTAGGCTTCATGTACACTGAGCTTAAACTACCAGTCCCTTTGATAGAAAAAAAAACTCTTTTAGGCCCCTTTCACACTGGGGCGTTTTTCAGGCGGTACAGCGCTAAAAATAGCGCCTTTTCACCGCCTGAAAAAATCCGGCCCCTTTTAACTCCAGTGTGAAAGCCGGCGGGCTTTCACACTGGAGCGGTGCGCTAGCAGGATGGCAAAAAAGTCCTGCTAGCAGCATCTTTGGAGCGGTATAGGAGCGGTGTGCCGCTCCTTCCCATGGATTTGAATGGGAAACCGCTGCAATACCGCCGCTACTGCGGGGGTCTTTAACCCTTTTTCGGCCGCTCGCGGGGGTAAAACAGCACCGCGAGCGGCCGACTACCGCGGTTAAAACGACGGTAAAGCAGCGCTAAATATAGCGCTGCTTTACCGTCAACGCGGCTCCCCGCCCCAGTGTGAAAGGGGCCTTGGTGTTTTGTGTTCACATTTTAAAAGTTTAGCGTTTTTTTTTTTTTTTGTCCTTGAAAGGTCCAATCAGAAACGCAAAGAAGGATTTTTTTTTCCTGCCTCTAAACTTTACACTTAAAATATGCCTGTAATCGTCCTAATGTGTATGGACACGCCTGTAATCGTGGACACATAGGATAACATTGAGCTCCTTCTACAGGCAAAATGCAAAACTCCTGTAGAAGCAGCAATTTTTAAAGTCAGTGTGCATGGACCCTCAATGGAAAGTGTATAAGGGTAAATATAAAGGGTGCTGTTGTCTGGCTATCTTTTTGTTTTTTTACCAGTTTTGGGTGACTGACCCAGCTTAGAAAGTCAGTGAAATCAGATCTGCTCCTTATACTTGTAGTGACTTAAGCCTGGTACACACAATGAGATTGTGTGATTGTCCTTTTGTATTTTTTTGTTTGCATACTAGTCTACATATCGAAAATCTGGTTTACTAAAATACAAAAATTCTCATCCGACAGAATAAAAATTCGGTAGTGATGTTTTTGTGTTGTATTTTTAGACGAAAACTGTACTGATTAAATGAAAATCATACAATCTGGTATCGTACAAAAACAATTTTTGTTTTGTCCCTTTGAAAAATTTCAGACAAAAGCGATGTACCAACGATCAGCTTATCGTACGATCAATTCGAAAGCGGTATTTTTTTTGTCATATTTTCTGATCGTCTGTACAGGCCTTTAGAAATACTGCAGCTTCTTTATCAATTTGATATCCAGGGAGATAGAATTTTTAGGATAGGTTAGCAATAACAACCTCCTATATTCTAGCAGTACTGGCTTCCTTCAAAATTAAGTCATTAATTTTGTGTTTAATGAATTTATTAAATGCCATATTGATATAACCCTATTAGTATTTTAATATATATACTATATATATTTTTTTCTGTTCATCAAGGGGTTCACTTAAGAAAACAGCATTCTTTTATTGAGCAAGGCAAGAAGTGTCGCTACTGTGATACAGTCTTTCATGAGCGATATGCCCTGATTCAACACCAGAAGTCTCACAAAAATGAAAAGCGATTCAAATGCGACCAGTGTGAATATGCTTGCAGACAGGTAACGTTATTGAAAGCTGTGACACATGAAATGTAAACTTAAAATTTTAGGAGTTTTGTAACTGAAAATAACTCTTTGATCCTTCAATGCACAGTAAATGGTTATATTAAGCAGCTTATCTGATGGTATGTTCACAATAGTTGACTGCATTTCTGGCCTTTCAGGTATTTTTTTTTCTACTTTAAAGTAATTCTAAAGGTTGTTATTAAAAAAATGTTATATTAACCTGCTCTGTGTAATGGTTTTACACAGCGCAGCATTGATCCTCTTATTTTTGGGTCCCCCCCAGTGGCTCTTGCTCCTCCCCCCTGCCCAGTGCCCCCAATAGCAAGCCTTTTGCTATGGAGGCACTCGAGCAGGCTCCCTTCATGAGCCACGCTCCTGTGAATGTACACTGTCCATTCACACACAGTGTGTCTGGGTAACCCCCCCAGTACTCTTTCATTGGCTCACTGGCTGTGATTGGCAGGAGCCAATGGCTCCACCTGCTGTGTAAGCCAATGAGGAGAGAGACATCCGGGAGAGCTGCTGCTCTCATGCACATTGCTGGATCAAGATCAAGCTCTTCTTTAATGAATCATGCTGCATTCACATCTGAGCGTTTTCTAGCTTGAAGCTCCAAAACACTGGAGTGGGGGGGGGGGGGGAAATCAATTCTCTATGGAGATGGTTCACTCCCTGTCATCTGAAGCTCAAAAAAGCTGTGGAGCATTTTCTGGCGTGTTTTAATTCTCATAGAAATGTGCCATTCGCGTGTTGTTTTTTTTTTTTATTTGTGCGATTTTCTGCTCAAATGGAAAAATGTCAGTCAAACTCTTCTGCTCTGCTTCTCCACGCTCGTTGGATCGCTAAGCTGTGGAGGGGCAGTGAGTGGCCATCTCAGCAGCTTGCCATCAGTCCAGGCATCTGGCAGATCCAGACTTCCTAAGTCGGGAGGACGTGGTGCCTGGACTGACTGATCCTGGTGACAGAGATGGCAGAGAGCAGACTTGATGCCAAAGCCCCAAAAACGCTGCATCCAAACACGCAAGTTGTACATCAAAAAAATGTGCATAAAATCGTGCGAGAAAACGTTGAGAAAAGCACTCAGATGCTAAGCTCAGGTGTGAATGCAGTCTTAAGGTAAAAAATAGCCTTTAGAGGTAAATATGTTAATTTTTCACAAGAGAAGAAAAAAAATGCAAACAATAACCATAAAGAGACAATACTAAGTTAGGCAAGTAGCACAAAGATGCATATTCATGCAATCACATGGAATGAACATTGAAAACTGAGGACAGCACAGAAGTAGGAAGCATGACATTGGCATACGTTACAATAAGGGGGGACGACCCCAATCCCATACAAATAAACAGATAAGTCACAACACATGGTGTTGGACGTAAATATAGGTGCCTCAATGGTCAAGAAAAAAACTAAAAATTACCAAAATTACCTGCATGCAGGCCAAAAGGCTCCAAAAGCATACGGCAAGAGAAAGCAAAAAAAGATCTGAGGGGAGAAGAATTGGAGGAAAAGGAAAATGGAGAGAGGAAAGGAAGGAGACACCGAAGATACCAACCGGAGGCCTAGTTAATCCAAATGGACAATTGCCTAAACATGAACAATTCACATGGTACAGGGGAAAAAAAAAAATATTGATGTAGATAAAAGAAGGCAGTTACACTGAAATCAGCGAGTGAAACCTGCATGAAAGGCCATCATGCAACTACATGGGTCAACATCACTGAGGAGAGAGAGGAAGCCGGAGCGGATACCATTGATTTCATAGCATCCGACTAGGAAAAATGTATCCAGATATACCGCAGAGTTTTAGGCCTCATGCACATAGGGAGTTAAGGAGTTAAAAAAAACAAGCTGCAAAGCCACTACCAACGCCAGGAAAAAGCGGCTGTAAAAACACGCTTTTTGCATTGGTGTTAATGCGCGTTTACCCACATTTGCTTTTATAAAAGCCGTCTTAACTAATCAGTTTCAGCCAATTGATTTGAATAGAAGTAGCATCCAAGTCGGATCATGATGATCCGACTTGTGGTGCGACTTGTGCTCTGAGGATCTTTGAGGGGATCATACCATTCGGTCTGGTGTAGATTTTGAGGGGAAACCCTCACCAAAAAAATGGCGTGGGACCCCCCCCCCCCCCCTCCTCAAAACCCATACCAGACCCTTATCCGAACATGCAGCATAGCAGGTCAGAAAGGGGGGGTGCCCCCCCCCCCATCCTGGACCATACCAGGCCATACGCCCCCAAAATGTTGATGGGGGTCAAGGGCCTCTTCCCCACAACCATGGGCAGTGGTTGTGGGGTTCTGCGGGCAGGGGGGCTTTTCGGAATCTGGTGGCCCCCCAGATCCGCACCCCCCCATTCACCCAAAAAGTATCTTAACCCGCGTTTAGCAGCTTTAGGTGTTTTTACAACTGTAACACTGGTCCTTAGAGCGTGCTGGACCTAGAGTTTTATCTTTTTGCAGCTTGAAAACGCCTATGCCACTTGCAGCTACTAAAAGCCAGTGTGCACATGAAGCCGTAGAATAACATGGAGAGGTGTTTTTAAGCTGCAAAAAAAAAAAAAAAAAACCTGACTCTGGTAAAAGCATCTGTAAAAAAAAAAAACCCTATGTGCATGAGGCCTTAAAGGCTACTACTTTTTTTTTTTTTTTAAATAACAAACATGCTATACTTACCTCCACTGTGCAGCTCGTTTTGCACAGAGTGGTCCCGAACCTGGTCTTCTGGGGTCCCTCAGCGGCTGTCTCGGCTCCCTCCCGCAAGGACTTCATAACTTCATGCGAGCTCCCTCGCATGGTGTGGAGTGCTTGCAGGCACGCTTCAGTGATATAGCTGGCGGCCATAGCCGCTCACTGTATCACTTGGTGCGCCGCGCCATTGGATGTGATTGACAGCAGTGCGAGCCAATGGCTGCGCTGCTTTCAATCCATTCACTCTAGACAATCAACGGCCAGGGTGAGCGGCGAAGAGGATGTCGGGGGTGAGCGCGGGACTTTCGAGGGGTCAGGTAAGTAAAACGGGGGTGCTGGGGGGGGGGGGGGTGCATTGTCAAATGTTTTTTCACCTTAATGCATAGAGTGCATTAAGGTGAAAAAACTTTTACCTTTACAACCCCTTTAAATCTCTAAATTTACTAGCAGACACAATCTAGCTCTTTTAATGCAAAAATCACTATACATACCTTTTTTTGAAGCCGCTCTGGTCCAGTCCAGTCTCCAGCTGCGGAAGCTGAAATACCTGGGAATTGACGTCACCCACAGGGTTACTATGGGGCTTCCGTTATCGGCTGCCTCTTGTGGACCCGCCTAAGCAGAGAAGCTGCCACTGACAGCTGAGCGTGGGACCAGACGGAAGCGACTTCAGGAAAGATGTGTATAGCGATTTTTGCTTTACTGGGCTAGATGGGTTCGTTTTAGATTGTTCCTGCAAGTAGATTTTAGTTTTAGGCTGAACGTCTACTTTAAATTGTCAGGCTCCATTTCCAGCAAGAAGCTGACATGTTGTGGAAATTATAAGCTTCGCCTATAAGCAAATTCCGCTGCTCTAATGAGCACAATTACAGCTCTATAATCCGGGAAAGCGCGTATCACGTTAAGAGGTCAGTATTGTCCTCATGACCTTGGGCAGTCCTGTTTATAGGTCTGAACAGGGATAACAAAGAGGTGGTGGCTTCACAATCAGCCAATCCAACACCTGTATACCTTCAAAAAGGACCAATCAGACACTTGTATACGTTCAAATAGATATCAGGTAGTGACGTATGCAATTGTTCGTGTGCAGAGCAACGTGTGCAGTTTCCTGCTGAAATGCACGTGCAGGCATCCAAGACAATGTGCCTCACGTTGTGCAAACACTGCGAGCATTACTCTGATCAGGACCGTGTGCATATTCCCACCATTTACTGTTGGCATGGACCATACTCCACGAGGCTCAGCGAGCCATCTTTTTTATGATTATACTATTGTTCCCATGTACGCCAGTCTGTTTGCCGGGAGTGTAGATGCAGTCACCATGAGGGGGCCAGTCTATTGGTGAGGCATAAACGAACACCCCTTAAACAACCACGGGAAGGTTTCCGCAACAAACAGTCTTTCACCGGTGTCTGTATGTGGGGACACATTTGCATGAGCGTATTGCAGCAAAACTGACACTGAGAGACATCTGACAATATCAGCCAGTTCCCGACTGGCGCACACAGATGTACGTCGACAGAATAGCATGGACAGGCAAATGGGCGTACAGGTACATCCCTTTAAATTTGCCTCTGTGAGTCCGATCGCGGGTCCCGCGGACTCGATCGCCACGGGGAGGAAGAACGGGGAGATGCTAAAGTAAACGCGCATCTCCCCGTTCTGCCTAACAGTGTCACTGATCTCTGCTTCCTGTGATTGGAGCAGAGATCAGTGATGTGTAAAACAAAGCCACGACCCCCCCACAGTTAGCAACACTCCCCTAGGACACACTTAACCCCTTCACTGCCACCTAGTGGTTAACCCCTTCACTGCCAGTGTCATTTACACAGGAATCAGTGCATTTGTATAGCACTGATTGCTGTATAAATGACAATGGTCCCAAAAATGTCCGCTGTGTCCGACATAATGTCGCAGTCACGATAAAAATCGCTGATCGCCGCCATTACTAGTACAAAAAAAAAATCATCAATAAAAATGCCATAAAACTATCCCCTATTTTGTAAACGCTATAACTTTTGTGCAAACCAATTGGTAATCGCTTATTGTGATTTTTTAATTTTTATTTTTTTAACCAAAAATATGTAGAAGAATACGTATCGGCCTAAACTGAGGGGAAAAAAAAATGTTTTTTTTAATACATTTTTTGGGGGATATTTATTATAGCAAAGTTAAAAAGAATGCGTTTTTTTTTTTTTTATTTTTTTCCCCAAAATTGTCACTTTTTTTTTTTTTTTGTTTTGTTTATAGTGCAAAAAATAAGCCACAAAGGTGATCAAATACCACCAAAAGAAAGCTCTATTTGTGGGGGGAAAAGAACGTAAATTTTGTCAGTTAAAGCGACGCAGTGCCGAAAAGCAAAAGTGGTCTGGTCTTTGGCCAGCAAAATGGTCCGGTCTGAAAGTGGTTAATAAAAATTTCCACAACACACCAAAGGGAATACCTGATGCAATAAAACTGTATCGAGATACCAATCTAGAAAGTATCTGTTCTTTTTCTGAGCATAGCAGGAAATAGCTTAAGCAAGAACGATGTGTGCCAATTCTTGTGGGTGATCTCGCAGCCAAGATCCCGGGCCCATAACGTAGTGTACATGGGCAAGGAGCTATGGACAGAAGGTAATAAAAAGCTTATACACCGAATATGGCACATGTTGGGGAGCCTCTGAGGGGGAGCATAACTGTTCAACTGCGGTCAATGGACTATGGATGGAGTTGGAAGAACGCAACTGTTTACAAAGGGGTCTTCCGATGGCGATGAGTAAGCCAGTCAATGGCAGCCTCATCCACAGTAGAGGGGGGAAAATGGGAAGATCACATTGCGTCAACCATCGTCCAATCTGACCATGTGAAAGTGTCCAATCAAGGGAACCCTTTCTGCGGCCTATAGGAAAGGTCGGGTTAACAAAAAGCGGGGATCAGGGGACCCGGGTACAAGGACAAAACAGATATTTTGGAGAATGCCACGATCAAAGAGTAGCAAAGGTCAAAGGAGAGGCTGCTTGCAGTAGTGAAAAGTTTGATTTCAAATTCCTTGGTAAAGATCTCAATCTTCTGCCTTTAGAACCATTTAGGATAGGAGGAAACATGGGGGAAAGGTGCATGTATTACATGTGTGTTTATTTTTTTATTTTGCCCTGGGATACACTTTGCCAACCAAGTCTACAATTTTAGTAAGTGCGATGTAATTTCAAAACATGTTCTCACTTTTTATTGGAATTTTTTGTTTTCATTACATTTGTTTAAATCCTGCAGGAGCGTCATATGATCATGCATAAACGAACCCACACTGGAGAGAAACCTTATGCTTGTAGTCATTGCGATAAAACATTCCGCCAGAAACAGCTCCTGGACATGCACTTCAAAAGATATCACGACCCCAGCTTTGTTCCTGCTGCATTTGTTTGTTCCAAGTGTGGTAAAACATTTACACGTAGGGTAAGTTTGGCAATTTTTGTTTTATCCCCATCACTAATTTTTAACTTTGGAATCTGCTTTCAGCTTACTGAAAACTATGCTGCTTTACTGAATAGTGCACAATTTTTCTATAAAAATAAAGCTATGTGAAAACTGCTCTTTACAGTAACAAACACATGCAAACTGGTAGAGAAATTTTGATATTTACCTGCTTCCCGTCCGGCTTATAGTAAAATAATGGCTGGGCGGGAGCTCTCTTGTTCGCTGTGGAAGTCATACGATGTCCTCCCAGGCTAACGCCTCACATGTGCCCCATGGGAGGACGATCAGTGTACAGACCAGGCCAACCACAGCCCATCTACCACCAAATGAAAGCCTAGTTTGTCCTGAAAAAAAAAACTAGGTATAATCTACCTAGTATAATCTACCTAGATGCACAAAGCAGTTCTGGTGATATTGTACAGTTCTGCTAATACATGTCAAAGTTGCAAAATTATGCTTGGGCATTACAATTTGTTTTACCCTTAAGCAAGAAAGGGTTAAAGAAAACATGAGTGAGCAGACACATTACTTTTATTTCTTATGGGATTCATTATCAACTGTAGGTCATGACAGAATGCTTCAGTGAGGAATGGTATTCTTGTCGCTGTAGCTCTTGTTGACCCCTCTCCAAACATAGTGCTTATGGTTGTGACCATAAAGCTCTATTTTGGTCTCCTCACTCCAGATTAGTGTGCCAGAAGGTGTGAGGCATGTCAAGGTGTTGGGCATAATTTATTTATTTTTTTTTTTTTTTTGTGGTGTTGGCACAGTAAAGGCTTCTTTCTGGCAGCTCGACCATGCAGTTAATTTAAGATTAATCACTGTGCTTGTAACGGTAATAAAGCAGCTGCATTAATTGTATGGTGGCAATAAGCATGAAAAATATGATACGCATCACTATTAATGTAGTTTAGCAAATAAGTCCATTAGTGTTTGAAATAAGTCCTTTTTCAGGAGAAAACGCTGGAATCACCCACAGTGTAGACAAATACAAATTAGGTGAATACGGACTTATCCTCCACCGAACATCCACACCAGGCCTCTTACCAAAAAGAATAGACCACTTAATCACGGGTGGTCAAACAGGCATGATAAATCCACAGAGCCACAAAACCATTAATGGAGATCAGATGGCTGGGTCTTGTAGTTCCACCAAATAATCAGAGGTGCATGCATAAAATATAAAAGCAGGAACTCCTCATGGTGTAGTATTATAAAACCAGGGTCATATTTATTCAAAGAAAAATACAGGGTACTCGCATTTCATCAGATAAAATGAGCATGTAAAAGACAGCAGTCTGTATAAGCAGCATTTGTTTCCAACCACAAAGATGGCCGCGGTCGACACGTTGCAGTGTCATGATGTCAGAACTTCTCCCAACGTGGCGCTTCGTCCAATCGAACGTCGTCAGGGGCGTGGTTGGAGTTCATACTGACTTCTTTATATAGGAGGAAGGACGGAAGTAGACACGCCCATTCCCCTTTGTTCCAAGCCTCTTTCCCGTCCGCAGGAAGCAGAACCACAAATAACCGGATGTTTACACCCAGGTCTCAGAATACATGCTAGAAACACCCACGGCGGCCATGTTTAGGGAGACTAGATAGGAAACACTATACATGTATCCATATAATCTGAGAGGGGAAGAAAAAGAAACCAGGCCAGATTGGAAACAAGAATAATAAAAAAAAATTAAGAATTCTTAAAAAATCCAAAAATGGAACTATTGAGAGTAATAGAGAGGCTTGGAACACAGGGGACTGGGCGTGTCTACTTCTACCCTTCCTCCTGTCTACACTGTGGGTGATTCCAGCATTTTCTCCCGAACAAGGACTTTATTTCAAACACTATGGAGTTTTTATTTGCAATGCTACATTTATAGCTCTGCATATCATTATATTTTTGATGCAGTTCATTTGCAGTATCCTCGTATTGTGCTGCTTGAAACAACCACACCATCTTTTTCCAGAGCATCCTGTATCTCTACTGAGGTCAGCTCTTTTGTACTAGCAATTGGAACAGCTAACCAGCCGCTCGATTGCTTTTACATGCAGCGGGAGGGGACACAAAGTTTGCTGCTTCAGCGTTTTTCGATTTTTTTTTTTTTTTTTTTTTTTTTTTTGTCAGATGTTACTATGGTGTACTGAAGTATATTTACAAGCGTTTTTATAAGTGTCAAAGGCTTTTATTGACCATTATAATATTTGAAGTGTTGACCCTTCTTTTTCAAGACCTCTGCAATTCGCCCTGGCATGCTGTCAACTTCTGGGCCACATCCTGACTGATGGCAGCCCTTTCTTGCATAATCAATGCTTGGAATGATTTTTTTTTTTTTTTCTGTTCACCCGCTTCTTGAGTATTGACCACAAATTCTCAATGGGATTGAGGTCTGGGTAGTGTCCTGACCATGTACCCAAAATGTTGATGTTTTGTTCCCTAAGTGACTTAAGTTATCACGTTTGCCTTATGGCAAGGTGCTCCATCATGCGTGAAAAGGCATTGTTTGTCACCAAACTGTTCTTGGATGGTTGGGAGAAGTTGCTCTGGGAGGATGTTTTTTTTTTTTTTCTTTACCATTTTTTTATTCATGCCTGTGTTCTTAGGCAAAATTATGAGTGATTGGCTGAAAAGCAACCCCACACATGAATGGTCTCAGGAAGCTTTACTGTTAGCGTGACAGGAAGGTTTTTTCCGCATGCCCCAAACAATTGGAAAGGGGATTCATCAGCGAAAAATACTTTACCCCAGTCCTCAGCAGTCCAATCCCTGTACCTTTTGCAGAATATCAGTCTGTCCCCGATGTTTTTCCTGGAGAGAAGTGGCTTCTTTGCTGCCCTTCTTGACACCAGGCCATCCTCCTCCAAAAGTCCTTGCCTCACTGTGCGTACAGATGCCCTCACACCTGCCTGCTACCATTCCTGGTTTTGCCCCGATCCCACAGTTGAATCAACGGTAGGAGATGGTCCATGACGCTTGCTGGACTTTCATGGGCGCCCTGAAGCCTTTTTCACAACAATTGAACTGCTCGCCTTTGAAGTTCTTGATCTGATAAATGGTTGATTTAGGTGCAATCTTGGCAGCAGAAATATCCTAGCCTGTGAATACCTTTTTGTGCAAAGCAATGATAACTGCACGCGTTTCCTTGCAGGTAACTATCCTTAACAGAGGAAGAACAATGATTTTGAGCACCACCTGCCTTTTTAAAGCTTCTAGTCTGTTCTAACTCGATCAGTATTAGTGATTTAGAGTCTTTCCTCAACACTAACACCTGTGTTAACGAGAGAATCGCATGTCAGCTGGTCCTTTTGAGGCAGGGCTGAAATGCAGTGGAAATCTTTCTTTTTTTTTTTTTTTTGGGGGGGTAAAGTAAATAAGTAAATTTTTTTTATTTTTTTTTATTGAAAATATAGTACATACAAAAATAAAAAAAAGCAGTGTCAAACTTTACAAGTGCGTGTGGCATTTTTCCCAAACATATACAGTATGTAAACATTTTATCTGGAATGTAGGTAAATAAAATCCTATGTCATGAGTGTGTACAGTACATTTTACATACACTTCATTCTATACAACAAGCAGAATATACAGTTTTAGAGTCTCTAGGCATTCTGACCCTGTGTTTCCATAACAATCTCCGAAAGTGCAAAATGCTTCATACGCCATGGTAACATCTTTAACCGCTTCCCGACCGGCGCACGACGATATACGTCGACAGAATGGCACAGACAGGCATAAGTATAAATACGCCCCCTTTTAAGATGCCGCCGTGCCATCGGGCTCGTGCCGGTCGGGACCCCCGTGAGGCCGGTCACGTGTCCCGCGGACTCGATCGTCTCACGGGAAGGCTGAACGGGGAGATGCGGAAATAAACAGCATCTCCCCGTTCTGCCTAGCAACTAGTGACGCCGATCTCTGCTCCCTGTGATTGGAGCAGAGAGCAGCATTCACTAGCTGACAGCCACGCCTAGTGGTTAACCCCTTCACTGCCAATGTCATTTACACAGGAATCAGTGCATTTAAATAGCATTGATTGCTGTATAAATGACAATGGTCCCAAAAATGTCCGATGTGTCCGCCATAATGTCACAGTAACAATAAAAATCGCTGATCGCCGCCATTACTAATAAAAAAAAAAACTAATAATAAAAATGCTATAAAACTATCCCCATCTTGTAAACTCTCTAACTTCTGCGATTTTTTTTTTTAAAAAAAAAAAAAAAAAAATATGTAGAAGAATACGTATCGGCCTAAACTGAGGAAAAAAAATCACACTGACTCCTCCCCGCCCCCTAGTGGTTAACTCCTTCTCTGCCACTGTCATTTACATAGGAATCAGTGCTATTTAAATAGCACTGATTTCTGTATAAATGACAATGGTCCCAAAAATGTCCGATGTGTCCGCCATAATGTCGCAGTCACAATAAAAATCGCTGATCGCCGCCATTACTAGTAAAAAAAAAAACTAATAATAAAAATGCTATAAAACTATCCCCTATTTTGTAAACGCTATAACTTTTGCGCAAACCAAACGATAATCGCTAATTGCGATTTTTTTTTTTTTTTTTTTTTTTTTTTTATTTCAACCAAAAATATGTAGAAGCATACGTATCGGCCTAAACTGAGGAAAAAAAAAAATGTTTTTTTATATATTTTTTGGAGATCTTTATTATTGCAAAAAGTAAAAAATATTGCATTTTTTTCAAAATTGTCGCTCTATTTTTGTTTATAGCGCCAAAAAATAAAAACCGCAGGGACGATCAAATACCACCAAAAGAAAGCTTTTATTTGTGGGGGAAAAAAGGACGTCAATTTTGTTTGGGAGCCACGTCGCACGTCCGCAATTGTCAGTTAAAGCGACGCAGTGCCGAATCGCAAAAAGGGGCCTGGTCCTTTGGCTGCCAATTGGTCCGGGGCTGAAGTGGTTAATTCAAAAAAGTGTATTTTTTCAAAAAAAAAGTGCGCTTGTAATACCGCTGCGTAAATACGGTGTGACAAAGTATTGCAAGGACCGACATTTTATTCTCTAGGGTTTTAGGAAAAAAGGTATAATGTTTGGGGGGGGGGGGGGGGTCTAAGTAATTTTCTAGCAAAAAAAACAAAACAATTTTTAACTTGTAAACACACCTCAAAAAGAGGCTCGGTCCTTAAGTGGTTAACTGACAAATGCGCGGTCGTACAACGCTTTACCCAAACAAAGTTGACGTCCTTTTTTTTTATTTTTTATTTTTTTCCACAGATAAAGCTTTCTTTTGATGGTATTTGATCACTTCTGTTGTGCTTTGTAAGTGGGCAAACGTACAAGATCAGCAGGGGATCGAATACTTTTTTTCCCTCACCATATATTGGGCTACAGACTGCTCAAACTGCAAACTTGCACAGCCATAATAAAATGGTAACAGACTTGATAGCAATTAGATGAGTTCCTAAAGATCTAATATCTAATATATCCCAGTGCTAGAATGCAAAAACACTGTACGGCCCTTTTCACACGAGGCGGACTCCGCTTCCACAGAGTCCGGCTCACTGGGAGCTCTCTCCGTTGATCTCTGCTGAGCCGGTGGATGACAGGTCCCTCTCTGCCCACTGAGCGGGGAGGGGCTTGTCGAGCACTGCTGGTCTCTATGGAGAGATCGGATGAAAACGGACAGCGTGTTCGTTTTCATCAGATCTCACCTGATCCGATCCGCCAGCGACGGGTCTGGACGTAGAGCCATCTGTCTGCTTTTGGCGGATCGGACCGTGTCGGATGTCAGTGGACATGTCTCCGCTGACATCCGTCGCTCCATAGACTAGCATGGAGCGCCCATTCAGGTCCGCCGTCAAAACTGACAGGCGGGCCTGAACGGGCCGTCAGTGTGAAAGGGGCCTAAAGCATATCAACAGTGCACTCATGATGCTGCGGCGACTCCTTGCCCCATTGTAACTCGCAGATGCTAATCTATGACAGTGTTTGTAGCAGTCTGCTGCTGAAATGCTGGTTCGCTATATGTTAGGCTGCAGACTCTGTTCCAGAAAACGAATTGAGATTATACCTAGCCGCAGGACAGTTCAGATGTGGCTTTCAGTTGGGGGATCCACTTCTAAAAATTTGCTATTCAGCTTTTTCTTTGCCTTGAATACTTGGGTCTAGCCCTGGACACATTCAAAGCAAAGGTTTTCCTTGCAGAAAATAAAATGTCTTTCTCAAGCAAGCTCACACTTAATATTGAAGATCAAAGATTCATCCCACAATGAGCTTCCCCATGAGACTTCTAAGCCTCATGGTCGCACCATTCAAGGCTGTACAGAATATCTGGGTATAGAACCCAACAGTTGGGGAGGATAAAGAAAGCAGTGAAAAGAAGGAGGGAGGGGGGGGGGGGGTATTGTGCAGCACAGGGGTGATGGATATAGTGACATAGTCACATCTTTTAAGAATTTAATAAGTATTGCCTTTCATCGGAATATATGTACAAGTTCCACAGCCTCTAGATTTTAGAGTGTTTTTCTTGTTTGTTTTGTGCTGTAAGCACCAGATCCTCTAGTTTCTTAATTTCTTCTACTTTACGCAGCCACAATCCAATGGATGGAGGTGTGTTGTGTCCAGGTCGCTGCAATGCAAGATTTTGCGGCGTTGAGCATGTGTCGCGCAATGGACTTCTTGTACGATTATGACGGCATGCAGCAGGAAGAACGCTAGATCTTTTTGAATTGTGTGGTCTGTGAATTTTTGTACAATTGTCTATTGTTTTCCAAAAGTGTAGTAGTAGTAGTAGTAGTAGTAGTAGTAGTAGTAGTAGTGGGCATGACCAAAAGACATGGAGAAGTGTTCCTTTATCTGTTTGACACCGCCAATATTTATCTGTCGTGGTAGGGAAAAGTTTGTGTAGTAGCTAAGGTGTATAGTACCACCTTGTTAGAATCTTATAGTTTGTTTCTTGTATTCTTGTGCAGATGGACGATTTTAGAGAAAATCGGAGGATGTTTTGTATTTGCACGTCAGTGAAAGTCTGTTTTTCGGTCTTTTTCCCATTTTTGTAAAAACACCAGTTCTGGTTGTTAGGTTGTTAAGTAGGGTGTATGTTTTCGTCAGTACTTGGGCTAGTACTCCTTCGTCACTACAATAGTCCTCAAATGTTGTCAAATCGCGTTTAAATTGTACTGGGTCTGGTACTAATTGGATGACGTGATGTAATCGTATAGCTTTCCAGAATGAAAGTTGGAAGCTACCATTATCACTTGTTTGTGCTCAATGGACATTGATCCAATCACTATCTAGTGTAGAGCAGTCTTTACCTATTGTCAAAAGCGTATCATATTCTGATTGGTTCAATCCAGGAGTAAACGCCGGGTTGCCAAGAATTGGGAGTAGTGGGGAATTTCTTGAAGTCAGGGAGGTTGTGTTCATCATTATCGAGCCCATGCGTAACGTAGCACCTATGGTGGGGTGTGTCTTCATGTCCGAAGGGAGTTGGTCATAGCACCATATCACCCCCTTTAACGGAATATATACCTGGTTGCGTTATATCTGCGTCCACAGTTTGATTTGTACCAGTCAATGATTCTCCCTAGGTGTACTGCTAGATAATAATTTTTTATGTCTGGAAGGGCCAGTCCTCCGTATTGTTTTGGGAGTGTCAAATGTGTTGTCAGGGTTTCTTATGTGACCATATAAATTTGGTAAAGAGGGGAGTGTACTTGTCTGAAGTATAGAGATGGGATCTTAATTGGCAGTGCTTAAAACAGATAGACATTTTGGGAGGATGCACATTTTGATCAGATTGCATCTGCCAAACCAGAGGTGGAGCCCCTTGTTCCACTCCTCGAGCAGCAAGGAATTCCAGCCCAGCCCTTAATAGTAGAGAAGTGTTTCCTTATCACTGGAAAGTGATTACAGATGCCAGTCTTTTAAGCTAGAGAGGAGTATTCCAGTCCCTCACAGTCCAGGAAATATGGTCACACCTGGAACTTGGAACAATAAAAATGGGTCTACAACTGGACCCCCACAATCAAAAAAAATAAATAAAGAAATTAAACATAATCATAATCAGTCCCCCTCTCCTTCTTCCCCTCTCCTCCTTTAAATCTTTTCCCCTTCTTTTCCTTGGCTGCCCACAGTTAATGTGTCAGCACCAGGGCCTGAAGCCTGGTGAGGACAGCGCTGGACCCTGGTATAGAGGAGTGTCTGTTTTATTAACTCCTTCCAGCCCAAGCCAATTCTGGCATTCATCTTCTTCATGTAAAAATCATCATTTTTTTGCTAGAAAATTACTCAGAACCCCCAAACAATATGTTTTTAGCAGAGACCATATAATAATGGCGGTCGTGGCAACTTTTAATGTCACACGGTACTTGCACAGCAATTTTTATTTTTTTAATGTGAAAGACTATACCTAAATAGATACCTAGCATGTCAGCTTAAAAATTGCAGACACGTGGAATGACGCCAAACTTCGGTACTTAAAAATCTCCGTAGGCGACGCGTTAATTTTTTACAGGTTACCCGTGTGGAGTTGGAGGTCTTGGGCCAGAATTATTGCTCTCGCTCTAACGGTTACAGCGATAACTCACGTGTGGTCAACGCCATTTACATATGTGGGCACGACATACATATGCGCTCACTTCTTCATACAGGGGTGCTTTAATTTTTATTTATTTTTTTAATTTTATTTTTACACTTTCCCTTTTAAGCTTTTTCTTCTTTTTTTTGTAATCACTTTTATTCCTATTTCAAGGCATGTAAGCATCCCTTGTAAAAAGAATAGTGCATGACAGGTCCTCTTTATAGAGAGATGTGGAGTCCATAAGACCCTGCATCTCTCCTCTAGGTTGGAAAGCCTGAGATAAAAAAAACAAAAAAAAAAATGATCTCAGCCTTTCCAGCTAAAAACACGGCAGTGTTTACATTTGCCGAGTTCGGAAGTGACGTCATAACGTCACGCCTGGCCTCCGAAGATCATAGAGATGGCCGGGGACAATCTGGTCTTCGGTCAGCTTTATGGTAAACTGCCGCCGGTCGTATCATTCTCTTGCTCGTCAATCGCACGGGCTTAACAGCCGCTATGATTTTTACATTGCAGGGAATCGCTGGCAGAAAAAAAGATATCTGATGCCTGCAACTGCAGGCATTCAGATATCTCCACTAAAAGTCCAGGACGTCATATGAAGACTTTGGGCGGGAAGTGGTTAAAAGTCAGCTACAGTTTTTGTAGCTGCTGACTTAATTTTTCTAAAGATGACTGAAGAGCCCCTTTAAATTAACCAAAGCACACCAGGAATTATGCAGCCTTAAAGAAAGCAAGCCAAATCTCAAGGACAGAAAATCATTGTCGAGCGATCCACATCCCAGGAGTGGACAACTAGAATGAAGACTGCCTCAGCTGCAGCCACCTGGGTCAAAAGTTATAGACCCTTCACCCAGACATCTTTGATCTGCTAGGTTAGAAATGGGGTTCTCTGGATGTAGACATCCTGTGTGTTGCTTGCTACAAAACTGAGTATGCAAAAAGTGGGGTAGAGTTATAGGGGCTTGTCCTAGAAAGCTTTGCCAGTGTCGCCTGAAGATATGAGCCTATAACCCAGGGTCTATAAATACTTTGCCTGTGTCCTGCACTGTACTTCAAGATATGGAATTTACAGGCAATCAAAATTTTTTCCCACATTGTTAGCTTTGGAGGCTGTACCCATGTCCTGCTGATGTGTGTTGGGCTAGCCTGGAATGTTAATTATAGCACTGGGCTCTGTGTTGTGACAATGTTCAGACCTTTGAGTCATGTTAGCTGAGGAAATTGTGATTGTAAGGCCCCTTTCACACTGGGGCAGTTTTCAGGCGGTACACCGCTAAAAATAGCGCTTGTACACCGCCTGAAAAAACCGGCCCCATTCACTCCAGTGTCAAAGCCGGCGGGCTTTCACACTGGAGCGGTGCGCTAGCAGGACGGTAAAAAATGTCCTGCTAGCAGCATCTTTGATTTGAATGGGACACCGCGGTCTTTGATTTGAATGGGACACCACGGTAATAATAATACCGCCGCTACGGCTGCAGGGGATTTTAACCCTTTTTTCGGCCGCTCGCGGGGGTAAAACCGCACCGCGAGCGGCCGAATCCCGCGGCTAAAACGACGGTAAAGCAGCGCTACATATAGCGCGTCTTTACCGTCACCGCGGCTCCCGCCCCAGTGTGAAAGGGGCCTAAAGGAAAAAAAAATCTCTTCTGGTGCTCCTGGCTCCTCCTCTGTCCAGCGCCCCCATGGGAAGCCACTTTCCAAGGGGGCACTTGTGTATTTCATTGACACAGGAAGCAGGATTTGGGCCATGCCCCCCTGCTCCCTCGTCACTGCCTTTTGATTGACAGCAGCAGGAGCCGAAGCTCCCGGTGCCCCAGCAAAGCAAGTGAATCAGACGTGAGGGGAGAGGAGAGCTGCAGACATGCACAGCGATGAGGTGGAGGGCATCCTGCAGGAGCTTGAGATTGCTATTGCAGGTGCAATTCTCTTTTAGGCTCTTGTGAAAAAAAAAAATTCCTGCACAAATGTATGCATTTATTTATTTTTCAGAAAACTGATCCTTTCAAAAGGAAGCAAAAGCTGGGTATACATTTACATTTTTTTTTTTATTTTTTTTTTTTTGTTCAACTATCACTAATTCAGGGAGGGCAGCAGTGTATAGTGATCAGAAGGCTGAATCATTTTTCAGAAATGAAAAAAGGCTGATTAAAAAAAAAAAAAAGTTCCTTTTGCCAGCTCAGGGCTTTAGCTTTACTTTTCTGTGTTTGAAGGTCCCTTCTATGTGATTATGACTGTAATGAAGTATTTTTTTTTTAAAAGCAATAAGACAAAAATACACATGCACATTCCTTGCAAGATCAACAGTTATTTTTCTGTACTTTCAGAAAATGTTGTAAACCTGAAAAAATTAAACTTATGCAATCCACCACATTTTAAAGTGGTTTCTAACCACAGTAAGAGATTACTGGCAGCCCTTCTGTTCTACAAAGGCAGTCTACACTATGTACATGTTTGTATAAAAGATTTCAGTTTCTGGCCACTCTTCTCCCCTGATCTAAGGGCAACAGCAGAAGAGGCCGAGATCCCCCCTCTGACGTCAGCTGGGAGGTCATGTGACTGCTGTGCTGTTGGCTCAGCCCCTCCCAATGTAGCCCTTAGATCGGAGGAGTGGAGGCATAATTGTATACAAACGTACACAGTGTAGTATAGCTTGGTAGAACAGATGGGGCTGCCAGTAATCTTTAACTTTACTGCCAGCTACTAATAATGGCATGAGGGGTGGGGAAGAGATTGGCTCACACACAGGAGCTGGGAGGGGGGGGGGGGGAGGAGAGCAACAGGAGGACGGAAGCACTCAACCTGAACACGGTATTGTGGATCAGCAGCCATGATTACTCTGCTCAGCACACGAAGGGAACACAGGAATAGGCAGGATCAACCAGGTATTTTACAGCATAGAGAAGGACAGATTAGACTGCACCTGCTATAAGAACAGGATCTCTTTTTTTTTTTTTTTTTTAACCTCTTTAGGGACCGATGAGCTGATTTGATAGCGAGAGAGATACCCCACATATAAATATAAAACATCGTCTCACACTTGTTCTTCATATATCCTTACAAGCTAAGGGTAAGGTTTTATACTTGCATTTCATTGTATTTTCTTTGCACATATTAAATATTTACCTGTGTTCTTGTAATTAAAGTTAATTTTAAAAAGTTGTTCAGCAATGTACTTTTTTTTTTTTTTTTTTTTTTCTTCTTTAGAATACAATGTCAAGGCATTCAGATAATTGCACTGGTCCTGATGGTACTGAAGGTGAAAATGGAGGTGATGGGGAGGCAATGCACAAGAAAGGCAAACGTGGGCGAAAAAGGAAAATGCGTTCCAAGAAGGAAGGTTCAACTGATAGTGGTAAGAATCGGTCAAGCCAATTTATAGTTGTTAACTGTTTCTACATTTTAACGTGGTGAAGGTAATATACAGTTTATTCACTGTAACCAAGCAAACGTTTAAGTTTTTATCAGGTGAGCAGCTCACGTGTAACCATTTGGTTGGTATGTAGTTGCCAACGTTCTAGGACTGCTATTGAAGAACTACTTGTTTTTTGCGTGTGATTAGTGTATGAAATATTGGTAATTAAAAGTATGGGTTCCCTTTTCAACTCTCATCTGCCTTTACTTATGTTCTTCATTCACTTGCCCGCACCACCATGTTCTCTGCCTCATCCTCCGTGTTCCAAGTCACCCATCTCCACCCGTTGGACGGCCGCTTATAATGTAAGTCACCATCTTCCGCTTTCAGCATTACTTTTTTTCCCCATCGGACAACCACTTCTGATGAGCTGGAATTTACACTACACAGTGCATTTTCCACAGGCTGTTTCCTGCAAAGACCAAATACTTCTGTCTGTGCCACTAAATGTTGCTCTCCGAAATGAGGGGGAATTTCACATGCAGTTGTGACAAACGAAGTGTCCTTCTTGGAAGATATACCCTCACCCCCTGTCCTGGTGATATCTTTACAATTTTGGACTTTCCATCACTTTGTTTTTGACAGTGGAAACCAGGACAGAGGGAAGACTCTCCAATGGGTCAACAGTCATGGAGATGGAAATTTTGAAGCCATGATGAATAACTTTTTTTTTTTTTTTTTACCCAGAAAAATAAGGAAATTATTGAAAAACAAATTCAGTGTAGAGTAGTTTTGGTACCTGAAAGTTATTTTGTTACAATGCTTTGTCAGCAATGGAACAAAGCATTGAAAAGTTATTTAAAAATGAAGATTGTTTTTTTTTATTTTTATTTTTTAACTTTTTACACTTTTTTCAACATGCAACGTGTAAATATATGTTAAAGGTGTAAAATTATGAAGGAACAAAGCCAAAAATAAATTGATTCGTTTATATACAATAGAAGTGCCCATGCTCAGTTTGGTGTATTGCTGGAGACGTTGTTTTTTTTTGAGAAAAGATATTAATAGCTCTGAGCTGTCTTCTCCCATGGCAGTATTCTTCCACCGTCGTCTTCTCCCAGTGTCATCTCTCCCTCTGCTGTTTTCTTCCTTGCTGCCAGGTACCCGCTAAAAAAAGCTGCTGTTCTGTGACTGTCTTTCGCCGTTGTGTTGTTGCTTGCTGTCTGGCATCTGTGACTTCACAAGGGCGGGCTCTCTGGGTGACGTCATTTGATGGCCATGCCCCATGGCTTTTGACAGATGCCAGACAGCGAACGACAACACAATGGAGGAAGACAGCCACAGAACAGCGGCTTTTTTTAGCGGTTAACCGACATCGGGAGAAGACGTGGGCGGGAGAGATGGCACCTGGAGAAGACGGAGGCGGCAGAGACGCTCATCCCCCTCCTTTTCCGTCGGGCTGCACACTCGGAGAAGGGTCTGGTATGGATTTCGGGGAGGACTCCACGCCATTTTTTAAAAAATATTTTGGTGTGGGATCCGACTTTTATATCATAACCCTAGCGCCATGGTACTGGTCAATAGGAGGGTCTCTGCTCCCTTCCTACTTTTTAGAGGCACGCGTCAGGGATGCCCCTTATCCCCTTTGTTATACGCCCTAGCGGTGGTGCCCCTTGCATCTTCCCTTAGGAAACACGTGGATATCCAAGACCTACGGTGTGGGAGTTTGGTGGAAGTAATCCAGTATTTATGCTGATGACATGCTGCTTTACTTGGCTGACGTAGGCCCATCCCTTCAGACAGCCCTAGAAGTGATACATGCTTTTCAGTAACTACTCGGTAAAATAAACTGGGACAAGTCCCAGATCCTCCCCATCGACATAGGTGCCCCAACGAAAACTCAGGCGCTGTCCCCCCTAGTCAGGGTTAGCTCCATGAAATATTTGGGATTCATAATCACCCGCTCTCCTGAAGACTGTTAAACTCAACTTAGCCCCTGATTGCGACTTTGAAATCTAAGACACAGACATGGGCCAAATTACCCCTGGGAGTTATGGATCGGATAAACATGATAAAGATGATCCTGCTCCCCAAGTTACTATACATATTTTGGCATGCCCCGACCTATTTACCCCTAAGAACCTTTAAAGCTATCGAAGCTATCCTCAACTCCTTTGTGTGGGGCAAGACTCGACATAAACTGTCGTGGAGAGTGTTGAAAAACCCAACTGATCTAGGGGGCGCAGCATTACCTGATTTCAACCTTTACTATTTAACGGCACAATTATCCCACTTTTATTATTTAGATAAACATGACAAGGAGCGTTACATGGCACTAGCTTGCTCCCCCCTATACATGAGGATACACTCACCCTTTTCAGATTATCTTCAGAGAGCCTGCGGACCCTTGGATGTTGGGTAGCCAAAAGGGACTGCTATACAACCAATGCAAAATTTGGGAGGTAGTGAGACGCAGACTGAACACGCCATTCGCACACTATCCTACACCATTTTGGGACAACCCAGGCCTAAAAACTACAAACCATACCAGACCATGCCCTTTGGCTCAACCAGAGGGTGACAACACTATCTCTGATGTTTACCATGGAGCTATCCTAAAATTTCAACAGCTAAAGGAGTTTGGCCTGCCTAACTCTATGCACTTTCGCTACCTCCAGCTCCGCCAGGCCCTTCAGACCCAATTTCATGATACTTCTCCTAATCTAGATCAAATGGATATCCTTAGTATAATAACGGGACAAGACTCCCTTAAACTTATCTCAGTCTTTTTTATAATTCTCTTCTCTGCCTTACTGCGATGACTCTAGCATACAAGCTGAAGGAGAGATGGGCTGTGGACGTGGGGGAGCTGAAGGATGATTAATGGGATGATGCTCTAGATACTAGTAAGGTTTCCACTAGACTCTCGGACCGCCTCACACAAATATTCATCATGCATAGATCATACTTGACCCCTCTCCGCCTAGCTAAATACAGACCTGACCACAACCCGCTGTGCCCCAGATGTGGCAGCCCCTACAGTACCTTCTTTCATCTTCTATGGTCATGCCCAATAATACAGGACTATTGGTCTCGCATAGTAAAATGTATCCACAACGAGATGTGGTCCCCCTTAATCCTATGCCCTAAACGATGTTTGCTGGATGTGTTCCCGGACCCAGATTCTGATGAATTCCATAAAATATTCTTGCAAGAATCATTATTCATAGCTAGACTACTTATAGCAAGAAAATGGTTAAGGGTCTTGCCTCCAACAATCCAGGAATAGATATCTGCATTTTATTTTTATTTTTTTTTAAACATTGTTTTTGTATTTTTGGAAAATTAATAAAAACCTAACATTACAAAAGCAAATAAACATATAAAGCCATAGACAAACACCCCCACATACATACATACATACATGCATACATACATACATACGTCTTACATGGTATTTATGCTAACTTGTTTCCATAAAAAAATTTTTACAGTCCCATGGTATATATGCCAACCTAAAATATTCAAATGATCGTTGATATTTACCTACAAACTAAAGTTAAATGGATATCTGCAGTTAACAATGGTTTGACGTACAAAAAAGATTTATGCCCACAGGGGTTGCCCAGCCAAATATGGGAAAACCTGGGACTCATGGTTAGGGAATGCAGCTACGTGCAATGAGATCTCCGACTGACCCCATCAATGAAGAATACCCAATACTAATGGTTAGATTAGTACCCCCTTAGTACCCCCTTAAGTAAATACTCAGCGCTTGGTTCTCTTACGATCACATAACCATTCACTGTGCATAAATAATGTAACCTGATGTGTAATACAAACTCAAATGTATAATCCTTTTTGAATGTGATGCCTAATTGGAGCTTCGCACTACAAATCCTTTACTTTGTACCTATGATGGCAATGTTACTAGTTTGTAAATGTCTACTCTTCACATTAAATGACTACGTTATTTGTAAAAAAATTTAAAAATATATATATATACATTTTTGGCCGGGGGGGGGGGGGGGGGGGCGGTGCGAGGTTGGGTTCCCTCCGAATCCATACTAAACCAGAAGGACCGGGGCGGCGGGAGGGAGACCGCACGTGTTTTTTTTTTTTTTTTCCTACATGTCCTACTTTCCTCCGCTGTGCAGTTGGTTTTGGCCCCGATCCTCCTCTTCTGGGGTGCCTCAGCGGCGCTCCTGGCTTTTCCTCTTCTCGAGTGCCTCGTCAGAGAAGCGCTCTCCTTCATAGACACCTGTGCGGGCATGCTCCCGTGTCCTGCTTCTGTGTCTATTCACAGAAAGCAGAACTTGGCCCCACCCCCAGGCGCCAGTGTCATTGGATTTGATTGACAGCAGAGAGAGCCAATGGCTGTGCTGCTATCTATCCAATCAGGACACTGGTGTGCTTGTTCCCATCGTGGGAAACAGAGGGCTCAGGTAAGTATAACGGGGGCTCGGGGGGGGGGGGGGGGGGCTGCTGAGAGACAGAAGTTTTTTCACCTTAAAGGGGTTGTAAAGGTTCATGTTTTTTCACCTAAATGCATCCTAGTCAATGAGGTGAAATGCATCCTATGCATTGCCGTCTTTGGACACCAACTGTATGACACGGGAGCGCGCCCGCAAGCTAACCCCCTCGGGAAAGAGCTTCCCAGAGGGGGTTAGCTTTAGCGGGGAGGAGCCAAGACAGCCACCGTCAGACTTGAAGAACAGCAGGATCGGGGCCACCTCCTGAGTGGTCGTTCCTGATTGGGATCTCGCAGCAACATGCCCGTGCACCCATGTGATCCCGATGCACGTGTCCCCCGCACACGCCGCATCTCGGAATCAGCACAATGGCTGGGTCTAATCACAGTCATTGTGATGTAAACAGTGGGAGGGGGTTGACGTAAGACATGGGATCGCGTGCCCGCACAGTGGCGTGATCCCGATCTGCCTAGGCCCTCCAGAGACAAAGCACCTCTGCACGTAAGAAGGGCTGTGTGATTGGCCCTCCTGATCACATGACAGCTGTCCAATCACAGCCGCCATGTAATGTAAATCGAGAGCAGTTGTAACGGCTCTCATCTCTTCTTCTCCTCGCACAGAGGAGAGGAAGAGACGATCTGTGCTGCAGCTGGGGATCAGTGAGTTTTTAGCTTTTTGTCTGGTTTTTACCCACTGATCACGCAGCTAGTGTCCCAAAACACTGTGAAAACACCTGTCATACAGCTGTCCCAGTGAACATCTGCCAGTCAACATCTGGCACATCTGTCCGTTGTCGCCTGCCACATCCTGGCACACATCTGCCCGTGATCTGCCACATCCCAGTGATCCACAATCTGTAACAAATTTGTCTGTGTATATCTGTCCACATGGCTGAAAGATTATACAGCTGCGAAGAGGCTCTCCATATACTTCAGAGTATGTCGGACGAGAGTAGCAGGGAACTCTCTCCGTCATGCTCGGATAGCGACTATGAGCCAGTAGAAAGCAGTGGCTCTGAAATGGAAACTGAGGAGGATAGAATCCTAACACAGAGGCTCAGGAGAAATGAGCAGGCGCATGCATCCACCAGCAGCGCAGCACTCAGGATAATATGCAGGCATCCACCAGCAGCGCAGCACTCCAGGATAGGCAGGCATCCACCAGCAGTTCTGCAACCTTCCTAGAGGATAAACCAGATGCTAGCAACAGGGTGTCCCATCCACAACGAGGCATGGCCCATTCTAGCCTCCCAGACCACCTACTGTAGCCAACCTGGCTGCCCGATACGTCAGTAGAACCTGTAATTCCCGTTTTTACAGTCAAGCCAGGCCCTCAGATACAGTCGGAAAGTGTGACCCCAATTTATTTCACATTTTTTACTGATCTCCTAAATTACATTGTGGAGCTGTGTAATCTATATGCCAGCCAACAATCCAAATTCTTCATATGCCCGCCCTTTTGTTTGGAAACCCCTCACCGTGGAAGAATTAAACATTTTCCTTGGCCTAACCCTCAACATGGGGCTGACAAAAAAATGAATTTGATGCCTACTGGTCTACCCAACCTATCCACCACATGTCAGTCTACTCGTCTTTGATGCCCAGAACCACCGTTACAAGATAATGAATTTTTTACATTTCAACAATGCCTCCCTCAAAATCATCCCAATTTATGATAATTTATTCAGAATTCGGCACCTAATCAATTTTTTTGCTCCCGCTTTAAGCAGATGTTTACCCCTGATATAAATATTTGTGTAGTCGAATCCCTAGTACACTGCACCAGAAGACTTGGCATAAAGCAATACCTCCCCAGTAAAAGAGCCAGACGTGGGGGCCAAATTTTACAAGGTATGCGACAGGGCCACGGGCTACACATAAGATTTTAAAATTTGAGGGAAAAGACAGACGGCTAAACCCCCCGGGATGCCCTACCTACATGGGAACAAGTGGCAAAATTGTCTGGCAGCTGATCGAACCATTGCTTGGGAAAGGTTACCACCTATATGTAGACCATTAAAAAACCCAGCAGTGATTAAATACCACCAAAGAAAGCTCTATTTGTGTGGAAAAAAGGACAAAAATGTCATATGGGTACAGTGTTGCATGACTGAGTAATTGTCATTCAAAATGTGAGAGCACAGAAAGCTGAAAATTGCTCTGGTTAGGAAGGGGGTTTAAGTGCCCAATGGGTAAGTGGTTAAAACGCCATAACCCTCTATTTTAAATCTTTATTGATCTGAGATGAAGCAATTATGATCGAATGCCATGTTCAACCCTGCGGGGGACCCCTACCTTTGTTTCATACACCCAAAAGGATTTGCGGCGACTAAGTTGCTGGATGAAATGGCTTCCCCTCCAATGATTGGTCACTTTCTCAACCGCCCAAAATTTCAACTTTGCGTAGCTGCGATCGTGAATCCACTGAAAATGTTTAGAAACATGAGTTTTAAGACCCTTTTTAACCACTTCAATTCTGGGCACTTATACACCTTCCTGTCCAGACCAATTTTCAGCTTTCAGCGCTGTCGCACTTTGACATTTGCGCAGTCATACAACACTATACCCAAACTAAATTTTTATCATTTTTTCCCCCACAAACAGAGCTTTATTTTGGTGGTATTTGATCACCTCTGGTATTTTTTTTTTTTGTTAAACAAATAAAATTTGAAGAAAAATAAATATATTTTTTTGTCTGTTACAAAACTTTGCAAATACGTTTTTATTCTCCTGCACTAATAGGCGCTGGCGGATTTGCACTGACGGTCACTGATAAGGCGGCACGGATGTACACTTATTAATGGTACGGATGGATGCCAATCAGTGATGCCCATTGTGGGCACTGATTGGCATCCATTGTGGGCACTGATTGGCATCCCTGGTGGTCTGGTGAGGGCATCCTCGGGGGGGGGGGGGGCTGCGCTGATAATCGATCCGCCCCGCCCCCCCCCCCCCCCCCGTCAGAGGCGAAGCTGATTGGCTCTCCTCTACTCGCGTCTGACAGACGCAAGTGAGGAAAAGCAGATCACTGGCTCTTCCTGGACATGGCTGATCATGTGGTAAAGAGTCTCCGTCAGAGTCTCTTTACCCAGATCGGAGTTGCGGTGTGTGACTGACACACCACAACAACGATCGCCACGATGCATGCCCCCGGGGGGCGCGCAGTGGCTTGATATCCTGCTGGACGTCATATGACGCCGGTCAGGATATTGAAACCACTTTGCCAACGTCGTATTGCTATATGGCGGGCGGCAAGTGGTTAATATTGTTCACACGTTCACATTGTTCACACATGTAAGGGCCTCGAGGTTCTCCCCACGTACTGTAAGCCGCACTCACATTCTAACATGTACACTACACCTGTCGTGTTACATGTTATTAGCTCTTTCATTTGATAACTTTTGTTAGTGGCAGACGCAACACAATCTTTGCATTTTCTAATGTTACACCTAGCCTGCTTACACGCAGGGCATCAACCACATGCGTAAAAGCCTGTGAGGAAATAGGATTTTTTTATTTTCAAAATGTACTGGTGGGTCAATGACTCCTGGGGCTAGTTTATCTCTTAATGAAGGGGCTTTCCTGTATATAAATTTCGGATGTTCAGGTAATACTGGACCTAATACCCTATCTTGCTTTAAGATTGGCCAGTGTTCATGGACAATTCTTTTTTTAATTGCCTATATTGAACGTTAAAATCTAAAATCATTCTGGTATTTGTAGATGGATTGTGGTTAAGCTTAGGGACATTAGACACTAAAACTCTCCTATCCAAATTATGAACTGTTTCAATCTTTCTCTAAAACAGGGTAATGATTTTGTTATTGACATTGAGTCTCTGCATGAATGTATCGAGACCAGGTTTATCTCCATCCCACACCATGATGAGATCGATATATCTCTGGTAGCAGACTAACTCAGGGGGTCTATTCTTAAATATGGCTTCCTCCTGGGAGCAAACCGAGCCCCCATTGCTACTCCCCTGGTTTGAAGAAAACATTTTTGTAATTCCTCGACAAACAAAACTTAAGACTATCTATCAAAAAGTTTTTGTGTCTTCTGGATAGGCCAGATGCACTAAAAGCCCAATGCACTGATAAGGCATCCTCATGGCTAATGATGGTGTAAAGAGAACTGACATCAGCTGTAATCAGAAAACTGGAAGAGGGAACTCTCAAGGATTCAAGAATTTGAATGATATGTTTAATATCCTTCAAAAAGGCATTAGTTTTGTTACAAGGGTTGGAGAAATGTGTGTATGTATTGACCCAGCCTCGAAGAGTCAATACCCTTCACTATCGGCCTTTTCTGGACTAAAGGTTAATTGGGATACATCAATTATTCTCCCACTTGACTCTGGTACGAGGGTGGGGGCAGACCCTGGGTTGCCAGTACAGTGAGTCACTCAGTTTACTTATTTGGGGGTTTGCATATCTCCAAGGGCTGCGGATTACTTTGGTCTGAATCTGCTGCCTCTGGTGGATCTCCTCAAAAGGAAAATTGAGATATGAAAGAATCTCCCCCATCGGTGCTAGGACGTATAAACCTTCTGAAAATTTTAATATTTTTTGCGTAATTCCCTGCTAATTTTTCCATCAGGTACATGGTATGTTTGCTTCTTTCATATGGGGAAACTCACCTCCCAGAATAGGCCTTACTACACTTCTGGAGCCTTGTGGACAAGGGGGCTTCGCTCTCCCTGATCTTTATAAATATTTTTTGGGTGGCCAGGGAGTTTTTGCACATAGATGGTATCTTGGGGATGATGGGGATTCAGCCACAGTTGTGGAAGTAGCAGTGTTGGTCTCCTCGTGTACCGAGGCACTGGGGCTAAATTTCAACTGAAGGGATACAATGCGAGCCACTGTTAAGGCCTGGGAATAGTGTTCAGGACTTACTAGAACCTGCTTCTACTACCCTGTCGCCAGCTTCACCGCTGTGGAGGAATCCTCGTTTTCCCCATTTGCTCACCATACCAGATCCAATAATATGGGTGTCAAAGGGGATTAAAACCTTGGGTGAAGTCACTATAGGGGGCGAGTTGTTACAATTTGCTGATTTAAAATTGAAATTTGACCTACCTAATCCATATCTTTCGCTACCTCCAATTGCGTCATGCTTTTGTCTCCCAGTTTGACTCCAGTAAGCTGGAACTTCGGTCTTCAATTTTAGACTATTATACTGGACGAATCCATGAAAAAAAACATGATCAGAACTATATAAAGAGCTTCTTCCTGTCTCTCCCCCCTCGATAACCAGGTGCAGGTAACAGTGGGTGGCGGAGGTTTCTGGATTTGGGAGGAGAGGAGTGGGACCATATGTCGAGTGTCACTTTCACTCACTTGGCGTCAGCTAAAGAGCGCTTAATTCAATTTAGGATATATTACACACCAGCAAAGTTGTCCAAAATGTATACAGGAACATCGGCAGAATGTTGGCGTTGCTCACAATCTCCAGCCAACTTTAGCCAAATTTTTTGAGATTGCCAGGTAGCCAAGGAGTTTTTGTCTGACGTTGAGCGCTGTGTGACTGAGGTTACTTCTGTGCCTTTTGACGGTGGCAACATGCCTGCTTGGACTAGTGGAGGGTTTGGCGCCCACTAGGGCGCAGCGCATTTTGCTGTTACTGTTGTATGCACTGATCCTCTATTGGGGAAAAACCCATGACGCCATCACCATTGTACTGGAAAGGGCTTGTGAAATAAGGTGGTTCCATTCAATAAAGCAACGAGCCTGAGCAGGGGATGACCAAAAAAAATTGACAAAGTCTATAAGATCTGGTTGGATTGTTTTTCTAGGAATTACGTCCAAAGGGGCGTGGCTTTGAGTTCCTCTTGTTGTGTCTTTTGTATTATGTACTATGGAAAATATTAATAAAAATTTACAAAAACTCTCCATCACCCCCAGTTATAGAAATTTACAGCTTAGCGACTGCCCACCAAAGATTTACTGCAGCACTTGAACGTTAAAATCTAAAATCATTCTGGTATTTGTAGATGGATTGTGGTTAAGCTTAGGGTTTAGCTTAGGGTTTTTTTTTACCAAAAATATGTAGAACACATATTGGCCTAAATAATTAGATTTTTTTTTTACATTTTTCTATTGGGAATGTTTTATGGTAAATATTGTTTTTTATTTAATTTTTTTTTTTTTTTAAATGGTCAGTTCTTTTTTTTGTTGTTTTTTTTGTATATAGCGCAAAAAATTAAACCGCAGAGGTGATCAAATACCACCAAAAGAAAGCTCTTTGTGGGGAAAAAAGGGACACCATTTTTTTTTGGGTGCAGCGTAGCACGCCCCCTGCAATTGTCAGTTAAAATAAGGCAGTGTCGTATTGCACAAAATGGCCTGGTCATGAAGGGGGTTAACCTTCCGGAGCTGAAGTGGTTAAACTAACAGGTCTATAGTTAGTTGGTAAAGACTTTAATCCATTTTTAAACATAGGCACCACATTGGCTTTACACCAATCCAGTGGCACTATTCCAGTTATTAAAGAGTCCCTAAAAAATTTGAAACCATGGCTTTTGAAATTACAGAGCTCAATTCTTTTAGGATCCGTGGGTGGATGCCATCTGGTCCAGGTGCTTTATTCACCTTTATTCTGTCTAAATATTTCTGGACCATATACATTTTGAGCCATTGTGGATCATTTGAGGCTGTGTCAATACCAATCCTCATTATGGACATGAGCTTCCCCAATGCTCATTTGGATACACAGATGTGTTTAATAAATTTGCCTTCTTTGTCCCCAGTCACCCACTCTAGATTATTTTGAAACAGGCCTACATGTGCAGGCATGACCTTTTTACTATTAATATATTTGAAGAATTTTTAAGGGGCTTGTCCTACAATCATTTGCAATCTGTCCATTTTTGAATTTTTGCCACCTTGATTTCCTTTTTACATATTTTGTTATATGAAGAAAGGTGACAAGTTGCACTAAAAAATCAATACACAGAGTCCATTCAGCAAGAGAGGCTGAGTGAAGAAAAACAGTTGATTAGATGAATGAACATCAATCTAAGGTGCTTATGTAAAGCAAAATACAAAATGATACTTCCACCTTGTGAGCTCACCAACAAAAAAGTCAGGATGTGCTCTTACTCCAAATTGTTACCTTCCATAATAGAGATTCCATTGACATTTGGCTATTCCAGCTGTAACGTATCCACAGAAGATAAAGTGCGGATGGTGGGAGTCTCACAAACCGTTCCTCCTGCACTACTTTAGCTATTTAAAGCAGGTTTCTGTGTCTGTGATGTCACCCCTCCTGGCTGAAGGTTATTCTTTGTAACATTTTAAACAATGTTAGTGTTCCTTCATTTTTATATTTCTTAAAAGCTCTTTCTTATTTATGCAATGCATCTGGAACGTTTTCACAGTGCTTCACTTTTTTTTCACATTTTGTTATTACAGACTTATTCCAAAATTGATTATTTTCCTCAAATTCTACTAACCATACCCCATAATGACATTGTGAAAGAAGTTTGTTTGAAATCTTTGCAAATTTATTAAAAATAAAAAACGGAAAAAAAAAACATCCATAACTTTTCATGGCCTTTGCTCAATACTTTGTTGAAGCACCTTTGGCACCAATTACAGCCTCTAGTCTTTTTGAGTATGATGCTACAAGCTTGGCAGTTTCTCCCATTCTTCTTTGCAGCACCTCTCAAGCTATGTTAGGTTAGATGGGGAGCATCGGTGCACAGCCACTTTCAGATCTCTCCAGAGATGTTCAATCAGGTTTAAGTCTGGGCTCTGGCTGGGCCACTCAAGGACATTCACAGAGTTGTCCTATAGCCACTCCTTTGTCATCCTGGCTGTATGCTTAGGGTTGTTGTCCTGTTGGAAGATGAACCTTTTCCCCAGTCTGAAGTCCAGAGCGCTCTAGAACAGGTTTTTATCATGGATGTCTCTGTACGTTGCTGCATTCATCTTTCAATGATCATGACTAGTTTCCCACTTCCTGCCGCTGAAAAACATCCCAACAGCATGCTTCACTGTAGGGATGGTTTTGGCCAGGTGAAGAGCGGTGCCTGGTTTCCTCCAGACACAATGGTTGCCATTCAGGCCAAAGAGTTCAATCTTTGTTTCATCAGACCAGAGAATTTTGTTTCTCATGGTCTGAGTACTTCAGGGGCCTTTTGGCAAATCCCAGGTGGGCTGTCATGTGCCTTCTACTAAGGAGCAGCTTCCATCTGGCCACTCGACCGTACAGGCCCGGTTGAGTGCTGCAGAGATGGTTGTTCTAATGGAGGGCTCTCCTCTCTCCACAGAGAAACGCTGGAGCTCTGTCAGAGGGGTCACCTCCTTAATCAAGGCCCTTCTCCCCCGTTCGCTCAGTTTGGCAGGGCCGCCCACTCTAGGAAGAGTCCTGGTGGTTCCAAACATCTTCTATTTACAGATGGAGGGCACTGTGCTCATTAAGACCTTCAATGATGCAGACATTTTTCTGTACCCTTCCCCAGATCTGTGTCTGGATAAAATCCTGTCTTGGAGGTCTACAGACAATTCCTTGGACTTCATGGCTTGGTTTGTGCTCTGACATGTGCTGTTAACTGTGGGATCCTATCCACCTCCTCATTAACACTGGGTGGCCTATAACAAATTCCAATGATTACCTTTTTACACCCATGTGCAGTTCATAATGCTTCAGCCTCAGCACACACTCCAACTAGGTCCTTATTCACACTCGCTTTAAGATCACTTCTCACATAGAGACAGATACCACCACCCCTCTGTTTTACCCTGTCTTTTCGAAAGAGGGCATATCCAGGAATATTAATAGCCCAGTCATGTGAAGAATGAAGCCAAGATTCAGCAATACCAATGCAATCCTAGTTCTCCCACCAAAGCTTCCAACTCGCCTATTTTGCTTGGCAGGGTTCTGGCATTGGTGAACAAGCTTTAATTCATCGCCCAGTCACACCTACAGGAAGAGTCCAAGCCTCCCAAGTCCCACCTCACAGATCCCAACATCATTCAAAAGGAAACCCCATCAAACACAGTTTGTTCTGATAGCTGTGCTGCTGCTGGACAGGATTAAATGAATCACAATTAGATGTCAATCCTGCCCAGTTAAATATGCAGACCAGTGTGAACAGGGAGAGCATTCCACTCCTCAGATCCCACCTTCCCAGGGCCCTGCTGTTTCTGAATTGATTAATTTACATATGAAGAAAGCACCTTAATACCCTCTCATAGTCCTTCCTCTGTAGACTTGCAGTAAGCCATTCTTCTTTGGTAAAGGAAGGAAACTAAGTCAGAGAGCTTTGAAATTCAGCCAAGAAGAGTGGTGACATCAGACACACAAACTTGCTTTTTACAGCTAAATATAAGGTAAGGTACACATAAAATGAGTGGGGTTGTGATTCATTTTCCTACACAATGCATTTGTTTTGGGGAGGAAAAGCTGGTCTTCTGCATTAAGTTATTTAACGTGCCATATCTACCTTGTCACCCCTCCCATGGAAATAAAAAAAATTTGTTTTGATTTATTTTTTTATTTTTTTTGAGACGACAATGCTGAACCAGATCTTGATGATGAGGATGAAGATGATGAGGAAGAGGATGAGCTGCCAGTTGAGATAGAAGGTGAAGGTGAACACGAGCATAATGCAGAACAGTCGCTTACTCCAATGCCTCCACCTGCAAAAAAACGCAGAGGAAGACCTCCTGGAAAAGCTAACCAACACAAACAAAGTAAGTTCTGGTGTTGAAACAAACCTTTTCCTCCTTCCTAATCCCCCCCCCCCCCCCCCCCCCCCCCACACACTTTTGTTTTCTTATTCAGTGATGTTACCTCAGATGTATGCTTTTAACCACAAAGCCTTGGCAGTGTTTAAATAGGTGTTTGGCACCTCTGTAAAAGTTTGCATATGCACCATAGCTAAAAACAGCATGGTGAATACATCTTGGAATGTTTTCTGGCTGTAGCTCTGTGGGGTGACCAATTTTTGAGAGATGCCAGAACATCGAGCCAGCATCTTAAAGGGGTTGTAAAGCTTTGTTTTTTCACCTTTAATGCATCCTATGCATTAAGTGAAAAAACACCTTGTACTCTCCGGCCCCCCCAGCCCCCGTTTTACTTACCTGAACCCCGAATCTCTTTGGGCGTGATCCCACATTGCTCTCCCCCAGCTCCTGTGGGCTCTTCATTGGATGATTGATAGCAGTGCAGTCATTGGCTCCTGCGGCGGTCAATCAAATCAATGACGTGGTGCGGGGCCGAGTGATGCACTCGGCGGCCATGGCCGCCGAGTTTACAACACGGGAGCATGCCTGCAGGCTAACCCTCTTGAGAGAGTGCTTCCCAGAGGGGGGTTAGCTCTTGCAGGGAGGAGCCGAGACAGCTGCCGAGGGACCCCAGAAGACGATGATTGGGGCCATTCTGTGCAAAACGAACTGCACAGTTGAGGCAAGTATGACAAGTTTTTTTTTTTTTTTTTTTTTTTTTTTTAAACGAACCTATACAACCCTTTTAAGTTTGTTACATAATTCAGTGAAGTACTTTTTTTGGATTAAATATTTTGATGCATTTAAATTTTGCCCATGGTTATGATCTAAGTTAAAGTGTATCTGAATCCAGTTTGTTTTTTCCAGTTTGAATATAGGTGTCCGTTCATCAAGCAGTGGAAAATATCCACTGCTGAGTGCTCTGGAATTCACAGGGAAGATCTCTCTCCCCTGAGTGCCTGTTTTTTGAAGCGGTATAGGTCGCTCCTCCTTTTGAGAAGTGAAGCAATCTACAAATGCTTCGAACAGTGGAGAATGCCCCTGTTACTGTAATATGGTGAGATATCGAGATTACAGTACCAGAAATTCACTGAACACACCTAGGGAACACAGTTGACACCTTGATCGCCCCCTAGTGTTAACCCCCTCCCTGTCAGTGACATTTATACAGCAATCAGTGCATTTTTATAGCACTGATCGCTGTATAATTGTCAGTGGTCTCAAAAATGTGTCAAATTTGTCCGCCGCAATATTGCAGTCCCGATAAAAATCGCAGATCACTGCCATTACTAGTAAAAAAAAAAAAATTATAATAAAAATGCCATAAATCTATCCCCTATTTTGTAGACGCTATAACTTTTGCGCAAACCAATCTATATATACGCTTTTTACCAAAAATATGTAGAAGAATACATATTGGTCTAAACTTTTTATTTTTATTTTTTTGGTTTGTTTTTTAATTGCGATATTTATTATAGCAAAAAGTAAAAGATATTGTGTTTTTTTTTCCCAAAATTGTCACTTCTTTTTGTTTACAGAACAAAAAATAAAAACTGCTGAGGTGATCAAATACCACCAAAAGAAAGCTCTATTTGTGGGGGGGAAAAAAAATTAAATTTTGTTTGGGTACAGCGTTGCACGACTGCAATTGTCAGTTTAAGCGCTGCATTGCCGTATCGCAAAAAAAATGGCCTGGTCATTGAGCAGCCAAATATTCCGGGGTGAAGTGGTTGAGCAATGGTTGGTTCATTGGATCTAATTTTTCTATTAAATACACTACATAAATGTATTTTTATACCTAGATCCAACCTTCATAACTGCATTATTGGGTAACTGTGTCCATATATAGGGTGTTGATTTGTATGATTTTTTTTTTTTTTTTAATCATGTTGTAATAAAATGTATAATTTCTTAACAAGTTTTCCTCCCATATGTGCCAACAAAGTCTACCTATTTTTTTTATCGTACATCACGGGACACAGAGCCATAGTTATTAACTATATGGTATATAGGCACCTTCAGGTGATGGACACTGGCACACCCAATACAGGAAGTTCACTCCCTATATAACCCCTTTTTTTCGTCTCTGCCTCTCCTCCCCTCCCCTCTTGATGGGTCTGCAGGACCCGAATGCCGTCTGCGGGAACGCTTTGAAGTTCAAAAGGAAAGGGGCGGGTGTTGTACGGAGGGGGCAGGGCCTAGACGCGGGGTGAAGACTTTCTACAAGAACAGTCTCTCCTCAGCTGAACAGCGAGGAGAGCAAGCTGGCTGATCACCTGGCACACAGGAGCGGTGGGGCATGTAAGGGCTGCATATGGGCATTTCAAATAGAGGAAAGGACATCTTTTCCCAGAGCTAGGCTGAACTTTTATTAGCGGCATTCTATTGTCAGACTATTAAGCAATTAGTGCATTTAAATAGTACCTCTGCTTTGTGCTTAGGACTATGCCTCCCAAAAAGGACGGTACAAAAACCTCAAAAAAGGTTCCAAAAACATCACCCCCAGGCGCTGGAAACTCCAGTCATGCCTCCACACTGTCATCACACATATATATATATATATATATATATATATATATATATATATATATACACACACACACACACACTCTCTCTCTCACTCTCTCTCTCTCTCTCTCTCTCTCTCTCTCTCTCTCTCTCTCTCTCTCTCACTCTCACTCTCTCACACACTCACACACTCACACACACTCTCACACACACACACACACACACACACACACACACACACACACACACACACTCACTCACTCACTCACTCACTCACTCACTCACACACTCACTCACTCACACACACACACTCACACACATACACACACTCACACACATATATACACTCACACACATATATACACTCACACACATATATATACACACACACTCACACACATATATATACACACACATACACATACACACATATATACATACACATACACACATATATACACACACATACACATACACACATATATACACACACACACACATATACACACACACTCACACACTCACACACATATATACACACACACACACATATATACACACACACACATATATACACTCACACACACACACACACATATATACACACACACACACATATATACATACACACACACATATATACATATATACACACACACACACACACACACACACATATACACACACACACATATACACACACACACGTGACTGGAGATGCTTTTTCTTCCACCCTGATAGGGCTAGAGGAAAGATTAGTGGCTTTAATCGCATCCTCCATCCAAAGGGATAGGAAGTGTGGTAGATCCCCCTCCCCCACCTCAGACCCTTTACCAAGGGAACAGTAGGTAGAGGATGAGCTGTTACACTCAGGTGATCAGGAGGAAAGACAAACCGATGATTCCTCTGTGGAGGAAACAACGGTGGATGAACCCTTTTTCAGCCTTGCAATCTGATAAATTGCTGGTATAATCTCTTATGGAAATGGTTCGTTTTGCTTTCAAGCTACCCCTAATGCAGTCAGCTGAAAGTTCAGTTTCTTCTTTGAGTTTTTTTAAAACCTCCACAGGCTTTGCATGCTTTCCTGTCCATTCATTACTAGAACAGCTTATTTATGCTGAATGGGATCACCTGGATAAGCATTTTCTCCCTCCAAAGAGATTCGCAGTACTCTATCCCATGTAGGAGAAATTCACCAAAAGATGGATTGTACCAGCAGTTGACGCTGCTATATCCAGTGTGAATAAAAGTCTAACTTGTCCAGTAGACAATGCACAAATGGTCGGATAAACGGTTGAAATTCCTGTTAAAATCCTCTTTCTTTTTCAGGTTCAGTTAGTCAGCCTGCAGTCGCTGCAATAGGCATCTGTCATTCCCTAAAGCACCAGTTTAGACAGGCCCTTAAGGAGGTTCCTGTACAACAAGCCCGGGATTTGGCCGAACTACCAAGAGCATTATGTTTTGCCATAGACGCCATTAAAGATTCTATTCATCAGGCGTCCCCCCTTGTGCTAGTGGTTGAGAAATTGGTCAGCCGAAGCACCATGCAAAAGGCTCCTGACTGGGTTTCTTTTTCATAGGGATCAGCTATTTGGGAATGATTTGGACAAATACAAAGTGGGAAAAGTACTCATTTGCCAGTCAAGAGAAGGAATAAATGCCCTTCATTTAAGCACGCTTTTTATCCAGCGCCAGGGGCATCTGCCTCTAGGCAGTTGTGATGGCCTCCACTGTCAGTCTAGAGGAAAGCCTCAGGGTCAGACCCAGGCACAAAAGTAGTCCTGGGGGCGGAAACCTGCAAAACAGAATTCTAAAGCCTCATTATGAAGGGGTGCCCCCCACTCGCCAGGATGGGGGGGGAGACTTCTGCAGTTCTCAGAAGTCTGGTAAGAGGAAATTCAGGACAGATGGGTCATCTCCACGGTAGCTCTAGGGTACAAACTGGAATTTTCGTGAGTTTCCGCCGCCTCGTTTTCAGAGGTCAAATGTCCAGAGAAAAGGCAATCTCTGTTTCGGGCATTAGACCGATTACTGGCTCAGGGGGTGATCATGCAAATGCCCACAAAGAAGCAAGGTTTGGGGTTTTATTCAAACCTCTTTACGGTACCAAAACCGAATGGAGATGTCAGACCCATTCTAGATCTAAAGAATCTAAATCAGTTCCTGAAGGTCCGCTCTTTCGACATGGAGTCGATAAGGTCTGTGGTTTCTATCCTACAAGGAGGAGAACTTATGGCGTCTATCGACATCAGGGATGCATATCTGCATGGTCCTATATTTCCCACTCACCAAAGGTTTCTGCGGTTCGAGGTAGAGCAGCATCATTTTCAGTTTGTAGCCTTGCCCTTCGGGCTAGCTACAGCAACCCGGGTGTTTACAAAAGTTTTGACTCCACCTCTAGCCATGTTAAGGGCTCAGGGCATAACAGTCTTTGGCGAACCTGGACCATTTATTGCTAATAGACCAGTCGGTTGCCTGTTTGGAGCAAAGCGTGCGTATTACAACCAAATACCTGGAAAATCTGGGTTGGATTATCAACCGAGAGAAGTCTTCCTTAAAACCGCTAGAAAGGCTGGAGTACTTTGGTCTGATCATAGACACAGCCCAGAAAAAGGTTTTCTTGCCTCAGGCAAAGATCAACGCCATAAGAGAGCTGGTGCAGATGGTCATGTCAAAAGGAGATCCCTCCATTCACCTTTGCATGAGGTTGCTTGGTAAGATGGTGGCTAAATTCAAAGCAGTTCCTTATGCCCAGTTCCATTCCAGACTGTTGCAAAACAGTATATTGTCTGCTTGGAACAAAACGGTTCAAGCTCTATGAATGCAGTATGCATTGCTCTAAGTAACTATGAATGCAGTATGTTATCAAAAAATACTGGAGGAACATTTGCATTCATCAGCCAGGAAGCTGCGCATGGGACGTACTTGGACATTCCAACATGACAGTGATCCAAAACACAAGGCCAAGTCGACCTGTCATTGACTACAGCAGAATAAAGTTAAGGTTCTGGAGTGACCATCTGTCTCCTGACCTCACTATCATTGAGCCACTGGGGAAATCTCAAACGTGCAGTTCATGCAAGACAGCCCAAGATTTTACAGGAACTGGAGGCTTTTTGCCAAGAGGAATGGGCAGCTTTACCATCTGAGAAGATGGAGCCTCATCCACAAATATCATAAAAGACTTCAAGGTTGTACAAAAAGCTTGCTTTGACATATGAAATGCCTTCTCTTCCTCAGGATTCCACTTAATCATGACTGACCCTTTGTCAGATCTGTCATTGGGACTGCAATGGTGGCAAAATTGGGTATAAAATGCCTGGAGTATGCTGTGATCCTAAGAAATGCACGCACTTGCTTTTTATTTATAGGTTGGGGGCACTTTTGAACTGCCTTGATCAGCCCTCGACCAATAACGTAGCCAAGGTACCTGGCCTTTTTCAAGCCTGTGGCCCACTTTCTGGGCTTGGCATGGAGTCCTGCTTTCCTAAGGCTATCTACTACGGCTTGAACCGTACCCCGGGGCACATGAGATTTCCAATCTGGGCTGTTGATGACTACGTCATCCAAATCGGCAGTTGCATATTGGCCATGTGGTCTTAATGTCTTATCCATCATTCTCTGGAATGAGGCAGGAGCACCATGCAAATCAAAAGGCATCTGCTAATACTGAAAAGATCCCTCGGGGGGTAGAAAACACTCTTTTCTCTTTTAAAGATTCTGGTAAAGGTATCTGCCAATAACATTTAGTCAGATCTAAAGTAGCTATGTACCGGGCACTTCCCAATCTGTCAAGCTCGTCGACCCCAGGCATTGGATACACATCGAATTTGGACATGCTGTTCAACATCCTGAAATCATTACAAAATCTTATAGATCATCTGGTTTTGGGACCAACACTATGGGACTTGACCAGTCACTGTGGGACTCCTCTATCTCGTCCAAACCAACACATCTTTATTTCATTTGCAACTGCCTCTTGCCTAGCTTTGAGTATTCTTTAGGTCTTTACATTTACCCGGACGAATGGTTCTGTAATTGTCATGCTGTATAACTGGTCAGTCCGGGCAGATGAGAGAAAGTATTTTTACTCAACTCTTTAACATCCTTCTGTTGGGCCACTGACAAGGTTTCAGTTATAGGTATCTCAGGTGTCCCGGGACATGTCCTTTTGGGGTATTGAGACTGCCGGTAAAGTCTCTGTCCTTCCAAGGTTTCAAGAGATTAACACGATATATTGGCTCTGGTTTCCTTTTTCCTGGCTGATAAACTTTGTAGTTTTACTTCCCCTACTCTTTACATAATTTCAAAGGGACCTTGCCACTTTGCTAGGAATTTACTCTTGACTGTGGGGACTAGTACCAGCACTCCATCACCAGGGTTAAAAGTTCAAGTCTTGGCACTCCGATTATAAACTCTTCTCTGGGCCTCCTAGGCTTGCTCTATAAGTGCTCTATAAGACGGCCGCAATTCTATCTTGCGTCAGTGAGATATGCTCGATGGCTCTTTTAGAAGGCGTGGTCTCTCCCTCCCAATGTTTGTTTTGCGACATCTAGTAATCCCCTGAAATGTCTACAGTAGTTGAAAGGGCAATACCCGTAGATGCCTGAGGTACCTCACATATGGCAAACATGAGGTATGGTAGCACCTTGTCCACCTTTTTTAACATGTTTTTGAGCGTTTTGTTAAATCTCTCCACAAGACCATCAGTTTGGGGGTGATAGAGGCACGGAGGTGTGAGATTTTGAATAACTTACACAATTCTTTAGGAACTCTGGACTAAAATGGTGTGCCTTGATCCGTTAACACTTTTGGAATACCCACACGCCTAAATACCTGGATAAACTCTTTGGCAATAGTCTTAGCTAAAGCCCTGGGCAGACTTTACAACTGGCCCCACCAGATCCATGCCAATTTTTTCTTTCAAAAGGCACTTCTTATCTTGGTGACTGTACCAGCGAACTGCGAAAATGGGGCGATGGCGCAGAATACTGACTCTGGGCATGATTTCAGTTTGAAAAAGTCGATCAAGTCCAACCTATGTGTGTGATTTTGTGTTAGTATTACATTGTATATCCCTGTATGTTTGGTTGTTCAGGTGCTTATCTAATAGTTTTTTTTACGCAGTTTAAGGTTAAACCGCTTTTCTTTGAATTTTAGTGAATGACCGCGTGTCTTATTAACCCTTTTATGACTAAGCCTATTTCTGACATTTGGTCTTTACAAGTTAAAATCCGTATTTTTTTGCTAGAAAATTACTTAAAACCCCCAAAATATATATATATATATATATATATATATATATATATATATATATATATATATATATATATATATATATATATATATATATATATATATATATATATATATATATATATATATATATATTATATATATATATTATATAATGTGTGTGTATAATATAGCAGAGAATCTAGAGAATAAAATGGCGATTGTTGCAATATTTTATGTCACACGGTAATTGTGCAGCGGTGTTTTAAGCGCAATTTTTTGGGAAAAAGATACTTTCATGAATTAAAAAAAAAAAACAAAACAGTAAAGTTAGCCCAATTTTTTTGGATAATGTGAAAGATGATGTTACCATAACATGTCACGCTTTATAATTGCACGCACTTGTGTGGAATGGCGACAAACTACGGTACCTAAAAATCTCCATAGGTGACGCTTTAAAAATGTTTTACGGTTACCAGGTTAGAGTTGCGGAGGAGGTCTAGTGCTAGAATTATTGCTCTCGCTCTGATGATCGCGGCGATATCTCACATGTGTTATTTGAACACCGTTTACATATGTGGGCGCGACTTCCGTATGCGTTTTCTTTGCTGCGCGAGCTCGCGGGGAAGGGGGAGCTTTAAAAAAAATGTCTTATTTAATTTTAGATACCAGAATTATCGGCATATAACATGCACCTTCATTTTAGGAGGGATGTTTCAGGAAAAAAAACGTAAATTTTAAATAACTTTGAAGCAAAATAAGGGTCAGTTCCCATCAATACAGCCTCACCATTGCCCATCTGCAATCTGATCAATGTCCATCTGCAGCCTCACAATTGCCCATCAATGCAGCCTGATCATGTCCCATCCGTAGCCTCAACTCAGATTACTGCTGCCTCAAAGGGGACAGGGAGGGGGCGAGACATGCGCCGTCAGATTACATACAGTGAGAATTTCATGTTTACTCGGCTGCCTCTTTAATACAAAGTCCTGCCTCCTGGACCATTTTCTATGATGGAGAGAACAGTGGCCCAATGCCGGCCCAGATGATGGGAGTAAACAGGAGATTCTCGCTATATGTAATCTGATGGTGCTCGTCCCATCCCCCTCCTGTTTCCCTCCTAGGCAGCCCCAATTGCAGTATTGACGTATAACACGCATACACGATTTGCACCCGATTTTCAGGGTGAAAAAGTGCATGTAATACGCCAATAAATACAGTAACTAAATTGTGTTTTTAAAAATTTGATAACTTTTACTGCTGTCACAAGGAATGTAAACATCCCTTGTGACAGTAATAGGTGACAGGTACTCTTTATGGAGGGATCGGGGGTCTAAAAGACCCCAAATCCCTCCTTTGCACTTCAAAGTATTCAGATCACTGAAAACTGTGTATCTGAATACTGTGTACTTTTTTTAAATCCGGCGCCATTGGCAGCCGAGTAAACAGGAAGTGACGTTGTGACGTCGCTTCCATGTTTACATCCAGGAGACTGGAACCAAGCCATTTCAGGCTTCGTTCCAGTCTGTCACTAGCCGCCGGAAGCGGCGGATGTTTGATCGGTAAGAGTGGCACTTTTTTTTCCAGTATAACAGCCGAGCGGCTTTTAGACGCATCAGTTGTTATACCTGGATAGCCAATCGCCGGCTCTAAACAACGGTACCGGGATGATGGCTGCGGGCATCATCCCGGTATAACCCCTGAAATCCGAGTACGCATATCTGCGTACGCTCGGCGGGAAAGGGTTAAATTCCCTTTTTGCGGAAAAGTTTTATGCCTTTTGTGGGGTCACCAGTATGGTATTTGTACATTGAAATCATATCCCCTCTCAAGCGTCTCTTCTGCCGAGACAAGTTCAGTGCTCGTAACTTTTCCTCATAACTAATGTCCTCCAGTCCCTATTATTAGTTTGGTTGCTCTTCTCTGGACTCTCTCCAGTTCCAGCACATCCTTCCTGAGGACTGGTGCCCAGAACTGGTCAGCATACTCCAGGTGCGGTCGGACCAGAGTCTTGTAGAATGGGAGCATTATCGTTTTATCTATGGAGTTAATCCCCTTTTTAATGCATGCCAAAATTCTGTTTTGCTTGCAGCACCTTGGCTGAGCCTGCCATCTACTACTGCCATCCCAGATCCTTTTCCATCCTAGATTCCCCAGAGGTTTTCCCCCTAGTGAGTAGATTGCATTCATATTTTTGCCACCCAAATGCATTATTTTACGTTTTTCTATAATAAACCTCATTTGCTATGTAGCCCACCACCCCATTAATTTGTTCAGATTTTCTTGCAAGGTTTCCACATCCTGCAGAGAAGTTAATGCCCTGCTTAGCTTGGTATCCTCCGCAAATATAGAGATTGAGCTGTTTATCCCATCCTCCAGGTCATTTAGGAATAAATTAAATAGGATTGGTTCCAGGACAGAACCCTGGGGGACACACTTTCCACCCCGGAGTACTCGCCATTTATCACTACCCTCTAAACTCGCCCCTGTAGTCAGTTTTCAATCCAATTACTCACCCTATGGTCCGTGCCAATGGACCTTACTTTGTACAGTAACTGTTTATGGGGAACTGTATCAAATGCTTTCCTTTATCTAGATGGCAGCTCACCTCCTCATAGAAGGTTAATGGATTAGTATGGCCGGAATAATTCTTCATGAATCCATGCTGATTACTGCTAATGATACCGTTGTCATTACTAAAATCTTGTATATAGGCCCCTATCCCCTTCAAGTGCTTGCGTACAATTGATGTTAGGCTAACTGGTCTGTAATTCCCAGGGATGTATCTTGGCCTTTTTTTTAAATATTGGTGCTACATTGGCTTTTCTTCAAACAGCTGATACCATTCCAGTCAGTAGACTGTTCGTAAAAATTAGGAACTATGGTCTGATAATTACTTGACTGAGTTCCTTAACCACTTCAGCCCCGGAAGGATTTACCCCCTTCCTGACAGGGGTTTTTTGCTTTTTTTTATTTTTAATTTTTATTTTTAAACTGTTCCTTTCATCATTTTTATTTTATTTTTTATCATTTGTATTATCTCAGGGAATGTAAATATCCCCTATGATAGCAATAGGTAGTGACAGGTACTCCTTTTTAAAAAAAAAAAAAAAAAATCTCTTCTCTGCCCTCAAAGCATCTGACCACACCAAGATCGGGTGTGATAAAATGCTTTCCCAATTTCCCAATGGCTTTTTTCCATCCGGCGAAATCTAAATCATAAAATGCTCGTAGCTTCTGGTTTCTTAGGCCATAGAGATGATTGGAGCCGTTCTCGTCTCTGATCCGCTCTATGGTCAGCTGGCCGAATCCCTGTTGGGACAGGAGAGCCAGAGAAAACCATGGCAGACGGTGGGAGGGACATTCCTTCCCACTGCTTATAAAAGCAGTCTAGAGGCTAATTGGCCACTAGGATTGCTTTTACATGAGTCGACCGCTGGCTGAAAAGAATGATACCTAAACCTGCAGCCATCATTCTGGTATAACCACTCAAAGTCCAGAAACATACCCGTACGTTGCTGGTCCTTGTTGGCCATATATTGTAATCTTTTTTTTTATTTTTTTTCAAGCAGCCTGTGGGCTGAACGAAAAAAAGAGATTGATCGGTGGGTACGCCCACCATTAGAATACCTCCCTTCATCCACCCACTTCTAATGATGGGCATACATGCACCGTTTATATATGCCGAAGCATGGGGGCATCCTCCCACAAAAGAGGGGAGCAAATCGCTCCTCCACCCCTGCTGCCCCCATACTTTGGCATATATGCTCTTTTTTGTTGGTGGAGAAATCCCCTCCGACGGCGCTGGAGTCACGGCTTTATGTATCATGGGAGCCAACACTGTTGCTGTCAAGATAAATAAATCTGCTCTGCAGCTGAATGGCATACCTGAAAACAAGAAAATGGTTAACAATAAAACACAGTAAACGGTAGACTATAAAAAAAATTGCATACCTGAAGCAAACATAATAAAACATAATAACAATAAAACATTGCAGAAAAGAATACAGTAAAAAAGAGCAGTACAATATAGAACAATAAAACGACAACTATATATATATATATATATATATATATATATATATATATATATATATATATATATATATATATATATATATATATATATATATATATATATATATATATATATATATATATATATATATATATATATAATTTTTTTTTTTACACTTCTAACGGAACTGTTGTAACGGTTTCGGCAGTTTGGTCTCTCAAAATGCGATGGCATCTTGGGAGACCCTGTGCCTAGTCTAGTCTATGCAATGCTGTACCCTACTCTAAAACTCAACTAGTGCATGGTAGCGTTCAAAACATTCACCAATGCAAAGACCAGGATTGTCAGGACAGGAGGGACAATAATAGCGGGTGTCACACCTATATCCGCGCTTGCTGCAGACACAACGTCTTCTTTGGGGGGCTCGTTGGGTAGGGGTACTCGGGAGGACATAAGGAAAATGCCTCTCATGCAGCCGGCTTACTGCATTTGGTTGGGGAAGGTGAGGTGGAGCACCGTCTGGATACAGAAGGGCTCTGACTATCTCTTCCTGGAAATTAAGGAAGGATCCAGTCCGTCCTGAAGCTCTGTATAGCACATGAGCATTCAGCAAAGCCAATTTAAATAGACACACTTTCTTGTACCAGCGTCTGGCTTTACGGGCAACTAGGTACGGCGCCAGCAACTGGTCGTTGAGGTCCACCCCTCCCATATTTTGGTTATATTTGTGGACACAGGGGTTTCTCCACAACACCAGTTGCCGTAGTAATTTGGACCTTCGTGTCTGGATGAAGGGAGGTAAGAACGAAAACATTCTTATTATCCCTCCACTTCATAGCGAGCAAGTTATTACACTGCAATCATGCTCTCTCCCCCAGCCTAAGACGGGAATCTACAAGACACTGGAGAAAGCCCCGGCGATTAGGTCGCACGGTGCCACATGCTCTAATCTGCTGATCAAACAAGTGACTAAACAGTGGCACGCTCATTTAATAATTGTCCAAGTGGTACCCCTTTCCGAATAAGGGTGACACCAAGTCCCACACAATCTTGCCAGCGCTTCCTATATAGTCAGGGCAGTTTTTCGGCTCTATGTGACTATCTTTGCCCTAGTAAACCATAAAACTACATGTATAGCCTGTGGCCCTGTTGCAGAGCTTATACATCTTGACCCCGTATCTGGCACGCTTGCTGGGAAGGTACTGTTTGAATGACAAGCAGCCAGAAAAAGTAATCAGAGACTCATCAATGCAGACAACTTGATGGGGAGTAAACAAGTCTGCAAAACGTTGGTTGAAATGGTTTACAAGGGGCCGAATTTTGTAGAGCCGATCGTATGCAGGTTCTCCACGAGGACTACAGAGTTCATTGTTGTCTAAATGCATGAACCGCAAGATCTGCTCGTATCGTGCCCTGGTCATGGAAGCAGAGAACAAGGGCTTATGGGGAATTGGATTAGTGGACCAATATGACCGCAACTCACTCTTTTTGGTTATGCCCATGTTGAGGGAAAGGCCCAGAAAGAGCTTAAATTCGGAAACTGTAATTGGTTTTCAATCTCTGGCAAAGGAGGACTTGGGAATAGTGGCGATGTGTTGACCAGCGTACAAATTGCTTTGGTCCACAATAGATCTATAGAGTTCTTCAGTGAAAAACAGCGAATAAAAATCAAGTGATGTAAAATCAACTGTTTCCACCTAAATGCCGGGTTGGCCAGTGAATGGGGGAAGTACAGGTGCTGCAGAAGTGGTGGGTTCCCAATCGGGATTAGCGAAAGCAGCAGGAAGGGCACGACGGGCCTGTGTTCGTTTTCTTGGTGGCAGCTGGACACTACTTGTGCTTGCCACCTGATCAGCTTGAACTGCACTTATGGGACTCGCCACGTCACCACGTGATACTGCAGTGCTGGTTTGACTACGACCAGGGTGCACTAGGCCGCTGGTGCTTGCCAGTTCTCAAGAAGGAATAGTGGCGCTAGTACTGCTCTACTCCATAGGAGGGACCTGCGGTTGCACATCAACAGAAGAAGTAGTTCGGGGTCTCGTATGCCTGACCTTGGCAGGGACTACAACTCCGTTGTCAGAGCTATCTGTCATGGAGCCGCTGTCCTCTACAGGATCGTATTCTGAGCCTGAATCTGACAGATGAGTGACTTCCTCTTCACTATCTGTCATGCTCAGAAACGTGTAGGCCCCTTCACTAGTGTACCTTTAATTTGCCATTTTGGGCTCTAAATTTTAGTGGTACACTAGTGAGACTCACTGGTAAAAAAGCTCCTAGGCTGTCAGCGACTGTATCAAAAAGGTACCAAAAAAACTGTTATTGATCACAGGGATCAGTCCTGACTCTGCGAACGCTGCAGTTAAGTGTTTTAGTGTTTTAGTGTTTTGTAAGTGACAGTGATCGATCGATACTGCACTTGGGTGGGCTGGGCGAAGGGGCTAAACGCAGGTGCTAGCAGGTATCTGGGCTGATCCCGCTAACACTGCGTTTTTGGGAACCCTAAACTGCTGGGGAAGCTAGTATAGATCCGATATCGATCTGTTCAGATACTATACTAAGGGAGGTGTATGCTGTGTGCGTGGGTGTTAGCGGTACTGGCACTAACCTGACGCTGCCTGGGGCGACGCAGACCCTAACCGACACTAAAACCTAACTAATATCACCCGCCGGTAATAAACTGCCGGTGCCCTGAAACTATTAAAAAACAAACTGACCAGCGTCACCTGTAACAGTTAGTTATACGGTGATCACTGGTGAAAGGGTTAACTAGGGGGTTAAAACCTTTTATTAGGTAGTATATGGGGGTCCCTGACGCTATAAAAAGCTGCGGCGAACCTAAATACTTACCGCCCTAACTATCGTCCCCTGTGACACTAATACAGCAATCAGAAAAACGATCGCTTAGTGACACTGGCGACGGGGCGTAATCACAGGGTTAAACCTTTTTTTAGTGGGTTCCTAGACCTAAATGGAGCTAAATATAACTGCCGTAACAGTTCCTACAGTCACAATGCACCAATGCAGTAAACGGTAAAAAAAAAATTGCTATTGGTGACACTGACAGGGGGTGACAGGGGGGGTGAAATGTGTGCCCAGGGTGTTCTACTGTAAGTGTAGTGTTGTACAACTCACTTTGGACGTCTTCTCTCCACGGGAGCCGGAACGAAAAGGCTCCACGAGGAGAGATGACATCACTTCCTCTGCTGCTGTTTACATTACAGCAGCAGAGGAAGTGTTTCATTGGCCGGGAGCGATCGCAAAGGGGTGGCTACGAATGAGTGGCCTCCCCCCCTCAGCACGGATCACTCCCGCAACTATGCCCGACTGCCTCGGGGACCGTTCCATTCTGCTTATATCGTCGCGAGGTAGTCGGCAAGTGGTTAAGGACCCTCAGGTGCAAGCCATCCGGGTCCCGGTGACTTTTTAATGTCTAAAGTGATTGTAAGGGTTAATGTTTGTTTAAAAAAAACATATCATACTTGCCTCCACTGTGAAGCTCGTATTGCTCGAGTGCCCCGAACCTGGTCTTCTGTGATTTGCTGGTTCCTAAATTGCCCTGTATTTCCCCATCCGTGATCAGGTCTGTATTGTTAATAATCAGCAGGTTCAGTAACGCTTTGTTTCTATTCGGTGCATTGACCATCTGACCCATGAAATTGTACTGCAAGACGTTTCGGAACTGGTGAGCCTTAGATGAATGCACAGTTCCTTCCACCCAGTCTGTCTGGATAATTAAAATCCCCCATTATAATTGACACTTCCCATCCTTGCCGCTAATCCAAATTGTGATAGGAGGTCCACCTCCCCCTCTGGTTAGGGGGCCTATAGCATACTCCCAGTATTATTTTCCCCTTAATTTCCTCCCTTTGTAGCTCTACCCATAAGGATTCCACCTCTCCTATGCTCCCTTAGTGATGTCGTCTCTCACATTAACTTGTACATCATTTTTGATATACAGGCATACCCCTCCCCCTTTTTACCCTCTATCCCTGCAATATAGGGAATACTCTCGAATGGTTGCCAGCAAATCATGAGAGCTGTTGAACCAAGTCTCTACTTACCTTGGGTTGATGCGCTTTAGTCAACCTACCACTAATGCCCACAATACTACTCTCTGAAATTTTGTTCTGCGCTGACTATCTCTGGACCCTCCCCTCATCACCTAGTTTAAAAGCTCCTCTAACTTTTCAGCCATCTTCACTCACAGAAGATCTGCAGCCTTCTCATTTAGGTGCAGTCCATTTTTCTTCGCTGTGAAGTCCTTTCGTGGGAGTACGTTACAGGACACTGGTCCCTCCTCTGTTTCCTATTATCTACTCCTATTTTCTAGCCAAAAAACTGAATCACCCTGGCAGTAAGAGGGGTTATAATGGGCTGTTCTTATAGCTCCTGTTTGTCAATGTTCAATCTCCTGAATGCAGCTTCAGTATTGCTTGCAGAATACCATCCTGTGCCTTGTAATGCAGGGGTTCCCCAACCCCTGACTGCAGACCGGTACCGCCAGTTGCCTGTTAATAAATGGGACGCCAGTAGGGGATGAGCAGAGGCCACAGTTGACTGTGGTCATGCCACTTAGCAGATTTTGTCCTCTCCCGGGTCTCCTGCTCTGCCGACCTATTTAATCTTCTCAGCAGGTCAGGGGGGTGGGAGGAGCTGGAGATCTGGACAGAGTGGGAGTCCTTTCATAGTAACAAGCGGGTAATCGCCCTCTTATTAAATTAGTTGGTTGGCTTCTGCCCTCCATCCAAATCTGCAGCTCCTCCTGCCCTGCTGATAGGATGAGATTGTCAGTGGGGCAGGAGACCTGGGAGTACACACATAGGCTAAAAACTGCTTCTGACCTACCAAAGGTAGGACTGTGCAGGGGAGGCAGTGATGTAGGAGGAAAGGGGGGCCATGATTGCAAGGGGCATGGTGATGGGGGGGGGGGATATTTGTGATTGCAAGGGGCACTGTGATTTAATGGGGACTGTACTATGAAGGAGAACTGCATTGTAAAGGGGGGCTGCGATGTGAAGGAGAACTGCATTGTAAAGGGGGGCTGCGATGTGAAGGAGAACTGGGTACCCTGTTGGACTGCTTTGACCACTTGAGCTCCTGAAGGTTTTTCCCTCCTTCCTGGCCAGGCCCTTTTTTGCGGCACGTCACTGCGTTACTTTAACTGACAATTGCACAGTTGTGCAAAGCTGTACCCAAATAATATTGATGTCCTTTTTTTTTTTTTTACCACAAATAGAGCTTTCTTTTGGTGGTGTTTGATCACCTCTGCAGCTTTTATTTTTTGCTATATAAACAAAAAAAATGTTCTCTTATATTCCCCGACCGACAGAGCTCCTCTCTTAGCTATTGGGTTGTTATGCCACCTTTAGGAAAATACTAGGCATTACTTGTTATGTAACACACAGAACTTTCCAGTTACGCCCAGGGGGCGGTCCCTTGGGTAACAACCCTCCAGCCTGCCAAGCAGCCATCAGTTTTATTTTGCCTAGTGAAGGAGAAAGACCTAGGAACCCTGAGGGGCCCATCGGTCCGTCTATTTTTCTGCAGAAGCTTGGTTTTTGCGCAAGATGATAGATCCTGTGATCTGCTATCAACAGCCGGCTGGGTGACAGGCTGGATACCTTTATCCTTGTAGTCTCCCCAGTCCGGCCATCGAGCGTGTACAGGTCACAGTTACGGCTCGGCAGGCCACGACGAAACCTCAGCTCCAGAGGTGGTCGTGAGCTTTTATGCTTCGGGGCATACATATGACCGGGCTACTGATGTCTGGGTCACAGTATGCTGGGCCAGCAGCTACCCTGTACTGATCAGTGAGTAGTTCTGCAATGGAATGTCTCCCAGCTCTTCAGGACTGGTAAGTACAGCTCTCCCTGCCTCGGTGGGGTTGAGCAGCTGGGCATTCCCTGGGAGATTCTCTCCCCTCTCCCTCTCCCCCTCCCCCCCTCCCCCTCCCCCTCTCTGTATACTGCTGTGGGGTGTGTGTGTCTGTGCAAGGGCTCTCACCCGGGGGGGGAGGGGGGTTAGCACTGGCTGGCTGTGTCCTGGGTCCTGTTTTCCATGCCCCTGGAGGTGCCTGTGACTGTCTCTGTCCCTCATGGTTCTGCATTCGGTGGCCATCATAGGTGTGGGCAAGGGAAAGCTGGGCTTTGGTGGCCATTTTCCCTGTGATTTTGTCCTTGTACTGGACGTCGGCGGCCATTTTCTGGAAGCCTGAACATGTTTTTTCTGTGTTCTCTAGCAGCAGCATGTGCTCCTGTGTTCTTGTGGCCATTTTCCCTGTGTGTTATGTCCTTATACTGGACGCCGGGCGGCCATTTTCTTTGAACCTGAGCACACTACAGAAAGGTTTTGGTGCCATTAGCAGCTGCCTACACCGACACAGAGCTGTTTCCTCTGCACCTGGGAGCTAACAGACTATAGGCACTACCTGCTGGATAGCGCAGAACCCCTCAGGGTGGTGAGTCCTGCGCGAAAGGGCCCCTCAGCCTGCAGCAGTAAGGAGGGTGGCACTGTCACTGTCCTAAGTCCCCTTTTGGTGGCAGACAGGGTAGGGTCAGCATGACTTCAGAAACTGGTGTTTCTTCCCCCGAAATCCAGGCAAATGAAACTGGGTCGCCTGCGGACTGCGCAGTACCCTTTGACACCTTGTCGGCAGTCCTCAATTGGTTCGTTGGAGGCAGTGCGTGGGCGCAAAGGTGCTAAAAAGCAGCCCCCCCCCCGTCCTCTGGGGGGAGTTGTGACGCAGACTCGGGACCCGCTGAGGCTGGTGACCCCTGCTCTGTCATGTCAGATGACGCTGACCAGGACCGTTCGGACAGTGAGGATGAGTCCCCCTCCGGTTCCGTGCGCGACAAATCCTGAAGATTCAGGAGCCAGCAGATTCCTCTTCTGAGGTAGCGTTCCCTTTTGGGTCCCGTAAGCCAGCCTGTTCACCTAAGGTGTTCCCGTATCTGACTTATTTTGACAAGTTAATTTACAAGGAATGGGGTCGACTGCAACGGACCTTTTCGGTCCCCAAATACATGCCGGTGCCTTACCCTTTTGAGGAGAGCCTTCTCAAAAAGTGGTCGGCTCCTCCGGTCGTGGACCCTCCAGTATCCAGGTTAAACAAAGTAACCACGATCCCGGTAGAGGGGGCTCCTGCATTTAGGGATTCCACGGACAAAGCCGAGGCAGTGGTTCATTCCTTGTTTACGGTGGTGGGGTCAGCCATGCGACCAGTACTGGCATCCACACTTGTGTCGCAGACACTGAGTGGGCGAAACTGTTGCACCGCGAATTGGGTAAACAGGCTTCTCCTGTCTGCGTAGAACTAGCAGACCAACTAGTGCAAGGCCTTAAGTACGTTTGTGATGCGGCCCTGGATACTCTCCCTCTGTTATCCAGGGCTTCAGTGTCAGCAGAGGTGCTGAGGCGCTTGATTTGGTTAAAATGCTGGTCTGCTGACCAGGCATCCAAAAAAAGCCCTGACGGATCTTCCCTTCCTTGGCGACAGGCTCTTTGGAGCCTCTTTGGATGACATTATTAAGAATGCCACAGGTGGTAAGAGTACTCTACTCCTACAGGCCAGGAAGGCTAAGGAGCCACGCCGTAGGCAAGGGCCCCCTTTTTCCGCTAGCAAATGGCTTTTTCGTCCGCCCTGAGCTTTGGCCAAACGTCCCCAGCCCAACAGGACGACCACGGAAGGACAGAAACCTCCCTGGAACCGCAAGCCTGCGAACAAAAGTGCTACCGCATGAAGGTTTTCCCCCACCCATGTCTCGGGTGGGGGGTCGTCTTCGGGAGTTTGCAGCCCGGTGGTCATCTCGACTGTCCAATCAATGGGTCTGCGAACTGATTTCCTACGGCTACAAAATAGAGTTCCTCTCTTGTCCGCAAAAGATTCTTCCCCCTCCCGCATACCCAGCTCGCCGGGAGGCCCTCTTGGGGGCAGTACGGGACCTGCTTATTGTGGGGTGATTGTACCTGTTCCGGAATCGAACATTTCCAGGGGTTCTACTCAAACCTGTTTGTAGTTCCCAAGAAGTACGTCCAATATTGGATCTGAAAGCTCTCAACCACTTTGTGAAAGTGCAGAGGTTCAGAATGGAATCAGTTTGCTCAGTAGTCGCGGCACTCCATCAAGGGGACTTCCTGGCTTTCTTGGACATCCAGGATGCGTACCTGCACATACCCATATGCCTCCGGCATCAAATGTTTCTGCGGTTTGCGGTCGGGAAGCCCACTATCAGTTCGTGGCTCTCCCTTTTGGTTTGGCATCAGCCCCCAGAGTCTTTACCAAGGTATTGGCTCCAGTTTTGGCATTGCTGTGGCAACGTGGGATCACGATCGTGGGATACCTAGACTATCTCCTCCTGAGAGCATCTTCCGCCTCAGAGTTAGAGCAGGATGTGTGGCGATCACCATGCAGACCCTGCAAGAGTTTGGGTGGCTGTTAAACATAAAGACGTCGGTGGTGGTACCAACCCAGCGTTTGGAGTACCTAGGCTTGCTGCTGGACTCTAGTGAAGCGAGAGTTTTTCTCCCTTCAGACAAGCTGCAGACTCTCAGAGCCACGGTAAAACTGCTGATGAATCGCAAGTGGTCGTCGCTTCGCTTCTGTATGCGAGTCCTGGGTCTCATGGTGGCCTCCTTCGAGGCAGTACCGTACGCCCAGTTCCACACCAGAGTTCTGCAGAAGATTTTATCACAGTGGGATAAATCTCAGTTAACCCTGGATCGACAGATCCAGGTGAGCCAGCTAGTCAGAAATTCACCGATCTGGTGGCTGAGGTCCTCAGTGCTTCAATCCGGGAAGTCGTTCCTTCCTCTAAAATGGACAGTGATCACTACGGATGCCAGTCTATCCGGCTGGGGTTGAGTGATGGGGGTTCAGTCGGCTCAGGGGCTCTGGTCGAGGGAGGAATCCAAATTGCTATGCCTCTCCACATGGTCAGTGAGACTGCAGGGGCGTCCGATCAGGATCCAGTCGGATAACGCCACTGCAGTGGCGTATGTGCATCACCAAGGAGGAACAAGAAGCTCAGCCGCCGCACAGGAGGTCGCTCACATACTTCGGTGGGCAGAGCGACATGTACCGGCCCTGTCGGCCATTTACATCCCAGGAGTGGAGAACTGGCAGGCGGACTATCTGAGTTGCCAGATGCTGGACCCAGGAGAATGGGAATTGCATCCGGAGGTGTTCAGGCTACTGTGCCTGCGGTGGGGCACACCAGACGTGGATCTTCTGGCCTCCCGTCTCAATCGTAAGGTGCCGAGGTTCGTGTCCAGGACAAGAGATCCTTGGGCAGATGCGCTGGTAGCTCCGTGGGGGTCAGTATCAGCTCATCTATGCTTTTCCTCCGTTGAAGCTGCTACCACGTCTGCTCCGCAGAGTGGAAGTCGAGGGGATTCCAGTGATTCTGGTTGCCCCAGATTGGCCTCAGCGGCCTTGGTACGCAGACCTAGTGTGCCTGGTGGCAGATGCCCCATGGCGTTTGCCGTTACGAGAGGATCTTCTGTCTCAAGGTCCGATTCTCCATCCTGCTTTACAATCGCTGGCTTTAACGGCATGGCTGTTGAGAGCCAGGTGCTGAGGGACCGGGGGCTGTCGGACTCTGTCGGATCTGAACCTGGTGTTATCGGCGCTTCAGAAACTGCCGTTTGAAAATATCAGGGAGATTCCCCTGTTGACTTTCCCAGAAAGTGGTCTTTCTAGTGGCCATCACATCAGCCAGGAGGGTTTCGGAACTGGCGGCCTTGTCCTGCAAGTCGCGCCATCTGGTTGTCCACAAGGATAAAGTGGTGTTGCGTCCGCAGCTGTCTTTTCTGCCGAAGGTTGTCTTGGCGTTTCACATTAATGAGGACATAGTGTTACCATCCCGGTGTCCTAAGCTGACACATCCTAAGGAGGTGGCCCTTTACGCGTTGGACGTGATTCGGGCTCTGAAGGTGTATTTGTCTGCCACAGCTCCCTTCCGGAAGTCAGACTCACGGTTTGTTTCGGTGGCTGGTCCAAAGAAAGGCATGGCGGTCTCGTCTGCCACCATTTCTAGGTGGATCAGACAGATCGTAGTACAAGCCTACCCCTTAAAGGGGCAGGTGCCCCCCTTTTCGGTCACGGCCCATTCCACAAGGGCAATCGGAACGTCTTAGGCTTTCCGACACCAAGCCTCTGTCGCTCAAGTGTGTAAAGCGGCGATCTGGTCATTTACCAAGTTCTACAAGGTAGACGTCAGTACATCGGCTGATGCCTGTTTTGGCCGCAAAGTTTTGCAGGCGGCCGTATAGTTGCAATTGAGTATGCAATATTTTAACTTTTTCCTGGTTTTCCGATGAAAAACACAGTACTGTTAATGCACTGTTGCATTACATTCTGCAGTTTTGATGCGGTTGTGGGTAGTCACTCCTGTTGAGGGTACCCTTTTTTTTGTGGTGGATTATCCACGCACTGCTGTGTTTCTTTTGTAGGTAAAGTTTCACTAGTTCCCACTGGCCTGGTGGATGAAGTTTTTTTTTTTTTTTTTTTTTTTTTATGCTGTTTTTTCCCACCCCTCATTTGGCACTGCTTGGGGACGTCCCAGAGAGAGGAGCTGTGTCGGTCAGTGTATATAAGAGAAAATAGGATTTTTTTGTACTCACCGTAACATCCTTTTCTCTGCAAGTCACCGACCGACACAGCACCCGCCCCTCCTATTTTTTCTTTACGTTATACTGCTTGTTGACGTACTGATGGCTGCTTGGCAGGCTGGAGGGTTGTTACCCAAGGGGCCGCCTAGTAATGCCTAGTATTCTCCTAAAGGTGACATAACTCAATGGCTAAGAGAGGAGCTGTGTCGGTCGGTGAATTACAGATTTTACGGTGAGTACAAAAAAAATCCTATTTTTTTTTTACTTTCTGCTATGAAACACACCCAATAAAAAAAATCGAATTTCTTCATCCGTTTAGGCCAATTTGTATTCTGCAACATATTTTTGGTAAAAAAAATTATTCCCTAAAAGCGTATATTGATTGGTTTGTGCAAAAGTTATAGCATCTACAAACTATGGGCTAGATTGATGGACTTATTTTTTTTACTAGTAATGGCGGCAATCAGCAATTCTTAGCCGCACTGTGACATTGCCGCAGACAAATCTGAGAGTTAAATGTGGTGTGGTGTGGTGTGCTTTCTTACTGTGTGGGATGGACTGACTCGAGAAAGAGACGCATCTATGTTCGTGATTAGCAGGAGTCGCAGATCTCTCCCTTGTTTACATAGGCAGACTGCTTTTCAGTCTCTCCAGCGAACAATCATGGGTGCTGATTGGCTCCTGCTGTGTCCAATCAAAGCCGGAGAGCGGCAGCGTGTGTGCCCCCCAGAGCCGATTGAGGAAATGACGTACAAGTACGTGGTTTTGCGCTAAAGGGCCGCCCCGTCTGCAGTTTAAGTGGGGTGGTCCTTAAGAGGTTAAAGGGGGAAGTGTGTGAAGGAGGGGGATTGTGCACACTGATATGAAAGAGGAATGTGCTGTGAAAAGGGGGGTTTGTGATGGGAGGGTGAACTGAGGACCGACCTATATGAACCCCCAACCCCCCACTCTCATTCCCTGGACAAATTCACTGCCACAAAACAGTCCCTGGTGCCAAAAAGTTTGGTGACTGCTGATGTGATGCACTCCCAAGAAAAAGTATGGTTGGTCAAAGGAGCTCTCATAGGCACCACATCCCATCAATATTAAACAAGACATAAAAAGGATGCTCAAAGAGCAGGGCTTTTAGGGGTGCCAATAACCTCACATCGGATCAAATGTGTGTTTTTTTTTTTTTTTTCAGTTCATATTAAAAAGGAAGACAATGTAAGAAAAACCATTGAAGATTGTTAAACATTGGATCATTCCATTTTGGATAGTCACTGGAATGATCTACAATAGGTGATAATCGTGGAATAACAATCCTGACACGTTTCGCCGATTTGATGGGCTTCTTCGGGGGATATGTTGCCACACCTGGACAATCGGATCAAATACAAAAATAAATATATACATAGTTCCAGTGACTTTGTTCCACATTAATGTAACAAAAATTTAATATCAATATAATTTCTCAAATACTTAAATCAGACAAAAAAAAAAATTGACACAGAAACCATAAATATATAGATTGGTGGGCAGCATCTTACCAATTTGCTGTAAATGTGTATATCAATCCAAAACAAAAATGTGTGATATTAAAGTGGTTGTTAAGCCACTCAAAGATATTCCTACAATCCCCTCTGCTATAATAATGTCACCAATGTATGTGTTTTTTTTTTTTTATTTAAATGCCGCTGTGTCCCTTATTTCATAGCGCTGATCGACACTCACATGATTGGTCACGCCTCTCCTCTCTCGATCTGACAGCTGCAGTGGGCGGGGCTGAGAAACTCTCGCTGACGTCAGCCAGGAGGAGGAGGAGAGGCCGCCGGTCACGTGAGCGGTCCTATGAAATGAGGTACACAAAGACATTAAAAAAAAAAAAAAAAAAACATACACAGGGGACATTAATATAGCAGAGGGGATCGTAGGAATGTCATTGCGCTATATAATCGCAGCAGAAGGGGAGCAGATCAGCGCTGACAGGCAGGAAGGGAGGGGAGGAGAGGACAGGAGAGCTACGGATGAAGGAGACGCGTAAACTGACCATGTTGGCTGCAGGAAGGGCTTGTAACAGCTAAAAAATAGAAAAGAATTTCCCCAGTGGTTATAAAGACAGAAGTTTTTTTTTCTCTATGCATTAAGATAAAAAAAAAACCTGTGTGTAGCAGTCCCCCTCAGCCCCCCTAATGCTTAAGCCCCAATCTCTATCCATCGATGTCCACGAGCACCTCGGCTGTCCGGGACTCTCTCTCCTTATTGGCAGAGACAGCATTGGCTCCCGCTGCTGTCAGTCGGCTAATCGGGAGAGGGGGGGCGAGGCCAAACCGTGGCTCTGTGTCTGAATAAACAGAGTTGCGATTCGGCTCGGGTACCCCCATAGAAAGCAAGAGGATCTGGGCTGCTCTGTGCAAAACCATTTCACAAAGCAGGAAAGTATAACATGTTTGTTTTTTTTTTCTTTTGAAAATAACACTTTAGTATTTAATATTAAAATATATATATGTATGTCAGGTCTATAAATATTGGGACATCAACACAATTATAATCTTTTTGCCTCTATACACCACCACAATGGATTTGAAATGAAACGAACAAGATGTGCTCTAACTGCAGACTTTCAGCTTTAATTTGAGGGTATTTACATCCAAATTAGGTGAACGATGTAGGAATTACAACAGTTTGTATATGTGCCTCCCACTTTTTAAGGGACCAAAAGTAATGGGACAATTGGCTGCTCAGCTGTTCCATGGCCAGGTGTGTGTTATTCCTTCATTATCCCATTTACAAGGAGCAGATAAAAGGTCCAGAGTTAATTTCAAGTGTGCTATATGCATTTGGAATCTGTTGCTGTCAACTTTCAATATGAGATCCAAAGAGCTGTCATTATCAGTGAAGCCAAGCCATCATTGGGCTGAAAAAACAAAACAAACCCATCAGAGAGGTAGCAAAAACATTAGGTGTGGCCAAATCAACTGTTTGGAACAGCCTTAAAAAGAAAGAACGCATCGGTGAACTCAGCAACACCAAAAGACCCGGAAGACCATGGAAAACACCTGTGATGGATGACCGAAGAATTCTTTCCCTGGTGAAGAAAACACCCTTCACAACAGTTGGCCAGATCAAGAACACTCTCCAGGAGGTAGGTGTATGTGTGTCAGTCAACACTCAAGAGAAGACTTCATCAGACTGAATACAGAGGGTTCCCCACAAGATGTAAACCATTGGTGAGCCTCAAAAACAGGAAGGCCAGATTAGAGTTTGCCAAACATCTAAAAAAAGCCTTCACAGTTCTGGAACAACATCCTATGGACAGATGAGACCAAGATCAACTTGTACCAGAGTGATGGGAAGAGTATGGATAAGGAAAGGAACTGCTCATGATCCAAAGCATACCACCTCATCAGTGAAGCATGGTGGTGGTAGTGTCATGACGTAGGCATGTATGGCTGCCAGTGGAACTGGTTCTCTTGTATTTCTTGATGATGTGACTGCTGACAAAAGCAGCAGGATGAATTCTGAAGTTTCGGGCAATATTATCTGCTCATATTCAGCAAAATGCTTCAGAACTCATTGGACGGTGCTTCAAAGTGCAGATGGACAATGACCTGAAGCATACTGCGAAAGCAACCAAAGAGTTGTTTAAGGGAAAGAAGTGGAATGTTATGCAATGGCCAAGTCAATCACCTGACCTGAATCCGATTGAGCATGCATTTCACTTGCTGAAGACAAAACTGAAGGAAAAATGCCCCAAGAACAAGCAGGAACTGAAGACAGTTGCAGTAGAGGCCTGGCAGAGCATTACCAGGGATAAAACACAGCGTCTGGTGATGTCTATGCATTCCAGACTTCAGGCTGTAATTGACTGCAAAAGATTTGAAACCAAGTATTAAAAAGTGAAAGTTTGATGGATGATTGTTAATATGTCCCATTACTTTTGGTCCCTTAAAAAGTGGGAGGCACATCTAAAAACTGTTGTAATTCCTACACCGTTCACCTGATTTGGATGTAAATACCCTCAAATTAAAGCTGAAAGTCTGCAGTTAAAGCACATCTTGTTCGTGTATATATATGTATGTATATGTGTGTGTGTGTGTGTGTGTGTGTGTGTGTGTGTGTGTATATATATATATATATATATATATATATATATATATATATATATATATATAATCTGACAAAAGTCTGCTTCTAAATAAACATAAGGCTGCCGCATATGAATGAAACTGATGCATGGTGTGGGCAAGGTGGCCGCATATAAGCCAACTATATCTATAAATATAATACCTCTGATAGTGCACAGCTAGAATCTCTGGCAGTGCACTGTCACAGGTATACAGGTAAGGCAAAAATCCTATTTTTGATTTAACCATGCACTTTAAGTCATATTACTATTGCTATAATCTTGGCTTTATAATTTTTGTATATTAATATAAGTTCATATTTCAGCTGCAACTGTAATTGAAGTGGAGGATCAATCAACAGGGAACATTGAAAACATCATTGTTCAAGTGAAGAAGGAGACCGATATGGAGGCAGATGGTGTGATAGCGGGTCCTCCGCCTCCTCCCACAGTGGAAGCTCCAAATGGCGATCTTACTCCAGAAATGATTTTGAGCATGATGGATCGGTGATAATGGATAGGTTCACAGCTTTTCTGATTTTAGCTGATCAGGGCTGTGTTTAAAGTCTCATATCTATTTTATGGGGATTATTTTTCTGTTTTGGTTGCTTCATCTTAATTTTAAAATATCCATTTTACCATGCCTATAAAGTGGTGGCTGGGGCAAACTTATTAAGTGACCAAAAATGGAAATCATGGACATATTGGGGGTTGTTTGTAGCTTAGTGATGTTTAAAGGGACTCTTTTTTTTTTTCTAATTCACTGTTGCCTGTTACAGCCCAGCAGTGACGAGTAAAGTCCCCCCCACCTTTCAAAGGATGCACATTTTAGCCAATCTTTTCTATTTTTAATGGTAATAAGCATATGTGCGCTTTAGCGAAGAAAAGACAATTAAGTTATATGTTGCCTACTACTTTGTTTAAATTGTAAAACTGTCATTTTATTACAAAACCTTGATTTCTACTAAAAACCTGCCCTTTTCAAAATTCACTGGTCCCCTACAAAAAAGTTAGGAAGGGGACTGTGTGTGTGTATATATGTATTTGTGTGTGTATAATATATATATATATATATACACACACACACACACACACACGCCTATACCTATACCTTTTTCAGACACACACTGTTTAAAAGTTTATTTTGTCTTGTTGTGCAAGATCTGACTATGTAAATAACTTTTAAAAAAAAAAAGAAAAAAAAAAAAAAATTGTAACGTTTTTCTATCAAACTGTATAATTGTGCAAAGAAGTAGTGGGCAAGGTTATTTTAAATGGGGAATTTAACTAATATGAGTGAATGCATAAGTTAGGAACACATTAAGTTTTTATTTTTTATTTTATTTTTTATCACCACATTTTGAAATCATTAGCTTTCTTTCATACTTATGTATAAGTTGCAAAGTGTTCAAGTTCAACTTGACCATAGGTACAATGATGTAATCTAATTTTTTTTTTATTTTTTTTTTTTTTTTATCTCCCTTTTTTTTTTTTTTATGCACATGATTTGTGCTGCCAATGACAATGTATATATTCTATCATAATGGCTTATTTTTGTCATGTAATTAGAGGTTACCCACTCTAAGACGGTGAACAACCTGCCAATGCTGACCAGACGTGATCTTCCCAGATCAGCAGTAGTCGCTTATTAGCTGTTTGTTTTAGACAAAAAAGCGGCCCTGATATTTCCAGCAGATTTTTGAGCCAAATCTGTTATATGGTTTAAAAAAAAAAAAAAAAAAAAGGTTAAGGCTGGGTTCACACTTATGCAAATTGGTTGCTGGTTTCCCCGCATCCAATTCGCATGACAGGAAACTGTCTCTCAATGGAGCCAGTTCACACATCTCCTTCAGGGGCAGCTGCGGCGCACATTTCACTGGGGTCCTGTGCGTCTGACTCTGTTTCAGGTCCGAATTCAAGCTGTGCGATTTCAGTGTGAACCCAGCCTTAAGGATAAGTTCACCTTTGGGAGCATGTTACACCCATATGCAGGGTTTAACATGTCACATGCTTCTATGCACCTGCCTACTGACACCGGTGCTCCCCACACTGTGGCAGTTGGCAGGGATCTTTTCCCTGCACCTACTGTCATTTTATGAAAACGGCTTCCATCACAGCCACATGTGCTATGAATAAAAAAAACTACAAGTGTACCTTTTGGCTGCAGCTGCAGAGGGACTTGTAGTTTTGAATAGATTGCGAGTGCACTGCTCATTGTGCTCGTAGTTCAATTGGTCTTCCTCTAGCTTTGTAACCGAAAGTCTGTATGGGCAAAAGCGAGAAGAAGACTGTGCAGGAGCCTGGGCATTGCATCCACGATCTGCTGATTATGAATGCAATGCTCTGCAGGCTCCAGTAAAAAAATGCATATTTTTTTTTACCTGCAAAAATATGTGCATTTATTTTTTTGTAAAGGTGAACTTATCCTTTAAGCACTGTAGCACCCTTGTGGCAGTCTCTTTTCTCAGGTACAAGCAGCTGATTGGAAGGGATTCCTTCATTCGTCAAAACTGACAGTCGTGAGGTGTGGGGGAAGGGGGGTGCTCACTCTGCTGGTCGCTGTGGGAAACCACTTTTTTTTTCCCCCAATGATATACTGCCTACCAAGAACTATCAGCTTAGATCTTTGGATAGTTTAAAGCCTTTTGTACTTGCTGTCTTGTGTGATATTTTGATTATATTAAGAGGCCAACATTTATGGGCAAAAAGTAGTATTTCTGAAATGCGAATGTACCACTGTATAGCTAATAAATTAATGTAGGTTTACTTTTGTGTTGTGATGACCTTTTCATAATTGTGTTTGCTGGCTTATGTTTATTATCAACCTTTTTTGTTTAACCTTGTATTCTTTCATATAGTATTTTTTTTTTTTTTTTCATTTTGTTTTGGATAGAATAGGGAAGGGTTAAAGCCAATCAGAAAAGGTTTTGCTGTCTGTGCTCTCTGGAAATTCACAGTCCCTTCCTGTCCCAGTGACCGTGAGTGACAAGATCAGGAATTGAGGGTAAAAGTCTCCAATTTGGACAGACAGGACACTGTAATTTTATATTGGTATCTTTCAAACTGTCAGGGTGGCCTTGTTATCCCTGTGATCTGGTTCTGATTTCAGTTCTGCGAAACTGCGCCCCACATTCAGCACGAATAAAAACTCATGCGTTTCTTTAGTGCTATGTTTGTGCTGTAAAAATTAACATTTGTGCTGCTTTTAGTTTTAAGATAGTGGCAATTTTTTTTTTTTTTTCCAGATATCACCCAGCCCACCTACAACAGCCAAAAGACGCAAAACGGGGCTGGTTGGTTAGTGCCGCTCTTGTGCTCATTTGTGCCATTCTCCAGTCTAGCTTTTATCATTTTTGCGTTAAAAATTTAATAAAGGTCACTCAGCTCCCCTACAACAGCCAAAATACAAGAAAACATGCTGGTTTAGTATTACAATTGTGCTGTTTGAATCTTCGTTCTATCTTTTATCATTTTTACGCTTTTAATGATTTAGTAAAGGTCACCTACAACAGCCAAAAGACACGAAAATTGGCTCGTTGGTTAGTGCCGCGTTTGTGCTGCTATCATTTTTAATGGTGCTGTTATGGTTTTTTAGTTATAACAGCTTGTTTTTATTTGATCAGACCCCACCAACTTTGCACCCCTTGTTATTAAATGTTAACCACTTAAGCCCCGGACCAATGGTCAGCCTTAGGACCAGAGGTCTTTTTACAATTTCACACTGCTTTAACTGGTAATTGCGCGGTCATGCAATGTTGTACCCAAATGAAATGTGTGTCCTTTTTTTCCCCACAAATAGAGATTTCTTTTGATGGTATTTGATTGCCTCTGTGACTTTTTTTTATTTTTTTTGCGATATAAACGGAAAAAGACCGAAAATTTAGAAAAACATTTTTTTCTACTTTTTGTTATAAGAAAAATCTAATAAACTCAATTTTAGTCATACATTTAGGCCAAAATGTATTTAGCCATATGTCTTTAGTAAAAATAATGTCAATAAGCGTATATTGGTTTGCGCAAAAGTTATAGCGTCTACAAACGAGTACATTTTCTGGAATTTACACTATTTTTAATTTGACTGCCTTTCTCATTTCTTGAGGTGCTAAAATGGCAGGGCAGTACAACCCCCCCCCCCCCCCCCCCCAAATGACCCCATTTTGGAAAGTAGATACCCCAAGGAAATTGCTAAGAGGCATGTTGAGCCCATTGAATATGGTCTCAACATGCCTCTAAGCAAATAGCTTGGGGTGTCTACTTTCCAAAATGGGGTCATTTGGGCATTCCATGGCCTCTGAAACTGTGATTGGCAGTGAGGAGTGAAATAAAAAAATTACACCCTTAGAAAGGCTGATGGCGGTGCTTGGTTTTTGGGGTCCCGTACGCGACTAGGCTCCCAAAAAGTCTTAGATGTGGTATCCCCATACTCAGGAGAAGCAACAGAATATATTTTGGGGTGTAATTCCACATATGCCCATGGCATGTTTGAGCAATATATCATTTAGTGACAACTTTGTGCAAAAAGTTTCCCCTCAACTTGTCAAAATATATAAAATATTCCATGGACTCGACATGCCTCTCAGCAAATAGCTTGGGGTGTCTACTTTCCAAAATGGGGTCATTTGGGGGGGTTTTGAACTGTCCTGGCATTTTATGCACAAAATTTAGAAGCTTATGTCACACATCACCCACTCTTCTAACCACTTGAAGACAAAGCCCATTCTGACACTTTTTGTTTACATGAAAACCTATATTTTTTTTTGCAAGAAAATTACGTTGAACCTCCAAATACTAAATATTTTTTTTTTTAAAGAAAAGGCCCTACAGATTAAAATGGTGGGTGTTTTTTTTCCCCCACACAATATTTGCGCAGCAATTTTTCAAACGCATTTTGTTTAATGCACTAAAACACACCATATTGCCCAAATTGTTGATGAAATAAAAAAGATGATCTTAGGCCGAGTACATGGATACCAAACACGACATGCTTTAAAATTGCGCACAAACGCGCAGTGGCGACAAACTACATACCTTTTTTAAAGCTTTTACAGGTTACCACATTCGATTTACAGAGGTCTACTGCTAAAATGACTGCCCTCAATCTGACCTTTGTGGTGATACATCACGTGCATAGTGCAATTGCTGTTTACATATGACGCCAGATTGACGGTTGCGTTCGCCTTTGCGCAAGAGTGGGGGGGGGGCAGGGGTGCTTTTTTATTTATTTACATATTTTTTAATTTATTTCGCTTTTTTTTTTTTAAACTGTTTCTTCCATTTTTTTATTTTTATTTTTTTATAATTTTTGTTGTTATATCAGGGAATGTAAATATACCCTATGATAGCAATAGGTAGTCACAGGTACTATTTTTTTAAAAAATTGGGGTCTATTAGTTCCTAGATCTTTCCTCTGCCCTCAAAGCATCTGACCACACCAAGATCAGTGTGATAAAATGCTTTCTCAATGGCGCTGTTTATATCCGGGAGGGGGGACATTCCCTCCCACTGCTTGTAAAAGCAGTCTAGAGGCTAATTAGCCTCTAGGATTGCTTTTACATAAAAGCCGATCACTGGCTGGAAAGAATGATACCTAAACCTGCAGGCATCATTCTAGTATAACCATTCAAAGTCCAGCAACATACCAGTACGTTGCTGGTCCTTGTTGAACATATATTGTAATCTTTTTTTCATGCAGCCTGTTGGCTGAACGAAAAAAGAGATTGATCGGTGGGTATGCCCACCATTAGAATACCACCCTTCATCCACCCACTTCTAATGATGGGCATACATGCACCATTTATATATGCCGAAGCATGGGGGCATCCTCCCGCCAAAAAGTAATGCCACGTACACACGGTCAGACTTTTCCGTGGGCAAGCCTCCGTTGGAATTTCGACCGTATTTATGCGGCATTAGGAGCAAATCGCTCCTCCGCCCCTGCTACCCCCATGCTTCGGCATATATGTTCTTTTTTTTAAACTGGTGATGAAATCACCTCCTACAGCACTGGAGTCACGGCTTTATGTATCGTGGGAGCAAACGCTGTTGCTGTCAAGATAAATAAATCCGCACTATATATACACGCCGAAGCATGGGGGCATCCTCCCGTAAAAAAAAGTTATGCCGCGTACACACGGTCTGACTTTTCCACGGGCAAGTCTCCGTCTGAATTTCGACTGTATGTACGCGGCACTTATGAGCAAATCGCTCCTCCACCCCTGCTACCCCCATGCTTCGGCATATATGCTCTTTTTTTTTTAAACTGGTGGTGAAATCACCTCCTACTACTGTTGCTGTCAAGATAAATAAATCTGCACTGCAGCTGAATGGCGCACCTGAAAAAAATGGTTAACAATGAAACACAGTAAACAGTCAAGTATAAAAAAATTACTTGCCTAAAAATCAAGCATGATAAAACGTAGAATAGAATACAGTAAGAGTAAAAGCAACAATAGAGAGAGAGAACAATAAAACGACAACTATTTTTTTTTTTTTAATTTAAATTTTTTTTTTTTATTTACACATTTTTTTTGTAATTGTAACAACTGTAACGGTTTGGGTCTCTCAAAATGCGATGGCATCTTGGGAGACCCTGTGTAAGGGTGTCCTAGCCTAGTAAAATGCTGTACCCTGCGCTAAAACTTCACTAGTGTGTGGTAGCGTTCAAAACATTCACCAATGCAAAGACCAGGATTGTCAGGACAGCGTGGACAATAACGGGTATCATGCCTATATCCGCGCTTGTTACAGACATGACATCTTCTTTGGGGGGCTCGTTGGGTAGGGGTACGCGGGAGGACATAATGAAAATGCCTCATGCAGCCGGCTTACTGCACTTGGTTGGGAATGGTGAGGTGCAGTACCGCATGGATACAGGAGGTCTGTGACAATCTCCTCCTGGAATGTAAGGAAGGATAAAGTCCCGCCTGAAGCTCTGTATAGCACAGAGCGTTCAGCAAAGCCAATTGAAATAAGTAAACAGACACTTTTTTGTACCAGCATCTGGCCTTACGGGCAACTAGATACGGCGCCAACAACTGGTCGTTGAGGTCCACCCCTCCCATATTTTGGTTATATTCGTTGACACAGAGGGGCTTCTCCAACACCAGTTGCCGTAGTAATTTGGACTGTCCTGTCTGCATGAAGGGAGGTAAGAACAAAAACATTCTTATTATCCCTCCACTTCATAGCGGGCAAGTTATTACACTGCAAGCAGGCTCTCTCCCCCAGCCTAAGACTGGAATCTACAAGCCGCTGGGGAAAGCCCCGGCGATTAGGTCGCACGTTGCCACATACTCCAATCTGCTGATCAAGTGACTTAACAGTGGCACGCTCATGTAATAATTGTCCACGTACAAGTGGTACCCCTTTCCGAATAAGGGTGACACCAAGTTCCACACTAGCTTGCCAGCCCTCCCCATGTAATCTGGGCAGTTCTCCGGCTCTACGGAACTATCTTTTCCCCCATAAACCGTAAAGCTCCATACATAGCCTGTTGCCCTGTCACAGAACTTGTAGAGTTTGACCCCGTATCTGGCACACTTGCTGGGAAGGTACTGTTTGAAAGACAAGCGGCCAGAAAATTTAATCAGGGACTCATCAACGCAGACATCTTGATCGGGAGTAAACAAGGCTGCAAAACGTTTCAAGTGGTTTATGAGGGGCCAAATTTTGTAGAGCCGATTGTATTCAGGGTCTCCACGAGGACGACAAAGTACATTGTCATTGAAGTGCATGAACCGCAAGATCTGCTCGTAACGTTTCCTGGCCATTGAGGCAGAGAACACGGGCATATGGTCAATTGGGCGCATGGACCAATACGTCGGCAACGTTAATTTATGTATGCACATGTTGAGGGAAAGGCACAGAAAGGTCTTAAATTTGGAAACCGTAATTGGTTTCCAATCTCTGGCAAGGGGGAAGGCAACTGGGGATTAGCGGCGATGTGTTGACCAGCATATAAATTAGTTTGGTCCACAATAGATCTATAGAGATCTTCCGTGAAAAACAGCGAATAAAAATCAAGTGGCTTAAAATGAGCTGTTTCCACCTGAATACCGGGTTGGGCAGGGAATGGGGGAATTATGGGTTCTGCAGAAGTGGTGGGCACCCAATCAGGATTGGCTAATTCTGCAGGAAGGACACTATGGGCACGACGGGCCTGCCTTAGTCTTCTTCTTGGTGGCAGCGGGACACTACTTGTGCTTGCCACCTCGCCAGCTTGACCTGCACTTATGGGACTCGCCACGTCACCAAGTGTTACTGTAGTGCTGGATGTACATCCAGGGTGTACTAGGCTGCTGGTGCTTGCCAGTTCACCAGAAGGAATAGCAGCGTTAGTACTGGCTCTCTGCTCCATATGATGGACCTGCGGTTCTTGCACCTCAACAACATCAGAAGATCTGGTACGCCTGACCTTAGCAGGGACCTCACCTTCGTCGCCAGAGCTATCTGTCATGGAGCCGCTGTCATCTACAGGATTGTATTCTGAGCCTGAATCTGACAGATGAGTGACCTCCTCCTCAATATCTGTCATGCTCAGAAACGTGTAGGCCTCTTCACTAGTGTACCTTCGATTTGCCATTTTGGGCTCTAAATTTACTGGTACAACTAGTGAGATTCACAGGTAAAAAAGCAACTAGGCTGTCAGCAACTGTATAAAACGCTACCAAAAAAAAGTGTTAGCGATTGCAGGGATCAGGCCTGACTCTGCGAACGCTGCAGTTATTTGTGTTGTATTTTGTAAGTGACAGTGATCGATCGATACTGCACTTGGGTGGGTTGGGCTGGGCTGGGCGGAGGGGCAAAAATCAGTTTTTGAGACCCTAAACTGCTGGGAACGCTAGTATAACTCTGATCAGATATTGATCTGTTCAGATACTATACCACTAAGGGAGGTGTATGCTTTGCACGTGGGTGTTAATGGTACTGGCACTAACCTGACGCCTGGGGCGACGCAGACCCTATCTGACCGTAAAACCTAATTGATATCACCCACCGGGGGCGATCAGGGGCTTAAACCTTTATTGGGTAATAAATGGCGGGTGCCCTGACACTATAAAAAGCAAACTAACTAACCAGCGTTACCCGTAACGCTTATACGTTGATCACTGGTGAAAGGGTTAACTAGGGGCAATCGGGGGGTTAAAACCTTTATTAGGTAATATATGGGGTTACCTGACATTATATAAAAAACTGATGGGGAACCTAAATAACTAACTGGCTAACCAGCGTCACCAGTGACACTAATGCAGCGATCAGAAAAATGATCGCTGAGTGAAAGGGTTACCTGGGGGGCAATCAAGGGGTTAAACCTTTATAAGGGGGCTACCCTGGGCCTACAGGGGCCTAAAGCTAACTGCTCTGGCACTTTTTACAGTCACAAATGACACTAAATGCAGTGAAAAGTAAATAAATGACCATTGCAATCAGTGACACTGGGGGTGCAGGGGGTGACTGGAGGGTGGAAAGTGTACCTGGTGTCCGTGTAGTGTTGGTGCACTTGATGTCTTCTCTCCTCGCCGCTCCGGTCCAAAAGACCGCGTTTACAGTTCACAGGCAGGGGAAGCTTCTCATTCGCCAGGAGCGATCCCAAGGGGGTGTCCAGAAATCAATTGCCGCCCCCTCATCACGGATCGCTCCTGAAGCAAAATGGACCGCCTCTGCCACCGCTGGAAGGCAGGCACGTACAGGTACGTTGATGTGCCTGTCCGTGCCATTGTGTTGACGTATATGTACAGGAGGCGGTCCTTAAGTGGTTAAAAAAATATATACCCTTTGTTAGTGCTACGTTTCTGCTGTTTTGTGCCATGAATGTGTTTTTGTGCTGCTTTTATTTTTAAGATAATAGCAATTGTTTTTTACTGACAATGACTTCACCCAGAGTCCCCTTACAACAGCAAAACTAAATGAAACCAGGCTGGTTTGTTAGTGCCATTTTTGTGCTGGTTTGTGGCACTTAAATCGGGACATACTAAAAAATATAATGTGAAAATGGCTTAAAGTGGCGTTGCCACCAAAAAAAAAAAAAAATTGGCTTAAAAATCATAAAAAAAAATTAAAAAAAAAAATAATTGGGGAAAAAAACTATTTTTTACTCGCCTCTAAATGCCTGTTGCTAAGGGGTCCCTCGTAGTCTGCCACTTTCAGTGCCCGGGCACTGACATCACTTCCCCTCCTGTCACGTGTCCCAGCTGACTGAGCGTTGAATCACGGCGCCGCTCGCGCATGCGCAGTGGGTGCCCGGCTGTGAAGCCACAGCCAGGTGCCCACATTAAGAATGCCGGCGCCGCGAGCGGAGCAGGGAACGGGGGGGGGGGGGCTCGTTCCCCCGCATCGTTGGACCCTGGGACAGGTAAGTGTCCGATTATTAAAAGTCAGCAGCTGCAGTATTTGTAGCTGCTGACTTTTAACATTTCTTTTTTTTTTTGTGGGCCCTACTCTCTAATGTAGCTTAACGTGTAATAAAGTGCCTAAACCTCAATCAATTGCCCTGAACCTTTGCACAGCCTAAGATCTCAACTTCCCAAACCTATCCAAGAGGTTTCATACGATTCTGCATTCCACAAGGCAAACTAGGGACATTAATTGTTTTTTGGGGATCCTAATGTGGCTTAATGTACAAAAAATACCTTAAATGTTAACCAATTTCCCCCAATTTCACACAATAGAAGACTCTATACATGTCAACATATTCTAAAAATGTCAGCTCATTTGGTAAATCAATCTTGGAAATCTTCAAGTTGAAGCAGCAGTAAAGAGAAGGTGATCCTGACATCCGGGTGTGAATTGGAAGGGAAAACAAACACCTTGGTGACTTGTACCATATGCAGTGGTGAACACAGTGCCCGACACCCTCACAAGCTAACTGCTTACCAGAAAGCAGAGGTAAATAGGCTCTGCTGTAACATGAAGGACACGCATCTGCGATTTTCCCAGTCGCACAGATCTCCAATCCTCGTCTCAGTGTTCTGAATGGTAGGATGTTGGGGGTCCGCTTAATCACATGCGGTCCGTATGGGAAATGGAGGAAAAAAAGCAGCCCATAGCGTAAATCTGGTAACACCCGTTTATTAAAAAAATAAGAAGCACTTACATTTGATCCAAATGATAAGGCACATAAAATATAGGAAAGCTGCCGGCCGGCAAATACAGGAGCCCGTCCTCCTCTAGATCATGTGGTGGCGTCACGGGCTCCTGTATTTGCCGGCCGGCAGCTTTCCTATATTTTATGTGCCTTCTCATTTGGATCGAATGTAAGTGCTTCTTATTTTTTTAATAAACGGGTGTTACCAGATTTACGCTATGGGCTGCTTTTTTTCCTCCATTTCCCATACGGACCGCATTTGATTAAGCTGACCCCCAACATCCTACCATTCAGAACACTGTGAGACGAGGATTGGAGATCTGTGCGACTGGGAAAATCGCAGATGCGTGTCCTTCATGTTACAGCAGAGCCTATTTACCTCTGCTTTCTGGTAAGCAGTTAGCTTGTGAGGGTGTCGGGCACTGTGTTCACCACTGCATATGGTACAAGTCACCAAGGTGTTTTGTTTTCCCTTCCAATTCACACCCGGATGTCAGGATCACCTTCTCTTTACTGCTGCTTCAACTTGAAGATTTCCAAGATTGTTTTTTGGACATTTTAGGCTATTCAAGTATTTACTTTGTCCACATTGTTATTCTGGGGATCGGTCACTCTGTAGACAGGGGCTGATACCTCTTATTACCGATAAGGGTCCTCAGGTGTGGCTAAGGTTCTCTGTATTGGGTTCATTCCATGTGTGGGGTATATCTGGCCTCATTATTTCCACTAATTGCCATTTTTTTCTGTTTATTTGTTTATCTGTTTTATTGGCGCAGCTCCCTTTTTTAGCCTATGCATTTTCATGTGTGTATCCCACATTGAGCAGCAGCCTGCCCCCAACATTTAATATCTGTAGCGCGTTTTTTTTTCCCTTTTTACATTTGGTAAATCACATCAAAAGTTATTCACATTAAGCTATATTTTATAATGCTAAAACATTTAATGTAAAGAGCTTAATGTGCCTAAACTTCAATCAATTGCACTGAAATTTTGCACAGCCTAAGATCTCAAATTCCCAACCCTATCCTATAGGTTTCATGCAATTCGGTGTTCCACAAGGCAAACTAGTGACATTAAGCTTGTTTTTTGGGGAGCTTAATGTGGCTTAATATACAAAAAAGACCTTAAAGAGGGATTGCACCTGAATTTTTTTTTTCCAAAAGCCAGCAACTACAAATAATGCAACTGCTGACTTTTAATAAACGGACACTTACCTCTTCCAGTGTCCAGCGATGTCGGCAGCAGAGGCCGATCAATTGCTCGGATCTCTGCTGCTGCGGCGCCATTCTCGGTGAGAGAATTAGGAGGTGAAACGTTGCGGCTTCACTTCACTGCGTCACTTGCTGCATCACCTGGCACGTCACTTGCCGCATCACCTGCCATAAGTTGTGGATTATCTACTTGCCATGACACCTGCCACATCACTTGCCACGTCACCTGCCACGTCACCTGCCATAAGTTGTGGATTGTCTACTTGCCACGTCACCTGCCACAAGTTGTGGATTGTCCACTTGCCACGTCGCCTGCCACAAGTTGTGGATTGTCCACTTGCCACGTCACTTGCCACGACACCTGTCACAAGTTGTGGATTGTCCACTTGCCACGTCACCTGCCACAGGTTGTGGATTGTCCACTTGCCACGTCACCTGCCACAGGTTGTGGATTGTCCACTTGCCACGTCACCTGCCACAAGTTGGGGATTGTCCACTTGCCACATCACTTGCTGCATCACCTGGCACGTCACTTGCCGCATCCCCTGCCATAAGTTGTGGATTATCTACTTGCCACTTCACTTGCCATGACACCTGCCACATCACTTGCCACGTCACCTGCCATAAGTTGTGGATTGTCTACTTGCCACGTCACCTGCCACAAGTTGTGGATTGTCCACTTGCCATGTCGCCTGCCACAAGTTGTGGATTGTCCACTTGCCACGTCACTTGCCATGACACCTGTCACAAGTTGTGGATTGTCCACTTGCCACGTCACCTGCCACAGGTTGTGGATTGTCCACTTGCCACATCACCTGCCACAGGTTGTGGATTGTCCACTTGCCACGTCACCTGCCACAGGTTGTGGATTGTCCACTTTCCACGTCACCTGCCACAGGTTGTGGATTGTCCACTTTCCACGTCACCTGCCACAGGTTGTGGATTGTCCACTTGCCACGTCACCTGCCACAGGTTGTGGATTGTCCACTTGCCACGTCACCTGCCACAGGTTGTGGATTGTCCACTTTCCACGTCACCTGCCACAGGTTGTGGATTGTCCACTTTCCACGTCACCTGCCACAGGTTGTGGATTGTCCACTTGCCACGTCACCTGCCACAGGTTGTGGATTGTCCACTTGCCACGTCACTTGCCACCTGCCATGTCACTTGCCACAAGTTGTGGATTGTCCACTTGCCTTTGCAATTGTTTAAAACATTTTTAATGGTTTTTCATCATTTGCCATAATTTTTGAGATTTTTAATGTAAAAAAAAATAGGTCACCTTTTAAAAATGCTTATAGACGAAAATGGCGTCTGAAACGTGGAAAACTTTTGCGTCTGAACCCATTTTTTTGCTTCTGGAAAAACTAGGTTAAACGCAACTGCATAAAAACGGCAAAAACGTTTTTTCTAATTAAATGTTCCTCTGTTGAACTCCTTATTAACCCTTTAGTTTTCTCTAATCAGCACTGATTAACTCTATTCTCCTTCTCTATTCAATTGTAATTTTCCTGGTGATTTTTTCTTTTCTATTTTATTAACTAATAGTTTTTTTTATATATTCTTTATTTTCATAATTTATATAGTTGTACAAAACACTCCATTTTGGTCATTGCACTTTTCCCAAACATACAAACATTTCATTTATTACAACTTTTCCCCCACCCAAGCCCAGAAAACAAAAAAAAAAAAAAAAAACACTGTTATAATCCCACCCCTCCTCGCTTGTCTCCTTCCCCCTCCATCATCCTTATCCCTCCATTAACCCTAGGTATCTGTTTTCCTGAATGCAAGCCATTGCCCCCATATCCTTTTAAAATTTCGCCCCTGTGTCTTGTGTTGTATGTATGGACTCTTCTATGGTTCTTGTCCATTCTACCCTTCCTATCCACTCTTTCATGCTCGGGACTTCCTGAGTTTTCCAGAGACATGGGATAAGGGCCTTGGCTGCATTCAGCAAATAGGGAGTTACATTTAGTTTATACTGGGCCAGTCCCTTATCTGTGTCGTGGAACAGACATACCCATGGTTGTTTTTTAATCCTTTCCCCAGTTATGTCGAAAATAGTTTCTATTATTTTGTCCCAGTACACTTGTATTTTGGGGCACTCCAACCATAGAAGTGAAAAAGTCCCCACTGCAGAACAGCCCCTCCAGCAAGTTGGGGAATTGTCCCCACTAAGACCATGCGCTCTCTGGGGGGTTACATACCACCTTGACAACAACTTGTATGACATTCCTGATGTTTGTGTGTCCTTTGCTACTGAGTCATCCTGATTATCTTATATTTCTATGAGCATCACTGCCCAGGGGGCCTATCTAACTAATAGTTAAACTTTTTTTCTGTTATTTGCTTATTAACCACTTGCCGACCGCCCCATGTAGATATACGTCGGCAGAATGGCACGTACAGGCAGAACCACGTACCTGTACGTGCCATTCTTCAGGCGGTTGGGGGGTCCGATCGGACCCCCCTCCGCCGGCGGGGACGGTCGGCATCGCTTCAGGAGCGATCCGGGACGAGGGGACGGCCAGTGGTTTCTGGCCACCCCCTCGCGATCGCTCCTGGCGAATGAAAAGCTTCCCCTTCCTGTCTATTGTATAGACAGGAAGGCGGAAGTGATGTCACGCTCGGTGCGCCGGTCTATGTGACCGGAACGCCGAGCAGAGAAGATGTAAAGGTTAGTGCACAAACAGTACACTGACACCAGTACACATAGGCACACAATCCACCCCCCTGTCACCCCCAGATCACCCCCCAGATCACCCCCTCCCCCCCCAGTCACAGTGTCACTAATTGCAGTGATCATTTATTTACTGATCACTGCATTTAGTGTCAGTGTGACTGTAATAACTGTCAGGGCAGTTAGTTTTAGGTCCTAGGTAGCCCCCTACCCCCCCCTAATAAAGGTTTAACCCCCTGATTGCCCCTAGTTAACCCCTTCACCCCCTTTTGCCAGTGTCACTAAGCGATCGTTTTTCTGATCGCTGCATTGTGTCGCTAGGTAACCATTTTTTTTTTTTTTTAACCGCCATGTTTTATATAGGTTCATAAATAGTTTTATAGGTCAGGTACCCCCATATTACAACCTAAATAAAGGTTTTAACCCCCTGATTGCCCCTAGAGTTAACCCTTTCACCAGTAATCACCGTATAACTGTCACTGGTGACGCTGGTTAGCCAGTTAGTTATTTCGTTATTTAGGTTCCCCGTCAGGTTTTTATATAGCGTCAGGTACCCCCATATATTACCTAATAAAGGTTTAACCCCCTGATTGCCCCTAGTTAACCCTTTCACCCCCTTTTGCCAGTGTCACTAAGCGATCGTTTTTCTGATCGCTGCATTAGTGTCGCTAGGTAACCAGTTTTTTTTTAGGTTAACCGCCATGTTTATATAGGTTCATAAATAGGTTTATAGGTCAGGTACCCCCATATTACAACCTAAATAAAGGTTTTAACCCCCTGATTGCCCCTAGAGTTAACCCTTTCACCAGTAATCACCGTATAACTGTCACTGGTGACGCTGGTTAGCCAGTTAGTTATTTCGTTATTTAGGTTCCCCGTCAGGTTTTTATATAGCGTCAGGTACCCCCATATATTACCTAATAAAGGTTTAACCCCCTGATTGCCCCTAGTTAACCCTTTCACCCCCTTTTGCCAGTGTCACTAAGCGATCGTTTTTCTGATCGCTGCATTAGTGTCGCTAGGTAACCAGTTTTTTTTTGTATTACTGTTACGGGTGACGCTGGTTAGTTAGCTTGTTTTTTATACTGTCAGGGCACCCGCCATTTATTACCCAATAACGGTTTAACCCCCTGATCGCCCGGCGGGTGATATCAATTAGGTTTTAGGGTCAAATAAGGTCTGCGTCGCCCCAGGTTAGTGCCAGTACCGCAAACACCCACGCGCAAAGCATACACCTCCCTTAGTGGTATAGTATCTGAACAGATCAATATCTGATCTGATCAGATCTATACTAGCGTCCCAGCAGTTTAGGGTTCCAAAAAAACGCATTGTTAGCGGGATCAGCCCAGATACCTGCTAGCACCTGCGTTTTCCCCCTCCGCCCAGCCCAGCCCAGCCCACCCAAGTGCAGTATCGATCGATCACTGTCACTTACAAAACACTAAGCACACATAACTGCAGTGTTCGCAGAGTCAGGCCTGATCCCTGCGATCGCTAACATTTTTTTTGTGGTAGCGTTTTGATTCAGTCGCTAACAGTCAGGAGCTTTTTTACCTGTGAATCTCAAAAAAATAAAAAAAACAAAAATAGTTGTCGTTTTATTGTTTCTCTCTCTCTCTCTATTGTTGCTCTTTTTTTACTCCATTCTATTCTGCAATGTTTTATTATGTTTTATCATGTTTTATCATGCTTGCTTTTCAGGTATGTAATTTTGTTTACTGTGTTTTAGTGTTAAGCATTTTTTTGTTTTCAGGTGCGCCATTCAGTTGCAGCGCGGATTTATTTATCTTGACAGCAACAGCGTTTGCTCCCACGATACATAAAGCCGCGACTCCAACGCTGTAGGAGGTGATTTCACCACCACAGTTAAAAAAAAGAGCATATGTGCCGAAGCATGGGGGGAGCAGGGGGGGCGGAGGAGCGATTGGCTCCTAATGCCACGTACATACGGTCGAAATTCCGACCGTGTGTACACGGCATAACTTTTGCGGGAGGATGCCCCCATGCATCGGCATATATAAATGGTGCATGTATGCCCATCATTAGAAGTGGGTGGATGAAGGGAGGTATTCTAATGGTGGGCATACCCACCAATCAATCTCTTTTTTTCGTTCAGCCAAGAGGCTGCATGAAAAAAAAAAAGATTGCAATATATGTCCAGTATGTTGCTGGACTTTGAATGGTTATACCAGAATGATGCCTGCAGGTTTAGGTATCATCTTGGTATCATTCTTTTCAGCCAGTGATCGGCTTTCATGTAAAAGCAATTCTAGCGGGTAATTAGCCTCTAGACTGCTTTTACAAGCAGTAGGAGGGAATGTCCCCCCTCCCGGATATAAACCGCGCCATTGGGAAATTGGGAAAGCATTTTATCACACCAATCTTGGTGTGGTCAGATGCTTTGAGGGCAGAGGAAAGATCTAGGGTCTAATAGACCCCAATTTTTTCAAAAAAAGAGTACCTGTCACTGCCTATTGCTATCATAGGGGATATTTACATTCCCTGAGATAACAATAAAAATCATAACAAAGAAAAAAAATGGAAGGAACAGTTTAAAAATAGAATAAAAAAGCTAAATAAATAAAAAAAAAAAACTAAAAAAAAAAAAAAAAAAGCACCCCTGCCCCCCCTTCTCTTGCGCAAAGGCGTACACAAGCGTTGGTCTGGCGTCATATGTAAACAGCAATTGCAGCATGCATGTGAGGTATCACCGCGAAGGTCAGATCGAGGGCAGTAATTTTAGCAGTAGACCTCCTCCGTGAATCTAATGTGGTATCATGTAAAGGCTTTTAAAGGCTTTTAAAAAATGTATGTAGTTTGTCGCCACTGCGTGTTTGTGCGCAATTTTAAAGCATGTCGTGTTTGGTATCCATGTACTCGGCCTAAGATCATATTTTTTATTTCATCAAAAATTTGAGCAATATAGTGTGTTTTAGTGCATTAAAAAAAAAAAAAAGTGTATTTTTTCCACAAAAAATGCGTTTGAAAAATCGCTGCGCAAATACTGTGTGGAAAAAAAAAATGCAACACCCACCATTTTAATCTGTAGGGCCTTTGCTTTAACAATATATATAGTGTTTGGGGGTTCAACGTAATTTTCTTGCAAAAAAAAAATATGTTTTCATGTAAACAAAAAGTGTCAGAAAGGGCTTTGTCTTCAAGTGGTTAGAAGAGTGGGTGACGTGTGACATAGGCTTCTAAATGTTGTGCATAAAATGCCAGGACAGTTCAAACCCCCCCCAAATGACCCCATTTTGGAAAGTAGACACCCCAAGCTATTTGCTGAGAGCAATGTTGAGCCCATTAAATATTTTTTTTTTTTGTCCCAAGAGATTGAATAATGAAAAAAAAAAAAAATATATATATTTTTTTTACAAAAAGTTGTCACTAAATGATATATTGCTCAAACATGTCATGGGCATATGTGGAAATACACCCCAAAATACATTCTGTTGCTTCTCCTGAGTACGGGGATACCACATGTGTGGGACTTTTTGGGAGCCTAGCTGCGTACGGAACCCCAAAAACCAAGCACCGCCTTCAGGCTTTCTAAGGGAGTAATTTTTTTATTTCACTTCTCACTGCCAATCACAGTTTCGGAGGCCATGGAATGCCCAGATGGCATAAAACCCCCCAAAATGACCCCATTTTGGAAAGTAGACACCCCAAGCTATTTGCTGAGAGGTATTGTGAGTATTTTGCAGATGTCGCTTTTTGTCACAAAGTTTTGAAAATTGAAAAAAAAAAAAAAAAAAATTTTTTTTCTTTACTTTCTTCATTTTCAAAAACAAATGAGAGCTGTAAAATACTCACCATGCCTCTCAACAAATAGCTTGGGGTGTCTACTTTCCAAAATGGGGTCATTTGGGGGGGTTTTGTGCTATTTTGGCATTTTATGGCCTTCGAAACTGTGATAGGTAGTGAGGAGTGAAATCAAAAATTTGCACCCTTAGAAAACCTGAAGGCGGTGCTTGGGTTTCGGGGCCCCGTACGCGGCTAGGCTCCCAAAAAGTCCCACACATGTGGTATCCCCATACTCAGGAGAAGCAGCAAAATGTATTTTGGGGTGCAATTCCACATATAACTATGGCATGTGTGAGCAATATATCATTTAGTGACAACTTTTTGAAGAAAAAAAAAATTCTTTTTTATTTTTGTCTTTATTCAATCACTTGGGACTAAAAAAAAAAATATTCAATGGGCTCAACATGCCTCTCAGCAAATAGCTTGGGGTGTCTACTTTCCAAAATGGGGTCATTTGGGGGGGTTTTGTACTTCTCTGCCATTTTAGCACCTCAAGAAATGAAATAGGCAGTCATAAATTAAAAGCGGTGTAAATTCCAGAAAATGTACTCTAGTTTGTAGACGCTATAACTTTTGCGCAAACCAATAAATATACGCTTATTGGCATTTTTTTTACTAAAGACATGTGGCTGAATACATTTTGGCCCAAATGTTTGACTAAAATTGAGTTTATTAGATTTTTTTCTTATAACAAAAAGTAGAAAATCTCTTTTTTTTTTTCAAAATTTTCGCTCTTTTTCCGTTTTATATCGCAAAAAAAATAAAAATCACAGAGGCAATCAAATACCATCAAAAGAAAGCTCTATTTGTGGGAAGAAAGGACGCAAATTTCGTTTCGTTACAAAATTGCATGACCGCACAATTACCAGTTAAAGTAGTGCAGTGCGAAATTGAAAAAAGACCTCTGGTCCTTAAGCTGACAATTGGTCCGGGGCTGAAGTGGTTAAGGATTGCAAAAAATAATTGTTGCAGGACAATATTCACAAAAAAAAGCCTGGTTTGTCCTTAACGGGATAGAATTATGGCATTTTTATTTTATTTTTTTTTACTAGTAATTGTGGCAATCTGCAATTTTTATCCGGACTGCGACATTATGGCGGACACATCAAACACTTTTCACTGACTGACAGGGAAGAGGTTAACACTAGGGGTGATCAAGGGGTTAATTGTGTTCCCTCTGCATGTTGTAACTGAAGGGGGAATGGGACTTGCTAGGGGAAATGACAGATTGCTGTTTACATACACAGATCCCGCTTCTCGCTGTGTCAGGAGCAATCCAGCGGCGCACGCACGACCCTAGTGGCCACACAAGCGACGGGCGCCCACTTAAGCGACCTAGTGGCCAGTAGCGACGTAACATAACGTAATTTTGGTCAGCCAAGTCACGCTGCCACAGTAAAACTGTGGTGGCTGGTTGGCAAGTGGTTAAGCTTGTTTTTTGGGGAGTTTAATGTGGTTTAAAGTGATTGTAGAAGGTGCATTATATGCATTAAGATAAAAAAACCTGTGTGCAACTTCCCTCAGATCCCCTAATACTTACCTGAGTCCCCTCTCTATCCAGCGATGTGCATGAGTGCCTCGGCCGCCTGAAACTCTCCCTCCTGATTGGCTGAGACACAGTAGTCGCCATTGACTCCCACTGCTGTCAATCAAAGTCAGGTAGCCAATTAGGAGAGGGGCGGGCTGAACCATGGCTCCATGTCACACAAAGCTGCGGCTCGAGTGCCACATAGGAAGCCGCTTGCTGTGGGGACACTTGGCAGGAGGGAGCAGCCAGGAGCGCCAGGGAGGGAACTGAGAAGAGGATCAGGGCTGCTCTGTAAAAAAAACACTGCATATAAGAGGTACAGTATCTCACAAAAGTGAGTACACCCTCACATTTTTGTAAATGTTGTATTATATCTTTTCATGTGACAACTGAAGAAATATCCTTTAGGGGCCATAGCAGGCACGTGCCCGCTGCATGGTGGGGGACCCGATGCGCATGGTAATTAGTGCATTTTTCTACCACTGATTGCTGTATAAATGTCAATGGTCACAAAAAAAGTGTCAAGTGTCCGATCTGTCCACCACAATGTTGCAGTCCCGCTAAAAATCGCAGATCGCCGCCATTACTAGTAACAAATAAATAATAATTCCATAAAAATAACAAATCTATTCCCTATTTTGTAGACGCTATAACTTTTGCCCAAACCAATCAATATTGCTATTTTTTTTTTACCAAAAATATATGTAGAAGAATATATATATTGGTCTATACTGATGAAGACATTTATTTTTTATTTTTTGGGATATTTATTATTCATTAAGGGGGGAGATCCTTCCGGTGCTGAAGTGGTTAATCAATAGCCTTGAAACTTTGCACAATAAAAGTTTTTATCTTCCCAACCCTATCCTGAATATAGATTTTGGTTACCCACAAGGGAAATGAGTGACATTTAGCTTAAAGGATATGTAAAGTTTAATTTTCTTTTTTTAAACAAACCTTTCATACTTACCTCTTCTGTGCGGTTGGTTTTGCACAGAGTAGCACCGATCCTCTCCTGGGGTCCCTCAGCGGTTCTCCTGGTTCCTCCTCTTTTCGAGTAACCCATTGGAGAGCCAGTCTCCCTTGGGGGAACTCGTGTGGGAGAGGGGGATTGGGAGGGGGTTCAATGTAAGTTCACCTTACAGATTTTCTGTAAAGGTGAACTTACCCTTTAAGCTATTCCAATTAAATGTTTCAGGACTATAATAAAATAGTTAAAAGTGAATAACCTTTGGTCTGTTTTACCAAACAATCTGAGATTTTTAGAATATGCTGACATAGATACAGTGTTCCATTGTGGGAATTTTGGGGAAATTGGATAACATCCAGAAAAAATTACAGCAGCCCCTGACCCCCAGAGGCATAGCATGGACACCCCAAGGCTGGGAAGACTGACATTTTGATTGGGCAGATCCTAGACCAGTGAAGGGCTGTGCGATCAAAGAAAGGTTTGGCGCCAGTCATTTTAAGTACCGTATTTTCCGCACCATAAGACGCACTTTTTTCCCCCCAGAAATATGGGGGGAAAGGTCTCTGCGTCCTATGGAGCGAATGCATGTTAGGCACCGCCCCCCTGCCACCGATGGCAATGCCCCCCGCCACCACCGCCAGAAGAGAGGCAGGAGAGCGGAGGACAGACATCTGAAGCCCCTGTGAGCAGGGCCGGGCTGTCCTACCTGTGACTGCAGCGCTCTCCTTCCTCTGTCCTCTGGCCCTCATATGTCACGGAGCTGGGTCTGTGTGCAAGGTCTCGCCCCCCCCTAGACCGGCTCGTGTGATAGATTGAATCAGTGTTCTATCACAAGAGCCGGTCTAGGGGGGCAGGACCTTGCACACAGACCAAGCTCCATGACATACAAGCACCGGAGGACAGAGGGAGGAGAGTGCTGTGTTATCCAGAGGATAACCATGGGCACAGAGGCTGACATTTTTTGGGCAGAGAGGCTGCAATGGGCACAGATGCTGCAGTGGTGGGCAGAGGCTGCATTTATGTGCAATGGTCAGGTCGCATTTATGTGCAATGGTCAGGCTGCATTTTATGGGCACTGGTAAATATTTTAGGACACCATTTGGCTCAGAATAATTTTTTTTCTTGTTTTCCTCCTCTAAAACCTAGGTGCGTCTTATGGTCAGGTGCGTCTTACGGAGCGAAAAATACGGTACATTTTTAAAGGCTTTATTGGAGAACTCAATAAGGCTGGCTTCACACTGGGGCGGTGCGGGGCGGCGACGGTAAAGCAGCGCTATATTTAGCGCTGCTTTACCATCGTTTTACCCGCGGTATGCGGCCGCTAGCGGGGTGGTTTTAACCCCCGCTAGCGGCCGCAAAAGGGTTAAAAACCTCCACAAAGCGCCGCTGCAGCGGCGGTTTGCGGGCGGTATCCCCGCGGTTTCCCATTGATTTCAATGGGAAGGAGCGGTATAGGAGCGGTGAACACACCGCTCCTTCACCGCTCCAAAGATGCTGCTAGCAGGACTTTTGTTGCGGTCCTGCTAGCGCACCGCTCCAGTGTGAAAGCCCTCCGGCTTTCACACTGGAGTGAATGGGGCCGGTTTTTGCAGGCGGTATACAGGCGCTATTTTTAGCGCTGTACCGCCTGAAAACCGCCCCAGTGTGAAAGGGGCCTAACTGACAGAAGGTATAGGGCTGAGGACATCCATGGCAAAACTAGATTGGAACATAACTCCAGACTCACCAGTCCCTTTCAGTATTCCACAGTGCAGAATCAATAGGAGCACAGGCTGACACTGGGTATTAGAGAAACAGCTGACTAGGGAATAGACATAAGATCTTCCATAGGAGGGACACCAGACTTGCTCCTTAGGTCCTTTCCAGTAACAGATACCTCCAGTAGCCATCCAGCGTCTCTGGTTCTCCTCCTCAATCAGCATGTGAGGCCTCTTCTAGGCTTGAGTCCTAGTTAAACCTTTTGCACACTTGGGCATTTCCAACTCCAGGACAAGCCTGGATGTAGGCTGTATGAAGACTGAGCATATGGCAATTCTCCTAAGTATATATGCACTTCCCCTCCATGCACCTCTGGCCAAGAAACCCCTAGTGAATGGCTGGTACACGCATAATATTCCCCTATTCTCTGTCCCACACTACAGCCACTACACAGAAGGTGGTAGGGGCTTCAAAAGCTTAATGTCACTCTATGAAAATCTATGAAACATCTATAGGTTTGGGGAAGCTGAAAGCTTGGGTTGTGCAAAGTTTCAAGGCAATTGATTAAGGTTTAGGCACTTTATTCTAAGTTAAGCCCCATTAAGCTCCCCAAAAAAACAAGCTTAACACCTTAATTTTCTTTGTGGGAGACCAAAATCTATGACTCTTCTAGGATAGGTTTGGGAAGCTGAAAACTTAGGTTATGCAAAGTTTCAAGACAATTTATGAAAGTTTAGGCACATTATGGTACATTAGGCTCTTTTTACACTGAGCCACATGTTTTGGGATTGTAAAATATAGCTTAATGTAAATAACTTTTGGTGTGATTTAACAAATGAGCTGAAATGTTCTGAGTATGGCATGGATAGTCTTCTATTGTGCGAAGTTTGGGGGAAATTTTTTAACATTTAATGTCTTTTTTTGTACATTAAGCCATATTAAGCTCCCCAAAAAACAAGCTTAATGTCCCTAGTTTGCCTTGTGGAACATTGAATTGCATGTAACTTCTAGGATAGCTTTGGGAAGTTGCGCTCTTACTCTGCAAAGTTTCAGGGCACTTGATTGAGGTTTAGGCACGTTATTACACGTTAAGCTACATTAAAGCGGAGTTCCAGTCCCGCAGCTCAATTTTTTATTTTTTTTTAAATAAACTTGATCCACTTTATATGCAATCTTTAGATGTGTTATTCTAGTACTCACTTTTTTTCTATTCAAGCATAAATAAAAAGATCTGGATCTCGGAAGCTGGCCGGGTCCATCTCCACTGTGGGCATCTGAAGCCCTCTTAGATTCTCCTACTCCTGAGTATGGCGATACCACAGCGTGGCCACATACAGAGGACCAACATGCAGGGAGCACCATCAGGTGTTCTAGGGGCCATCCATTATGGATGGGTGAGGATGGATGAGTATGCCAAGTATGGATGGGTATGCTGAGCATGGATGGATGAGTATGCAGAGTATGGATGGCTGTGGATGAGTATGGCTGGGTATGGATGGCTGGCTGTAATGGGCACATAGCGCAGTGGGTACTACACATCCAGCCCACAGCGCTGATGCCACTGACCTCTCCCCTCGCACTGTACAGATCTGTACAGAGAGGGGAGAGAGGAACCTGACGTGACACTGGTTTGTTTACCATGTGATCACTCGGTCAAATGACAGAACGATCACTAGTAAACGGCCGCTATCAGCAGGCCATTTACCATGATCCGTGAAGCGCCGGGTCCTCTGGACCCAGCGGTCACGGATGTTCTTGGGTGCATGCCCAGGGGGCGCGCAAGAGCGGGATTCTGTTAGGATGTCATAGTACGCCCTCCCAGAGTTATCCGACCACGCTGCAGCCATCATTCGGCTATAGAAAAATAATTTGCATGGCAAAAATGATTTTTACAGGGGATACCAGAGTAAGGAATTGTGTAAAATGGGTGGAACTCCCCTTTAAGCAATTTTCACATTAAATGTTTTAGCATTGTAAAATATAGCTTAATGTAAATAACTTTTGGTGTGATTAACCAAATGAGCTGACATTTTCATAATATGTTGGCATGGATAGAGTCTTCTATTGTGTGCAGTTTGTGGGAATTTGCTAAGGGAAAAAGGGTTCTCAGATCGTTTGGTGGCCACCCTTTTAAATGCAGAAAGAAGGAAACGCAGGTTATTTACCGAAAGGTGTGGAAGCGTTTTAACACTTGGTGTTTGGAGAGTTCCTTTGATGTACACAGCTCTATAACAGTGTAAGAATTTTTGCAGGCAGGAGAAGATAAAGGCTTGGCTCTTAGTACCCTAAAGGGGCAGGTGTCTGCCTTTTAAGTGTTTTTTCTAGAAAGACAGCTGGCATTTGATCCTTAAATTAGTACGTTCTTCAAGGCCTTGAGTAGACAGAGGCCTGTCAGAGCCTCTCCGTTCCCGGTGTGGGATCTTTCCTTAGTTTTGCAGGTACTCACAGGGGAACCTTTTGAGCCATTGAAAGCCTGCTCGCTGAAGTTGATCACTCTAAAGACGGTATTTTTAGTTGCGATCACTACAGCGAGGAGAGTAAGTGAACTCGAGGCTCCCTCAGTGAGAGCTCCTTTTTTTTCAAATTTTCCCGGGCCGTGTTGTTTTTAAATGGATCCGGCATTTTTGCCAAAAGTGGCCTCTGAATTTCATAGGGCCCAGGAGATTGTGTTACCCACCTTTTGTTTGAATCCTGGGAGGGAACAGGAACGTATATTTCATTGTTTAGACGTTAGCAGATGCGTCCTTCAATACTTGGACTATAGAAGTCAGTTTAGGAAGGCAGACTCCTTTTTTGTTTTATTCTCAGGGTCCAAAAGAGGATCCAGAGCGTCTAGGCGGACAATTGCCAGGTGGTTAAGGATGGCGATTAGTCAAGCGTATGTGATAAGAGGGGTAGAACCTCCAGTAGGTATTAAGGCACACTCAACTAGGTCAGTGACAACTTCTCAGGCTGAGTGGGCTGGTGCTTCACCTGACCAGATTTGTAGGGCTGCAACGTGGTCCAGCTTTTCTACATTTGTGAAGCACTGCAGATTGGATCTGTTGTCTGCTAAGGACCAAGCTTTTGGGCGTAAGGTGCTGCAGGCAGTTGTCCAACCCTGAGGTAAGGTACTCGCTTATCCTCTCTATGGTGGCTGTCCTGAAAGACAGTCCTGGGAAAAATGGAGTTACTTACCGGTAACATCCTTTTCCGGGAGTCTTTCAGGACAGCACCGATACCCACCCAGTTGGAAATTTTTTAGACTCATCGATCATTTGATGTTTGTTTTGACGTGTTCTTGTGTCTCCCCTGTAGGCCGGAGGTACTCGTGAAGAACTGAGGTGCTGAGGGGAGGTTGATGCTAAAAAGTATGGGAAGGCAGTGTTTCCTCGGAAGGGCAGGAGCCAGGGTCTCTCTATGGTGGCTGTCCTTAAAGACTCCCGGAAAAGGATGTTGCAGATAACTCAATTTTTTTTACTTTTTGCTATAATAAATATCACCCAAAAATATATAAAAAATATTTTTTTCCTCAGTTTAGGCTGATATTTATTCTTCTACATATTTTTGGTAAAAAAAAATCGCAATAAGCGATTAATTGGTTTGCGCAAAAGTTATAGCGTTTACAAAATAGGGGATAGTTTTATAGCATTTTTATAAAAAAAAATTTTTACTAGTAATGGCGGCGATCAGCGATTTTTATTGAGACTGCGACATAGCTGACACATCGGACATTTTTTACACATTTTTGGGACAATTGTCATTTATACAGCAATCAGTTCTATACAAATGCACTGATTCCTGTGTAAATGACACTGGCAGTGAAGGGGTTAACCAGGGGGGTGGCAGTGTAGTGGTTAAGTGTCCTAGGGGCGTGTTGCTAACTGTGGGTGGCGTGGCTGTGTGTGACAGTCACTGATCTCTGCTCCAATCACAGGGAGCAGAGATCAGTGTCACTTGTTGCTAGGCAGAATGGGGAGATGTTGACTTCCGCATCTCCTCGTGAGATGATCGCGGGTATCCCCGCGGCGATCAAGTCCATGGGACCCGTGACCGGACTCACGGAGGTCCCGACCAACGCGTGCCGGCGGCGCGCACGTGATAGCATGGCAGCACATTCAAAGGGACGTACCTGTACGCCCTTATGCCTGTCCGTGCCATTCTGGTGTTAGAAAAAAAAAACAATATATAATGTTTGGGGGTAATTTTCTAGCAAAAAAAACTGTTTGAAACATGTAAACACCAAAATCTCAAAACGAGGCTGTTCTTTAAGTGGTTAAGCCATTTTCACATTAAATGTTTTAGCGTTGTAAAATATAGCTTAATGTGAATAACTGAGCTGAAATTTTCAAAATATATTGGCATGGATCGCATGAAACTTCTTGGATGGGGTTGAAAAGGTAAAAACTTAGGCTGTGCAAAGTTTCAGGGCAATTGATTGAGGTTTAGGCACATTATGGTACATTAAGCTGTTTACATTAAATGTTTTAGCATTGTGAATAACTTTTGGTGTGATTAACCAAATGAGCTGACATTTTCAGAATATGTTGGCATGGATAGTCTTCTATTGTGTGAAGTTTGGGGGAAATTGGTTAACATTTAAGGTCTTCTTTATACGTTAAGCTTCCCAAAAAACAAGCTTAACCACTTCAGCCCCGGACCAATTGTCAGCTTAAGGACCAGAGGTTTTTTTTCAATTTCGCACTGCTTTAACCACTTTCAGACCAGACCAATTTGCAGCCAAAGGACCAGGCCCCTTTTTGCGATTCGGCACTGCGTCGCTTTAACTGACAATTGCGTGGTCGTGCGACGTGGCTCCCAAACAAAATTGACGTCCTTTTTTTTTCCCCACAAATAGAGCTTTCCTTTGGTGGTATTTGATCGCCCCTGCGGTTTTTATTTTTTGCGCTATAAACAAAAAAGAGCGACAATTTTGAAAAAAAAGCATTCTTTTTTTATTTTTTGCTATATCCCGCAAAAATATATAAAAAAAAAAACATTTTTTTTCCTCAGTTTAGGCCGATACGTATTCTTCTACATACTTTTGGTAAAAGAATCGCAATAAGCGATTATTAATTGGTTTGCGCAGAAGTTATAGCGTTTACAAAATAGGGGATAGGTTTATAGCATTTTTATTAATAATTTCTTTTTATTAGTAATGGCGGCGATCAGCGATTTTTGGCGTGTAGGGGTTAAGTATGCCTAGAGGTGTGTTTCTTACTGTGGGGGGACGTGGCTGTCAGCTAGTGACTGCTGATCTCTGCTCCAATCACAGGGAGCAGAGATCGGCGTCACTAGTTGCTAGGCAGAACGGGGAGATGCTGTTTATTTCCGCATCAGCCTTCCCGTGAGACGATCACGGGTGTTCCCGCGGCAATCGAGTTGGCGGGACCCCCGACCGGCCTCACGGGGGTCCCGACCGGTGCGCACCCGATGGCACGGCAAATAGCTTGGGGTGTCTACTTTACAAAATGGGGTCATTGGGGGGGGTTGTGCCATCTGAGCATTCCATGGCCTCTGAAACTGATCGGCAGTGAGGAGTGAAATAAAAAAATTACCCCCTTAGAAAGCCTGAAGGTGGTGCTTGGTTTTTGGGGTCCCATATGCAGCTAGGCTCCCAAAAAGTTCCACACATGTGGTATCCCCGTACTCAGGAGAAGCAACAATGTATTTTGGGGTGTAATTCCACATATGCCCATGACCTGTTTGTGCAATATATCATTTAGTGATTTTTTTTTATTTTTTTTTCGGTATTCAATCTCTTAAGACAAAAAAAATAAAATATTCAATGGGCTCAACATGCCTCTCAGCAAATAGCTTGGGGTGTCTACTTTCCAAAATGGGGGGGGGGGGGGGGGGGGGGGGGGGGGTGTGTGAACTGTCCTGGCATTTTATGCACAACATTTAGAAGCTTATGTCACACATCACCCACTCTTCTAACCACTTGAAGACAAAGCCCTTTCTGACACTTTTTGTTTACATGAAAACATATTTTTTTTTTTTTTTTTGCAAGAAAATTAAGTTGAACCCCTAAACACTATATATATATTGTTAAAGCATTTTCAAACGCATTTTTTGTGGAAAAAAAAATACACTTTTTTATTTTTATTTTAATGCACTACAACTCACTATATTGCTCAAATTTTTGATGAAATAAAAAAGATGATCTTAGGCCGAGTGCATGGATACCAAAAACGACATGTTTTAAAATTGCGCACAAACACACAGTGGCGACAAACTACATACATTTTTAAAAGCCTTTACAGGTTACCACATTAGATTCACGGAGGAGGGCTACTGCTAAAATGAATGCCCTTGATCTGACCTTCACAGTGATACCTCACATGCATGGTGCAATTGCTGTTTACATATGACGCCAGACCGACGCTTGTGTTCGCCTTTGCGCAAGAGAAGGAGGGGCAGGGGTGCTTTTTTTTTTTTTCCTCATTTATTTATTTAGCTTTTTTATTTTATTTTTAAACTGTTCCTTCCATTTTTTTTCTTTGTTGTAATTTTTGTTATCTCAGGGAATGTAAATATCCCCTATGATAGCAATAGGCAGTGACAGGTACTCTTTTTTTTTTTTTTTTTTTTTTTTTGAAAAAAATTGGGGTTTATTAGACCCTAGATCTTTCCTCTGCCCTCAAAGCATCTGACCACACCAAGATCGGTGTAATAAAATGCTTTCCCAATGGCGCTGTTTATATCCGGGAGGGGGGGACATTCCCTCCCACTGCTTGTAAAAGCAGTCTAGAGGCTAATTACCCGCTAGAATTGCTTTTACATGAAAGCCGATCACTGGTTGAAAAAAATGATACCAAGATGATACCTAAACCTGCAGGCATCATTTTGGTATAGCCATTCAAAGTCCAGCTACATACTGGACATATATTGTAATCTTTTTTTTTTTTTTTTTTCCATGCAGCCTCTTGGCTGAACGAAAAAAGAGATTGATCGGTGGGTATGCCCACCATTAGAATACCTCCCTTCATCCACCCACTTCTAATGATGGGCATACATGCACCATTTATATATGCCGAAGCATTGGGGCATCCTCCTGCAAAAGTTATGCTGCGCACACATGGTCGGACTTTTCCACGGGCAAGCCTCCGTCGGAATTTCGACCGTATGTACGCGGCATTAGGAGCTAATCGCTCCTCCGCCCCTGCTGCCCCCATGCTTCGGCATATATGCTCTTTTTGCAAAGCAAAGACAAGGATTGTCAGGACAGCGTGGACAATAGCGGGTGTCACGCCTAAATCCGCACTTGCTACAGACACAACATCTTTTTTGGGGGGCTCGTTTGGTAGGGGTACTCGGGAGGACATAAGAATAATGCCTCTCATACAGCCAGCTAACTGCATTTGTTTGGGAATGGTGAGGTGCAGAACTGTCTGGAAACAGGTCTGTGACAACCACTTCCTGGAATTCAAAGAAGGGTAAAGTCCCTCCAGAAGCTCCGTATAGCTCATGAGCATTCAGCAAAGCCAATTGGAATAAATAGACACTTTTTTGTACCAGCGTCTAGCCTTACGGGTAACTAGATATGGCGCCAATAACTGGTCGTTGAGATCCACCCCTCCCATATTTTGGTTATATTCGTGGACACCGAGGGGTTTCTCCACCACCAGCCGCTGTACGAATTTGGACTGTCGTGTCTGCATGAAGGGAGGTAAGAACAAAAACATTCTTATTATCCCTCCACTTCATAGCGAGCAAATTATTACACTGAAAGCAGGCTCTCTCCCCCAGCCTAAGAGGGGTTTCTACAAGCCGCTTGGGAAAGCCCCGGCTATTAGGTCGCACGGAGCCACAAGCTCCAATCTGATGATCAAACAGATGACTAAACAGTGGCACGCTCGTGTAATAATTGTCCACGTACAAGTGGTACCCCTTTCCGAATAAGGGTGACACCAAGTTACACACTATCTTGCCAGCGCTCCCTATGTAATCTGGACAGTTCTCCGGCTCTACGTAACTATCTTTTCCCTCATAAACCGAAAAGCTCCATGTATAGCCTGTTGCCCTGGCACAGAGCTTGTAGAGCTTGACCCCGTATCTGGCACGCTTGCTGGGAAGGTACTGTTTGAAAGACAAGCAGCCAGAAAACTTAATCAGGGACTCATCAACACAGACAACTTGATTGGGAGTAAACAAGGCTGCAAAACGTTGGTTGAAATGGTTTATGAGGGGCCGAATTTTGTAGAGCCGATCAAATTCAGGGTCTCCACGAGGACGACAGAGTTCATTGTCACTGAAGTGCATGAACCGCAAGATCTGTTCGTATCGTGCCCTGGACATGGAGGCAGAGAACACGGGCACATGGTCCACAATAGAGCTATAGAGATCTTCCGTGAAAAACAGCAATAAATAATCGGGTGGCTTAAAATCAGCTGTTTCCACCTGAATACCGGGTTGGCCAGTGAATGGGAGAAGTACGGGTTCTGCAGAAGTGGTGGGCACCCAATCAGGATTGGCGAATTCTGCAGGAAGGACACTATGTGATCGACAGGCCTGCCTTTGTCTTCTTGGTGGCAGCGGGACACTACTTGTGCTTGCCACCTCGCCAGCTTGAACTGCACTTATGGGACTCGCCACGTCACCACGTGATGCTGCAGTGCTGGATGTACATCCAGGGTGTACTAGGCCGCTGGTGCTTGCCAGTTCACCAGAAGGAATAGCGGCGCTAGTACTTCTCTGCTCCATACGAGAGACCTGCGGTTCTTGCATCTCAACAGCAGCAGAAGATCGGGATCTGGTACGCCTGACTTTAGCAGGGACCACACCTCTGTCGTCAGAGCTATATGGCAAGGATCGTATTCTGAGCCTGATTCTGACAGATGAGTGACCTCCTCTTCACTATCTGTCATGCTCAGAATTGTGTAGGCCTGTTCACTAGTGTACTTTCGATTTGCCATTTTGGGCTCTAAATTTAGTAGTACACTAGTGAGATTCACAGGTAAAAAAGCTCCTGACTGTTAGCGACTGGATCAAAACGCTACCAAAAAAAATGTTAGCAATCGCAGGGATCAGGCCTGACTCTGTGAACGCTGCAGTTATGTGTGCTTAGTGTTTTGTAAGTGACAGTGATCGATCGATACTGCACTTGGGTGGGCTGGGCTGGGCGGAGGGGGAAAACGCAGGTGCTAGCAGGTATCTGGGCTGATCCCGCTAACAATGCGTTTTTTGGAACCCTAAACTGATGGGACGCTAGTATAGATCTGATCAGATCAGCTATTGATCTGTTCAGATACTATACCACTAAGGGAGGTGTATGCTTTGCGCGTGGGTGTTTGCAGTACTGGCACTAACCTGGGGCGACGCAGACCTTATTTGACCCTAAAACCTAATTGATATAACCCGCTGGGCGATCAGGGGGTTAAACCGGTATTGGGTAATGGCGGGTGCCCTGACAGTATAAAAAACAAACTAACCAGCGTCACCCGTAACAGTTATACAGTGATCACTGGTGAAAGGGTTAACTAGGGGCAATCAGGGGGTTAAAACCTTTATTAGGTAATATATGGGGGTACCTGACGCTATATAAAAACCTGACAGGGAACCTAAATAACTAACTGGCTAACCAACGTCACCAGTGACACTTATACAGTGATCACTGGTGAAAGAGTAAACGCTAGGAGCAATCAGGGGGTTAAAACCTTTATTTAGGTTGTAATATGGGGGTACCTAACTTATAAACCTATTTATGAACCTATATAAATCTGGCGTTTAACCTAAAACAATAACCGGCTACCTAGCGGCACCAGTGACACTAATGCAGCGATCAGAAAAACGATTGATTGGTGACACTGGCAAAAGGGGGTGAAAGGGTTACCTGGGGGGGGGGGGGAATCAAGGGGTTAAACCTTTATTAGGGGGAGTAGGGGGCTACCTTAGACCTAAAGGGGCCTAAAACGAACTGCCCTGACACTTGTTACAGTCACAACTGACACTAAATGCAGTGATCAGTAAATAAATGATCACTGCAATCAGTGACACTGTGACTGGGGAGGCAGGGGGTGACTGGGGGGTGAAATATGTGCCTACGTGTCCTGGTGTCAGTGTACTGTTTGTGCACTTACTTTGATGTAGTCACTCCTCGGCGTCCCGGTCAGAAAGACCAACATGAGGAGTGTGACATCACTTCCGCCTGCCTGTGTTTACAGTTCACAGGCAGGGGAAGCTTCTCAATCGACAGGAGCTATCGTGAGGGGGTGGCCAGAAATCACTGGCCGCCCCCTCGTCTCAGATCGTTCCTGAAGCGAAGCCGATCGTCTCCGCCGGTGGGGGGTCCGATCGGACCCCCTACCCGCTGGAAGGATGACAGGTACGGGATTTTGCCTGTACGTGCCATTCTGCTGACGTATATGTACTGGAGGTGGTCAGCAAGTGGTTAAAGTCCCTAGTGGAACACCGAATCGCATGAAACGTCTTGGCTAGGTTTGGAAAGGTAAAAATGTAGGCTGTGCAAAGTTTTAGGGCAATTGATTGAGGTTTAGGCACTTTATTACACGTTAAGCTACATTAAGCCATTTTCACATTAAATGTTTTAATAAATCCCCTTAAAGCAGTTCTGCACACACTTTTTCTAGTAAATCTTTGCCTTCCAAATCTGGCAAAGAGTACTAAATAGCTGTTTTTTTTTTTTTTACTTACCTTGTAATTGCTGTCGGTCTTTCCTCTGTCTCTTCGGGGGTGGGCGGGGTCTGTGCGGGGATTCTCGTTATGCGGCACTGTCTCCTGGGATCTGGTGTCATTCATCCCAGGAGTCAGTGCGGACATCCGACCGAAATCTCGCAAGATTTAGGGACATCCGCTGAAATCTCGCAAGATTTACGGACATCCGACCCAAAATCTCACAAGATTTTAAGGACGTGAGGCATGCTGGTTCCCATAAGGAAAGGGAACAAGGAAGTAACTGCTTGTGGGTTTCAAATGCCCACAAGCAAAATGACATTGCTGATATTTTTATTTTAAAAGTGCAGCTCTTTCTAAAAAACGGACATGGATACCGGACGGACACCAAAAAAGTGAGTTTTATGTAAGACTCAAAATACTTTTAACATGACAAGAAAATAAAAATAAAAAAATAGTGTGCGCAGAACCGCTTTAAATCTCCATTCTTTCTTCCTAAAATTTTCAGTTGTTATTGATTTAATAAAGGTCAGCAAAGGTCACTCAGCCCCCCTACAACAGCCAAAAGATACAAAACCGCGCTGGTTGGTTAGTGCCATTCATTTGTGCTACTTTTTATGGCTAAAAATATTTATACCAGTTTGGCTTCTGAAATATTACATCTTTATCTCCCCACTCCCCCCACCTTGCACCCCCCATGTAACCGTAAAATCTACAACTGTTGCAAGCCTATACTTAAAGTGGTTTTACCTACAGGTGAGCCTATAATAAGGCTTACCTGTAGGTACTGGAAATATCTCCTAAACCTACACGATTTAGCAGATATTTACCATATACGCTTGCACCGATGACGTATGCGCACTGAACAAAGGGCACGATCGTGCTGTTTCTATAGGTCCCGTGCTGTGACTGTTGGCTCCTGCACACATGTGTGGGAGTGATGGTACGCGACTCTGGTCAGTCACAAATCCAGAGTCCACGGCCCCGGAAGAAAGACGGGTGAAGATGGACACGGCCACCAGCGGGGACATCGTGGGCTTCGTTTGCAGGTAAGTGTCACCTAATGGGCTAGTATGTGATGCATACTAGCCCATTTTACTTTGCAGGGGAATAGAGAAACCCATCAGAGTTTACTTCCTCTTTAACCACTTAAAGAGGAAGTAAACCCTGATGGGTTTACTTCCTCTGTTTCCCTGCAAAGGTAAAGCATAATGGACTACTATGCATCGCATTACCTGACACAGGAGCCAGCGAAGTCACCGCTGTCCCCTTGTGTACGAAGCCTCCATCTTCTTGGTGGGTCTCGCTGCTCCGAAGAATGCTCCATTGTTTTTTAGTGGGAGTAATTATTCCCCATCATTGGTGTCAGCGGAAGTAATTGTGATTTATTCTTGGTGTCAATGGGACACTGGGTAATTGTGCCCCATCGTTGGTGTCATTGGGGGGGACGCATAGTGCCCCATCGTTGGTGTCATTGGGGGGGACGCATAGTGCCCCATCGTTGGTGTCATTGGGGGGGACGCATAGTGCCCCATCGTTGGTGTCATTGGGGGGGACGCATAGAGCCCCATCGGTGTCATTGGGGGGGACGCATAGTGCCCCATCGTTGGTGTCATTGGAGGGGACGCATAGTGCCCCATCGTTGGTGTCATTGGGGGGGACGCATAGTGCCCCATCGTTGGTGTCATTGGGGGGGACGCATAGTGCCCCATCGTTGGTGTCATTGGGGGGGACGCATAGTGCCCCATCGTTGGTGTCATTGGGGGGGACGCATAGTGCCCCATCGTTGGTGTCATTGGGGGGGACGCATAGTGCCCCATCGTTGTTGTCATTGGGGGGGACGCATAGTGCCCCATCGTTGGTGTCATTGGGGGGGATGCATAGTGCCCCATTGTTGGTGTCATGGGGGGGGGGGCATTTTGCCCCATTGTTGGTGTCATGGGGGGGGGGGGGGGGCGGCATTGTGCCCCATTGTTGGTGTCATGGGGGGGGGGGGCGGCGGCATTGTGCCCCATTGTTGGTGTCATTGGGGGGGACGCATAGTGCCCCATCGTTGATGACATTGGGGGGGACGCATAGTGCCCCATCGTTGTTGTCATTGGGGGGGACGCATAGTGCCCCATCGTTGGTGTCATTGGGGGGGATGCATAGTGCCCCATTGGTGGTGTCATTGGGGGGGGCAGCATTGTGCCCCATTGTTGGTGTCATGGGGGGGGGGGCGGCGGCGGCGGCATTGTGCCCCATTGTTGGTGTCATGGGGGGGGGGGGGGGCGGCGTGGCATTGTGCCCCATTGTTGGTGTCCGTGGATAAAACAGTACCCTAAGGGCCAGATAAAAGCAAGAAAAGGGCTCTGCTCTGGTCCCATTGTGTACGTGAAAGTGGGGTATGCCTGTAGTGTGGCTGGCTGCAGAATAAAGGGGTTGTGATTTATGTTGAAGTTGGCTTGTTCACATTTAACATGTACAGGCCCACATTCACTGCAATTCCCAAAGATTCATGGGAAATGTAGTTACTTTTCCTGTAGAGAGGAGAGGATATGATGTAATCCCTGTTGTAACAGCTCCTCCTTGGCAGAATACATGCTGCATTTTTTTTTTTTTTTTTTTTTTTTTAAATACAGAGGACTTTCTGAAAATTCAATGAGACTTTTCTCTTCAATGGTAAGGAATTTCACAAATGTAATAACTGTTTAGTGTAGGGGTGTACTAATGAGGGATTTTTTTTTGCCAATCCCAGAGTTTTTCTTTAAGTATTCTCCATGCATCAGTGTCTTAAATACAGCCCAACCTGAGTTGCTTCCATCTGATTTTTAACGTGTGCGTGTGTGTGTGTGTGTGTGTGTGTGTGTGTGTGTGTGTGTCATACATTTCCACAGTCCAGCCTAGCATTTGTAATTCACAATAGATAAAAAGTTCAACTTGGTATTCTCCTTAACATTTATTAAAGCATACATGAAAATCTGTTATTTTTTTTTTTCACATAGCACTCTCATTTTGTATCTGAAATAATGGTTTTAGACACTAAAAGTGCTGTCTGTGTGAAGTATAATGGTTAGCATGTGATCCTCACAGGTGGAGGTGGTTTGATTGAATAAAATGCCAAAACCAAACCAGCACAAATGTTATTTTTGCAGCACAAATCAGCAAAAACAAGTGGTATGGATGAGGTTTGATTAAATGTGCAACACAGGTAGTCCTTGAATTACATCTGACGCATACTTACAATGGAGGGAGACAACAGGAAGTGAGAGGGCATCAACCCCTAGTATGGTAAATTAGAGTTATCATGGGAAAGGGGATGAGGATGTGATGCTTTTCAGTTGGGGGAGGAGCCTGACCAAGGCGCCAGATGGGATCATAGAGAGGCTCTGGGCGGACCAGCTGGAGGCAAACGACGTGAGAGGCCGGAGAAGCTACACTGATGACTGGCCAAAATTGGGCCTGTAGGCCAGCGGAAGGAGAGTCTGGAGGAACACCCTCGGAACATTGTCAGGGCTGGCACGGCCCCTCCTGTATCCCTGTGAGCCCCCCCCCCCCGTTTCCCCGCCCCCCCCCCCCCCCCCCCCCCCCCATTGTCTTGGGACACAGAAAGGATCATGCAGGAAGGGAAGAGGTGAGCAAATAACAAATGGACAAACTGTATGCTGACCTATCAATCCTACCTAGGTACTGGTTAACCTCCCCAAGTAGAAGGACTATATGGTGTCTATGAAAGGTTTTTTTTTAAGCAAATGTCTGTGGATAAGCAGGTTGGAAGAAAAAAAACTGAGAATAAACCAGTGGCTAAGATGTCCGAGAGCATGCCGGTATAAACACCTAAAGGAAACCGTGATAGATTACTTTTTTTTTTTGTTAAATGCTTTACACTGCAAACAAAACGGAGGAATGGTATAAGCTTGAGTGGCGGCATTATTACAAACACACTGCATAAAACGTGAAACGGAGAGGAGGGGTTAAGCATTACTGGGTGAATGGAATACATTTTAGAGACTTTGGACATATGTATATTTCCCCCCCCCCCCCCCTCCACCAAACTAGACGAGCAGTGGTGTAACTAGAACCTTCAGGCCCCGGTGCAAGAAACCATGAAGGGCCCCCCTGAACCCCAGCCGAGGCCCTTCCCTCCAAGTCCAGTGGTGGAACTCCAGGGCTCGGTCACAGGTACGACTTTTGTGAGCCCTGTAGTTCCACCACTGGTATCAGCATTTTTTTTTTTTATTATTTTTTAAAAAAAAATAGGAGTTGGGGGACTTTTGTGAGATATCAGAGGTCTAAACAGACCTATAATGTTACACCTTTGAGACAAAGAGGAAGAAGGGAAAGGGAAATTGGGACCCTGTCCTCTGGGGAGAAGTGGGCCCTGTCCCCAGGAGAGATTGGGTCCTTGTCCTTAGGGGAGATGGGGTCCCTCTCCCCACGTAAGTAGGAGTCCCTGTCCCTAAGGGAAATGGGGTCCCAGTCCTCTGGGGAGAAGTGGGCCCTGTCCCCAGGGGAGATGGGGTCCCTGACCTTAGGGGAGATGGGGTCCTTGTCCCCAAGGGAAATGGGGTCCCTGTCCTCTGGGGAGAAGTGGGTCCTGTCCCCAGGGAAAAAAGGGGTCCCTGTTCTTAGGGGAGATGAAGTCCCTGTCCCCATGTGAGAAGGGGTTCCTGCCCCCAAGTGAAATGGGGTCCCTGTCCTCTGGGGAGAAGTGGGCCCTGTTCCCAGGGGAGATGGGGTCCCTGTCCCCAGGTGAGAAGGGGTCCCTTTCCTTAGATGAGAAGGGGTCCCTGTCCCCATGGAAAATGGGGTCCCTGTCCTCACGGGAAATTAGGTCCCTTTCCTCTGGGGATAAGTTGGCTCTGTCCCCAGGGGAGATGGGGTCCCTGTCCTTAGGGGACATATCTCTCAGAAAGACCTGTCAACATCTGTGTATGACGGGGAGGAGGGGGGGTGCTGGCAGACAAGCCTGCGGTGTACTTTGGGTAGCCGGCTCTCATAGGGCTGCACTGCATCTGTGTGCTTAAAGTTTGTTTGCCCGGGAGAAGCATGCAGTGCAGTGTGAGCCGGACTCAGGGGGCTGGACTGGGGAGGACAGACACCGGACTGAGCAGCACTGCATGGAGCAGGAGAGGGGGACCCGGAGGAGCGGCAGAGGACACAGGTTATGTGGGGAATGCACAACTAAAGAGCAGCCAGTGCGGTAGTCGAGCATGAAGCTCTGCTAGTCACCCCCCACCTCCAGCCACCCGTGCGCCCGGTGCCTAACCGCCTATGCTGCCACCGGCCATATGTAGAGGGGGTGGCATGGGCCCCTTGCAGCACAGGGCCCGGTTGCGCTTGCAACTGCTGCACCCCCTATAGTTACGAGGGAATCCTAGGTGCAGGACTTTACACTGCACACTGGGCGCTGTGCCCAGGGACTGGCGAGTGTCTGTGAGTAGCAACTGGAGCAAGGGAAAATCACATATGAAAGTCAACTAAGGAAGGTATAAATGGAATGTCTATATAAAAGAGGCATTAAAGGCATAAAAAAATAAAAAAAACCTTGGATTATTCATGCTAGCCCAAGTGTATCCCTTAACCACTTCAGCCCCGGAAGGATTTACCCCCTTCGTGACCGGAGGACTTTTTTAAAATTTGGCACTGCGTCGCTTTAACTGCTAATTGCGCGGTCATGCAATGCTGTACCCAAACAAAATTTGCATCCTTTTTTCCCACAAATAGAGCTTTCTTTTGATGGTATTTGATCACTCAATTTCAGTCATACATTTAGGCCAAAATGTATTTGGCCACATGTCTTTGGTAAAAAAATATGTCAATAAGCGTATATTGGTTTGCGCAAAATTTATAGCGTCTACAAACTAGGGTACATTTTCGGGAATTTACACAGCTTTTAGTTTGACTGCTTATCTCATTGAGGTGCTAAAAATGGCAGGGCAGTACAAACCCCCCCCCAAAATCACTTCATTTTGGAAAGTAGACACCCCAAGTTATTTGCTGAGAGGCATTGTGAGTATTTTGCAGCTCTTATTTGTTTTTGAAAATGAAGAAAGACGAGAAAAAAAAATTTTGGGGGAAAAAAAAAAAAAAAAAACTTTGACAAAAAGTGAGGTTTGCATAATACTCACCATATCTCTCAGCAAATAGCTTGAGGTGTCTACTTTCCAAAATTAGGTCATTTGGGGGGGGGGGGGTTTGTGCCATCTGGGCATTCCATGGCCTCCGAAACTGTGATAGGTAGTGGGGAGTGAAATCAAAAATGTACACCCTTAGCTGGATTTTGGGGTCCCGTACGCGGCTAGGCTCCCAAAAAGTCTCACATGTGGTATCCCCGTACTCAGGAGAAACAAAAGAATGTATTTTGGGGTGTAATTTCACATATGCCCATGGCATGTTTGAGCAATATATCATTTAGTGACAACTTTGTGCAAAACAAATAAAAAAAAAAAATGTTGAAATATTCCATGGACTCGACATGCCTCTAGCTTCAGCTGTCTACTTTCCAAAATGGGGTCATTGGGGGGGGGGGGGGAGGGTTTGAGCTGTCCTGGCATTTTATGCACAACATTTAGAAGCTTATGTCACACATCACCCACTCTTCTAACCACTTGAAGACAAAGCCCTTTCTGACACTTTGTTTTACAGGAAAAAAAATATTTTTTTTGCAAGAAAATTACTTTAAACCCCCCAAACATTTTATTTATTTATTTATTTATTTTTTTAAAGCAAAGGCCTTACAGATTAAAATGATTAAATTTACGCATAAACGTGCAGTTGCGACAAACTACATACATTTTTAAAATCCTTTACAGGCTATCACTTTAGATTTACAGAGGCGGTCTACTGCTAAAATTACTGCCCTCGATCCGACCTTCGCGGTGATACTTCACATACATGGTTCAATTGCTGTTTACACTTGACGCCAGACCGATGCTTGCGTTCGCCTTTGAGGGGGGGCAGGGTGCTGCTTTTCATTTTTTTTATCATTTTTGTTATCGCAGCAAATGTAAATATCCCCTATGATGGCAATAGGTAGTGACAGGTACTCCTTTTGGAAAAAAATTGGGGTCTATTAGACCCTAGATCTCTCCTCTGCCCTCAAAGCATCTGACCACACCAAGATCGGTGTGAGAAAATGCTTTCCCAATGGTGCTGTTTACATCCGGCGAAATCTAAGTCATAAAATGCTCGTAGCTTCCGGTTTCTTAGGCCATAGAGATGATTGGAGCCATTCTGGTCTCTGATCAGCTCTATAGTCAGCTGGCCAAATCACCGGCTGCATTCTCAGGTTCCCTGTTGGGACAGGAGAGCCAAAGAAAACCATGGAAGATGGTGGGAGGGGGGACATTCCCTCCCACTGCTTATAAAAGCAGTCTAGAGGCTAATTAGCTGCTAGGATTGCTTTTACATGAAAGCCGCCCGCTGGTTGAAAATAATGATACCTAAACCTGCAGGCATCATTCTGGTATAGCCACTCAAAGTCCAGCAACATACCAGTACGTTGCTGGTCCTTATTGGCCATATATTGTAATCTTTTTTTTTTTTTTCATGCAGCCTGTGGGCTGAACGAAAAGAAGAGTTTGATCTGTGGGTATGCCCACCATTAGAATACCTCCCTTCATCCACCCACTTCTAATGATGGGCATACATGCACCATTTATATATGCCAAAGCATGGGGGCATGCTCCCGCAAAAGGTAGGAGCAAATTGCTCCTCCGCCCCTGCTGCCCCCATGCTTCGGCATATATGCTCTTTTTTTTTTTTTTTTAACTGTGGTGGTGAAATCACCTCCGACATTGCTGGAGTCACAGCTTTATGTATCGTGAGAGCAAACGCTGTTGCTGTCAAGATAAATCCGCTCTGCAGCTGAATGGCGCACCTGAAAACAAAAAAATGGTTAACAATAAAACACAGTAAACAGTAAAGTATAAAAAAAATTGCATACCTGAAAAGCAAACATGATAAAGCATAATAACAATAAAACATTGCAGAATAGAATACAGTAAAAAAGAGCAGAACAATAAAAGGACAATTATTTTTGTTTTTTATATTTTATATATTTTTTTAGTGTTTTTTTTTTTTTGTTACCCTTTTTTTTGTAACTAACAGTTCCAACAGTGGTTTGGGTCTCTCAAAATGCAATGGCATCTTGGGAGACCCTGTGAACGTGTGCCTAGTCTATGCAATGCTGTACCCTACGCTAAAACTCAACTAGTGTATGGTAGCGTTCAAAACATTCACCAATGCAAAGACCAGGATTGTCAGGACAGTAGGGACAATAATAGCGGATACTCCTGTATCCGTGCTTGCTGCAGACACATCTTCTTTGGGGGGCTCGTTGGGTAGAGGTACTCGGGAGGACATAAGGAAAATGCCTCTCATGCAGCCGGCTTACTGCATTTGGTTGGGGAAGTTGAGGTGGAGCACCTTCTGGATACAGAAGGGCTCTGACGATCTCTTCCCGGAATTTAACAAAGGATCCAGTCCGTCCTGAAGCGATGTATAGCACATTAGCGTTCAGCAAAGCCAATTGAAATAAATAAACAGACACTTTCTTGTACCAGGGTCTGGCCTTACGGGCAACTAGGTACGGCGCCAACAACTGGTCGTTGAGGTCCACCCCTCCCATTATTTGGTTATATTTGTGGACTTAGAGGGGTTTCTCCACAACACCAGTCGCCGTAGTAATTTGGACCGTTGTGTCTGCGCGAAGGGAGGTAAGAACGAAAACATTCTTATTATCCCTCCACTTCATAGCAAGCAAGATATTACACTGCAAGCAGGCTCTCTCCCCAGCCTAAGACGGTAATCTACAAGCCGCTGAGGAAAGCCCCGGTGACTAGATCGCACAGTGCCACATGCTCCAATCTGATCAAACAAGTGACTAAACAGTGGCACGCTCGTGTAATAATTGTCCACGTACAAGTGGTACCCCTTTCCGAATAAGGGTGACACCAAGTCCCACACAATCTTGCCGGTGCTTCCTATGTAGTCAGGGCAGTTTGTCGGCTCTACGTGACTATCTTTTCCCTCGTAAACTATAAAACTACATGTATAGCCTGTGGCCCTGTCACAGAGCTTATACATCTTGACCCTGTATTTGGCACACTTGCTGGGAAGGCACTGTTTGAATGACAAGCGGCCAGAAAATGTAATCAGGGACTCATCAACGCAGACAACTTGATGGGGAGTAAACAAGTCTGCAAAACGTTGGTTGAAGTGGTTTACGAGGGGCCGAATTTTGTAGAACCGATCGAATGCAGGGTCTTTAACCACTTCCCGACCGCCCCCTGTATATTTACGTCGGCAGAATGGCACGTACAGGCAGAATCACGTACCTGTACGTGACATTCTTCCGCGGTTGGGGGGTCCGATCGGACACCCCACTGACACCAGTACAGTTAGGCACATATTCCACCCCCCTGTCACCCCCTGATCACCCCCCAGATCACCCCCTCCCCCCCCCAGTCACAGTGTCACTAATTGCAGTGATCATTTATTTACTGATCACTGCATTTAGTGTCAGTGTGACTGTAATAACTGTCAGGGCAGTTAGTTTTAGGTCCAAGGTAGCCCCCTACCCCCCCCTAATAAAGGTTTAACCCTTGATTGCCCCCCAGGTAACCCTTTCACCCCCTTTTGCCAGTGTCACTAAGCGATCGTTTTTCTGATCGCTGTATTAGTGTCACTGCTGTCGCTAGGTAACCATTTTTTTTTTTAGGTAACCGCCATGTTTATATAGGTTCATAAATAGGTTTATAGGTCAGGTACCCCCATATTACAACCTAAATAAAGGTTTTAACCCCCTGATTGCCCCTAGAGTTAACCCTTTCACCAGTGATCACTGTATAACTGTCACTGGTGACGCTGGTTAGCCAGTTAGTTATTTTGTTATTTAGGTTCCCCGTCAGGTTTTTATATAGCGTCAGGTACCCCCATATATTACCTAATAAAGGTTTTAACCCCCTGATTGCCCCTAGTTAACCCCTTTCACCCCCTTTTGCCAGTGTCACTAAGCGATCGTTTTTCTGATCGCTGCATTACTGTCGCTAGGTAACCATTTTTTTTTTTAGGTAACCGCCATGTTTATATAGGTTCATAAATAGGTTTATAGGTCAGGTACCCCCATATTACAACCTAAATAAAGGTTTTAACCCCCTGATTGCCCCTAGAGTTAACCCTTTCACCAGTGATCACTGTATAACTGTCACTGGTGACGCTGGTTAGCCAGTTAGTTATTTCGTTATTTAGGTTCCCCGTCAGGTTTTTATATAGCGTCAGGTACCCCCATATATTACCTAATAAGGTTTAACCCCCTGATTGCCCCTAGTTAACCCTTTCACCCCCTTTTGCCAGTGTCACTAAGCGATCGTTTTTCTGATCGCTGCATTAGTGTCGCTAGGTAACCAGTTTTTTTTTTTTGTATTACTGTTACGGGTGACGCTGGTTAGTTAGCTTGTTTTTTATACTGTCAGGGCACCCGCCATTTATTACCCAATAACGGTTTAACCCCCTGATCGCCCGGCGGGTGATATCAATTAGGTTTTAGGGTCAAATAAGGTCTGCGTCGCCCAGGTTAGTGCCAGTACCGCAAACACCCACGCGCAAAAGCATACACCTCCCTTAGTGGCACAGTATCTGAACAGATCGATATCTGATCTGATCAGATCTATACTAGCGTCCCAGCAGTTTAGGGTTCCAAAAAAAAAACGCATTGTTAGCGGGATCAGCCCAGATACCTGCTAGCACCTGCGTTTTCCCCCTCCGCCCAGCCCAGCCCACCCAAGTGCAGTATCGATCGATCACTGTCACTTACAAAACACTAAGCACACATAACTGCAGCGTTCGCAGAGTCAGGCCTGATCCCTGCGATCGCTAACAGTTTTTTTTGTGGTAGCGTTTTGATTCAGTCGCTTCAGTCAGGAGCTTTTTTACCTGTGAATCTAAAAAAAATAAAAAAAAATAAAATAGTTGTCGTTTTATTGTTCTCTCTCTCACTCTATTCTCTCTCTATCGTTGCTCTTTTTTACTCCATTCTATTCTGCAATGTTTTATTATGTTTTATCATGTTTTATCATGCTTGCTTTTCAGGTATGTAATTTTGTTTACTGTGTTTTAGTGTTGAGCATTTTTTTGTTTTCAGGTGCGCCATTCAGTTGCAACGCGGATTTATTTATCTTGACAGCAACAGCGTTTGCTCCCACGATACATAAAGCCGCGACTCCAACGCTGTAGGAGGTGATTTCACCACCACAGTTAAAAAAAAAGAGCATATATGCCGAAGCATGGGGGCAGCAGGGGGGGGAGGAGCGATTGGCTCCTAATGCCACGTACATACGGTCGAAATTCCGACCGTGTGTACACGGCATAACTTTTGCGGGAGGATGCCCCATGCATCGGCATATATAAATGGTGCATGTATGCCCATCATTAGAAGTGGGTGGATGAAGGGAGGTATTCTAATGGTGGGCATACCCACCAATCAATCTCTTTTTTTCGTTCAGCCAAGAGGCTGCATGAAAAAAAAAAGATTACAATATATGTCCAGTATGTTGCTGGACTTTGAATGGTTATACCAGAATGATGCCTGCAGGTTTAGGTATCATCTTGGTATCATTCTTTTCAGCCAGTGATCGGCTTTCATGTAAAAGCAATTCTAGCGGGTAATTAGCCTCTAGACTGCTTTTACAAGCAGTGGGAGGGAATGTCCCCCCTCCCGGATATAAACCGCGCCATTGGGAAATTGGGAAAGCATTTTATCACACCAATCTTGGTGTGGTCAGATGCTTTGAGGGCAGAGGAAAGATCTAGGGTCTAATAGACCCCAATTTTTTTCAAAAAAAGAGTACCTGTCACTGCCTATTGCTATCATAGGGGATATTTACATTCCCTGAGATAACAATAAAAATCATAACAAAGAAAAAAATGGAAGGAACAGTTTAAAAATAAAATAAAAAAGCTAAATAAATAAAAAAAAAAACAAAAAAAAAAAAAAAAAAGCACCCCTGCCCCCCCTTCTCTTGCGCAAAGGCGTACACAAGCGTTGGTCTGGCGTCATATGTAAACAGCAATTGCACCATGCATGTGAGGTATCACCGCGAAGGTCAGATCGAGGGCAGTAATTTTAGCAGTAGACCTCCTCCGTGAATCTAATGTGGTATCATGTAAAGGCTTTTAAAGGCTTTTTAAAATGTATGTAGTTTGTCGCCACTGCGTGTTTGTGCGCAATTTAAAAGCATGTCGTGTTTGGTATCCATGTACTCGGCCTAAGATCATATTTTTTATTTCATCAAAAATTTGAGCAATATAGTGTGTTTTAGTGCATTAAAATAAAAAAAAAGTGTATTTTTTCCACAAAAAATGCGTTTGAAAAATCGCTGCGCAAATACTGTGTGGAAAAAAAAAATGCAACACCCACCATTTTAATCTGTAGGGCCTTTGCTTTAACAATATATATAGTGTTTGGGGGTTCAACGTAATTTTCTTGCAAAAAAAAAAATATGTTTTCATGTAAACAAAAAGTGTCAGAAAGGGCTTTGTCTACAAGTGGTTAGAAGAGTGGGTGACGTGTGACATAGGCTTCTAAATGTTGTGCATAAAATGCCAGGACAGTTCAAACCCCCCCCAAATGACCCATTTTGGAAAGTAGACACCCCAAGCTATTTGATGAGAGCAATGTTGAGCCCATTAAATATTTTTTTTTTTTGTCCAAGAGATTGAATAATGAAAAAAAAAATATATATATATTTTTTTTACAAAAAGTTGTCACTAAATGATATATTGCTCAAACATGTCATGGGCATATGTGGAAATACACCCCAAAATACATTCTGTTGCTTCTCCTGAGTACGGGGATACCACATGTGTGGGACTTTTTGGGAGCCTAGCTGCGTACGGAAACCCCAAAAACCAATCACCGCCTTCAGGCTTTCTAAGGGTGTAATTTTTTTATTTCACTTCTCACTGCCAATCACAGTTTCGGAGGCCATGGAATGCCCAGATGGCATAAAACCCCCCAAAATGACCCATTTTGGAAAGTAGACACCCCAAGCTATTTGCTGAGAGGTATTGTGAGTATTTTGCAGATGTCGCTTTTTGTCACAAAGTTTTGAAAATTGAAAAAAGAAAAAAAATTTTTTTTTTTCTTTACTTTCTTCATTTTCAAAAACAAATGAGAGCTGTAAAATACTCACCATGCCTCTCAACAAATAGCTTGGGGTGTCTACTTTCCAAAATGGGGTCATTTGGGGGGGTTTTGTGCTATTTTGGCATTTTATGGCCTTCGAAACGGTGATAGGTAGTGAGGAGTGAAATCAAAAATTTGCACCCTTAGAAATCCTGAAGGCGGTGCTTGGGTTTCGGGGCCCCGTACGCGGCTAGGCTCCCAAAAAGTCCCACACATGTGGTATCCCCATACTCAGGAGAAGCAGCAAAATGTATTTTGGGGTGCAATTCCACATATAACTATGGCATGTGTGAGCAATATATCATTTAGTGACAACTTTTTGAAAAAAAAAAAAATCTTTTTTATTTTTGTCTTTATTCAATCACTTGGGACTAAAAAAAAAAATATTCAATGGGCTCAACATGCCTCTCAGCAAATAGCTTGGGGTGTCTACTTTCCAAAATGGGGTCATTTGGGGGGGTTTTGTACTTCTCTGCCATTTTAGCACCTCAAGAAATGAAATAGGCAGTCATAAATTAAAAGCGGTGTAAATTCCAGAAAATGTACTCTAGTTTGTAGACGCTATTAACTTTTGCGCAAACCAATAAATATACGCTTATTGGCATTTTTTTTTACTAAAGACATGTGGCTGAATACATTTTGGCCCAAATGTTTGACTAAAATTGAGTTTATTAGATTTTTTTTATAACAAAAAGTAGAAAATCTCTTTTTTTTTCAAAATTTTCGCTCTTTTTCCGTTTATATCTCAAAAAATAAAAATCACAGAGGCAATCAAATACCATCAAAAGAAAGCTCTATTTGTGGGAAGAAAAGGACGCAAATTTCGTTTGGTTACAAAATTGCATGACCGCGCAATTACCAGTTAAAGTAGTGCAGTGCGAAATTGAAAAAAGACCTCTGGTCCTTTGGCTGCCAAATGGTCCGGGGCTGAAGTGGTTAAGAAAGGCCTGGATACTTTCCTAAATGTGCATAATATAACTGGGTACTAACATTTATAGGTAAAGTTGATCCAGGGAAAATCCGATTGCCTCTAGGGGGATCAGGAAGGGATATTTTTTCCCCCTGCTGTAGCAGATTGGAGCATGCTCTTCTGGGGGGGGGGGGGGGTTGCCTTCCTCTGGATCAACTGTGGGTATAGAATTGGGTATATTGGATTGTACAATATTTTTTTTTTTTTAATGGTTGAACTGGATGGACTTGTGTCTTTTTTCGGCCTAGCTAACTATGTAACTATGTCTCCACGAGGACGACAGAGTTCATTGTTGTTGAAATGCATGAACCGCAAGATCTGCTCGTATCGTACCCTGGTCATGGAAGCAGAGAACAAGGGCATATGGTGATTTGGGTCAGTGGACCAATATGACCGCAACTCACTCGTTTTGGTTATGCCCATGTTGAGGGAAAGGCCCAGAAAGAGCTTAAATTCAGAAACCATAATTGGTTTCCAATCTCTGGCAAGGGAGGACTGGGGAATAGTGGCGATGTGTTGACCAGTGTATAAATTGCTTTGGTCCACAATAGATCTATAGAGATCTTCAGTGAAAAACAGCGAATAAAAATCAAGTGACATAAAATAAACTGTTTCCACCTGTATGCCGGGTTGCCCAGTGAATGGGGGGGAAGTACGGGTGCTGCAGAAGTGGTGGCTTCCCAATCAGGATTAGCGAAAGCAGCAGGAAGGGCACTATGGGCACAATGCGCCAGTGTTCGTCTTCTTGGTGGCAGCAGGACACTATTTGTGCTTGCCACCTGACCAGCTTGAACTGCACTTATGGGACTCGTCACATAGCCACGTGATACTGCAGTGCTGGTTTGACTACGACCAGGGTGTACTAGGCTGCTTGTGCTTGTCAGTTCACCAGAAGGAATAGCGGCACTAGTACTGCTCTGCTCCATACGAGGGACCTGCGGTTCTTGCACATCAACAACAGAAGAAGTTTGGGGGCTGGTACGCCTGGCCTTGGCAGGGACCACAACTCCGTCGTCTGAGCTATCTGTCATGGAGCCGCTGTCCTCTACAGGATCGTATTCTGAGCCTGAATATGACAGATGAGTGACTTCCTCTTCACTATCTTTCATGCTCAGAAACATGTAGGCCTCTTCACTAGTGTACCTTCGATTTGCCATTTTAGGCTAAATTTAGTGGTACACTAGTGAGACTCACAGGTGAAAAAGCTCCTAGGCTGTCAGCGACCAAACGCTACCAAAAAAACTGTTAGCGATCACAGGGATCAGGCCTGACTCTGCGAACGCTGCAGTTATGTGTTTAGTAAGTGACAGTGATCGATCGATACTGCACTTGGAGGGGCTAAACGCAGGTGCTAGCAGGTATCTGGGCTGATCTTGCTAACGCTGCATTTTTGGGGACGCTAGTATAGATCAGATATCGATCTGTTCAGATACTATACAGGCATACTCCACTTTTAAGTACACAATTGGGTTTATTTACTAAAGCTGGAAAGTGCAAAATCAGGCTCACTTCTGCATAGAAACAAATAAGCTTCCAGGTTTTATTACCAAAGCTTAATTGAACAAGCTGGTGTTAGAAGCTCATTGGTTTCAATGCAGAAGTGAGCCTGATTTTGCACTTTCCAGCTTTAGTAAATAAACCCATTGTGTACTTAAAAGTGGGGTATGCCTGTACCACTAAGGGAGGTGTATGCTGCGTGCGTGTTATCGGTACTGGCACTAACCTGATGCTGCCTGGGGCGACGCAGACCCTATCTGACATTATAACCTAACTTATATCACCCACTGGGTGATCAGGGGATTAAACCTTTATTGGGTAATAAACGGTGGGTGCCCTGAAACTATAAAAAAAAAAACTAACTGACCAGCCTCACCCGTAATGCTGCGTACACACAATCAGACTATTTGGCCCGACTATAAGGTGGACTTAATCTGCCGGATTTTCCAGCGGAGTTCCGCTGGACTTTCCGAACGTGTGGACTTGCCCACACACGCCTGGACTTTTACACAGAGTAAAGTCCGTTCATTTAGAACATGACTCCAGGTAGATGGGACTAGCGAAGTAAGTCAATGCCACCGCCTCCATCAACAAGATTGACACCTTCCTAGCCCCGTCGCCTGGTATGTATTTAAAAGGGAATCCCTACGCCGAAAAAACGGTATGGGGGTTCCCCCATATACATATCAGACCCTTATCCGAGCACGCAGGCCGTTCAGGAAAGGGGGTGGGGACGAGCGAGCATCCCCCCTCCTGAGCCATACCAGGCCGCGTGCCCTCAACATGGGGGGGTGCTGCGGCCTCCCCATCCCATCCATGATGATGAGGAGTATGAGGATGATGATGATGAAGAGTATGAGGATGATGAGGAGGAGGATGAGGAGGAGTATGAGGATGATGAGGAGTATGATGATGATGAGGAGGAGGAGGATGATGAGGAGGAGTATGAGGATGATGAGGAGGAGTATGAGGATGATGAGGAGGAGTATGAGGATGATGATTAGGAGGAGGAGTATGAGGATGATGATTAGGAGGAGGAGTATGAGGATGATGATGAGGAGGAGAAAGAGAAAGCCGGGCTTCTCCGCTCGGTGAAAGAGCTAGGTAATATATCGGAGGAGTCCGGCGAGAAGACCCCCCCAAGACGGAAGAAGACCCCCCCGGAGCAGTGCAATAAATTATTTTTTAAAAATTGTGTGTTTTTTTTTCTTTACACCTTAGGTGAATGGGTAGGGGTACATCGTACCCCATACTCATTCACATAAGGTGGGGGGCCAGGATCTGGGGGGCCCCCTTATTAAAGGGGGCTCCCGGATTCCGATAAGCCCCCCGCCCGCAGACCCCGACGGCCAGGGTTGTCGGGAAGAGGCCCTTGTCCTCATCCTCATCGACAAGGTGCTTTGGGGTGGGGGGCCCACAGGGCGCCCCCCTTCCCCAAAGCACCCACCCCCCCATGTTGAGGGCATGCGGCCTGGTACGGTTCAGGAGGGGGGGCTCTCGCTCATCCCCACCCCCTTTCCTGACCTGCCAGGCTGCGTGCTCGGATAAGGGTCTGGTGGGGATTTTGGGGGGACCCCCATGCCGTTTTTTCGGCGTAGGGGTACCCTTAAAATCCATACCAGACCTAAGGGCCTGGTATGCCTCTGGAGGGGGAATCCATGCGTTTTTTTTTTTTTTCAAAAATTGGGCGTGGACTTCCCCTAAAGAGGTGGTACAATGACTTGCGAATTTCTGTTCAGAACGCAAGCCAGGTGCGAATCAGATGCGTGCCCATAGAAGATAATGGGCCTGAATTCGCACCTGATCTGCACCAAAGACGTTTGCGTGTTTGTGTCAATTCGCATTGCGCATGCACCGGACATGTGTGAACGTGCCCCATTGAAAACAATGGGTTTTCAAATGTCCTGCGAATTCGCAGTATTTTGCCCCGCTGCGAATTCGCTATAGTGTGAACCCAGGCTAAATGTTTTCAACGTCCAAAACTTAGCCTAGAAGAGTCATGGATTTTGGTCTCCCACAAAGAAAATGAGGGTGTTAAGTGTGTTTTTTTGGGAAGCTTAATGGGGGCTTAACTTACAATAAAGTGCCTAAACCTTAATCAATTGCCTTGAAACTTTGCACAACCCAAGCTTTCAGCTTCCACAAACCTATCCTAGATGTTTCATGGATTTTTGTTGTGACATTAAGCTTGTGTAGCCCCTACCACGTTTTGTGTAGTGGCCGTAGTGAGGGACAGCCAATGGTGAAATATTATACGTGTGTGTGTGGCTCGCCAGCCAATCACTAGGGGTTTCTTGGCCAGTGGTGCATGCTGGGGAAGTGCATATATCCTTAGAATTGCCATGTGCTCAGTCTTCGTACAGTCTACATCCAGGCTTGTCCTGGAGATGGGAATGCTCAAGTGTGGGAAAGGTTTGACTAGGCCTCAAGCCCAGAAGAGGCCTAACATGCTGATTGAGGAGGAGAACCAGAGATGCTGAATGGCTACTGGAGGTACCCGTTACTGGAAAGGACCTAAGGAGCATGTCTGGTGGCCCTCCTACTGAAGATCTTGGATGCAGCAGCAGGACACGGAACCCGCCCAAGTTCTCCCGAGGGAGATCGGCTCTCCACGGCTCACCTGAGAAGAGGAGGAGCCAGGGGCGCCGCTGAGGGACCCCAGAAGAGAAGGTTCGGGGGCACATTGCGCAAAACCAACTGAACAAAGGAGGTAAGTATGACATGTTTAAAAAATAAAAAAATTAACCTTCACGTATCCTTTAATCTAAATGTCACTCATTTGCCTTGTGGGAAACCAAAATCCATAAACTTTTCAGGATAGGGTTGGGAAGATAAAAATTTTGGTTGTGCAAAGTTTGAAGGCTATTGATTAACCACTTCAGACCCGAAAGGATTTGCCCCCTTAATGACCAGGCCATTTTTTGCGATACGGCACTGCATCGTTTTAAGTGACAATTGCACGGTTGTGCGACGTTGTACTCAAACAAAATTTGAGTCCTTTTTTTCCCCACACATAGATCTTTATTTTAGTGGTATTTGCTCATCTCTGTGTTTTTTCTTTTTTGCGCTATAAACAATAAAAGAGCGAAAAAAAAAAAAAAGAAAACGCAATAAGCGTATATTGTTTTTATTTGCGCAAAAGTTATCTACAAAATAGGGAATAGATTTATAGCATACAGTATTTATTTATTTTTTACTAGTAATTGCAGCGATCTGCCCTTTTTAGTGGGACTGCGACATTGTGGCGGACAGATCGGACACTTTTGATACATTTTTTGGACCATTGACATTTATACAGTGATCAGTGCTATACAAATGCACTGATTACTGTGTAAATGTCACTGGCAGGGAAAGGGTTAACACTAGGGGGCGATCAAGGGGTTAAATGGGTTCCCTAGGTGTGTTCTAACTGAGGGGATGGGACTGACTAGAGGAGCAGCCAGATTGCTGTTCCTACGTACGTTCCTCTGTGCAGTGTTTTTTCACAGTGCAGCCCTGATCCTCCTCTTCTCAGTTCCCTTCCTGGCGCTCCTGGCTGCTCCCTCCTGCCAAGTGCCCCCGCAGCAAGCAGCTTGCTATGGGGCACTTGAGCCAGGCCGCAGCTCTGTGTGTCCATTTACACAGAGCCATGGTTTGGCCCCACCCCTCTCTCTCCTAATTTGCTACCTGACTTTGATTGACATCAACTGGAGTCAATGGCGTCACTGCTGTGTCTCAGCCAATCAGGAGTGAGAGTCCCAGGTGGCCGAGGCACTCATGCACATCGCTGGATGCTCAGGTACGTTTTGGGGGAGCTGAGGGAAGATGCTGCACACAGAAGGTTATCTTAATGCATAGAATGCACCTTCTGCCTTTACAATCACTTTAAAGTGGATTTCCACCTTAAAGTGGAACTTCTGCTCACCGGAATCCCCCCTTCGGTGCCACAATTGGCACCTTTCAAGGGGGAGGGGGTGCAGATTCCTGTATAATACAGGTATCTGCACCCACTTCCGGGCATAGATAGCCGCAGAATCTGCGGATATTTACGCCACTTCCTGTCCCTCCCTGCTGTCTGCTGGGAAACACACAGATTCCAGAGACAGCAGGGACTGTCATGTATGCGTAGTAGGGAACCGGGAAGTGAAGCCGCAAGGCTTCACTTCCTGATTCCCCCACCAAAGATGGCGGTGGCAGCACCCGAGCGACAGATCGGCTTCGGGTGCCGACATCGCTGGAGTGCTGGACGGGTAAGTGTCCATATTTTAAAAGTTAGCAGCTGCAGTATTTGTAGCTGCTGACTTTAACCACTTGCCGACGGCCTCATGTACATATACGTCAGCAGAATGGCACGTACAGGCAAAATCCCGTACCTGTACGTGACATTCTTCTGGCGGGTGGGGGGTCCGATCGGACCCCTCCCCCCGCCAGCAAAGACGGTCGGCATCGCTTCTGGAGCGATCCGAGATGAGGGGACGGCCAGTGGTTTCTGGCCACCCCCTCGCGATCGCTCCTGGCGAATGAGATGCTTCCCCTTCCTGTGTAATTGTAAACACAGGCAGGCGGAAGTGATGTCACGCTCCTCGTGTCGGTCTTTCTGACCGGGACGCCGAGGAGTGAAGACATCAAGGTTAGTGCACCAACAGTACACTGACACCAGGACACATAGGTACATATTTCACCCCCCTGTCACCCCCAGATCACCCCCTGCCCCCCCAGTCACAGTGTCACTGATTGCAGTGATCATTTATTTACTGATCACTGCATTTAGTGTCAGTTGTGACTGTAATAACTGTCAGGGCAGTTAGTTTTAGGCCCCTTTAGGTTTAAGGTAGCCCCCTACCCCCCCCCTAATAAAGGTTTAACCCCTTGATTACTACCCAGGTAACCCTTTCACCCCCTTTTGCCAGTGTCACTAAGCGATCGTTTTTCTGATCGCTGCATTAGTGTCACTGGTGCCGCTAGGTAGCCAGTTTTTTTTAGGTTAACCGCCAGGTTTATATAGGTTCATAAATAGGTTTATAGGTTAGGTACCCCCATATTACAACCTAAATAAAGGTTTTAACCCCCTGATTTCCCCTAGTTAACCCTTTCACCAGTGATCACCGTATAACTGTTACGGGTGACGCTGGTTAGTTCGTTTTTTATACTGTCAGGGCACCCGCCATTTATTACCCAATAACGGTTTAACCCCCTGATCGCTCGGCGGGTGATATCAATTAGGTTTTAGGGTCAAATAAGGTCTGCATCGCCCCAGGTTAGTGCCAGTACCGCAAACACCCACGCGCAAAGCATACACCTCCCTTAGTAGTATAGTATCTGAACAGATCAATATCTGATCTGATCAGATCTATACTAGCACCCCAGCAGTTTAGGGTTCCAAAAAACGCATTGTTAGTGGGATCAGCCCAGATACCTGCTAGCACCTGCATTTTCCCACTCCGCCCAGCCCACCCAAGTGCAGTATCGATCGATCACTGTCACTTACAAAACACTAAGCACACATAACTGCAGCATTTGCAGAGTCAGGCCTGATCCCTGCGATCGCTAACAGTTTTTTTGGTAGCGTTTTGATTCAGTCGCTTACAGTCAGGAGCTTTTTTACCTGTGAATCTCACTAGTGTACTACTAAATTTAGAGCCCAAAATGGCAAATCGAAAGTACACTAGTAAACAGGCCTACTTGTTTCTGAGTATGACAGATAGTGAGGAGGAGGTCACTCATCTGTCAGAATCAGGCTCAGAATACGATCCAGTAGATGACAGCGTCTCCATGACAGCTAGCTCTGGCGACAGAGGTGTGGTCCCTGCTAAGGTCAGGCGTACCCGATCCCGATCTTCTGCTGTTGTTGAGGTGCAAGAACCGCAGGTCTCTCGTATGGAGCAGAGAAGTACTAGCGCCGCTATTCCTTTTGGTGAACTGGCAAGCACCAGCGGCCTAGTACACCCTGGACGTACATCCAGCACTGCAGTAACACGTGGTGACGTGGCGAGTCCCATAAGTGCAGTTCAAGCTGGCGAGGTGGCAAGCACAAGTAGTGTCCCGCTGCCACCAAGAAGAAGACAAAGGCAGGCCCGTCGATCACATAGTGTCCTTCTTGCAGAATTCGCCAATCCTGATTGGGTGCCCACCACTTCTGCAGAACCCATACTTCCCCCATTCACTGGCCAACCCGGTATTCAGGTGGAAACAGCTGATTTTAAGCCATCCGATTTTTATTCGCTGTTTTTCACTGAAGATCTCTATAGATCTATTGTGGACCAAAGTAATTTATATGCTGGTCAATACATTGCCGCTAATCCCCAGTTGCCTTCCCTTGTCAGAAATTGGAAACCAATTACGGTTTCCGAATTTAAGTCCTTTCTGGGCCTTTCCCTCAACATGGGCATACATAAATTCCCGACTCTGAGGACTTATTGGTCCACCTCACCAGTCCACCAAATGCTCGTGTTCTCTGCCTCCATGTCCAGGGCACGATACGAACAGATCTTGCGGTTCATGCACTTCAGTGACAATGAACTTTGTCGTCCTCGTGGAGACCCTAAATTTGATCGGCTTTACAAAATTCGGCCCCTCATAAACCACTTCAACCAATGTTTTGCAGCCTTATTTACTCCCAATCAAGTTGTCTGCATTGACGAGTCCCTGATTACGTTTTCTGGCAGCTTGTCTTTCAAACAGTACCTTCCCAGCAAGCGTGCCAGATACGGGGTCAAGCTCTACAAGCTCTGTGACAGGGCAACAGGCTATACGTGGAGCTTTTCGGTTTATGAGGGAAAAGATAGTTACGTAGAGCCGGAGAACTGTCCAGATTACATAGGGAGCGCTGGCAAGATAGTGTGGAACTTGGTGTCACCCTTATTCGGAAAGGGGTACCACTTGTATGTGGACAATTATTACACGAGCGTGCCACTGTTTAGTCACTTGTTTGATCATCAGATTGCAGCATGTGGCACCGTGCAACCTAATCGCCGGGGCTTTCCCCAGCGGCTTGTAGATTCCCCTCTTAGGCTGGGGGAGAGAGCCTGCTTTCAGTGTAATAATTTGCTCACTGTGAAGTGGAGGGATAATAAGAATGTTTTCGTTCTTACCTCCCTTCATGCAGACACGACAGTCCAAATTCGTACGGCGGCTGGTGTTGTGGAGAAACCCCTCTGTGTCCACGAATATAACCAAAATATGGGAGGGGTGGATCTCAACGACCAGTTGTTGGCGCTGTATCTAGTTGCCTGTAAGGCTAAACGCTGGTACAAAAAAGTGTCTATTTATTTATTCCAATTGGCTTTGCTGAACGCTCATGTGCTATACGGAGCTATACTTTACCCTTCCTTGAATTCCAGGAAGAGGTTGTCACAGAACTTCTTTATCCAGGCGGTTCTGCACCTCACCATCCCCTACCAAATGCAGTAAGCCGGCTGCATGAGAGGCATTATTCTTATTTCCTACCGAGTACCCCTACCAATCGAGCCCCCCCAAAAAAGATGTCGTGTCTGTAGCAAGCGCGGATTTAGGCATGACACTCGTTATTATTGTCCACGCTGTCCTGACAATCCTGGTCTCTGCATTGGTGAATGTTTTGAACGCTACCGCTCACTAGTGGGGTATTAGCATAGGGTACAGCTTTTTACAGGCTAGGATACACTTTCACAGGGTCTCAAGAATGCCATCGCATTTTGAGACCCGACCGTTACAGTTAAAATTATAGTTACAGGGTCTCAAGAATGCCATCGCATTTTGAGACCCGACCGTTACAGTTAAAATTATAGTTTTAAAAAAAAAAGTGTAAAAAATAAAAAAAAAGTACAAAAAAAAAAAAAAACAACCCAAAAAATATAAAATAAAAAAAACAAAAATAGTTGTGGTTTTATTGTTCTCTCTCTCGCTCTCTCTCTCTATTGTTGCTCTTTTTTACTCCATTCTATTCTGCAATGTTTTATTATGTTTTATCATGCTTGCTTTTGTTTACTGTGTTTTATTGTTAACCATTTTTTTGTTTTCAGGTGCGCCATTCAGTTGCAGCGCGGATTTATTTATCTTGACAGCAACAGCGTTTGCTCCCACGATACATAAAGCCGCGACTCCAACGCTGTAGGAGGTGATTTCACCACCACAGTTAAAAAAAAGAGCATATATGCCGAAGCATGGGGGCAGCAGAGGGCGGAGGAGCGATTTGCTCCTAATGCCACGTACATACGGTTGAAAATTCCGACGGAGGCTTGCCCGTGGAAAAGTCCGACCATGTGTACGTGGCATAACTTTTTTGCGGGAGGATGCCCCCATGCTTCGGCATATATAAATGGTGCATGTATGCCCATCATTAGAAGTGGGTGGATGAAGGGAGGTATTCTAATGGTGGGCATACCCACCGATCAATCTCTTTTTTTCGTTCAGCCAAGAGGCTGCATGAAAAAAAAAAAAGATTACAATATATGTCCAGTATGTTGCTGGACTTTGAATGGTTATACCAGAATGATACCTGCAGGTTTAGGTATCATCTTGGTATCATTCTTTTTAGCCAGTGATCGGCTTTCATGTAAAAGCAATTCTAGCGGGTAATTAGCCTCTAGACTGCTTTTACAAGCAGTGGGAGGGAATGTCCCCCCTCCCGGATATAAACCGCGCCATTGGGAAATAGGGAAAGCGTTTTATCACACCGATCATGGTGTGGTCAGATGCTTTGAGGGCAGAGGAAAGATCTAGGGTCTAATTGACCCCAATTTTTTCAAAAAAAGAGTACCTGTCACTGCCCATTGCTATCATAGGGGATATGTACATTCCCTGAGATAACAATAAAACTGATAACAAAAGAAAAAAAAATGGAAGGAACAGTTTAAAAATAAAATAAAAAGCTAAAAAAATAAAAAAAAAAGGACCCCTGCCCCCCCTTCTCTTGCGCAAAGGCGAACACAAGCGTTGGTCTGGCGTCATATGTAAACAGCAATTGCACCATGCATGTGAGGTATTACCGCGAAGGTCAGATCGAGGGCAGTAATTTTAGCAGTAGACCTCCTCCGTGAATCTAATGTGGTAACCTGTAAAGGCTTTTAAAAATGTATGTAGTTTGTCGCCACTGCGTGTTTGTGCGCAATTTTAAAGCATGTCGTGTTTGGTATCCATGTACTCGGCCTAAGATCAGATTTTTTATTTCATCAAAAATTTGAGCAATATAGTGTGTTTTAGTGCATTAAAATAAAAAAAGTGTATTTTTTCCACAAAAAATGCGTTTGAAAAATCGCTGCGCAAATACTGTGTGGGAAAAAAAAATGCAACACCCACCATTTTAATCTGTAGGGCCTTTGCTTTAACAATATATATATAGTGTTTGGGGGTTCAACGTAATTTTCTTGCAAAAAAAAAAAAATATGTTTTCATGTAAACAAAAAGTGTCAGAAAGGGCTTTGTCTTCAAGTGGTTAGAAGAGTGGGTGATGTGTGACATAAGCTTCTAAATGTTGTGCATAAAATGCCAGGACAGTTTAACCCCCCCCCCCCCCAAATGACCCCATTTTGGAAAGTAGACACCCCAAGCTATTTGCTGAGAGCAATGTTGAGCCCATTAAATATATATTTCTTTTTGTCCCAAGAGATTGAATAATGAAAAAAAAAAAAAATGTTTACAAAAAGTTGTCTCTAAATGATATATTGCTCAAACATGTCATGGGCATATGTGGAAATACACCCCAAAATACATTCTGTTGCTTCTCCTGAGTACGGGGATACCACGTGTGGGACTTTTTGGGAGCCTAGCTACGTACGGGACCCTAAAAACCAAGCACCACCTTCAGGCTTTCTAAGGGTGTAATTTTTTTATTTCACTCCTCACTGCCAATCACAGTTTTGGAGGCCATGGAATGCCCAGATGGCACAAACCCCCCCAAATGACCCCATTTTGGAAAGTAGACACCCCAAGCTATTTGCCGAGAGGTATGGTGAGTATTTTTCAGATCTCGCTTTTTGTCACAAAGTTCTGAAAATTGAAAAAAATATTTTTTTTTCTTTACTTTCTTCATTTTCAAAAACAAATGAGAGCTGTAAAATACTCACCATGCCTCTCAACAAATAGCTTGGGGTGTCTATGTTCCAAAATGGGGTAACTTGGGCGGGTTTTGTGCTATTTAGGCATTTTATGGCCTTCGAAACTGTGATAGGTAGTGAGGAGTGAAATCAAAAATTTGCACCCTTAGAAATCCTGAAGGCGTGATTGGTTTTCAGGGTGCCGTACACGGCTAGGCTGCCAAAAAGCCCCATACTCAGGAGAAGCAGGAAAATGTATTTTGGGGTGCAATTCCACATATAACCAATATGAGCAATATATCATTTAGCGACAACTTTTTGTAAAACATTTTTTTTTTGTCTTTATTCAATCACTTGGGACAAAAAAAAAAAATATTCAATGGGCTCAACATGCCTCTCAGCAAATAGCTTGGGGTGTCTACTTTCCAAAATGGGGTCATTTGGGGGGGTTTTGTGCCATCTTGGCATTTTATGGCCTTCAAAACTGTGATAGGTAGTGAGGAGTGAAATAAAAATGTATGCCCTTAGAAATCTTGAAGGCGGTGCTTGGTTTTCGGGGTCCCGTATGCGGATAGGCTCCCAAAAAGTCCCACACATGTGGTATCCCCGTACTCAGGAGAAGCAGCAGAATGTATTTTGGGGTGTAATTTCACATATGTGTGGGCAATATATCATTTAGTGACAACTTTGGGCAAAAAAAAAAAAAGTTTGTAATATTCCCGCAACTTGTGGCAAAATATTCCATGGACTCAACATGCCTCTCAGCAAATAGCTTGGGGTGTCTACTTTCCAAAATGGGGTCATTTGGGTTTTTTTTGTGCTATTTTGGCATTTTATGGCCTTCGAAACTGTGATAGGTAGTGAGGAGTGAAATCAAAAATGTGCACCCTTAGAAATCCTGAAGGTGGTGATTGATTTTTTTTTTGTCTTTATTCAATCACTTGGCACTAAAAAAAAAAAAATTCAATGGGCTCAACATGCCTCTCAGCAAATAGCTTGGGGTGTCTACTTTCCAAAATCGGGTCATCTGGGGGGGGGGGGGTTTGTACTTCCCTGCCATTTTAGCACCTCAAGAAATGAGATAAAATACAAGTACAATAAGGCGCATCAGTACAAATGAGTATACCTCTTAGCAGGATCACCAGATAGTCCAAGACATATATATATATATACGCACATATATACTCTGGGGGAATCTCATAAGGTCAGTCAGGGCAGCCTCCCAAGGGAACCGAGAAGCGGGCTCCAGTGAGCTAGAAATATACAAAAAGAAGGGGGGGGGGGCGCCTCTGAATATGTGTAAAAATTCAGTTTTATTAAATAAAAGTATCCACTCACATGGAAATATAGGGAGTCCTGTTCAGGTCCTGCAAGCTGGGCTGAGGAGGTGAGGAAGCTGCATGTTTTCAGCACATCCACTTCACTTTCTTTTCTTTTCTCTTCTCTTCTTCCAGCTTTGAATCTTAGTCACAGAATAAGGTATTGCAGAGCGGAGTGGAGAGAAGGATATCCAAAAAAAGTCCAGTTGCAGTTTTTCTGGGGTGGTCCAGTCTGGTAGTGGGGCATAAAAGCTCCCTTATTATCAGAGCAGGGGTTCCGGTGGTGGGGTACAGTGAAAGGGGAAGGCGTCAAAGCTGGGACAGCGCCGGGGGATCGCTCAGGAAGCCGTCAGTCCCGTCAGGGAGATGTAATAGAAGACACGGCCGTGTTCCAAGCTGACAGAAACGAGGCCTGGAGAGCAAACAAACGGCGTCGCCCGGCCGTGACGTCACAGGTATGCGACGCGTTTCGGGATAGGCTAGCCACTCTATGGGGGAGTGGCCGCATTCCTTTCTCAAGCATGACGAGGCAGGGAGCAGGGGGCAGTATTTGTAGATAGAGGAGGAGGGAAGGGGGCGTGGCCAGAGCGGCAGTGAGTCAATGGGGCTAGATCAAACATTTTACTGCAGCATATTCATACAGTGGGATAAGACATAGTTCTTTAAGGAGAAAAAACAACAACAACACAGACACAGTGTGTATATACGTTCGGGGAACATCCACAGAGTACTATTATGTGTTAGAAAAGAGGGTAATAGTTAGTATTGATAATTGTTATCATATAAGCAGCATGGAATGTGAAGAAATATATACATACAATAAATAAAAATATATTTAAAAAAAGGGGGGAAGGCGAATATAAAATCTATGTATAAAACCAGAGTCAGAATGAAGCTGATAAATATATGTTATTTTAAAAAACTATGACATATATGGAGTAAGAATATAAAAATGGATATACACCGATATAAACACATACGTCCATAAGAATACATATTAAAACAGAGTTCGTTGGTGGATCCTTAGAACATATGTACCAAGAAAAATATATATATATACATAATTTGGAATTAGGTTTTGTGATCTATGACAAGATATAAAATATGAATGATAGATAAAATACAGTAATGTATCATAGCAATGAGTATTAAATGAAGAAAATGAAAAAAAAAATGAAAAAAAATGAAAAAAATATATATACATATATATATACATGTGTAAAAACACACACACATACATATACATACACATCCATATAAAATCTTAAGGGGGGGGGGGGTAAAAAAAAAAAAAAAAATATATATATATATATAGTGTCGAGAGCAACGCACATATATGGGGTAGGGGGAAGGGAACAAACTGACAAAATAATGGGAAATAGGCGTATATCTGGATACATATATTTTTTGGGGGGGGGGGGAGGGGGGGGGGAAGCACACGGATATTCATATTAATAGGAAAATCTAATATAGCATTAGAAGCAGTTTTTCTTAAAGTCCTGATACTTACTATAGAGATGCACGGACCCGCCACCCCCATGAGTATAAGTATATATATATATATATATATATATATATATAGAACGAAACCTGTGATAAAAAAATTGGTAGAGAGCTATAAGAAAACCATTTTCATTTTTAGTATATATAGTAGTCAAATGGTTATATCATCTGCTGTAACATAAAAAGAAAGCGTAGTGGCAGTATGAGGCCTTTTGGCCAAATTACAGGACTGTAGCAATTTCTATGCCTTCGTTTAGGCCGCCAGGCGAGAGAACGTCTAGGGTATAGATCCAGAAAGTTTCTCTGGCACATAGTCTCTTAAAGCGTTCAGCTTCTGTCATGGATTTTGGAATTTGTTCTATAATCCAAACCTGGAGGCCATTGGTGGATTGTTCATGGTATTGGGCAAAGTGTCGAGGGACGCTATGCATATCTTTGCCTCCCTCAATCTGAGATCACAAAACCTAATTCCAAATTATGTATATATATATATTTTTCTTGGTACATATGTTCTAAGGATCCACCAACGAACTCTGTTTTAATATGTATTCTTATGGACGTATGTGTTTATATCGGTGTATATCCATTTTTATATTCTTACTCCATATATGTCATAGTTTTTTAAAATAACATATATTTATCAGCTTCATTCTGACTCTGGTTTTATACATAGATTTTATATTCGCCTTCCCCCCTTTTTTTAAATATATTTTTATTTATTGTATGTATATATTTCTTCACATTCCATGCTGCTTATATGATAACAATTATCAATACTAACTATTACCCTCTTTTCTAACACATAATAGTACTCTGTGGATGTTCCCCGAACGTATATACACACTGTGTCTGTGTTGTTGTTGTTTTTTCTCCTTAAAGAACTATGTCTTATCCCACTGTATGAATATGCTGCAGTAAAATGTTTGATCTAGCCCCATTGACTCACTGCCGCTCTGGCCACGCCCCCTTCCCTCCTCCTCTATCTACAAATACTGCCCCCTGCTCCCTGCCTCGTCATGCTTGAGAAAGGAATGCGGCCACTCCCCCATAGAGTGGCTAGCCTATCCCGAAACGCGTCGCATACCTGTGACGTCACGGCCGGGCGACGCCGTTTGTTTGCTCTCCAGGCCTCGTTTCTGTCAGCTTGGAACACGGCCGTGTCTTCTATTACATCTCCCTGACGGGACTGACGGCTTCCTGAGCGATCCCCCGGCGCTGTCCCAGCTTTGACGCCTTCCCCTTTCACTGTACCCCACCACCGGAACCCCTGCTCTGATAATAAGGGAGCTTTTATGCCCCACTACCAGACTGGACCACCCCAGAAAAACTGCAACTGGACTTTTTTTGGATATCCTTCTCTCCACTCCGCTCTGCAATACCTTATTCTGTGACTAAGATTCAAAGCTGGAAGAAGAGAAGAGAAAAGAAAAGAAAGTGAAGTGGATGTGCTGAAAACATGCAGCTTCCTCACCTCCTCAGCCCAGCTTGCAGGACCTGAACAGGACTCCCTATATTTCCATGTGAGTGGATACTTTTATTTAATAAAACTGAATTTTTACACATATTCAGAGGCGCCCCCCCCCTTCTTTTTGTACAAGAAATGAGATAGGCAGTCATAAATTAAAAGCGGTGTAAATTCCAGAAAATGTACTCTAGTTTGTAGACGCTATAACTTTTGCGCAAACCAATAAATATACGCTTATTGGCATTTTTCATGTGGCTGAATACATTTTGGCCCAAATGTTTGTCTAAAATTTAGTTTATTAGATTTTTCTTATAACAAAAAGTAGAAAATATCTTTATACCGTTTATATCGCAAAAAATAAAAATCACAGAGGCAATCAAATACCATCAAAAGAAAGCTCTATTTGTGGGAAGAAAAGGACGCAAATTTTGTTTGGTTACAACATTGCATGACTGCGCAATTACCAGTTAAAGCAGTGCAGTGCAAAATTGAAAAAATACCTCTGGTCCTTAAGCTGACAATTGGTCCAGGGCTGAAGTGGTTAAAAAAAAAAACGGCGGAACAGCCACATTAAGCTCCCCAAAAAACAAGCTTAAAAGGGATTGTTAAGTCAGAAGTATTATTTATTTTAATGCATACTCCCCCCATTTTTTTTTAAGGACAGACAAGGCTTTCTTTTTGTGAATATTGTCCTTGACATTATGTAAAGCCGTGACTCCAGCGCTGTCGGAGGTGATTTCACCACCACAGTTAAAAAAAATTAGCATATATGCTGAAGCATGAGGGCAGGGGTGGAGGAGTGATTTGCTCCTAACATTAGGGGCTGATTGCCTCCATGCTTCGGCATATATTTTTTAGGCACAGATTGCGTTAAAAAAAGGTTTTATTTTTTACTTTGTTTTACTGTATTTGCTTTGCAGGTATGGTAAGTCTTACTGTTATACTGTAATGTTACTTTATTTTATTGTTAACCATAATTTTCTTAGCAGGTACGCGATTCAGCTGCAGCACTGATTTATTTATCTTGATAGAAACAGCGTTGGCTCCCACGATACGTAAATCAGCGACTCCAGTGCTGTAGGAGGTGATTTCACCACCACAGTTAAAAAAAGAATGAATGGTGCATGTATGTCCATCATTAGAATTGGGTGGATGAAGGGCGGTATTCTAATGGTGGGCATACCCACTGATCAATCTAATTTTTTTGTTCAGGCCACAGGCTGCATGAAAAAAACATTACAATGTATGCCCAACAAGGACCAGCAACGTACTGGTATGTTGCTGGATTTTGAGTGGTTATACCAGGATGATGCCTGCAGGTTTATGCATCATCTTGGTGTCATTCTTTTCAACCAGCGGTTGGCTTTCATGTAAAAGCAATCCTAGTGGCTAATTAGCCTCTAGACTGCTTTTATAAGGAGTGGGAGGGAACGTCCCCCCTCCCTCCGTCTTCCATGGTTTTCTCTGGCTCTCCTGTCCCAACAAGAAGCTACGAGCATTTCATGACTGACCACTGATCTTGGTGTGGTCAAATGCTTTGAGGGCAGAGGAGAGATCTAAGGTCTAACAAATCCCATTTTTTTTTCAAAAAAAAAAGAGTACCTGCCACTACCTATTGCTATCATAGGGGATATAGGCAGTGCAGCGGTGATGCTAACGTGAGACGCCAGCACTAGGGGAGGGGCCTGACACCATGAAGGACGCAGAGAGACGGTCCGTACGAGCCAGCGGAGACAGCGTGGAAGTGTGAGCCCACGCTGTCCCGACAGATGAGAGCCTTCCAGGCACCCCCCTTCTCCACTCATCGCTTACCCCGATACCGGGCCCGTTTATCGGGGCTAGAGGGAAAGAGAGAGACGCGACTGAGGACACAGAGCAGCAGCAGGGGTAGTGGGTTTCCTTTGGCTGTAGGGATCCTATGGCGCCACTACCCTTCCGTTTTCACTTGGATCCACTAGCCCGGCACTCGATCCCCTTCACTATGGAAAAATAGAGGAGAACGTCTTTTTTTCACCCCTCCATCCTCCCTCTCCTCTCCTGCACCCCAGCAGAAAACCAGAAAAGAAACTTAAAGACACCAAGGGGGGGCCGTGGTGGGTACCCCCTCAGGTATGGACTAATATACAGAGAAATGTTCTTTCACTTATCTTAAATTTCCTGGTTTTTGAAACAAGTTGAAACAAGTTTGTACTACTATAGAGCCTAGTGATTGTATGGCCGGATTTAAACTGAATGAGGAAAGGAAAGGGGGTTTATTTTTCTTTTTTTTCCTTACTGGACCATGTAAAAATGCATTTACCCTCATATGAACTTTGAACGAACATCTGGGATCATGAATTGGGGCAGTGAGTTGTGTGAAGTAGGCTTCAGTTTCAGCTGCGGGATGGAATGATGAGTACCCCCCCACTCCCTCCTATTCCCCCTTTCATTATCTTGAAGGTTGGCCAACCAGCGTAAAGCTTGTTTTGTTCTTTTCTTTTTTGAGAAGCCCCTATATGACGTTCCCTCTCTCTTCCTAATAAAACACTTTAACAAGCAGGATTAACTCCATTAATGACAGGCATTTGAATAGATTTCTTGTTGAAATTGACCAGAGACTAAGACGGCAAAATTTGCAATTGAAGTGGAAGCTGAGCTAGTTTAAGCAAAAATAAAAAAGGGGGAAAGAGAAGGGGAAAAGAGAGGGAAAGGAAAGAGAAAAAGAAAGCAACATTTTTCCTTTTGACCCCTGAAGCATCTAATAGGAGAAAGTGTTTGCAGCTGCTGTTTGAAAAAGAAAGCAAAATTTTTCCATTGGTTCCCCGAAGTATCTAAAAGGAGAAAGTGTTTGCAGCCGCTGGTTAAAAGAACATAATATTTTAGATCTCCCTGCTTGGACATTTTTGATGCAAGTTACACCCCCCTTCACTCTGGGAGGGAGACATTGAGACTCTAGACCGCTGCAATAACTGGAGGGGTAACTCTGGGAAGGTTTTCCCATAAGAGAGGAGAAGGGGAGAAAATAAAGTGTAAAGAGAGGAGAGAAATATAACCAGGATTTTCACAGGCCCCTGGAACCGCTGGACTTGTTTCTAGAGATGAGATTCTCTCTCTCCCCCATTATTTCTCTACATCCATCGTTTTGCGGTAAAAGGCCAGGCCTGGCTTAATCAGGACTGAGTGAAATAAATTAAAAATGAAAGGAAGGTCCCAGAGGAGCCAAAGACCCCTAAAGAAAACCCTAATACAAGCACACTACAGAAATACCTTAAAGACATTAGTTTAAAAAGTCCAGAAATGGATAAGAAACAGCAGGGCCCAAAAGAAAAGAAGCGGGATATTGAGCGACAGAAAGCTGAACAAGCTGATCAGTCCAGGCTAGGTGGAGAATCGGAAGGAGCTCGGGACGCCAGCTTCTTATTGGAGCAAAGAAATATGTCACTAATTCCAACAAAAACTGAAATACAAGAGATGTTTTCCAAGCTAGAAAGCGTAATAAAACCAGAAATTACGAATGTCAGAACAGACCTGGGCCTTATGTTGAACAGAGTGGAGAAAGTTGAGGATCTGGTGGTAATACAAGCCCAAGAAATCCTTGAACTTAAATCGCAAATGAATAAAATGCAAACTAAACACAGAGACATACAATATCAAATGGAGAACCAGGAGAATTAGAATAGGAGGCAGAACCTCAGAATTAGAGCTTTGCCTGAACAACAGGGGGAGGACTTGACTATGAAAATGCAACTCATATTCAATCCAATATTAGGAAGACCCGAGAGGGCGGTCCTAAAAATTGATAGGGTACACCGTATTAGGAAACCCATCGGACTAAGAGAGGAGATCCCCAGGGACGTCATCATTAAATTACATTCATATGAGGATAAGTTTAAAATATGGTCGAAGCTAAGAAGCAGCCCCCCCTTGAAATGTGATTCAGTGGAACTCCAGATATTTTCAGACCTCTCGGCAGGGACTCTATCCCGAAGGCGCCAGATGAGACCCTTACTTGAAGCATTAAGAGCTGCGAATTTAAAATACAGCTGGGGTTTCCCTGCATCATTAATAGTCATCAAATCGGGGAAAACTTTCCGTTTGAAGTTTCTAGATGAACTCCTGGACTTTTGCCAGGATTTGGGGATCCCTATCCCCAATATTCCCTCTTAAATGGTTGGGGAAGAAGGAATGAAGGGAGAAATTATGACACCTGTGGGGTTATTGCCTCAGACCCTCAATAGAGGGGAGAGACGGAGGGGAGGGGGAGTGATGTTGGTTGTTTCTAAAAAAAATTTTTTCTCTCCGCCTCTATTATTTTTTAAAAGGTGGTTCCTATGTGAGAGGGTGTGGGGGGGATTTGGGGGGCGGTGTAGGGAGGGGGGAGGAGCGGGAGGCAGAGGGCTTGACGGGTTGGGGGGTCTCGGTGCGCCTGGATCGGGTCCCCCCTCTTCCTCCTACTGGTGGGGGGGGGGGACCTGACAGGCTCCGCAGGGTCAGAGCTTCACCCTAGGAGTAGAGGCGGACAGGGGGGTTTTGATAGGATGCCCCATGGTTCGCATAGGGTCGGAAAACGACCGGGAGGGGAGGAGGAGAAGGGGAGTGGGGAGGCGGCAGGGGGGAAGGTGAAGGAGGGTTGGTTGGGGCATGGGGGGGAAGAATCGGGAGGGTATGGGTGGAACACCTTGCAAAAATGATTAAAAGGAAGAGAGGTAAAACTAATCAGCTATTGGTCGATTTCCATTTGAAAAATAGAAAATAATGAATTAAAGTTCCTGACATATAACGTGAAAGGTATTAATTCTTTTTTTATATATTCTTTATTTTCATCATTTTTATCGTCGCTCGCCTCCTTCCCCTTCTTTTGTCTTTATCCCTCTATCAACCTTTGAAATCTCTCCGTCTCCCTGAATGCCAGCCATTGCCCCCATATCCTTTGGAATTTCGCCTCAGTGTCTTGTGTTGTGTGTATGGACTGCTCTATAACCCTTGTCCATTCTACCCGTCCTATCCATTCTTTCATGCTCGGGGCTTCCTGAATTTTCCAAAGGCATGGAATGAGGGCCTTGGCCGCGTTCAGGAGGTACCTCTAATTTATACTGGGATAATCTCTTGTCCATGTCATGGAACAGGCATACCCATGGTTCTTTTTTTATCCATAGATGTGCAAAAGATCCCACTACAGAGCAACCCCTCCAGCAGGTTGGGGCAATATCCCCCCTGAGTTCATGTGCTTTCTGAGGGGTTACGTACCACCTTGATAGCAATTTCTATGACATTTCTAGTGTCTGTGTGTCTTTTGCTACTGAGTGTGCCATCTTAATTATTTTCTTTCTATGGGCATTATTGCTTAAGGGGCCTATCTCACTTTCCCATTTTGCTAAAAAGGTTGGGTATCCATTGTCTGCCTCCTGCATCAGAATTTTGTATATTTTTGATATCCTACTCTCTAGACATTGGGGTGATTTCAGTAGTTTCTCTAGGGGTCTCAGTTGTCTCTTCCCTCTTAGTGGTTGTGGCAGGGTTTGTGCAAAGTGTTGAATCTGAGCGTGTCTCCATTTGTCTAATGGTTTGTGTCCCCATTCCCGTGTAATTTCCTTATAAGTGAATATTCTATTCCCTTCCATCACATCTTCTAATCTAATGTCCTCTTTTTTGGACCACCTACTAAAATATAAATGTTCTTCCTTCCCTGGTATAAAAAAATTTGTGTCTAACAGTGACATTAATGGCGAATTACACTCCCATCCATGTCTCTTGTTTATTCGATCCCATATTTTAAGTGTGTGCCTAGTGTAAATATTTGTGTTTGGTCCTAAGTCTCGGTGGTGTGCTGGGATCCATACCATTTTCCCTATATCTGTACTACTTAGTGTCTTTTCTAATTCCACCCAACTCTTTTCCTCCTTATTGTGGGTCCAATCTGCTATCCTAGAGATTACTATAGCTTCATAATATTTTTTGAGATCTGGAGCTGCTAGTCCCCCTCTGTCTTTTTCTCTTGCTATTGTGTTGAATGAAATGCGGGGCCGTTTACCCGCCCAAATACATTTTAAAGTCATAGTTTTAAGTTTACTAAAATAAGTCTGTGGCAGGGGGATCGGGATCATTTGGAAGGTATATATTAGTATAGGGACTATGAACATCTTCATTGCATATATCTTACCCGTCCATGAGAGTGATTTATATTGTATCCTCTTTAATTGCTCTTTGATTTTATTCAACAGGGGCATATAGTTAGCTTCAAAAAGGTCACTTAGTTGGGCTGTTAATTTTATACCTAAATAACCCAATTCCTTTTTACACCACTTAAATGGTACCTTGGCTTGGAATGCTTTCTGTTCTTCCATTGGTAAATTTAAATTTACAATCTCTGATTTGGTCATGTTTAATTTGAAGTTTGATATCTTCCCATATTGCTTTAATTCCTTAAGAACTATGGGGATTGTTGTTCTCGGGCTAGAGATATAGAGAAGCAGGTCGTCCGCAAATGCAGCCGCCTTGTATTCCCTCTCTCTCACTCTTATTCCTTGGATGTCCTGGTTTTTACGTATTGCCGTCAGGAGGGGCTCCAGGGTGATTATAAATAAAATTGGGGAAAGAGGGCAACCCTGTCTTGTCCCGTTAAATAATTCAAGGGGGCAGGACTGGGTGCCATTGACTCTAGTTCTCGCGGTCGGGCGCCGATAAAGAGATTTAATCCATCCCATCATCTTCTCGCCCAACCCCAAATGTCTTAATGTCTCGATCATGAACTCCCAATTAACTCTGTCAAAAGCCTTTTCGGCGTCAATTGACAAGAGTACCGTGGGTGTCCCTTTCCTCGTAACTTCCTGTATCAACAATATGGATTTTAATGAATTATCTCTCCCCTGAATAAACCCTACCTGATCATTATGGATCCATTTTGGCAGATACAGCTTCAATCTTTCTGCTATTATTTTTTGAGAAAAGTTTTATATCTACGTTTAATATAGAGATTGGTCTATAACTCTCTACCGCTGCTGGGTCTTTCCCCTCTTTCAGGATCAAAGTGATATGTGCCAAAAGTGCTTCATCCCGGAACTTCACCTCTTCCCCTATTGCGTTAAAATATTCACATAATTTGGGGGCCAGCTGTTTACTAAATTTCTTATAATAGAAGATGGAATAACCATTGGGGCCCGGGCTTCCTCCGAGGGCGGTATTCTTAATTGCTCCTTCTACTTCCTCGATTGTTATGGGAGCTTCTAGAGCGCCCATCTCCTCTTTCTCCCCCCTTAGGAAGTCTAGGTCCCGTAGGTACTCCCCTATTTCTTCCCTTTGCCTGTCCTTATCTTCCCCCTTATGCCTTATGTTGTATAGTGTGCTGTAATAGGAATGGAATATACTAGCGATGGCCGGGGTGGGGATTTGCATTTCCCCCCTTTTATCTCTAATCATCGGGATAAAGGTCCTGTTCTATTTTTCCTTCACTATTTGCGCCATCCATTTTCCTGATCTGTTTCCCCATTGGTATCTTTCTTTGTTTATATTAAGGAATGCCGATTTCCTCTCCTGTTCTAAGCACTCTTCTTGTTCCCTCTTTTTTGCTATTAACGCTTGTTTTTCGGGGATCCCTTTCGGCCTAGTATTCTGCTCTAATTCGAATATTTCTTTGTATAGCTGGGTTTTCTTTTTTTATCCTTTCCCTCTTTTTCCCTGCTCCAATCCCAATCAGTATCCCTCTGATTACCGCCTTATGTGTCTCCCAGAGGGTGGGCCTGGGAATCTCTGGTGTGTCGTTCAGTTCAAAAAAAGTTGTAAGCTCCTGTTCAATCCTGTTTATTGAATCTTGATCCTGAATTAATGAATCGTTTAACTTCCAAGTGTTTCCTGGCCTTTCTTCCCCCTGTATCTCCAGCTGGATCATTACTGGGGCATGGTCTGATATGGTGGTGGCTTTAATTTCTGACTTTTTAAGATGTGGGGCTAACTGGTGTTCTATTAATATATAATCTATCCTAGAATAGGACCTATGGACCGCAGAAAAGTAGGTATAGTCCCGTTCTTTTGGATGGGTAATCCGCCATGCGTCTAATAACTGCAAACTTGCCAGTGCTTTCTTCACAGTTTTTTGTCTTTGTATTGTAGATCTATTCCCCCACCCTGAAGTGTCCACCTTTGGGTCTATACTCCAGTTTAAGTCCCCTGCTATGATCAGATTACCCTCCTTGAATCCCTCCAGCTTTTTCAAAACTTTATCAAGAAATTTGTCAGGGTTCTTATTCGGTGCATATATATTCATAATCGTGCATTTCATATTAAATAGTTTTTTCTTTAATCACCAAATACCGTCCCTCTGTGTCTTGCCAGGCGCTCCTCTACTTCAAACCGAATTGTCCTTTCAAATCCTATAGCTATACCCTTTGAATGTGGAGATGGGGTATCTCCATAGTACCATTTCGGGAATTGATATGAGGCCAATTGAATACCAGAGGTATGTGTAATGTGCGTCTCCTGGAGACATACTATTCCTGCCCCCAAGAATTGGAGTTCTTTGTTAACTTTGAACCTTTTTGCTTTTGTATTTAAGCCCCTTACATTATAGGTAATCATATTAATCACTGCCATCTCTTGCTACTTGGTCTCTGTTGCGGAGCATCTGGTTGGACCCAGGGGGTTTATTACTATTGAAGGGGTCAGAGCAAGCGAGCGAGCTAACATACCACAACCAAAGAAAGACAAAAAAAAAGAGAAAAAACGCAATAAAAAGAAAAAATAAAAGTAAAAAAAAACCGACACCTCTACCCTCCCCCCGATTCCACCCTCCCTAACCTCCCTCCCTCCTTCTGAAACAACAAGCCTAAGGCTGGGCAGAAGTCCCTCTTTTTTTATTTTGTTTGTTCCATGGACCGGGCTGACATCCTCCTGATGTCGCCTTCTCTCCATAGATCCCTGAGGTTCACACCCTAGACCGTCTCGGACCCCTCCCCGTGAACCCACCCCCTCACCCTTCCCATTTTGTTGTCTGATTGATGTTTATTACATGGTGTTATTTAATTCCCCCCCTCTCCCCTCCCCTTTATTCCATTTTGGTTTTCTCTGTGGTGGGCAGACTGCCCCCTCCCCCCCTTCCCATCCTGGTAATGGGGGGGGGGGGCGGATGTCTAACCGATCACAGAAATCTCTCAGATCCTCTGGAAAGCGCAGAACTGCCGACCGTCCATCCTTCTTTCCTATCAAGCAGGCTGGGAACCCCCATTGATAGGAAATCTCAGAGGCCACCATCAGTTCCGTTAGAGGCTTTAAACGCCTCCTTCTTGTCAATGTCTCCGCTGCCAGATCTGAGTAGATCTGCAGTTCTACGCCCTCATATGTGACTCCTGGTAGCGTCCTGATTTTCCCCATAACTTGCGCTTTCTCTTCTACATAGTGGAACCTGGCTATGACGTCTCTCAGCTTTTCTGCTATACGCTGTGTGATCCTGTGGATTCTGTCAATTTTTAAAATCTCTGTTACTTCTCTATCTAATAGAGGGTTAAATAATCGCTGTGCTATTTTCCTGAGGTCTGCATTGTTGTATGACTCTGGGAGGCCTTTAATACGCACATTCTTCCTTCGACTTCGGTTCTCCTGATCCTCTAGTTTGTACATGAGGGCTCTATTTGCTCTATATAGGGCACTAACCTGTTCTATTACCTCATCGATCCTTTGCTCCTGTGCATCCAATCTGTCCTCCATCTCCTCTACTCTCCCCAGGACCCGCCCAATGTCTGTCCTTACTGCTGCCATTTCCTCTTTCAGGGATGCTTCCATTTTAGTAAACATTTCTGTAAGCATCTCTTTCATATCTAGGGCTTTATCCTGAGGTTGGGGTCCCCTGCCCCTTTCAGCTACTAGTTCAGAACTTTCAGCTACTGGTTCAGTTCCCTCTAATCTTTCTTCATCCCTCTTCTCCTGGGTCGTTATATTCAACACTTCCCCTCTTTGTGGACTGTTCCCTCCTCCCTTTGGCCCTGTTATTTTAACTCCGTTTGCTTTTCCCCCTTTGCTGTCCTCTGAAGTTTTCTGTCCATTTAATCCTGAGCGGAGTGGGGCTCCTATCTTGGGGCTCCCTTGGCCCTCCTCCATTGTGCTAGTATTACTTGCCATGTAGCGCTGAATTCCTCCCGGACTAGCGGCAGGTTGTGAACTTTTGCTTTTAGTTCATTTCCCCCTCATTTTACCCGCTATGGGTTTAATAGGGCCCTTTTCCCTCTGACCTTCAGCTTACATCAACCCTACGGCTTAATAATTCCAACCTCTTCACCTTTATAGATTTATATTATTAAACACCTTTTAAGGGGTGGTTCTGTATAATAACAAAAGACCAAAAAAACAAAAATAATAAAAAAAAAAAAAAAGAGAAAAAAAAAAAAAGAGAAACCTGAAGCAAAAGTGGCAGCGTGGGAGAGCTCGGGTTAATCAAAGAACTTTCAAATAGCTCGCCGGAGTCCCTCCCTCTCTACCAGTTTTGCAGGTGGATATAGAGGTTTCCAAGCCTCTTATATGACAGGCCCCAATCGCCATTCACAATTTAGAGGTCTTGATTGCCCCCTCCCCCCTAAAACAAAAAGGAGAGAAAAAAGAAACAACCCAACCATCAAAACAACCAAAAAAAAATAATACTACTATCGCTAATGTCTCTGCGGATGCCTTTGAATGGTGGGGGTCAATCAGATGCAATATGGGGTTACGGCACTTGAGGGTCCCGATCCCAGGTGATAGCAAGTTAGCTGGCAGTAGTTGTGTAGTATTGTTAGGAGGTCATCAGATTGCTCAACAGTGTTTATAAACTCTTTTGGGCTTTTTAGAGGTATTTGTTGGTTACTCAGTTTGTTAACCAGCCGACGGGCCTCTAGTCCAGCGTTGGAGTTACACTCCGGCTTTTTCCGCCGGGAGGTCTCACTGAAAGGGCCCAAACGCCCAACATGCATCCACCCGACCTCTCCACCTATATACTGTCCTCTCCACAAAATAGAAGCCAGGGTCAGGGCAGCTAGAAGGGCAACGGGGGGAAGAACATGTGCGGCAGGTAGATGTGTACTCTGCTGGTGGAGCCCCCGCGTCGCCTCACCACGACTGGAGTTATAGGCAAATTCCGCCAGCCCGGTCGGGACCCTTAGGAGGCTAGCTCAGTACACCCCAACCCGCCGTGCTAGCGAATAGTAACAGTGGCAGGCAACAACACTAATCCTGGCAGCGATATCAGCAACAGCAGATGGCACCAACAGCAGGCAGCAGCGACAGCAGACAAACAGCGACAACAGAATGGAGTGGCAGCAGCCAGCAGGTAGCAGTAATGGATCCTTGACCCCCGCGTTTGCACTAGCAGCAGGGGGTCAGCAGCATTATACACAGTCTATTTATTAGGCTCCTCTGCACCGCTATCCAAATAAGTAAGTGTAGAAGCTCTAGCAGCAGGGGTTTAGCAGCATTATACACAGTCTATTTATTAGGCTCCTCTGGGGGTCAGCAGCAGCGACCGGAGCGGCAACAGACAGCAGCGGCAGCAGTAGACAGCAGCGGCAACAGACAGCAACGACAGCGGAGAGCAGCTACAGCAGACAAACAGCAACAGCAGATTAGAGCAACAGCAATCAGCAGGTAGCAGTAATGGATCCTTGACCCCCGCGTTTGCACTAGCAGCAGGGGGTCAGCAGCATTATACACTGCATTGCATTGCATACTCTGCAACGACATCCAAATAGTTAAGTGTAAAAGCATTACCTTTCTCCATGGCGCTTTTTCCTTAGGGTCACATAACATTTCCCACCTGCTCCACTCCAGGTCACTGTCAGTTGCTCTCTGGGATATTCTGTTCCAGGGTTCCCTCCCGGTCTGCTCCGGCTCTTATCATGGGGCACCAGAGTAAGGACATCCGACGTGCGTCCTCTGTACTTCACCGCTATTGGGGTTGGAGGTGGCGCTCGTGGAGCTACTTTTGGCGGATGGAAGGGATGGCGATTCAGACTAGCCCGCTCTACATGTGCGGCGGGCGGGTGCGTTCCTCCATAGTATGCTGCCGCTACGCAGCGCTCGGCGTCTCCTCAATGCGGCCGTCCACCGCACCCCCGCTGGAGCTGGGAACTGGGAGGTCGGTCTCGGAGGATTCGGCGGGTCACGAGGTAGATGTCCGCTACGCGCCTACGTCATGGTGCTCCACCTCCGGCTTCCCGAAAGGTATTAATTCTTCGGTGAAGAGATACAAGATCTTAAAAGAGCTCCAGAGGCATCAGGCTGGAATAGTGTTCTTGCAGGAAACACACTTGAGTCACGAGGGTAATATTAAAATATACGCTCAAGACTTCCCTGTGTGGTACTACAGTGACTCCCCTATCAGGGGATCTAAGGGAGTGGCAAGAGCGGAGCTCTCCAACAGGCAAGAGCCCAGGGCCCGATGGCTTCACATTAACATACTTTAAAAAATATAAAGATAGCTTGGTCCCTAAATTATGCCACTACTGGAATCAACTAGGAATAGACTGTATAATGGGGAGGGAAGCTCTTTTGGCATCTATCGCACTTATACCGAAGGAAGGTAAGGACAAAACTCTGTGTTCCAGCTACCGCCCGATAGCTTTATTAAATGTAGACACCAAACTATATGCAAAAGTACTAGCTAATAGGTTGAAAAAGAAGATGGCCGAACTGGTACATCCGGACCAGGTTGGGTTTATTTCCGGGAGGGAAGGCCGGGACAACGAGGTCCGGGCTTTACTTTTGCTCCAGGCCGCTAAAATAGGGAGGGTCCCCGTTCTATTCCTGTCAATCGACGCAGAGAAAGCGTTTGACAGGGTAGACTGGGGACATATGATGGAAACATTGAAAGTTATGGGATTAGGCCCTAGAATGTTACAGTGGATTAAAATGCTATATAATCAGCCACAGGCCTCGGTAAAGGTCAACGGAATGTCCTCGGCAGCGTTTGTAATGAGAAATGGAACGCGTCAGGACTGTCCGCTGTCTCCCTTATTGTTTGTTCTGTCCTTAGAGCCTCTGTTGTCCATGGCACGGAGAAACACAAATTAGCAGCTTTTGCTGACGACGTCCTCTTTTTTATCTCTAACCCCAGGATTACGTTACCAAATTTGCTTTCCGTGCTGAAAACATACGGTGAAATTTAAAATCTGAAAATCAATCTTAGTAAGTCAGAGATCTTAAATATTAATATCAATAAGGAGGAGGTAGATCTGCTGTCAAAAGAATGTAATTTCCCGTGGAGAGAAAACATCAAATATCTAGGGGTGAGATTGGCAGAAACTATTAAAAAAATGTATTTAATAAACTACATCCCCTTACTCGACAAGATTAAAAAAAGAAACTCATAAAATGTCATCACGACCTCTCTCCTGGATTGGTCGAATTAACGCAGTAAAAATGATAGTGGCTCCAAAAATTAACTATAAATTCCAGATGCTCCCAATTGCGATCCCCCATGTGTTCTTTACAACCCTGAAGCGGATCATCTCTAGGTTTATTTGGTCAAATAAGAAGCCTCGCATTGCAGCTAAAATCCTGAGTAGAGAGAAAAAACAAGGGGGACTTGCCATTCCGGACATTGAAAAATATTTTTGCAGGGTTGCACTATCACGGGTTATGGAGTGAGTAAAGGAAGGAAAGGATAAGAGATGGATTAGTTTAGAAAACACAGTGAGTAATAGATATTTAGGGCACGACATATGGAACCCACCAAAACTTAGGGTATTAGGGAGAAATGCACATGAAATAACACGGGTCACACTGGATATTTGGGATAGGATATATAGAAGAAACAAAATGGAAATACAATTCCCCTTTAATATTTTTAAAAGACAATATACTTTTTGAACCAGGTAGAAGGGAGGTGGGGGGTAATTGGATAAAGCAAGATGGGGCACAATTGAGAGATATAATTAAAAATGGGAAAATATGCACATTTCACGAGTTAAGTTTAAACACAGAGTTGATGTCGGTAGACGTCTGGAGGTACGCCCAACTGAAACATTTTGTAGAGAGTCTCCCTCAGCCAATTCACTATGGGGGATGATTACACTCAGCTGGAGAGACTCTGCATACGAGGGACAACTAGGAATAACATATCCCGTATATTCAAAATATTAATAAGTAAAGAAGCATTGGACGCACCTCAATACGTCAAGAAATGGGAAGAAGATTAAGGTTCACAGTGTAGTCAAGTTAAGATGGAAAACATTTTTGATATTATACATAGTTCAGCGTTTGCCATAAAAACAGTTGAAACGAACTTTAAAATGTTTCTCTAGGTGGTACATAACCCCTGACAAACTAAGCAGGTTCCAAGCAGGGAATTCCCCTGAGTGCTGGTGGGGATGCAAAACCAAGGGAACGATGGCCCATATTTGGTGGGACTGCCCTGTAATCCGAAAATTCTAGAAAGAAGTACTAGACTTAATTCACGTAATAACAAAGGAAGTAATCCCAGAGGACCCTTGGACGGTTCTGTTTCATGGGACCGGGACCCCATTGAGACAATATAAAGCATCATTAATCCCTATTCTCCTTAACGAAGCCAAAAATCTAATTCTGAGAACATGGAGGGAAACTGGCAGCCCGACAGTACGGGATTGGATTTTTGGGGTTAAAGCGATCCAAATTGTGGAAAATACAGAAATGAACGAGGAGGGGGGGAGGTAGAAATGGACCAAAAGAACAAGTGGACAGATTGGATTGAGTTTAAAAATTCATGGAGATACCTTGCCGAGGTTATTGGTTAAAATTCCTTTCACGTTGTATGCTTGGAACATTTGGTTGAAACTGGGAACTACGGTGTGTTACCTCAATGTGTTACGCAAAGGATGGGGGGGGGGGGGGGGGGGGGAGGGTTATATCATGTCTTGATGTGAAATAATAATATGCAATGAACTCTTTTTGTAATATGTATTTGTCAAGGAAAAAAAAATTATTAAATAAAGAATTAAAAAAAAAAAAAAAAAAATGACAATTAAAAAAAAAGAACAGTTTAAAAATATAACAAAAAAGCAAAATAAAAAATAAAAAGGCGAACGCAATCGTCAGTCTGGTGTCATATGTAAACAGCAATTGCACCTTGCATGTGAGGTATCACCGTAAAGGTCTGATCAAGCGCAGTAGACCTCCTCTGTAAATCTAAAATGGTAACCTGTAAAGACTTGTATGTATGTATTGCTATGGCGAAACATGTCGGAACTGTCTACTAAGGCCTGCCTATCCTACTCCAGGTTCTTCTATTCACAGTAACCATGAATTATTTTCTAATTTAATTGGTACTTTTGAACTGATCGTTTAATCTATTTTTGACTGTTGTAAAAACGGTATTATGTTACTCAGGTCAATCTAATTAGTAACCATTGTTAAATCTTACTAGAATTAGTATTGTCCAGTGTTTATTAATATTTTGTTTTTCTTTCTTTCTGTCATTTCTATAATATGATTGTATTTATATGTAATAAAATTATTTTGTACTAAAAAAAGTTCCTTGAGCCTTGAATTGTGAGTCAACCCCGACCATTCGATATTATTTTTTTGCACCGCTATAATCCCCATTCCATTTCCCCCCCTTTTGTATACTTGTATGTATGTAGTTTGTCACCGCTGCACGTTTGTGCGCAATATTAAAGCATGTCGTGTTTGGTATCCATGTACTTTGCATAAGATCATATTTTTTATTTCATCAAACATTTGGGCAATATAGTGTGTTTTAGTGCATTAAAATTTAAAAAAGTGTTTTTTCCAAAAAAATTGCCTTTAAAAAAATCGCTGCGCAAATACTGTGTGAAAAAAAAATTGCAACACCTACCATTTTAATCTGTAGGGCCTTTGCTTTAAAAAAATATATAATGTTTGGGGGTTCAAAGTAATTTTCTTGGGCGCAAAATGGTGATTTCACTTCCTCACTACCTATCACAGTTTCAGAGGCCCTGAGATGTCAAGATAGCACAAAACCCCCACAAATGACCCCATTTTGTAAAGAAGACACTTCAAGCTTTTTGCTGAGAGGCATTTTGTGTCGATGGAATAGGTAATATTTTGCCACAAGTTTCTTTTTTTTTTTTTTTTACACAAAGTCATGGTTATATGTGGAATTACACCCCAAAATACATTCTGCTGCTTCTCCTGTGTACAGGGATACCACATGTGTGAGACGCTTTGGGAGCCTAGCCGTGTACAGGACCCCAAAAACCAAGCACCGCCTTCAGGCTTTCTAAAGGCGTAAAATTGTGATTTTACTCCTCGATACCGATCACAGTTATGGATCCCCTAAAATATTGATAGCACAACCCCCCCCCCCCCCCCAAATGACCCCATTTTAGAAAGTAGACACCCCAAGGTATTTGCTAAGAGGCATGGTATTTTTCAGAGCTCATTTACTTTTGAAAATCAAGAAAGAAAAAATAAAAATGTATTTTTTTTCTTTTTTCAAAACTTTGTGACAAAAAGCAAGATCTGCAAAATACCTAACATGCCTCTCAGTAGATAGCTTGGGGTGTCTACTTTCCAAAATGGGGTAAATTTTGTGCTATCTGGGCATTTCATGGCCCCCGAAACTGATAGGCAGTGAGGAGTGAAATAAAAAATGTACACCCTTAGAAAGTCTGAAGGCGGTGATTGGTTTTCGGGGTCCTGTACGCAGTTAGACTGCCAAAAAGTTCCACACATGTGGTATCCCCGTACTCAACAGAATGTATTTTGGGGTGTAATTCCACATATAACCATGCCATGTTTGACCAATATATCATTTAGTGACAACGGTCTGTAAAAAAATACATATATATTTTTCCCGAAAATTTGTGGCAAAATATAAAATATTCCATGGACTCAACATGCCTATCAGCAAATAGCTTGGGATGTCTACTTTCCAAAATGGGGTCATTTGGGGGGGGGGGGGGGGTTGTGCTATCTTGTAAATTCATGGCCTGTGATAGGTAGTGAGTTTACCATTTTACACCCTTAGAAAGCCTAAAGGCGGTGCTTGGTTTTCAGGGTCCTGTACACGGCTAGGCTCCCAAAAAGTCTCACACATGCGGTATCCTCATACTCAGGAAAATTTTTTGGGTGTAATTCCACATATAACCATGGCATGTTTGAGCAATAGAGCATTTAGTGCCAACTTTGTGCAAAAAATATTTATTTAATTTTTCTGCAACTTGGCAAAATATAAAATATTCCATGGACTCAACATGCCTATCAGCAAATAGCTTGGGGTGTCTACTTTCCAAAATTGGGTCATTTGGAGGGGGGGTTTGTGCTATCTTGGCATTTTATGACCTTCAAAACTGTGATAGGTAGTGAGGAGTGAAAAAAACAATTACACCCTTAGAAATCCTGAAGGTGGTGCTTGGTTTTCGGGGTCCTGTACACGGCTAGGCTCCCAAAAAGTCTCACACATGAGGTAGCCCCATACTCAGGAGAAGCAACAGATTGTATTTTGGGGGGGGGGGGGGGGGATAACACATATAACCATGGCATGTGTGAGCAATATATCATTTAGTGACAACTTTGTGTAATTTCTTTTTGTCATGTTTCAATCACTTGTGACAAAAAAATTAAATATTCAGTGGGCTCAACATGCCTCTCAGCAATTTTCTTGGGGTGTCTACTTTCCAAAATTGGGTCATTTGGGGGGGTTGTACTGCCCTGCCATTTTAGCACCTCAAGAAATTAGATAGGTAGTCAAACAAAAAGCTACGTAAATTCCAGATAATGTACCCTAGTTTGTAGATGCTATAACTTTTGCGCAAACCAATAAATATACGCCTATTGACATTTTTTTTTTTACCAAAGACATGTGTCTAAATATAGAAATAAATAGACTGTGCTAGACAAATAAATTATAAAACGATATAAAAAAAAAAGCTATATCAAAAAAATGGCTGCTGCTTTAAACAGGATACACACACAAATCAAATATAACAAATATAAAGCTGCGCCAAAAATCATTAAATCATGTACTACAATATCCACTATATAGCAAAGAGGAAGCACACACAGTAAAGAATTATGAAAAAATTGTGACAAAATCTCATAAGTCCATAGGCTGACGTATCTGCAAATGCCAACTTAATTTTAACAGTCTCTTATAAGGAGATGGAAGTAAGCTAATTTAGGATAAAACAATGAGGAAATCCAAAAGCAGCAGGAAAAATGCACCACGGTGACTCCACTTAATTTAGTAATGGTGAATAGAGGTACCCGACCACCAAATGGGTTGTGCGCTTACCAGATGGTGAAGCAATATAGGCATAAATGTTGTCCCCCAGCAACCTCAGATGCCTGGATCCTCCAGCCCCCTGGATAAGTATCTGACACTCAGCCAATAGGGTAGTCGCCAATCTCCACACTCTCCCACAGGTTTGCTCCAATGGTGCTCAAATAGAAAAAAACCTGCCCATAGCGTAACTCTGGTATCACAATTTATTATTTAAAACAAGGATTAAAAAAACTTACAAGCGTAACTTGCATGAATCGCATAAAAACAAATGTCGGCCGGCAAGTTTAGAGAGCCCGTCCTTCCTTCGTACGACGTGGTGGCGTCACTGCGTGCCTTATACAGACGCGTTTCGTCAAATGTGACTTTGTCAATGGGGCCTTATGAGATGTGTCTAAATAAATGTTGGCCTAAATGTATAACTAAAATTGAGTTAAATGTTTTTTTTATAACAAAAAGTAGAAAATCTTATTTTTTTAAAAAATTTCGGTCTTTTTTCGTTTTATATTGCAAAAAATTTAAAAATTAAAAATTACAGAAGCAATCATATACCATCAAAAGAAAGCTCTATTTGTGGGGGAAAATACACTAATTTTGTTTGAGTACAGCATTGCGTGACCGCGCAATTACCAGTTAAAGCAGTGCAGTGCCAAATTGTAAAAAGTGCTCCGGTCATTGAGCAGCCAAATCCTCTGGGGCTGAAGTGGTTAAAGTGACGCAGTGCCGTAGCACAAAAAATGGCTGCCAGAAAGAAGCCTTTACTGCGCCAATACGACAAAAAAGCCCAATGAGGCATGTCAAGGTGTTGTTGGGCATATTGTAGCCAGGCTTTTTTGTGGAACTTGTGCAGTAAAGGCTTCTTTCTGTCAACTTGACCATGCAGCTCTTTTTTGTTCAAGTATCATTGTGACAGACCTAGCCGGGATACGGGCTTTTTGAGAGGACTACATGCTAGCCTCCTGCCAGCTGATTACGGGCCCCCCAAAATACACTCTCTGTATATGCATTTGGCATTAGAAATAGACTAGCATCTGACAGCTTGTATCCCATTCAATGTCATGAACTCAAGCCACCTGTCTATTGTGTAAATGAGGCTGGTCTGGCTTGTAAGGTGTATTCCACACAATGCTGTTGTGCTAATTAGCCCTGTGTTACTGTTTATGTTAATGTATGTTGAATAGTCATTCCAATTAACTAGGAGCCTTAAAGTCTGACCCTGAAAAGCCTTTTCAGGCAGTCAACTAGTCTGGGCAATGATTAAGATAATTAGCTCATGCTAATTAGGTTAGCTTTGAGTCATCTGGCTATATATGTGTGTGAAATGTCAAATAAAGCATTCCTGATTTACCCCAAGAACTAGTGCCGTCTAATTCTTGGGGGTTCCTATAACCAGATCCATTGGACTCATGTTCCAGGACTTAGGAAGCATTTACGGCGGACACCTTGAGTACAGGATCCGTCACATTGTTGGCAAGCAGTGGGATCATACTTCCTGCAGTCTGGGACATCCAAACCTCCACCTGGATCCAAGGTCCGGATAGCAGGAGAGGAGGAGAGGTACAGATACCAGCCGCCATGGAAGAGGAATTCAGGAGGAGGTTGCGAGAGATGCAGCTACAGCACAGAGGACCAGTATCAGAGCAGGTCCTGCTGGGATGGTTTGATTCTATTCGCTGCGAACTCTGGAAGGAAGCGCTAGCCCGTGAGCGGCGTCACCAGGGAAAAGTTCTCCCCTCCAACCAGGAAAGGTACTGGTCGCAGTATGGACTGCGGGTGCTGTTTTTGGGAGAGAAACCGCACAAGGAGCAGACAGCTGAATTAAGCAGGCTGATCTGGGCAGAGATGAAGCTGGATGAGAGTTACAGAGCCCTCCGGTGGCATGTATCCCAAGCATGCCCTTGGATAGCAGATGACAGCCCAACGGAAGGCTTAAGCTACGGCGGCCTGGGACTGTTGTATGTGAAGCTGACAGGAGACTCTAACTTTGGGAGTGATTTGGAGTGGCGGTTGGATGAAATCATGGATTTCAGAAAAGGGCTACTGAACATCTCGGAAGTGCACTGGGCACTTGAAGATTTGGAGTTTCTGGCCGATCAGGAATGGGAGCTGGAGATCGCCTACAGACGGCTGCTAGACTCTGCTCAGTGCCAGGGCTGGGCTCCCTTTGCCTGGGACTATCAAGAAATACCAGTGGACAACTCTGGTCTGGCTGAAGAGTCAGCAATGTGGCAGAGTAACAGTGTGCTTTGCCAACCTGCCCCTACAGCTATGGACGCAGAGGTCTTATGGCGGATGCAGCAAGTGCTGACAACCGGCCAGAGCTCTGCCAACCTCTGCTCAGCACTGATAGCATCTTCTGGGTTCCATGGACAGGAGATGGTGAATCTCTATCCCGAGACACCAGTTGCAGAGACTGGGGATTTGATAGACTTTTCCGCTGAGGAAGAAGAACCTGATGAGCCTCCAGCAGAAGAGCTGGTATTAGGGCCAAACTCCACTGTGCTCTGCCCAGCACCAACAGCAGTATCTGTGGAGTTACAAGGAACTTCCCCAGCTGAAGCGCTGGTCACCGGACAGAGGGTCCAAGACCTCTGCCCCACACCTGTGGCAGTTCCGGAGGCCCAGGGTGAGAAGGTGGCAATCACTCCCGAGCAGCAGCTTGGGACCCAAGGAGAGAATGCAATCTGCACTTCACAACTGCAGCTTGATCTGGTGTCGGTGGATGGGCCTGTGGTCTCCACTAACAGAAAACCAGCAGAAATGCTGGCAACCGGGCAGAGTGCTACCAACCTCTGCCCAGCACCGGTAACAGCTGCGGAGTTCCAGGGAGCTGGGGCAGGCGGCCTCTCTCCCCAACAGTTAGCTGGAGCAGATGATGTAGGGAAGCTCCTACACCCAGCTGAACTGCTGGCAACGGAACAGAGCGCTGCTGGCCTCTGCCCGCAACTAAAACAGGACAGATTTCCTGTAAAGGTGGATGGGAATGCAGTCTCCACCAGTATAACCCAGGGATGCTGGGCGGTCGGCCCAGATCCCCAACAGCAGGATGGAGTGAGCCCAGTCACCCTGTCTTCTCTCCAGCGGCTGAAAAGACTCCAGGGAGAAGGGCCAGTCCAGGCCTCTCCCCAGCGGCAGATATGTTCTATGAGAGAGGCAGAGGTTGGCTGGGTGAGTAATACTCTGTTTGAAACAATTTGTTTGGGGTACTGTGTGGGTACAGGCATTAGAGGACTGGAACTATGGACTAACTTCGGAGTCAACCCGTCTGGGGTCTCCTCCTGTGTTAGTCTCCTGCCGAAAGGGGAGAAATGTGACAGACCTAGCCGGGATATGGGCTTTTTGAGAGGACTACATGCTAGCCTCCTGCCAGCTGATTACGGGCCCCCCAAAATACACTCTCTGTATATGCATTTGGCATTAGAAATAGACTAGCATCTGACAGCTTGTATCCCATTCAATGTCATGAACTCAAGCCACCTGTCTATTGTGTAAATGAGGCTGGTCTGGCTTGTAAGGTGTATTCCACACAATGTTGTTGTGCTAATTAGCCCTGTGTTACTGTTTATGTTAATGTATGTTGAATAGTCATTCCAATTAACTAGGAGCCTTAAAGTCTGACCCTGAAAAGCCTTTTAAGGCAGTCAACTAGTCTGGGCAATGATTAAGATAATTAGCTCATGCTAATTAGGTTAGCTTTGAGTCATCTGGCTATATATGTGTGTGAAATGTCAAATAAAGCATTCCTGATTTACCCCAAGAACTAGTGCCGTCTAATTCTTGGGGGTTCCTTTAACCAGATCCATTGGACTCATGTTCCAGGACTTAGGAAGCATTTACGGCGGACACCTTGAGTACAGGATCCGTCACAATCATCGTATCGTGCTCCTTAAAAACAACCACATCTTTTTCCAGAGCAGCCTGCATTTCTCCTGAGGTTACCTGTGGGTTTTCTTTGTATCCCGAACAATTCCTGTGGCAGTTCTTTCTTGATCTACCTAACATTGGCTTGGTATTAAGAGGTCCACAAATTTTCCACTTCCTATTAAATGATTGAACAGTACTGACTGGCATATTCAAGGCTTTGGATATCTTTCTATATCCGTTTCCATCTTTGTAAAGTTTCATTACCTTGTTATGCAGGACATTTGACTGTTCTTTTCTGCTCCCCATGGTTTAGTATCTAGCCTGCTTAATGCATCCAAGTGAGAGCTAAAATACTCATTAATTGCAATTTAAAAAGCCACAAATGTGGGAAATTAACCTTTAACCACTTAAGGACGGAGCCTCTTTCTGAGATTTGTTGTTTTTTTTGCTAGAAAATTACTTCAAACTCCCAAACATTATACATTTTTTTCCCAACACCCTAGAGCAGGGCTCAAAATTTCAAGTCCTGAGCTTCTAACCAGGCCTTAAGGGTTACTCGCCACCAGTTGCCCCACCCAACCCCTGAAAATTACACTTAAATGTGTGTCCATCATGCAGCCTCACCTGTGCAGAGGGGGTTGGCGGCCAGATCATTATAGTGGAAGAGCGCGTGGAGGAAGAGGCGATATGGCTTGATCACAGAGCGGGGTTTGCACACTAACAGCTTACATTACAATTGCACTGTCACACAGCCCCCCCCTCCTGACTCCGCACCTGTGACAGGCACAACGTGCCCTGGCATTCTGTCTGTCACAGGTCCGGGGTCAGGAGGGCTGTGTGTGACGTCGCGCGGACTGCAATTGTAATGTAAGCTGTTACAACATGCAAACCCCGCTCTGTGATCAAGCCAGATCTCCTCTTCCTCCACGCTCTCTTCCGCTATAATGATCAGGCTGCCCTCTCTGTTCCTCCACACTCTCTCTGGGAGAATGGCTCCCATTCATCCCCCCTGACAGCGGTGCTCGCCCCTTCCCGCTTCCAGGCAGCCCAGCTCCTTGCCAGACCTCATTTTCCACTCGCAAAATGCGAGTTGGCGAGTGGAAAATTTGAGGGCTGCGCTAGAGAATAAAATGGTGGTCGTTGCAATACTTTGTCACACCGTAGTTGCACAGCGGTCTTACAAGCGCCGACTAAATTGATACCCAACATGTCACGCTTCAAAATTGCACCCGCTTGTGCAATGGCGACAAACTTTTACCCTTAAAAATCTCCATAGGCGACATTTAAAAGATTCTACAGGTTGCAAGTTTTAAGTTAAAGAGGAGGTCTAGGGCTAGAATTATTGCTCTCGCTCTACCTATCATGGCGATCACATGTATGGTTTGAACACCCTTTTCATATGCGTATGCGTTCGCTTCTGCATGTGAGCTTGTCGGGACGGGGCACGTTTAAAAAAAAAAAAAATGATTCTTATTTATTTTACCTTTTTATTTTTACACTGTTTAAAAAAAAAAAAATGGTGTCACTTTTATTCCTATTACAAGGAATGAAAACATCCCTTATAATAGAAAAAAGCATGACAGGACCTCTTAAATATGAGATCTGGGGTCAAAAAGACCTCAGATCTCATATTTACACAAAAATGCAATTTATGTCATTTAATTTAAATGTCATTTTAAAAAAAATGGCCCTTTAAGAGCTATGGGCGGAAGTGAAGTTTTGATGACGCTTCTGCCCTGCAATGATATGAAGACGGGTGGGGGCCATGTTCCCCTCACTTGTCTCCATGTCAGGCCACAGGAAGGATCCGATTGCCTACGCTGTTGCCGATAGCTCCGGTAAGCGGCGGAGGGCACAGGATCGTGGCGGGAGGGGGGCCCCTCTCCCACCACCAAATAAGTGATCTTGCGGCGAATCCGCTGCAGAGACAACTTTTATTTTAAACCAGACCGCTCACTGAAGAAGAGGATACCGGGGTTATGGCAGCTAGCTGCTGCCATAACAACGATATCCTCCTTCAAACAGCCGACGTATAACAACCTTAAATTAACCTGTGTGCCACCTTCTGTGTCTGTACCAAGGCCAAACATTCCAGGATATGTAAACTTTTCATCAGGGACATTTGGGTGATTTCTGTTATGATTTTAAAAGGAGCCAAAAAACTTTGTGATAATAAATGGCTTCATGTGATCACTATCCTTGAATAAATATTTTTTTTTTTTATATGATTAGTCATTTTTTTTCAATATAAATGCCAGGGTATGCAAAATTTTGAGCACAACTGTATATGTGCCCAGCTCAAATTTAATGAATCGGGTTTACATCCACTTTAAGTGACTTGAACGTGGCATGGTTGTTGGTGCCAGACGGGCTGGTCTGATTATTTCAAAAACTCATCTACTGGGATTTTTACATACAACCATCTCTAGGGCTTGCAGAGAATGGTCCAAAAAAGAGAAAGTATCCAGTGATTAGTGGACGAAAATGCCTTGTTGATGTCTTGAACGATGATAGAAAGGCAACAATAACTTAAATAACTCGTTACAACCAAGGTATGGAGAATGCCATCTCTGAACGCACAACACATCAAACTTTGAAGCAGATGGGCTACAGAAGCAGAAGACCACACTGGTTGATTATACCTGTCAGCTAAGAACAGGAAACAGGCTTTAATTCGCACAGGCTCACCAAAATTGGACAATAGAAGATTGAAAAAACGTTGCCTGGTCTGATGAGTCTCGATTTCACTTGCGACATTCAGATTGCATGGTCAGAATTTGGCGTAAACAACATAAAAGCATGGATCCATCTTGCCTTGTATCAACGGTTCAGGCTGGTACTGGTGGTGGTGTGGGGGATATTTTCTTGGCACACTTTGGGGCCCCTTAGTACCAACTGAGCATCATTTAAATGCCACTGCCTACCTGAGTACTGTTGCTGACCATGTCCATCCCTTTATGACTACAGTGTACCCATCCTCTGATGGTTACTTCCAGCAGGCTAATGCACCATGTCACAAAGCTCAAATCATCTTAAACGGGTTCTCTTCTTTCTACTGGAACTAGCAAGGTGTACCTAATAAAGTGGCCGGTGAATGTATTTATTTGAGCTATTTGTGTAAAAGTCCAAAGAATATTACTAATTAATTAACCCTTTTGTCCTCAACTACAACCTTTTGATACCTGCATATTGTATGCAACGGTCCAGAAAATAATTTCCCTTAACAATTGTGTAACATGGTACCACAGGCTATTTTTAACTTGAAATGCAATGCAGTAGAAAGATTGTACTATGAGTTGACACAGTGGCACTTTTGATAATCATTTTTAGGCCATGTGCACATTGGCTTCCTCTGCTATGGAGGAGAGTGAAGAGCAAAGTGCAAGGCAACTGTTTTTCTCCATGCAATATTACATTTGCTATGTAAGAATGTTCAGAAAATGTGAGTAATATGTAATATGATGCACTTTTCCACATCATTGTTCTAACATGTTGAGAAATAGATTAACAGGTTGTTAAACACTGCACAAAAAGATACTGAGGGAAATTTAGTAAAATTGGAGCAGCTGTTCAGTAAAAGTGATTGTAAAGTTTTTTTTAAATAATAAACATGTTATACTTACCTGCCCTGTGTGAGGTTTTTGCACAGAGCAGCCCAATACTCCATTTCTGGGCTCCCCCGGCAGCACTCCTGGCTCCTCCGCATCAAGTGCCCCCACAGAGAGCTGCATTCGATTGGGACACTCATGTGGGTGTCAGTGGTGGCTGGTGCTCAAAAATTTTTTTTGGGGGGGGGGGGGCACAAACAAAAAATAAAAATAAAAAAATTTGCAGCTACTGTGCCATCAAATGCAGTCACTGTGCCCATCAAATGCAGCCACTGTGCCCATCAAACGCAGCCACTGTGCCCATCAAACGCAGCCACTAAGCACATTAAACGCAGCCACTGTGCCCATCAAATGCTGTTAGTGTGCCCCATCAGATGCCACCAGTGTACCCATCAATTGCCGCCACTGTGTCCCATCACTGGTGGGCATGCTCCAGCGTCCTGCTGCTGCGTCCACTGACATAGACAGCAGGACTCCCCCAGCTCCTGTGTCTGTTTTACTGGATTTGATCAAATGGCTCCCGCTGCTATCAATTTGTCCAACGAAGCTGCTGGGCTTGTAGCTGGAAAGATCGGGTTCAGGTAAGTAAAAGGGGGGCTCTGGGGGGCAGCTGCACCACAAAAGGTTTTTCACCTTAATGCATAGAATGCAGTTAGGGTGAAAAACATTGAGACTTTACAACTCCTTTAAGGTCTAAAAATGAAAGCTAGAAGCTGATTGGATCAGAAGCAGCTGTGCATAGCAGCCAGTGTCATCAAATTCACATCACTGAATCTCTGTGTCATCTAAAGCTGCCTACAGTCATTAGACAGGGGCTAGGCATGCAGTTGTAGTACAATCTTTCTGAAAAATCATTTCAAAACAAGTCGTCATTTGGTGCTTTGCATTAAAGCGGTTCTGCACACATTTCATTTAGTAAATCTCTTTGCCTTCCAAATCAGGCAAAGAGTACTAAATGAAATGTGTTTTTTTTTTTTTTTTTTTTTTTTGTCACTTACCTTGTAATCGATGACTTCCGGTCCTCTGTCTCTGCGAGGGTGGGCGGGGTCTGTGCGGGGATCCTCGTCACGCCGCACTGTCTCCTGGGATCTGGTGTCATTGATCCCAGGAGTCTGTGCGGGCATCTTCCGAAATCTCGCGAGATTTCGGTCACATCTTCTGAAATCTCGTGAGATGTCGGCATTGTGGGCCAGCAACCCGGAAGAAAGGGGCCTGTGTGGTTTCAGGTACCCACACGGAAGATGGAAGCCGTCATGAACCGGTTTTAAAACTTCACATTGCGGACGAAAAACGGCAGCAGTAACACCCAGAACTAAAACAAGTGAGTGATAAATATGCAAAGCACATTACTGCACAATTGACGAAAAAAAAAAAAAAAAAACTTCTAACACAGTGTTGAACCGCTTTAAGGAGGGAGAGGGAGTTGGTTCTGGCCTCTCAGGAGTGGAAACATTAGTCTTTGGCCATGGAAACAAATTGTACCTGGCCATGGGCAGGTCTACAAAGAGGAATGTGTCAATAGTTGAATCATGCAAAAGTTAATGTCTATAGGCAGATTACAGCTTTTATTATAAAAAGGATTCAAATTGGCTTGCTACTGAGAGTTGAATCACTTGATAGCCACATCATTTGCAATACTCTGAAGTCAATGTGCAGAAATAGTGTCAAAAAGTTGTTATAGCACGCCTGTGCTCAGACTAAGAATATTAAAATATGTATACATGCTTAAAGCAGCTATGTCATCAAAGGGTCATAAAGTCCACACTGTTAAAGGAAAAAAGCATCAATAACTATAAGCTTTCTTCACCTATGGTTGTAAACTCTCAAAAAACAAAAAAACAACCTGCAAGACAAAGGCATAATGATCTAGTATTCATTGCATACTAGCTCATTATTAAATACTTACCATAGATCTAAGCTGTTGCACCTGTGACTGGCGACATGTCTCCTGGAGTTATTTCCAGGTTTGCGGGGTCCGGCGATGTGATTGGCCGGAGCGGCGAGGACGTGACTCCTGTGCATGCGTGGGGGAGTCGTGGGTAAGGGCACAGCTACCGAAAGAAACAGCACGAGCGAGCCGTTTCTTCAGTGTGCATGTGGCGATGACGTTGGCACATGCGGATACAGTGAATATCTCCTAAACGGTGCAAGTTTAGGAGATATTATTATTATTATAATAATAATATCTCCTAAATTTGCACCGTATATTCACGGTACCTACAGGTAAGCCTTATCAGATTTACAGCCACTTTAAACTCCTTGACTTTGTTTTTCCCTGGCCACTGCAGATATTCAACAATGTTAGATGTGTTCAGTCTTGGCACAGGTGCTCTTCAAAGCTATAAGTAGAAAACATTAATTCCCACATGGAGCTCTAGACTTACTCTACTGTCAATTTACTTTATTTGTCAAGAACATTGTGCAATATTTATGGTAATTTTATTAAATATGTTTGTATAATAGCAGACATCTTTGACTTATGCTATAGATTTTTATTTTGATGAAATGCTTGTTTTTTTTAAAATTCATTTGTAACCCATATTCAATATTCAAAGATACTCAGATTTTCAATGTTTTCCCTGAGAAAATAAGCCCCTGTATGATTGTTTGAAAAAAAAAAAAAAAAGGTACCTGAAAGCCCACACTGGTAAATATGCTGATGATCTACATCAAGGTATTGATATATTTTCTATATGGCTAATGGCTATTTCATTTTCATGATTCTCAAAATGTTCTATATTAAAGTTAGGAAGAATATTGTGACTGCTTATATAACTTTACTCTTAGGGATTGTCTACACTTGCTTCAAAACATGGCTACGGACACACTTTTTGAAAGCTCTTTAAAACACCAGTCAAAGCCCCTGTCACTAAATAAAATGGTAAGCTTACAGTCGGCTTCACTTCAAAAACTATACCACATGTCGCTTTAGTAGAGCTTCAAAGCGTCTTCAACGCCTCCATAGAAATCTATAACAAAGCTCGCTTGAAGCTTTTGAGAGACTTCAATTTAGCTTTGCTTTGTTTTAGGGCTGTGGAAATTAAAGCTGAATTCCTCGATTAATTTTTTTGATCGTTAAAACTTCTTTTGATCGGTACTCACCTCTACGCCGGCTTCCGGGTCTTCAGGGAGTTCCGTCGGAGATCCGGTGACGTCACAGACATTGACGTCACTGGACTCCGGAGAGGAGTCCGGTGACGTCAAAGTTCTGATTGAACGTAACGCGTACAGGGGAGGAGCTATGCATGACGTCACCCGCTGCTGCCCTATGGAACTAACACAATTGTTGGCTTTACATGCTGTTTTTTTTATCATCTTTATGTGAATAGTTTGTGTTTGAACACAAAAATGTAATCTTATACTTAAGCGGTGAGCACTTAGAGCTTTTCTTTTTACCCATGCCCTGGCATCCTTGCTGAGATCTAAGGAGACGTGAGAGAAGTTTATGGTCCGTGTTAACCCTTTTGAAACCCGCTTGCATGACCACCTGTTTGCTCAGGGGTCCATGCCATAAGGTGAGAGTGATTAGTTAGACCGGAGGTGGAGGGATTTGTCACGCTACTGTGGAAAAAAAATTACTTACGTCAGTGCTACAGTTTGAATTTAAAACGTATTTGTGAACTGTGAAGTTAAGTCATGGATTGTGGAAACTAACTAGTGTTGGGTGATTGTATATAGAGTATACCACATTTACCACTGACTAATGCAGAGTTGCAATGCAAGGAGATCAGATAAAAGTAGTTGGATCTGTATGTGCAGCCCTCAAAAATTACACTCGCACACTCGCATTTTGCGAGTGATTTTTGAGGGCTGGCGAGGAGAAGAGAGGAGAGCCGCCACTGGTAGATCACAGCAGGGAACATTCAGACTTTTGTTTCATAAGCTGTGAGTGTTCCCCGCGGCGCGCCGTCACATAAGCTCCTCCCCTTTTCCGGGACTTTGATAGACAGATCACCCGTCCAATCCTAGGACGGGTGTCATGTATCAAACTTCCCCGGACAAGGGGAGGGGCTTATGTGACGGCGCGCCGCGGGGGAACACTCACAGCTTATGAAACAAAAGTCTGAATGTTCCCTGCTGTGATCTACCAGTGGCAGCTCTCCTCTCTTCTCCTCCACAGGTAGGCAGCACATGGGGGACACAGGCTGCAAATGGGGGGGAGACACAGGCTGCAAATGGGGGGGGGACACTGGCTGCAAATGGGGGGGGGAGGACACTGGCTGCAAATGGGGGGAGGACACTGGCTGCAAATGGGGGGGACACTGGCTGCACATGGGGGGGGGGGACACTGGCTGCAAATATGGGGGGGACACTGGCTGCAAATGGGGGGGGGGACACTGGCTGCAAATGGGGGGGACACTGGCTGCAAATGGGGGGGACACTGGCTGCACATGGGGGGGTGGACACTGGCTGCAAATGGGGGGGACACTGGCTGCAAATGGGGGGGGGGACACTGGCTGCAAATGGGGGGGGACACTGGCTGCAAATGGGGGGGGGGGGACACTGGCTGCAAATGGGGGGGGGACACTGGCTGCACATGGGGGGGACACTGGCTGCACATGGGGGGGGACACTGGCTGCACATGGGGGGGGGGCACACTGGCTGCACATAGGGGGGGCACACTGGCTGCACATAGGGGGGGGCACAGGCTGCACATGGGGGGACACAGGCTGCACATGGGGGGACACAGGCTGCACATGGGGGGGGGACACAGGCTGCACATGGAGGGGGGACACAGGCTGCATATGGGGGGGGACACAGGCTGCACATGGGGGGGGACACAGGCTGCACATGGGGGGGGACACAGGCTGCACATGGGGGGGGACACAGGCTGCACATGGGGGGGACACAGGCTGCATTAACATTAAGGTTGTTAATATTTTTATAACTTAATTGCATAAAACATTAAAGGTGTCATTTAATGAGATAATTTATGAGGGCGGGTTTAGGGGCGGGGCAGGGTAGGGGTTGGGCGGGGCAACTGGTGGCGAGTAACCCTTAAGGCCTGGCTAGTAGCTCAGGACTTGAAATTGTGAGCCCTGTGTATGTGCGTTATAATTAATCAAAATTAGTCGATTATTTGATTAAAAAAATCGATTAAACGAACACGAAAATTTTAATCAGTAACAGCCCTACTGTGTTTTGAAAGTATCGCAGGTATGAGATATCAACACACACAAACAGGGCATCTGTCAAGCTTCATTAGCTTAAAAAAGCACTGCAGAAGCATCAAAAACACATCAAAAAGGGTAGATGCTTTAATGTGTGTTGAAGTCGAAGCAAGTGTAAGTGAACCCTTAGGGATATTTAACAGTGTTGGTAAATTACAGCTGGCTGTATCTATGATTTACTTAAAGTGAAAGTTAATTTCTCCAAAGAGACATAAGAAAGGCACCAAAACTGGAAGCACTAAACCAGAGAAACACATTAGTGAACAGTAGATTAAAATGTAGCTCTTCTGCCATCATCTTTATTTCCTTTTCCAAAGTAAATTTTAAATCACATCTGGTATACTGGACTTTGCAGACTCCTCACATTCTTGAGGTGTTCTTGGGGTTCCATGTGACATGTCACGTCCTATGATCTCATTTACTATATTAAAAAAAAAGAAAGAGAAAAAAAAAAAAAAAAGTTAAAAAAGGTAAAACTACAACAGCATCTTCAGTAGAAACACGGAAAAGGTGACAATAATGTAAACATTTGTATTTTCTTTAACTTAGAAACCGTATACGTTTGTCTCAAGCATGTTTGAAGCCAATTAGTGTTGACTGACTCATTACTTCTGCTGGAAGTCTATTCCAAGCATCAACTACCCTTTCAGAAAATAATACTTTCTAGGGTTAATTTTGAACCTGTCATTTTGACATGCATATTTGAACCTGCCATTTTGACATGCATATTTCATGCAATCCTTCAGCCCCAGAAGGATTTGCCCCCTCAATGACCAAACTTTTTTTTGCGAAACAGCACTGCATCGCTTTAACTGACAATTGTGCCTTCATGCAATGCTGTACCAAAACAAAATTGATGTCCATTTTTTCCCACAAATAAAGCTTTCTTTTGGTGGTATTTGATCACCTCTGCGGTTTTTATTTTTTGTGCTATAAACAAAAAAAGAGCGACAGTTTTGAAAAATAAAAGCAGTATTTTTTTACTTTTTAATAAATACCCCCCCCCCCCCAAATAATATAAAAAAAATAACAAAATTTCTTCTTCAGTTTAGGCCAATATGTATTCTACTACATATTTTTGGTAAAAAAATAAAAAAACACGCAAAGAGCGTATATTGATTGGTTTGTGCAAAAGTTATAGCACCTACAAAATAGGGGGTATATTTATGGCATTTTTAGTATAAATTTATACAGGATCAGAGCTGAAAATAGCCACTGATTACTGTGTAACTGTCACTGGTAGGGAAGGGGTTAACACTAGGGGTGATCAAGGGGTTAAATGTGTGTCCTAGGGAGTGATTCTAATTGTGGGGGGATGGGACAGCTTTAAAAAGGAGACATATCGCTGTTCATACTTAGTATGAACAGCTCTGTCTCCTCTCCCCTGACAGAACGGAGAGCTATCTGTTTACATTGACAGATCTCCGTTCTGTGTGTTCTCAGGAGAGATCACGGGTGCCCTGCGGACATTGTGGCCACCGGGCATGCGCATTGGCTCTGTCGTAGCGTTGTGCGCGCCCCCTAGTGATCTTAAAGCAGCTGACGTATACCTACGGTGATTTGCCCAGGAGAGCCAACCTACCACATTATAACTGCAGTATAACTGCGGCACCTGGTTGTCTAGTAGTTAAAGCAACTCTCGACAAGGATTAGTATTATTGTAATCTTTTGCAGGAGATGTTTTTTTGGTTTTTTAAAAAAGGAATTTTTTACTTACTGAAAAACTTAATATATATATATATATATATATATATATATATATATATATATATATACACACACACACACATACACACACACACACACACATACACACACACACACACACACACACACACACACAGTGGGTAAAAAAAAGTGTTGAACACGTCACCATTTTTCTAGGTACATTTTTAAAGGTACTATTGACTTCAATTTTTCACCACTAGAGTTGAGCGGACACCTGGATGTTCGGGTTCGGCGGGTTCGGCCGAACTTTGGAAAAAAGTCCGGGTTCGGGACCGAACTTGACCCCGAACTCCGAACCCCATTGAAGTCAATGGGAACCCAAACTTTTCAAGACTAAAATGGCTGTAAAAAAGTCATGGAAAGGGCTAGAGGGCTGCAAATGGCAACAACATTTTGTTAAGAGCATGGCAAGTGCTTTGCAAACAAATGTGGATAGGGAAATAACTTAAAATAACATAAAAAAATAAAATGCTGGAGGCCCCCTTCTCAGCAGAAGAGGTACAGGAAGTCATTAAGAACCTCAGAAATTCAACGGCACGATACCGCACATATGGTGGGAATACCCCAGAATACGCACTTTCTGGAAAAAATTATTAAATTTAATGGATAAGATAGTGGGAAAATAAAATACTTGGAAATTAAAAAAATGAAAAAATTATAATCTTGACCTAGGAGGACGGGGTCCATATGGAGTAGGAGGTGGATGTGGCGGTGTAGGTGGAAGCGGCGGTGGAGGACGACGAGGTAGCCAACACTGGTTCAAAAATACAACAATGGCTGGGTAAGGCTAGTGGTGAATGATGTGTCGAATTCTGTCCCCCGTCGCATAGTGTCCGCCCTGTACTGCGCTTGCTCAGTACGTAGGACAAGGGGATTTCGAAACTCTCCGAAGACGATGCGCAGTGACTCCAGGTTCAAGCCACATCATCCGAGGTTGAAGCCTAGCCAAGCGAGCCCGTGAGGGGCCCTGTTACTATGTGCTACCCTATGTCCACTTGGATGGTGGGGCTTGAACCTGCACTCGCTGCGCAGGCGACGTTCATCTTTGGAGATTTTGTGAATCTCCTTGTCCTCCGTACTGCGCAAGCACTGCGCCTGCGCAGTAAGTGGCCGGACACTATCCGATGGCCAGACAGTGTTTGTCAAAACACCGGTATACGTGTCTATTCTGCGCAAGGTACGGACAAGTCCTGTGGGATCCATGCCTGGTTCATTTTAATGAACGTGAGCTTGTCCACATTGGCTCTGGACAGGCGGCTGCGCTTGTCTGTGATAACGCCCCCTGCCGTGCTAAATACACGTTCAGATAATACACTGGCTGCAGGGCAGGCGTAAAGGGCAAGCTCAGGCCATGTGCCCAATTTGGAGACCCAGAAGTTGAAGGGGGCAGACCCGTCATTAAGTACGTGTAGGCGTGTGCACACATACTGCTCCACCATGTTGGTGAAATGCTGCCTCCTGCTAAGACGTTCCATCTCAGCTGGTGGTGCTGGTTGTTGTGGCGTGCCGACAAAGCTTTTCCACATTTCGTCCATGCTAACCCTGCCTTCCGAGGTGCTGGCGGTGCCCCGGCTGCGTTGGCGACCTCTTCCTCCTCCTCTGCCTTCGCCTTGTGCTTCCACCGTACCCCCGCTGCCAAGTGGGAATTCCACCAGCAGCGCGTCTACCAGCGTGCGCTTGTACTCGTGCATCTTACGATCACGCTCCAGTGAGGTAATTAAGGACGGCACGTTGTCCTTGTAACGGGGATCCAGCAGGGTGGCCACCCAATAATCAGCACCAGTTAAAATGTGGGAAACTCGGCGGTCATTGCGGAGACACTGCAGCATGTAATCACTCATGTGTGCCAGGCTGCCCAGAGGCAACGAAAAGCTGTCCTCTGTGGGAGGTGTATCGTCTGTGTCCTCTGTATCCCCCCAGCCACGCACCAGTGATAGACACGAGCTGGTCTGGGTGCCACCCTGCTGTGAACATGGTTCCTCCTCCTCCTCCTCCATCTCCGACTCATCCTCCACCTCGTCATCCTCCAGAACTGTGCCCTTGCTGCAGGACAATTGTGTACCTGGCGCTTGTTGGTGCAGGAACCCACCCTCGTAGCCACTTGTAAATGACTGCCCTGAAAGCCTTGGAAATTAACCCTCTTCCTCCTCCTCCTCCTGTGCCACATCCTCTTCCATCATCGCCTGAAGCGTTTTTTCAAGGAGGCATAGAACTGGGATAGTAACGCTGAGAACGCCGTCATCGGCACTGGCCATGTTGGTGGAGTACTCGAAACAGCGCAACAAGGCACACAGGTCTCGCATGGAGGCCCAGTTATTGGTGGTGAAGTGGTGCTGTTCCGCAGAGCAACTCACGCGTGCGTGCTGCAGCTGAAACTCCACTATCGCCTGCTGCTGCTCGCACAGTCTGGCAAGCATGTGCAAGGTGGAGTTCCACCTTGTGGGCACGCCACATATGAGACGGTGAGCGGGAAGGCCGAAGTTATGCTGCAGCGCTGACAGGCGAGCAGCAGCAGGGTGAGAACGCCAAAAGTGCGCACAGACGGCCCGCACTTTCTGCAGCAGCTCTGGCATATCGGGGTAATTCTTAAGGAACCTCTGGACCACCAAGTTCAGCACATGCGCCAGGCAAGGGATGTGCGTCAAACCGCCTAGGCCCAGAGCTGCTACGAGATTTCGCCCATTATCGCACACCACCAGGCCGGGCTTGAGGCTCACTGCCACCAACCACTCAGGCTGTTGTTCCATGTCCCTCCACAACTCCTGCACGGTGTAGGGTTTTTCCCCCAAACAGGAACGTTTTAAAACTGGCTGCTGTCGTTTAGCCCTGGCTGTGCTGAAGGTGTTACGCTGACCGGATGAGGAGGCGGTAGAGGATGAGGAGGCGGAGTAGGAGTTAGCAACAGGAGGCAAACTGAAGTGCCCTGCAATCCTCGGTGGTGGAAGGACATGCGCCAAACTGCTATCCTCCACAGGCCCAGCCGCCACTATATTAACCCAGTGTGCTGTTAGGGAGATATAACGTCCCTGACCATGCTTACTGGTCCACGCATCCGTAGTTAGGTGGACCTTGCCACAGATGGCGTTGCGCAGTGCACACCTGATTTTGTCCCCCACTTGGTTGTGCAGGGAAGGGATAGCTCCTCTGGAAAAGCAGTGGCGGCTGGGCACGACGTACTGTGGGACAGCCAATGACATCAGCCTTTTAAAACTCTGCGTCTCCACCAGACGGAATGACAGCATTTCAAAGGAGAGGAATTTTGAAATGCTGGCATTCAGGGCCAGGGATCGCGGGTGGCTAGGGGGGTACTTCCTCTTCCACTCCAGTGTTTGGGAAATAGAGAGGTGAACGCTTCCATGGGACATTGTGGAGATGGTTGGTGACCCAGGTGGTAGTGTTGCTGGCAGATCCTCTGTTTGCGGGTTGGCAGGTGCCACTGTCACTACAGAGGTGGATGAAGAGGCCGAGACTGCAGCAGAAGAGGAAGCAGGAGGAGCCAGGAGACCTTTCTTGGTTTTTGAGGTGTCTACTCCACTGCATCTCGTGCTTTGCACTTAGATGCCTGGTCATGCAGGTTGTGCTCAGGTTGAGAACGTTTATGCCTCGCTTCAGGCTCTGATTGCACAGCGTGCAAACCACTCGTGTCTTGTCATCAGCACATTGTCTGAAAAACTGCCACGCTAGGGAACTCCTTGGACCTGGCTTTGGTGTGCTCGGTCCCTTGCTGTGTTGGGCAGTAGCAGACATACTGTCCAGGGGACAGACGCTCCGCTTTTGCACCCTGCTCCCTCTTCTGCTGTGCTGGTGGCTCTGTGCGACCTCCACCTCTTCCTCCGAACTACACTGGTCACCTGCATGACATTGATTCCATGTGGGGTCAAGGACCTCATCGTCCTCGACATCATCTTCCACCCAGTCTTCACCCCTGCCCTCCTTGTCGGTCTGCACAATGGCGAAAGCAGCAGCAGTTGGCACCTGTGTTTCGTCATCATCCAAGACGTGCTGCAATGGTCCTCCCATGTACTCATCATGACACATAAGCGGTTGGGCATCGGTGTACACAATCTCTTCCACTTCTGGGGCAGGGCTAGGTGGATGGCCCTGGGAAACCCTGCTAACAGAGTCATCAAAAAGCAGAAGAGACTGTTGCATGATTTGGGGCTCAGAATGCTTGGCTGATTTGCAAGGGGGTGAGGTGAAAGACTGATGGACATCGACTGCAGGTGCCAACTCTGAACTTTCATCAGGAGACTGGGTGGGAGACAATGTGAAGGATTCGGAGGCACTGTCAGCAACCCAATCTACTATCGCCTGTACTTGTCCTGGCCTCAACATTCGTACAGCCTCATTAGGCGCGCCGAAATACCGCTGCAGGCTCTGTCGCCTACTCGCACCTGAGGAAGGTGTTTCACTACTGCGTGTAGCTGGCACAGATCGACCACATCCTCTCCCTGCAACAGTAGCTCCACCAGCAGCACCATGACCGGGGCCACGTTCCCTTTTTGATGATCTCCTCATATTTTCTAAATTTATGATCTCGCCCTAAACGGGTGTTTTTGCAATAGCAGAATACACCCACAGTATGTAAAGCGTGTATCTCAAAAACTGCTAAACTGCAGAAAATGCTATTGGGAAAAAAAAATGTCACTACAATTTTTTTTTGGGATAGCACAATAGAAGAAATATCGATCGATTGTATGTCACACTTCTGCACACATGCACAAAGCACTGAAAGATTTTATTTTTTGGCAATAGCAGTATACACGCACAAAAAGTCTAAAGCGTGTATGAACATGCAGAAAATGCTATTGGGAAAAAAAACATGCACAAATCACAGCAAAAATTATTTTTTTGCAATGTTTTTGCAATAGCAGAATAAACACAGAGTATGGTGTATCTCTTAGTAAAATATGCAGTGCAGTGATGCTGCACTGAGCTTGCAGGTAAAAGTTATATTTTGTCTGGCACTGTTAAAAGACTGTGCACTGCACACGAGCCAGGGTACAATTGATTTAGGAATCTCTTGAATAATTCTCTCTGCCTCTTTCTTTTCCTTAAGACACTCTCTAGTCTCTACTCTAACTATGTAGATCGCTCCCTGATATAACTAATTTGAAGAAAATTTAAGGAATGTGGACTGACTGACTGTATCAGACTAACTCCTAATGAAATCCTCTCTTAGCAGCACAGGAACCTGTCTATAGCAGAGTGAGGTGCTGTGCTGTGTGCCTGTACCTTATATAGAGGCTGGGTCACATGCTGCACTGACCAATCACAGCCATGCCATTAGTAGGCATGGCTGTGATGGCTTTTAAGGGCACACTAGTAAAAATAGCATGGATTGGCTGCCCTGCAGCTTGTAAAAGGCGCCAATACATCGCCGAACACCGGACCCGAACCCGAACATACAGTCAATAGTTTGGGTTCGGGTCCGGGACCCGGACACCCAAAAGTCCGGTACGGACCCGAACTTTACAGTTCGGGTTCGCTCAACCCTATTCACCACATGACAGTAATAACCCATGCAATCCATACATACAAAGAAACCAAAACAAATAAGTTCAGAAATTAAGTTGTGTAAAAAAATGGAATGACACAGGCAAAAAGTATTGAACACATGAATAAAGAGAGGTGCAAAAAGGCATGGAAAGCCAAGACACCAGCTGAAATCTATCAGTAATTAAAAATAAATTCTGCCCCGTGTCAGTGCAAATTAATATCAACTGGTTCAGTCTCAACTTATGGCCTATAAAAAGGTGTCTCGTTACAAAGGTTTGTGTAAAAAAAACATCTCATGATGGGAAAAAGCAAAGAGCTCTCCCAAGACATTCATAACCTTATTTTTGCAAAACATAGTGATGGCATTGGTTACAGAAGAATTTCTAAACTTCTGAATGTTCCAGTGAGCACAGTTGGGGCCATAATCTGGAAGTGGAAAGAAAATAATTTCACGACCAGGTGCTCCTCGCAAGCTTTCTGACAGAGAAGTGAAAAGAATTATCAGAAGATTTGTCCAAGAGCCAAGGACCATTTGTGGAGAACTTCAGAAAGACCTGGAATTAGCAGGTACAATAGTTTAAAATAAAATAATGAACTCAACCGCCATGGCCTATATGCACGCTCAAGACTCCATTGCTGAAGAAAAAGTATGTTGAAGTTTGTTAAAAGTTTGTTGCACAACCTTGAGGCTGGGTTCACACTACTGCGAATTGGATGAGGCTTTCCTGACATACAATTTGCGTGTCAGAAGATTGTGACCGGCTCTCAATGGAGCCGGTTCACCCATCTCTGTAGCGAATTGCACAGCAGTCCTGTGCATCTTCTGGTCTGTTTCAGGTCCAAATTCGGCCTGAAATCGGACTTGAAGCAGTGAACAGGGACCCACCGGGCCACGGTTGTGAGCCGCTCAATGCTTTACAAGCCTGTGAAATACTGGGAGAATATAGCCTGGTCAGATGAGACCAAAATTGAACTCTGGATGCCATGGAACACTCAGGGAACACACCATGTTTGGATGTCAAATGGTACTGCACATTACCCCAAAAATACCCCCATACCAACAGAGAAGTTTGGAGGTGGGAACATCATGGTGTAGGCTGCTTTTCAGCATACAGTACTGGCAAACTGTCATTGAAGGAGGGATGAATGGAAAAATATACCAAGACATTCTTGATAAAAATCTGCTGCCATTTATAAGGATGATGAAGATGAAATGAGGGTGGACATTTCAGCAAGACAAATGATCCCAGAAACTCAATAGGTTTCAGAGAAAGAAAATAAAGCTGCTAGAATGGCCCAGTCAATCACCTGACTTGAATCTAATAGAAAATCTATGGAAAGAACTAAATATCATTCATAGAAGAGGCCCATGGAACCTTCAAGATTTGAAGACTGTGGAAGAATGGGCCAAAATCACACCAGAGCAATGCATGCGACTAGTTTCTCCATATATGAGGCATCTCAAAGCTGTCATTACCAACAAATTTCAGTTAGTGTGTTCAATAGTTTTCCCCTATGTCATTCCATTTTTATTACACTAAACTTAATTTCTGAACGTATTTGTTTTGCTTTCTTTTTATGTATGGATTGAATGGGTTGTTACCAACATGTGGTGAACATTTAATGTCAATAGCACCTTTAGAAATATATTTACCTAGAAAAATGGTGACATGATCAATACTTATTTTACCCGCTGTGTATACATACATACAGTGAGGGGAAAATATTTATTTTATCCCCTGAAGAATTTGTATATTTGCCCACTTACAAAGAAATAAAGGATCTACAGTTTTTGTCATAGGTGTATTTAAAATTATAGGGACAGAATATCAGCCAAAAATCCAGAAAAAACACGATACAAATGTTATAAATTTAGTTGCAGTTCAGTAAGTAAAATAAGTATTGGCTCCCCAAGCAAAACATGACTTAGTACTTGGAGAAACTCTTGCTGGCAAGCACAGGGGTAAGACGTTTCTTGTGGTTGGTTACCAGGTTTGCACACATTTAAGGAGGGATTTTGGTCCACTCTTCTTTAGGCCCCTTTCACACGGGCGGCTGTTCTGCCGCAGTTAAAAGCATGTTTTGTTATTTTGAAATTCCAAGACTCCAGGCACAGCGATCACTTGCAGTTGTACATTGCGTTTAGCTGCGTTTACATGCGTTTACATGCGGCTGCGTTTTTTTTAACAGATTATTTTTATTGGTTTTTCTTTGACAGAACAAAACACAAACAATACAAACAAGTAACTTTGCTTCATACATTATTCTTCAGGTTCGTAAATAACAATATGGCAATCATATATGCTCATATATATCCGGCAGAGGGATGAGGCAGGAAGAAATGAAATGTAGTAGAAACTGGAAAAGAATGTCAATGTAGGTGGCACTTCTACCAGGATATCTTGTCATTATGTTTCTTAGTCTATGCCTTCATAGAATACAGTTTCTAGTAAGTGCAGGGGGGGGGGGGGGGGGTATCCCCCCCAAGGATTATGTAGATATGGGGAGTCTAGTCTGAGTGTTCCTCCATGGGTGATAATCAGAATCATTGCTGTCGGCCAGGGGGGGGGGGGGGACGGGGAGGGGGGGGGGGGGGGAAAGGGGGGGGGGGGCACCACTTCCACCTTCGGACCTCACACACAAAGCGTCATTAAGGACTCTTTTTTGGAGAGCCTCCATAGTATCTCCTCGCAGCCAGGGGATTCAATTAGGGGCAAGTTGTCGCGTGAAACCCAGATCCTCAACTTGGGGCTAGCTATCCAGTTCGACCAGATCTTGTCGAACTTCTGTGGGCAGTTCCTACTTTCATATGTGATGCGATACAGTGGCAGTACATTATTCACAGATTTCTGCCAGGACGATTGAGTCAGGGGGTTCCTTCAGCTTCCATTTAAGAAGTATTTCCCTCCTGGCGTAAAACAGTAGGAATGTTATACATAGTTTCAGGTAGCGGTCACCCTCAACCTCTTCCAGATGACTCAGGAGGATGGTCAGGGGATTCCGTGAGATCTTAACCCCACTAACTACCTCCAATGTCTCTACTACCGAGTTCCAGAAGGTTTGTAGCCCCGGGCAGGACCAAACCATGTGGAATAAGGTCCCTTCCTCCTGGCCACATCTGGTGCAGTTAGGACTCAGGCCAGGGTAGATCCCTGCCAGCCTCTTTGGTGTATAGTAGGCCCTGTGTAGGAATTTTAATTGTATAAATCTATCTTTAGCCGCTATCATGGATGGAATAAAGGATGTCAAACATTCTTCCCACTCCTCCTGTCCGAGTGACGGAATGTCTTCCTGCCACTTGGCCATAGTCCGGGTGTTTTTAACGTCATGGGCCACAGTCAGATACAGGTATAGGGATGAGAGGGATTGGCTAGCCCAGCCGAGGTTAGCAGTCTCTCAATCGAGTCTGGCTCCAGGTTGGGTCGGGAGGGGAATTGGGCTTTGAGAGCATGGTGGAGCTGATAGTACCTGAATTGAAAGCTACCTCGGCAGGTTGTGTTTTTGTTGGAGTTCCCTAAAAGGGGTTATAACTCCTCGGGGCATAACTTGTTTCAAAGTGAGTATACCTCTTGCTGCCCATCCCGCCGGGTCCGGGACGGTAGCTAGGTGGGGCAGCATTGGATTGGCCCATAGCGGGGTGTGTGGTGAGATAGAGTTCGGTAGATGCCTTCCAGACCAGTAGTGTGGTTTTCATTGGGCCTGTCACCATAGGATTGGCCCTAGCCCCCCTATATGGGAGGTTGGATAGCGCTGCATAGGAACCTAGGAGTGCTGCCTCGAGGTTAACCGACGGGTTCTGCCGCGGTTGCGAAAACCACCACCGCACGGTGACCAACACTGCCGCCCAATAGTATAACAAAAAGTTGGGGAAGGCCAAACCCCCGCCAGAGAGAGGAAGATAGAGAGTTGTCTTTGCCACCCTTGGAGGTTTCCCCGCCCAAATAAAGGAGATCAGGAGGCTATCTAGTTTGCGAAAGAAGGACTTCGGGATCGGGACCGGGGTTTGTCTAAAGTAGTAGAGGAACTTGGGGAGGTATATCATTTTGATCAGGTTCCCCCTTCCCACCGGGGACAGAGGGAGGTTCCTCCATGCCTGGCATTTATGCTCGAGCTGGACAAGGAGCGGGTATACATTCCTGTCGAGGTAGCCCGACAGGTCTCCCCCCACCCTAACCCCCAGATACGTAAATTCCTCAACCCACTGCAACGGCGTTCCCGTGTCCGTGAGGGGAAGTGGCTGATTTAGGGGGAAAAGGACTGATTTGCTCCAGTTAATTCGGATGCCCGAGAACCTTCCAAATTTGTTGAATGCAGCCAGAGCAGCCCGCAGAGAACCCTCCGAGTCCGCATAGAGAGGAGCGAGGAGCGAGTCGTCCGCATAGAGAGAGATTTTTTCCTCCACCACCCCCACCTTCACCCCGCGGATTTCCTCATCTGCCCTAAAAAGTGTAGCTAGGGGCTCCAGTGCCAGCGCGAAAAGAGTCGGGGAGAGCGGGCATCCCTGCCTTGTACCCCTCCCCAGCTCAAATGGCTCCGACAGGGTTCCATTAGTCCGAATGCGGGCCCTGGGATGGGCATAGAGCATTCGTAGCCAGGAGAGGACTCTGGGCCCAAAGCCGAACCTGGCGAGAACCGACCAGAGGTAGCCCCACTCGACCGAGTCGAATGCCTTCTCCGCGTCGAGTGAGGCCACCACCCCCGGCTCCCCCGACGAGGCCACTGCAATGCGAGTGTGTAACCTCCTAATGTTTATATCCGTACCTCTGCCTGGCATGAACCCCGTTTGATCGGGGTGGATCAGAGCTGTTATGACCCCGTTCAGTCTGTTAGCCAGGATTTTTGAGAGGATCTTCGTGTCTACATTAAGGAGGGATATGGGGCGGTAGGAGGAGCAGAGATTCGGGTCCTTCCCCGGTTTGTGTATGACTACAATTATTGCCTCATTCATGGAATCCGGGAGGGTCCCCTCTTCCATGCATGCGGTCAGCAGGGCGTGAAATCTAGGGGCAAGCTGGTCTATAGATTCCTTATAAAATTCTACCGGGAATCCGTCCGGACCCGGCGTTTTACCTGTCTGCATCATCTTGATAGCCTTTTGGATTTCTTCAGTGGATATAGGGGCATCCAGCATGCTAGAGTACTTAGAGGTGAGGGACGGAATGGGAATTCCTTCCAAGTAGTCAGCCAGTTCCAACGACTCATAGTCTACCCGGGAGCTATACAGCCCCTGATAGTAGGAAGCGAATTCACGGTTAATTTCGTTTGGGGTATGGAGAGTGATGCCTTCAGGGGATTGAATCTGACCTATAGTCATGCCCACAGACTGTTACATGCGGCTGCGTTTAGCTGCGTTTGGAACATTATTGATATTTCTGATGTGCTTCCTGTTGTTTTTCATTGCTTTTTGCCGCTGCTATCCGCAGGAGAAATCGTACACTGCGATTACCTGCAGTTATGTGCATATAGCTGCGGTACATCGCACCTGGGTGCATTCAATTCTATTTTTTCTATTCGCACGGAACCGCATGTAACAAATTCGCAACTAAACGCAGTGTGTGAATGGGGCCATAGGAAAGCATTGTGTGCTTTTAGCTGCGGTAGAAAACTAGAAAATCCGCAGCTAAAAGCACCATTCTATCCGTCCGTGTGAAAGGGGCCTTATAGATCTTCTCTAAATCCTTACGATTTCTTGGCTTTCACTTGGCAACTCAAAGTTTCAGCTCACTCCATAAATTTTCAATAGGATTAAGGTCTAGAGACTGGCTAGGCCATTCCATGACCTTAATGTGCTTCTTCTTGAGCTACTTCGTTGTTGCCCTGGCGGTATGTTTTGGGTCATTGTCATGCTGTTGTTGCCAGAACAAAGCGTTGTTGTTCTGGCTGAGGGAAGAAGGTTCTCATCCAAGATTTTACAATACATGGCCCCGTCCATTGGCTCCTAAATGCGGCAAAGTTGGCCCTGTACCTTTAGCAGAGAAACAGTCCCAAGAGAGGTAGTGGATGGGTGTTCCAGCATGACAAAGAAGAGAAACAGCCCCAAAGCATAATGTTTCCACCTCTGTGCTTGACTTTAGGGATGGTGTTCTTAGGGTCAAAGTTAGCATTTTTCTTTCTCCAAACACGGCGAGTAAAATTAATGCCAAAGAGCTCAATTTTGGTCTCATCTCATCTGTTTTGCTTGGGGATCAAATAATTATTTTACTCACCGAACTGCAACTCAATTTATAACATTGTATCATGTTTTTTTCTAGATCTCTGGTTAATATTCTGTCTCTATCATTTAAAATACACCTATGATAAAAAATAATAGACCTTTCATTTCTTTATAAGTGGGCAAACTTACAAAATCTGCAGGGGATCAAATAATTATTTCCCCCACTGTATATATACACAGACACACACTCTTAATACATTTTAAAATGTTTTTTACATTTATTTATAAAACATGAATGGAGTCAGTGTCAACACAACAGTGGTTGTGTCAGTAGGTCAGAGGTTGGTGCCCGTAGGACAATGGATGGTGTCAGTCAGTAGAGAAGTCCACAGTCCATATTCCCATCGCACACATTCCTGGAATGAGCTCTTAAGGTACTGGCTGTTATATCGACCACAAGCTTGATACTGGAACATAGTGATAAAGATAGATACATGTTAAATATTTGCCAGCACACCAAGGATCAATTATGTCCAAACTTTCTTTTTTATTGAAGAGAGATCACATCGCAAACGCGGTTTGTAGTGCAATGTTCCCGTGGCTCCAAAATATTACACTAGACTGTTTGTGATGTAATCTTTCTTCAATAAAAAAAACATTTGGACGTAATTGAAGATCCTTGGTGTGCTGGCAAATGTTTACATTTTAGTCAGTAGAGAAGAGGACAGTGTTGGTAGGGCAGTGGATGCATTTTTTTTTTTTTTAATATATTTTTTTACAAATTTTATTTAGGAACCTCATTGGGGGCTTTGGTGAAATATCAGTGGTCTAAACAGACCCCTTATGTCTCACTTTTGATTAAAAAAAGGGACTGATGACAGCCTCAGCTGCACTGGACAGTAAATGAATGGGAAGTGCGTTATGCTGAGCAGCTTCCTGTTCATTCACAAACTGAAGAATAAACACAGTTTACTATGCTTCAGTTATGAACACACACACACAGCACTGTGTTCATTCAGAAAAGGGGTCGGTAAATGACATTGGTGCCCGGGCAGCAGGGGGAATCTGCACCACAAGGGTGATTAGGGTGTGCCCAAGCACACGCCTATGGACACAGGATCAGTATTTATTCTGTTACGACTTGGTTATATTGCTGCCTTTTTGAGGAATTGAATACTGGCAAACAAAAGAGCTGTTGGCAATACAGGCTTAACCCCTCCCTCTCCCACCATGCCTCAGAGGCAGCCCTAAGGGAAGCCTGCAGCTTAAGCAGCTTCCTGAATTACCTCAAAGTGGATGTAAACCCAATTCATGAAATTTTACCTGGGCACATAAATCTCTAGTGTTTTCTTATCTATCTCCAAAGCCCTAAGTCCTATGTCTTTATGCTGCTCCGTCAGCACGATAACTTCTGACAACTTCTGACGAGACAGGAGATAAAAGCAGCTGAAAATTTGTATCTAGGGAGATTTCTATAAATAGATTAGCAGAAAGCTTGTTTTGTCACAGCGCAGCTCTGAAAGTATCTTCGTTCTTCTGCCAATGTGGAAGGGGGGTGTGTGCCTTTCCTCCAATCAGTGGTCTCCCAGTGTAAGCCAAGACTACACTGCTACTGCTGAATGAGGAAGTGGAAATTCTAACCCGATGTAAGAATTCTAAAGAATATAGCAAGCTGAAGACAGCAGATATACATGTAAAACATAAGTAGGGAGATTTGTTTCATCCCTGTGTATCATCTGAGGCTGTTCACTTCACTGGGTATATTTGAGGGTTTACATCCACTTTAAGTCAGAAGCTGGCAACAGGCGAGACCTGAACATCCACCTGGTAAATCTTGGAAAACGTACAGAGGCCCAGGTGGCAGTCTTGCAAATTTGAGCAACCTTTACCTTAAAGTGGCTGCAACCCTAAAGAAAAACAAAAAAACATGCTCCTGTCCCTTTAAGGCATGCGATATAGCCTAGCGATTTTACCATGTCAATTGTCCCTTTCTATGCTGTACAATGCCTGGCAGATCCTGCCTGTTCCTGTCTTCCCCTCTGTAAACTGACCACGTTTATCATGGCGGGTTATCTCTGATAGTGTGGTCAGTTTACATGCCTCCGTCATCCAGCTATCTCCTCAGCGTCTCTGCATCTCCCCCTCCCTCTCTTCCTGTCTCTTCTGTAGTCTGTGTAGAGGGCCAATCTCCTTCCCGCTCCTCCCCTCTTGTCTAGATAGAACAATGCTATTCCCCTGAAGCTATTCCTCCCCTCCTCTTTGTTAACCACTTCCCACCCAGGCCAATTCTGCCATTTCTCCCCCACGTGGAAAAATTTGTATTTTTTTGCTAGAAAATTACTTAGAACATTATATATATATATTTTTTTAAGCAGAGGCCCTAGAGAACAAAATGGTGGGTGTTGCATTTTTTTTATGTCACATGGTATTTTAGCAGCGTTTTTTCAAATGCAAATTTTTGGGGAAGAAATACACTTTAATGATTTTCTTTTTGCACACATACACTATATAATACCTGATTTTTTGTTAAAATATAAAAGATGGAGCACTGGGTAAATGGATAAAAAACATGGCATGCTTGAAAATTGCATGGAACAGCGCCTAAAAATTTCTGTTAGTGAGGCTTTAAAATCATTTACAGTTACCAGCTAAGAGTTACACAGGAGGTCTGGTGCTAGAATTATTGCTCTCACTTTGACGTTCACAGCGATATCTCATATGTGGTGCGATCACAGTTTACAAATGTGCGTGTGACTTAAATATGCATCCGCATTTACACGTAAGCACCGGGGGAGGAAGCACTTTACATTTTTATTTATTTTATTCAAAACATTTTTTTTTTTACTTTATGTTGTCTTTTTTTAATCCACTTTATTGCTTTCACAAGGGATGAACAATCGACCAACCAATTCTTCCTGGAATCAACCAACTGATCCTTCTCTTGACCAATCCTTCCATCGATTGATCGATCCTTCTGTAGCGGCCATAACCCCTTGAGGGGCGCCCTTGATTTTCTTGGCTTACCAGTTACCTCCTCTTGGCTTGTCGGTTGTTGTCTAGGGGTTCCCAGGGTTAGTACCCAGTGACTTCAGATGCTGATACATAAAAGTCCTTTTCAAGGTTTTTATTTTGCAGTGGTAACATCCAACATAACAGTGTCTGATGGGAATAGAGGGCACGGGTGATAAAACTCAGGCACTTTGAACTGCTGACATCCACTGAATGTCTCTAATCAACCCAGAGAGTAGCCACTCGCAGCTGGGTGCTTCACTGCCGGATAAACCTCTAGCCAGAGATCTAGCAGCCAACATGTGATCCGGAAACTTTGCAAAGTCTCTGCCACAGACTAAATTGTATCTGAAGATGGATAGGAACCTTTCCAACAGTACCTGGGCCTTTCAGACTTCTTGGCGATACTGTGTGAAGTGTGGATTCTTTAGTGTCCATACAACTCAGCTCCCAGGCTCTTACTGAGCAGCCAGCTTGTTGGCCCTCCTCCGAAGAGTTCTCTCCTGGTCACTTGTATGAGTTGCCGCGTCCCTCCAATACCGAGAGCACTGGGACACCTTTGAATCCTCCTTCAGTTACTGGGCCTCGGACTAGCCAGTTCCGAGACTCGGAAACAGACGGAACCCTGCCCCAGACCATGAGGGCCTCTGGGGCTGGTCTGATTGACCATGCTTGCAGGACGGCAAACGCTTATAGGCCCGGGACCCCTCCTGGGGCTACCCCGGACCAGAACCAGGAATTAAAAGCCGCAGCCGAATCCCTGAACATGCAATTTCAGCACCTTAAATACCCCTTCCCAGACTACGCAGCAGGGCCAGACGCGCCCACTGATTGGCTCCGGGAAAGATTGGTACCCAAGACATCCAACCAGGCCTGGTTCTCGGCCTGTCATGGGTGCCTCACTGCACCTATGACCAGGCGGAACCTTAGTCCAGCCCAGCCAGACTGATGCCAAAGTAAATCCTGTACAATTAACCCCCAGAACTCCATTATAGTTCTGAGGAAAAACTAAATTTGCACTTAGTAAAGTGTGGCCGCTACACTTCTACTCCTTACTGTTATCCTTCCTGTGATTGATCCCCTGATCCTTCTTTCAATCGACCAGTGCTTTTTGCGACTGATCAACCAACCCTTCCTGCGATTGACAGACAAATCCTTCTTTTGACCAATTCCTCCTTACTTCCTTTATTATTTTTGTGCGAATAATTTTTTGCAAAGTTATTTATCCTTTTCCATATAGTATAATACCTGGTTGACCCTGCCTGTTCCTGTCAGTAAACTGACTTTCAATTATCCTGCTCTCTGCAGCATCTGAATCTCCCTCTCTCCCCCTTCCTTCCTGTCATTTCCGTAGTCTGTGTGAAGCTGATCCTCTCCCCGCCCTCCACTCCTGAAACAAACTAACCGCAAAGGAATGTGAGACCCTCCCACTGGAGTCTCTCTGCTTGGGAGAAAGATTATATTGCTGAAAACAACAAAAAAAAAAAAAAAACGCTGCCCCACAAGAGAACCTTGGGAGTTTATTGTGGAGACTTTACAACCACTTTAAGCCTAAATGCCCAGGAGGCACTTACTAGCCTAGTAGAGTGCACCTTAAAGGATTAAGATTTCCTTAAAGGATAAGTTCACCTTCTGAAAAAATAAAATAAAAATACACATTTATTTCACAGGTAAAATAATGTGCATTTTTTTTTTTAAGGAGCCTGCTGAGCACTGCACCCGCTATCAGCAGATTGCGGATGCAATACTAGGGTTCTGCAGACTCTCAGAATATCTGTTTGCCTGTACCTCCGTAAGTAAACTTTGGATCAGGGTCATTTGGGTAGTTTATGTTGTCATTATGATTTAAAAAGTGTAAAACACAGTTGATAATAAATGACTTCAGCCAAAACATCATCATTCATATTCTCTGAAAAATGGCCAAGGAATCATAAATTTTGCCAGGGTATGTAAACTTATAAGCACAATTGTATATATCTTTTGTAGCCCCCATCGAATCCCAGAGTGCTGCTCAGGACCAAGGATGGGCTTGGGCCTGTTAATTGTGTGTGTGTATATGTATATATATGTATATATATATATATATGTGTGTATATGTGTGTATATATATAATATATGTATATATATATATATATATATATATATATATATATATATATTTTGTGGCCCCCAACAAATCCCAGAGCACCACTCAGGACTAAGGATGAGCTTGGCATGTTATTTGGATATCCAATATTTTTCGGCATATAACACGCACCTTCACTTCAAGAGGGATGTTTCAGGAAAAAAAAAAAAAGAACTGTGAAGCAAAATAAGGGTCAGTGCCCATCAGAGCAGCCTAATCAGTGCCCGAATGCAGCCTCGCCAGTGCCATGAATGCAGCCTCACCAGTGCCATGAATTCAGCCTCACCAGTGCCATCAGTACAGCCTGATCGATGCCCATCTGCAGCCTCGGAGGGGACACGGAGGGGGGTCAGGACGAACGCTGTCAGATATACAGGAGAATCTCCTGTTTACTCGGCGGCCTTTTTAATACATGATAGACAGAACAGTCGTTCAATGGCAGCCCAGGAGATGGGACTTCCTATTAGAGTCCGCCAAGTAAATAGGAAATTCTCCTGTATGTAATCTGTCGGCACTCGTTCCGACCCCTCCCTGTCCCCTCCGAGGCACAGATAAATCCAGGTATATATCTTTTGTGGCCCCCGCGGGTCTTGGGGATTCATTGGGGGCCACAAAAGATATATATATCCGAATTACCAGTGGGGCCGTTTTAAACTAACGCAGGCCGCAATTGGCCCACGGGCCAGACTTTGGACATGCCTGCTTTAGGAGCTTTTGGTCTTCTAAACAGGTTTTTACATGCCCAACAAGCCACAGGGGACCCCAGGAATCAGATACCCTATATGAGTGACCCCACGAATAATATAGTGTGCACATCTAAAATGTCCCTTTAGCTTCCTAAATGTAATAAATAAAATGATATAGGTTTGTTGAAAAAGTACCCATGCTTAGAGAATATGTGGGCATGTTTTTGATGCTTATCCAAGTGTTTGATAATATACGGTGTGATAAAGGCCTTCATACACCTTATTTTAGGTTATGTTAAGTGGCCCCTCCTGGGGAAATCTTTTCAACTTTACAAAAGGACTAACTCAATATCTTGTTTTCCATCTTCTGTATTATTGCAGGACTCGCCACCTTATGCTGGATGATTGTGTGTTGGGGTGGCACCTCCAACTGTCCCCTATCGGTAGGAGAATGCACAGCAGGGGTAAGAAGTTCAATGGGTCGGTAAGCCAAAATGATTGTCGTCGGCATAGAGGCCTATTTTATGGGACACGTGGGCGACAGTTACAAGCCTAAAAAATAGCATGGAAAAGAGGCCATGGATACCACATTTTTGAAGTACCAATTTCAAGTATTGCCAATGGACTCTGTCAAAGGCCTTCTCTGCATCTAGGGAGAACAGCAGAGAAGGCGTTTGGTGATGCTCCGCCGAGTGGTTAAGTTCACTGAACCTACGAGTTCCATCCAAGGTTTGGCGGTGTGGGATGAGGCCCACCTGATCAGGGTGAACGAGTGAAGGGATATAGGTCGCAAGGCGGGTAGCTAATAATTTGGCGTATCGCTTGAGGTCTGTGTTTAGGATGGATATGGGGCGATAGCTAGCATGGTCATGAGAAGGTTTGTGAATGGTTACTATAACGTCTTCCAGTGATTCTGAAAGGATCTATCCAATATTTACGAAATTGTTGAAGGCATTACATAAATGAGGTGTGATTTGGTCTGCGTAGGTTTTATCCTAGTCGTTAACGAAAACTTCCATCCCTGGGGCTTTATGGGAAGGGAGACCTTTGATGGCTTCAGTAATCTTTTTGCAGGAAAATGGTCGGGAGAGAGATTGGAGTTGCTCTGGGGAAATGGAAGGAAGTTGGAGGAGGAATAGGAAGGTTCGTATTTGTTGAGGGGTAGGCTCAAGCTCGGAGGCAGAGAGAGCTAGGTTATAGAGTTTGGAACAGAAGAAGCTAAAACAATCAGCAATGTCCTTCGGATTGGTTACCTTGTGTCTGTCAGTGAAGAGGAATGGGATTCCGCGCAGGATCTGCGCTTATAGAGTTGGGCTAGGAATTTACCACCCCTATTTCCCTGGGAATACCAGGTAAGGCGGAGGCATCTGAGGTAAAAGTTGTGTCCTCTTTGTAGGTAAGAGCAGAGGTCATTTCTTAAATAGTACATTTAAGTTCTTTAAATCTAAAGTAATTTAAATGTAAACTAAAGTTCTGTGGCAGTGAGTTGGGAGGGGTTAGGTTTAAGGATTCAAGTTTTTTGATGCTTTCTAGAAAGGAATCAATGGTGAGGTGTCGTTTTTTTCTTTTCCTGGGTGCCCAATTTTAAAAATATTCCTTGTATTGGAAGTGAAGAAGGCCTCCAAATGGACCTGTTTCTGAGTTTTCAGCGAGCCAAGGAGAGATGTATTGAGTTACCACATAGTATGATGGGGATAGTAGGGGTGGTAGTGATGGATAATAGTGCGTTGTTAACCCATGTAATAGTACCGATAGTGGAGGCTGAGATTTTTTTGTAGGAGGACCTTGGAGGTCAGACACAGTAAGAACTTTGGATATGTGAGGAGTAGTCCCTCTCAGTACCATGCTGGCATCTCCAGGGGTCATAGAGATATTCAAGGTAGATCAGGGAGGAGAGAGTTGTGGATTTCTTGCACTTAAGATTTGCAGAATCAAGTTGGTGATCTATGACTTCATTAAAGTCGCCGCAGATCACAATTTGACCTCTGGGATAGTGCTGTAACTTTTGTAGTAGGGATTTATAGAAAGGTCTCTGGTTAGTATTGGAGGCATATATGTTGACAATAGTGAGAGGGTGATTGTTGAATGAGGCAGATAATATGACCCCACCCCCTAGTTTTTTTTGTCAGCTCGTGCATGAAAGCAATGTGGGAGCATTAAGGTGATTTAGTTTCTAAAAAGTGTGTTTCCTTTACACAAAGGATATCTGCTTTTTGGGAGATCGCTTCATGCCATAGCAATGAGCGCTTGAAGGGACTGTTAAGACCCATGGCGTTCAGGGAGAAAATATTGAGAGACATTTGGGATAGACACTGAAGATGCTTATATGGTACTGAGGGGCATCCCCCAGCTCAAATAGGAACAAGGACAAGGAGGGGAGGGGAGAGGGGGGGGTAGTACAGTAGTACAATAGAACTTATGTGCGAGTATGAGCTGAGCGGAGGTCTCTGGGCTATAGAAAACTTTGCACAGATTTACAATAGAGACACAGACAATTAAAGAGGAGGTCCATCTAAAAAAAAAAAAAAATTTGTCGGCTGCCGAAGTCGATCAATCGCTCGGCTCTCGGCAGCTACCGCTGCCATCCTTGGTGAGGGAATCAGGAAGTGAAGCGTTGCGGCTTCACTTCCCGGTTCCCTACTGCTCATGCGCGAGTCGCGCTGCCCCTTCCTAACTGGTCCCCGCTATCTCCCGGGACCTGTGTGTTTCCCAGGAGACAGCGAGGGGGAGGGAAGGGGCATGACTTCCGCAGGAGTCTATTCCCGGAAGTGGGTGCAAATACCTGTATTATACAGGTATCTGCACCCCCCTCCCCCCTGAAAAATGCCATGTGACAGTGGAGGGGGGGGAGGGTTTCTGAAAAGCAGAGGTTCCATTTTTGTGTGAACCTCCGCTTTAAGTCAATGATAACTGTTAATGTTGATAACAAGGAGCACAGGTGTAGAACAAAGAGGTGTGCTTAGCACACAACAGTGGAGTGTGGAGAAAGAAAAACATAAATACAGTGAGTGCAGCACTAATATTGTAATATTGATGTAAAAATGATTATAATAACAATATGTGATCAAGAATTGAATAATCAATAGATAAGTGATAAATTCATTGAAAATTTTTTAATAAAAAAAAGATTTTCCCCCCCAAGAAAATAAAAAAATATTTAAAAAAGAGAAAAAAAAGAAAACTAAAGCAACGCCCCGTCCAAATATCCTCCTTCAGTATCCTCAAGAACTGCCAGAAGGCACTGAAAGATAAAATACACTGGCATAACTGTACACACCAATTGTGCAACAAAATAACCTGGATGGGAACCCAGGCTATCCTGGAAAACTCCTAAAAGAGTTACCGGTAAGCTTAACTCTGGTTTTCTCCTTTCGTCTTCCAGGACAACCTGCGAGATGAGCAAGAAATTTACCCTGCTAGGGCGGGACCACTGCCTGAAGGAATTTTCATCAAAAAATCAGCTCCTTACTGAAAAACGGGTCCAGGCTATAATGCTTTGCAAATGTGGAATAGCTGAACCACGTGGTCGCTCTGCAAATATCCTATGGAGTGGCACCGGCCCTATCCGCCCACAAAGCTGGTTGAATGTGCATTAACTAGGGGTGCTTGCATGCCTGCCAATCTGTATGCCTCTGTAATTGACATCCTAATCCACCTAGCAATGGCGGATTTAGATGCCTTATAACGCCTCTGTGCACGTGAAAAATTAATGAACAAGGATTCTGACTTCCTGAATTGCTTTCTGGCCTTGAGAAAAGCCAAAAGGCTTCTTCCAACATCCAAAAAACAAAATTTTCTTCCTCATCAATAGCTGGGGAGGAATAAAAGGTAGGACGCTATCCTGTGGTTTATGTGTTGTTGAAATTTTATTAAGTTGTATTTAATATGTATTGTCACAGTGTCTCCCAGTGTTAGTTCTCCTGCTGCCCGCTCTAAAGAGCAGACTGGGGCAGACTGATGCTGGTTGAGACCCGTTTTGATAGTGAAAAGCTTCCTGTAAGATGTAGAGAATTGTTTGCAGAGTGAGGATATGTCTGCCAGCGAAGGGCCCCTGTGCAATGCACAGACGATCGTCTGGGTGGAGTGTGTTCACTCTGCAAAGACATTATCGGTCATGGAGGGATGTACGCTCTTGTCTTTCTGTGTGTCTGATCAGCCATCATACACAGGGACAGACACACTGGGACCATTACGTGCCCCTGCAGATAATCTCCCATCAGTAGGAATGGTAGAATAATCTGGGTATATGTTGTTCTCTGAACAATGCAGAATAAGGATTCACGCCATTGGTAAAAGCGGGAGTCTTTGCGTCTGTTTGTTGGGCAGTGTTCATGATTTCTGATGCTCCAATATAATTACATGTGGCTTTGTCTAGCTTACAGGTACAAAGGGCAGAAAATCATAAACACTGCCTCTGTACAGACACGTCCCTAGTCATTGTTCATTGGCAGAGATTTGTATAACTCCTCGTTTGCCTGTGCTCGATTGGCTGATTGTGAAGCTACAAAGCTCTATTGTTAAGTACTATAAATAAACAAAAGACACAGGCTTTTGGAGACAAGTCTGCCTGTGGAGCTAAGGATGTGAGGATGGTGGTTATATCTGTTTTACTTGGGAAGATACTTGGGAAGATACGGGTGTACACAGATGCATTATACCAAAAGGTTGATAGGGCGCTTATTAGCGCAGGAGACATAAATTAAGCATAGCATATAGAAAAGAAAATTTGGGTCTATTTTAAGCAAAACCCTATCCTCAAGAATTAACATACACGGCTCTCCAATGAAGAGTGCTTGCAATTCACTCATCCTTCCTGCGGAGGTGATTGCAACCAAAAAACTGTTTTTAAGACTAGTCGCTTAATTGCTCATTTCTCCAGGGGTTCAAAGGTACTGCTCATTAGCGCCCTGAGGACCAAGGACAGGTGCCAGTGAGGACAGACCCGCACTCTCACCCACCTGGATCTGGAAAGGGCATTGAAAGCATTTGCTACGAATCAGTCCTGCTGCATGGAGACCTGAAAGAAGACACTAAGCGCCACGGTCTGTACCATTAGCGTGCTGACAGAAAGACCTAGCTCTGCTCCAGCCTGGAAAAAAATCGAAAATTGCCAGAATGTCTGGGTGCTCCTGGCCCTGTTCCCTTAAGCAGGAATTGAACCTCTTCCATATTTTAGTTTAAATGGCCCTAGTTACTGGTTTGCGGCAACTTAGTAGGGTCTTTATCACTCTCTCCGAGAACCCCTGAGACCTTAAGCGCTGTTCCTCAGAAACTACGCTGCTACTCTGAGGGTCGCTACTCAACACACTGACCCAATAGCCTACTTTCCCACAGTGGGGCAGCCCATGTCAGACGCAGTAATGGACATGTTGCTCTCTCTCTCCACTCTTCCCTCCAATCATACATGCTTACATGTTTTAAAAGATGCACAGATGAGGTTCAGGAATTGTGGGAGATTGTAAGTCACTTCTGTGGGAGCCTGCATGGAATTGCATAATGACATGGTGGATGCTCACGTGACTCACTCCGAGAGTATTGCATTGCTGAAATCAAAGGTGGCAGACCTGGAAGATCGATCCAGGCGTAGCAACTTGAAACTATGAGGTATCCCAGAATACGTGCTACCCTCCAAGCTTCCTCATTATGTATGCAATTCGTTTCAAGCCGCAGCACCAACACCATGATCCACAGACCTCACGATAGAGCACATTCACAGGATCCCCAAACCATCTTTGCTCCCTCAAAAGGTGCCCAGGAATGTCCTTCTACGGATGCACTACTATCAAGCAAAAAAGAGGCAATTCTCTCTGCATTCCGTAAAAAGACAACCTTCCTTCCCCAAACGGGCTGCATCCATCCAGGTGCTTCCTGACCTTTCTGCCCACACTCTACAGAGGAGGAAAAACCTAATGTCTATAACTAAAGCTCTGTGAAATCATGACATTGGATATCAAAGGAAATATCCTGCTACCCTTAAAATCACTCAAGATGGATCCACAACCACTATTAATACGATTAATAAAGCATTCTGTCTCCTTAAAGGAGAAATCCAGCCTGAGCTTTTTAGGCTGGGTGTACCCTCTGGGTCAAAGGAGTGCAATTCGTCACTGCTATCAGTCGAGGCAGCGTGTCATCCCGACTTCCCAGTCTGGATCCACCAGCTGCCTTTATTGATGACAGTCTCAGCGAGCTGCTGAGACAGCCTCGCCCCACTCTTCCACAGCTCAGCGCTCCAGTGAGCGTGGAGAAGCAGATAGGAGAGACGCTGAGAACCGAGCCATCGGCAATGTTCGTGGCTCGGTTCTCAGTGCAGAGATAGCAGGGGACAGCTGCAGCATCGGTCTGATGCTCCATCCACCAAGGTAACTATGAATAAAAAAAAAAAAACCCCATCCATCTCTTTTAACCACTTCAATACTGGGCACTTTCACCCCTCTCCTTCCCAGACCAATTTTCAGCTTTCAGTGCTGTCAAATTTTGAATGACAATTGCATGGTCATGTAACACTCTACCCAATTGACATTTTTATAATTTATTTTCACACAAATAGAGCTTTCTTTTGGTGGTATGTTATCACTCGTTCTGAGGGACATTTCTGAACGTCCACTCAGAACAAGGAAAGGACCACCCAGCCAAACGTTTATGTGCAGAGGTGGTTAAGGAATGGAATATCATTTCAGAAGATCCACCCCGTGCAAACCCCTCATGCTTTTCTAAGAGATCTTCTCAGAAAGATCTCTTTGATCTTGCAGGGGTTCTGTGGCTGATTGAGGTGGTAATTAGACCCACCTTGTGCCTTGTCTGCACTTTGATTAGCTTCGGGGGCTGGGTGGTATGTGTTCGGTTATGGAGGAGGGGGTGGCACCCTAACACTCTACGACGGCCCAATTCGAATCCCGGTCACGTCGTCGACACAGTGTTTCGTATCCTCGGCAAGTCAACTCCAGGTGTCACACACACATCACAAGCTTCCTGCAGCTCGGTCTGACCACTCATTGTTTCCAGTGGCACACAACTAGGCCACTCACGTTTTCTTGTCTGTCGTTCCTCCCTTAGGTCAGTCGTGTTCAGGTTGTTCCATCCTACACTGTGTTGGACATGCTTTCTCCAAAAAAAAATAAGACGAGCAAAAAAAAAAAAAAGAATAAATTATATATATATAAATATAAAATATGTTCTTCCAACAGGCACCATGCTTCTACGGCCCCCTCCCATGAGGTTCCTGCCACAAGCTCTCAGTTGCTGCTCATACCACTCATTGTCCATTTACAGGCACCACGAGCTTCCGCAAAACGGCCTCCCCCACGAGGTCCCCACCACAACCTCTCAGTTGCCACTTATACCACTCATTTGCCCATTCACACTTACATCTCATGCGACTCCTTAGGTCATAAATGCCGACGCCTATTCTCAGTGTCAGCTCATTTATTTACTTAAGTCTTCTTACATTTTCACCTCTCTTTGAGGCTACTTTGTTGCAACACGTGTTGCAAGCTCGTCTCCGGTGGCACTCAACCTGGCAACTCACGTTTTGTTGTCTGTCTTTCTCCATGGGTCAGCGAGGTCAGGTTGTTCCATCCTACACAAGGTTGGACGTTTGTCTCACAGGCAATATGACATACATACACACATGCAGGGCTTCGCATGCTTTTACCTAGGGGGGGGGGGGGGGGTTCGTCACGTTTTAGGGGAAGGGGGCAGGGTTAGGGCTCTCCTTCACGCCAGGTTAAACCTGGACCTCCATGTTACCTTTTTCAGGTTCCCGGTCGACAGATTAGTCTCGGCCACAACCAGCACCTCTATTATATCAGGGCATGAGTCAGTTGGGTAGTACTTTCAATGTAAGGGATATTTTCCCTGCCGGAAATGTAATGTGTGTTTGCACAATACCAGCGGCAGAAGAAAGAATGAAACTTTCCAGTCATCTACCACCTTACGGATCTATCCCATGCAGCGATTTACTACATGTGCGACTCGATACATTGTTTATCTAATAACATGTCCCTGCAAGAAGCAGTACATCGGGCGCACAATTAGGACATTCTCTATTCGGGTGAACGAACACATTAACAACATAAAAAAAGGCAAAACCAACCATAGTGTTCCCCGCCACTACCTAGAATGCCACGATCGCGATCCCATAGGAACGCAATTTCTGATTATTGATCAATTCGTTCCACACTGGAGAGGAGAATCCCGTGTGCGCGGCGTTTCGCGTCTTGAAACATATTGGATTTACGAGCTTCGCACTTACTCGCCATTTGGCCTAAATGTCGAGTGGGACATCAATTCTTTTATCAATCTGTCATAGATTCGATTTGTTTCAAACACATTTTCCATACTTATCCCTTATTCGCCATTGCTTCAGTCCTTACATTTATATCTCTTATGTGGTCCATTCAGGACACAATATGAGATATCATTTTATGCATGTTATACACAGTGTCGGGCAGTTTTTCTCCCACATTCATTCATTTAAAAAATATTTTTTAGGTTTATTTAGCCTTTTTACTATGCATTTTCCATGTAAAAGTTACAAATGCAGTGTACTCTACATACACAAGATGGTGCTCTTGTTCACCCTTCCTCTCTAGTTCCCCTCTATAGCTCTTTTTTTGTGTAGCCAATATGTCTCTCAACCACCAGATGTCGCTGTTTCCATCCTTCAGCCACACTAGAGAGAATATTTATGAAGGGACAATTATCTTTATATATTCATACATAATAGTTTTTAGAAATGTTATTTGTGCAATTGGGGTTTTTAGGCCATCTGCCCTTATTCATTTTTCTTCCAATCTGTGCCGATCTGCACTGTAGCCGTGTGATGCTATTCTCTATGCACCCGGCCTCCGTGTAGATCTCCTGCCTGGCCGGTCATGCGACTGGTCACATGATCGGAGTTTTTTCCTTCTCCCGATCTGAGTGTTCTTTTGGTTGCTGTGATACACGGCGTGCTTGACGCCGCCCCACAGCTCCACCTGACGGGTCACATGACCGGAAGCATCCTTACCCATGTTATTATGGGATTATAGAGGCATTGTGTGGCGCCAGCGCTGATCTATCTGAAGTTGGATGACACATTTCAATGCATAACCATGATTGGACATTTGTCATGTGCAACATTACTGGACACGTATGTTACATTACACCATTGGCTGTTCACAGTCACTATTATTTATGTCTAGCTATGTTAAGTCCACTGATTGGTTTAGAATATGGGCTGTCTATGTCTCCCTGATTGGATGAGGACTGAGGGTTCCATCCAGTGGTTGTACCTAACCTCTCATTGGCTTGTTTTTGGCGCCATTTTTAACATGTGCCTACCTCAACCTGTTTGGATGAGGTGTGTTTTGGTTTGCACCTATCATTTCGCCTTATCTAGCCATACAGGCCTATGATTGGTTACTTCGCACCCAGCAGGACCACATCCCTCATCACATGACCATCATTGGTCCTATCAGATGAGGCAACAATTATATCACATGGTAATGTTCTTTGATTGGATGATAATCATGTGGGGTATCTATATATATATGTGCAGTGTAGAGGAGTGGATATATGCCCCAGTTAAAGTCTTCTATAGACGAAACGCGTAGGGCCAGGTCATACCCATTCCCACACTGCTTTTTTAAACGTGATCACTTTTATATTATTTGTTTTTGTACTTGGTTTTTTTCAATAAAAACCTGTCCGTTTTGATCTACACCAGTGGAGTCCCCTCTTGGTTTTTTCCTTCTTGTTTTTCTCCCCACGATTTGAACATTTCTTGGAGAACATCCCGAGAGATCCTTGCTCTGTCACTAGTTGGTGTCCACCACTGGCCTATTCCATTTTGCCTACCGAGTGACCATCCAAGAGTCTCCGTCCTATCCATGAAGATCTGGAATCCATGCTAGCTGCCTTCCCTTTGACCCACTGTATCCTGTTGGCGAAGTCGTGAGTGGTTCCACAGAGTCTACTTGCCCGTCCTGGAACATCGAGGTCGTAGGCTGCCTAGAGCCCCTTTATGCCTGTTTGACTCCCTGTTGCTGACAGGGAGTCCACCTGTTCCGGTAAGCGTACATCCATTTTCCATTCTTCCACGAATGTGTGCACCAGAGGATTCAGTCTAGAAACATCCCGTCTTGGCGTCACTTACATTGTACTATTTTGGGACATTTCTTTGTTTTATCACAAACATCATTTGTACATGTCACTGTTCACGTCAAGTTCTTATATAATCATTTCCTTAATTACGATTGAGGAACCTTTTTTGGGTCTTTTTTGTTTATTATAATTAATATTTGTATTTATCTAAACATCTCTGATTTAGAAATATTTTCACAAACCACTATTGATGAATTTTTTGTTTGCCGAAGGGTATCTCTATTGTTCACCTTTCTAGCGCTGCACTCCCTTTTACACTACCTATTGAATATTTTGTCTTATTCTAGCGCAGCCGCTTTACCAGCATTTTGTCTGTATATTTGAGTTTAGCGCTATAATTCTTCCCACTTTTCACATAGTACACGGGACACTCTCCCACATCAACCTGGAGCACCCTTTATTCATCTCAATACCTCACATACACTAAATGGGCTGCCAGTCTGGCGCTTGGCTACGGTCACATTTTCTTTCTTACCCATTTCCTGAAGGACATCAAAATACGCAGACACGGTTGCTAAACAGTTGCTTGCTGACAGTGCAGGCATTAGCAGGCCAACCATACGTCATCTACTACAGAATGCAACATTCCTACTTGGGGCACAACCAGACTGCAGCTTCCCACCCCAGTACGCCCTGGGGCTCTGGTTCACAGGTTCGCATGACACTGACCAGACACCCAAGCTATCGTTTTTTTTGGCCAGTCACCACCTGGCTAACCTCGGTTGCCCTGCACTCTTGCGAGTTTTCTAAATTTCTACTTGTCAGCGTTAGCCGGAATGCATCGTATTCTTCACTACGCCTTTCGTTCCTTTTTCTGTTCTTCCTCCCACTTGCTTCGTACTTTTTCTTATGTACTCAGTCTCTCCTCCGCTGTTCTCATTTTCCAAAAAAACTCTTCTTAAACATACACCCCCCTTCTTTTCTCATTATAGCTGGAGTATGTCGCAGTCTAGCAGTGAAGACCTTGCCTCCGCACCTCTGTCAAGCACTGTGGGTTCAGAGCACTGTCAGTCCCTCAGGGGATGGACTATCCCCAAGCTCACAACAGAGCTGCGCCGTAGGGCCATTCCCTACCCCACCACAGCCAGGAAAGTCAAAATTATTCAGGCTGCTGTTCCCAATACCAGCAGCAGTTGCACCCGACACCCAGAAGGCATCCTTGCAGTCCATCTCCTCAGCTCTCTCCCAGCTGCACACCATGTTTGGCACGCTGACTCAAGAATTCTTTGACGTGCAGGCAAGAGTAGGCGTCCTAGAGGTGCGCTCAGCGTTGACCCCCCTAGACACGGTCGCAGCACCCATCTTGGCACTACCCGACAGGAGGGAAGGGATTTGTACCTCCATGCCGTGGTCGACTTAGGGTACAAATATGGAGGCTCTGCATTTTACAACTACCACTGCTGGTTCGCAGCCAGAGCCGCAGCCAAACTCGCCTGGATCCAAACTAGCATGAATTGGAGCATCGAGGACACAGAGTTGTTCTGCTGCCACTTTGCGGGTCTTCGTTCCTTGCTTTGCGCCGTTTGCCAGTACTCCACGCACAGGGAAAACTGGTGCTCTAACACGGACGTTCCTTGACCTTCTCCTCTACCTCTAGTGCCGCTCAAGTCATCCACACTCATCTACATGCAACATCCTCAGGTGGACAAGTTGGGACAGCCCGCCCAGTTACTAGGCAAGACGCCTATCTGCAATAACTTCAACTATGGCACATGCAGCTTCAACCAACGCCAACTGCTCCGCATTTGTGTCAACTGTCAGAGCTCATCCCAAGAGCACATGCACCCTCAAGTGTCCCATCTCACCCTGACTGAGCCGGGTGAACGTAGGATGGCTGGAGTTCCACCCTTCCTCTCACCTGTCATCTGCATACGCACTATTCCTATATTTATCTCTGAATTCCACACTGGTCTCATCACCCATAAGTGCAGGAACCCCACTCAGCCTCCACTGATGAGCAGGCTATTGACAATCTGTTGTCAATAGCCCCGGTCCAGCTCGGTCCTATTGGGCTTGTCAAGGGCAAATTCTCAAATAAATTACGTTTGGTATACGACTTTTACACGCCTCATTCCTCCCACATCCCCTTGTCTTAACGAAGAGTTCTCTCTCAAATATGCATCCTCTGACTTAGCTATACAGTCCATCATTAGCATAGGCACGGGCACATGGCTGTCCAAGGCAGACATTTTAGATGCTTTTAACCATTGAACCTTCCTTGTGGCATTGGCACGGCATCATATGGAGAGATTCATACTACTTTGCTACCAAACTGACCGGCTCAAAGAGCAGTCTGTGGCTCTTCGATACGTTCACACAGTCCCTCACCTGGATCCCAACTTACCAGGTGCAGTGCCAGAAAGTCATCCATTACCTGGACAACTTCCCGCTGATCGAACGGCCCGATGAGCCCCCCTCAGATTTAGAAAAATTAAGGGTAGTGTTTGGCAATCTCCACCTACCCATGGTGGAGCATAAAGTGGAAAGTCGCGTGCAGTCCATCACCTTCCTAGGAATCACCCTTGACATCTGCTTTGTGCAGGCCAGCCTACCCCCTGACAAGCTGTCCCAGATTAGGGCGGTCATTCACGCCTTCACCACCTCACGAAGTTGCACCAAGAGACAGCTGCAGTCCCTGTTACGCATGCTGAACTTTGCAGTGAGGATTGTCCCTCAGGGTTGTTCCTTCATTCCTTGCCTCCTGGTCTTCCTTTCCGACTCACAGGACCCCGAACAAACCATCAGGCTAGACCAGGAAGCTGCTGCAGATCTAGCAATTTGGGACAACTTCCTTGAGAACTGGAACGGCGTATCCATGTTCATCCCAGCAGCTTCAGCCTCCTCACCTCATATGGTAACAGATGCAGCAGCCTCCACAGGCTTCACTGCCATTTTTGGCACCCATTGGTTTGCAGGTCCATGGTCGCAGGAAATCCTCCTGGTCCCCGGGTTCAGCTAGACATCCTCATTGTTCAAGCTGTACCCTATCGTTGCGGCAGCTCAGGTCTGGGGACACACCTGGGTGCAGCAGACCATGGTCTTCTCCACTGACAACTTAGCCACGGCTGAGATTGTCAACAAAGGCAGGTCCAAATCCCTGGCCATCATGTCCTTCCTACGCAGGCTGTCACTTCACTACAATTACAATGTGAATTGCACTTACATACCTGGCAAGTGCAATCTCTCAGCAGACGCACTGTCCAACCTCATTTCCTGTCCCACCTTGGTCGCAGCTAACGATGGGCTAAGAGACCACCTTCAAAATGCTACGCTGTTCAAAAACTGGTCACGGTCACCCAACACGCTGAGGGCCTACCGCACCGCCTGGAAAGCCTATGGCAAATTCCTAGCCACATGCCATGGGGCGGGCACAGGTCACATCAAGCACGTCCGGGCCTTCGTGTCTTACTGCCACACTCATCTCCCACAATACATACCTAACTGGCATCACGCATTTCCTCTCCCTATAAGCCCCTGGGAAACCCTTGTTGTTCGTGAGCCATGCGGTCAAAGCCTTGCTGCGTGGCATCCAGAAACATCAGCCTGTTGCCAGTAGCAAACGCTTGCCCATATCAAGATCCCGTCCTGGGAGGTGAGTTCACTTACAGTGGCCCTGGTTGCCAGGTGCTATGCAGGTGTTATCTGGCCCGCCTTCAAGACCATTTTGTCCTACATCTGGCAGTGTCCAAAATTCATCAGTCCGGAACCGGGGTCAACATCAAATTCTTACAGACCCACAATGAATGGTGTCCAGTAGCGGTTCTGGACCAGTTATCACACCTGCCGAGCCAGTCTAGCTCCAGCTCATTGTTGCCTTTTCCTTGCAGCCTACTAACCAGTTTCTCAGATATGTTTGCATCTTCCTGGCTAATCTAGGCCTCAACCCTAACAAGCTTTCTGGGCACTCCTTCTGGATCTGGGTGGCCTCGGCCGCCTCCCGGCACGTTGTGCTGGGTCATGTCATCAGAAGATTAGGCAGATGGAAATCTATCTGCTTTACCCGGTACATTCTGAATCCCCAGGTTGAAATGTTGCAAACCTTCACCAAGCTTGCCCAATAAATGTCACGTATACCAATTAAACAGCTTTCCCTAGCCTGGTATTTTTGCCCTTTTCGGCTTACCAACCAGCTGACCAGGAAACACCTCAGGTCTATGTTATGTTGTGAGTCTTGTGGCATCTTTATGTGGTTTCACGTCTATCTTGGTTGGAGGGCTCTGACATATTTAATTTGCCTATCCTAGATATTGAAAACCCTCCCCACTTTCTTCTGCAGAAAAAAGAGAAAAAAAAAGAAGCATCTACATGTACATACACAAATGTGCGCACATACTGTACCTACTACAATAAACTGCCTATAGTGCAGAGATTGTATCAATCAATATAAATTTATATGACAACATATAAGAATAATGTACTAACAATTTTTATTGTACTGACTAATGATATAAAATCCAGTTGCTCACCTGAGGAAGGAGAGAATGAGTATGCCCCAGAACAACTGGTACATCAAAATAAGGAAGGGACCCTCCTGATGGGAGGGGACCTAAATATGGCATTAGACCCCATACTCGATGTATCAAAAGGGGTATCTCATTTATCATATTCAAAATTGCGTAGAGTCAAGAGACTTCTACAAGATTTACAACTAGTTAATAGCTGGAGAACTCTCTACGTACATGAGCGAGACTATACTTTTTTTCAGCGAGACAGAAGACATATAGTAGAATTGACTGTTTTTGTGCCTCAGAATGTCTTGACATCTCTAGTGGAGGCTTTGTTGGGCTCATTCACTTTATCGGACCATGCACCAACTGTGTTTTAGAGTCTTTTTTTCAGTTAACGAGGGAGGGGATGTCACTCCATTTTGTGTATGGGAAGCGCATAAGTGTGCTATTAGGGGTACCCTCATATCTATAGGATTTGTTGTGGAAAATTTTATGAAGATGTATTTTAAATGTATTGTCCGTTAGGTTGTTGAAAACTTCCTGGGATTAGAGAGAGGTGTTTGCAGAGTGGGGGTATGTCCGCCACCGAAAGGGCCCCTGTGCATTGCACAGACGATCGTCTGAGGGGATATGTTTTCTCTGCAAGGATCGGTTATGGGCTGATGTACGCTCATTGTCTCTGCTGTGTCTGATCAGCACATGTCGAGATTCGCATTGTCCACCTACAAGGAAGGGTAGCATAATCCAGGTATGTATTGTTCTCTGGAACAATGCATAATGCAATTCCTATCAGCGGAATTGTAGTCATCGTTCATTGGTTTTGTATGGTTTGCGTCATTGAAAGCATTTAGTCGGTTTGCACATGTCGGTTTGCTCGTCTATTTGAATGTATACATGTCTGTGATTGGTTCTTTTGAAGGAATACAAATGTCTGATTGGCGTCAGTGTTTTTACCCCTTTTGTTGCCCAGATCATAGGTTCTGGAAATCCATAGAAATTAGATAGTCTTCTATTCATCCATAATGGGGTGGATGGGGATAAACCTTGGTAGCTAGGGGATGCTAGTTTCGTTGCCATTTCCCAAGCCCTGATGGTGGCTGTCATGGTCAGGGTGATAGGTAAATCAGAGTTGGTGCCTATGAATAGCGCCAGGTGAGCAGCTTCCAACACTGTGGCTGCGTCACCATCGTCCGAGATTAGCCACCTTCTAGCAAACACCATCTGGCTCGCAAGATATTTGAGCCAGTCCAGCAAAGCCAGCCCCCCCTGTTCGCTTGGTTCTTGCAGTACTTTTATTCCTATCCTGGGTGGTTTCGGTGCCCACTACACCCTCTAATTGTTTAAAAAATGATTTTGGTATCCATACTGGTGCATGCTATAAGAAATAGAGGATTACTGGAAGCATTTTCATTTTAAGCAAGCTGATTCTGCCTATGAGCGATAATGGCAGCTTAATCCATGCTTGTGTTTTTTGCTTGAGAAGTGCTATCAGGGGAATACGATTTTGCGTCATGTAGTCCTGTACTTTTGGGGTGATCTTTACTCCTAAATATTTTATGGAGTCCACCCACTGCAGTGGTAGGTTTGAGTCCGGAAAAAGTGGTAAATTTGTCTAAGATTGCTAACACCGCCCTCAGTGATTCCTCCGGGTCATTGTGAAACAGGAGCATGTCGTCTGCATAAAGAGCTAGGGTTTCCTGTATAGTTCCCACCCTTATAGCCTGCACCTCCTCCGTGGACCTCAGTGCGGTGGCCAGGGGCTCCATTGCTAAGGCAAATAAAAAGGGAGACAATGGGCAACCCTGTCTGGTGCCCCTGCCCACCGCGAAGAAATTAGATATCTTGGTACCCAGTCTGATGGCCACCTTGGGTTTCTTGTATAGCATAGATACCCATTTACAAAATTGGGGTCCGAAACCCATGGCCTCTAATACCTTAAGCATATATTCCCAATCTACAGAATCAAATGCTTTTTCTATGTCTATGGATACTATTATTCTGCTGTTTGAATCATTGGGTGGCAATTGCAAATGTGTAAAAAGTCTTCTCAAATTCGTGTCAGTGGATTTTCCAGGCATGAACCCCGTTTGGTCTATGTTAACTATTGATGGGATGACTTTTGCTAGTCTGGTTGCTAAAATTTTGGTTAGTATCTTGAGGTCCGTATTTAGAAGGAGCGATGGGCCTGTACGATGCGCATTGTCGGGTCTTTCCCTGGTTTTAGTAGCAGTATCATGTATGCTTCCAACATAGAGTTTGGTAGGGTGGTGTTATCTATGCAATGTTCAAGTAGCCAGTTGAACCGCGGGGCAATTCGTTCCAAATTAGTCTTATAGAATTCTATGGGAAACCCGTCAGGGCCTGGGGCCTTGTTAGGGGGGAATGCATAAATTGCAGTCTGGATCTCTTTAAGCGATATTTTTGCTTCGAGAGTCTTGCAGTTGACATGGACATTCGTTGTACTGTTCATTTAAGTACAAGAGACTCCATTTTGTTCTCACTGCTGAAATGTGTTCTGTAACCTTCACCTAACACACAGACACGTCTCCTCTAGAAACTCTCTACTCTCCCCCCCCCTATCCATGTTTTACTTTTGCAATTGTTCTATTCGCTAGATTTTAATAATATATTTCTATTTGTTTAGCTTTTAATAACGTATTTCTATTTGTTCGGTTTTAATAACATCTCACACCACCCCTTTCTTATCTGTGTATAAAATAACATGTAATAATAAATTTCGTCAGAACGGACATTTTAAACACAGTGATTGATTCCTGTGAATCTGTTCCTGCAGCTGCAGTATTAACTTTTATTTTAGAGTCCCAATCAGAAATTAGTCATAACAGTTTTGGCGAGCCAGCCAGGAGCTGACATTTTGAACCAAATTTTAGCAAACATAGACTACACTCCTACAGGAGTCCAAGTGGTCAGTAGTCTGTCAGGAGAAGTTTTAAATTCTCCTGACAGACTACTGACCACTTGGACTCCTGTAGGAGTGTAGTCTATGTTTGCTAAAACTGGGTACAAACTCCTGGGTAGACACCACCTGTTGTCAGCGTTCCACAGGCCCTGCTGATTTTGGGTAGCATTACATTTTATCCACTTATCCTTCTCTTCATCAGGGGCCTGGTTCTGCAACTGAATTAGATTCGATGGAGCAAAAAGAGCAGACTGGTACTTGTCAAATCTACTGGCAGACACATGTCTGGTATTTACTTGATTCATGATTTCCTGTCCTGCATGTGGTACATACAGGATCAGAGCAGAATCTAGTACAAGCTCAGTTACTTTGTCTAGCAGCAAAATGCAGGCTGCTATGGCTCGCATACAACTGGGGGAGCCTTTGATGACGGGGTCTAATGAGGCCGATACATACATCACAGGCCTCTGTTTGTCTCCATGTAGCTGGGTGAGTACACCTGCAGCAAATCCATTGACTTCATGACAGAACAATGAGAAAGTTTTAGTATAGTCAGGAAGTCCAATGGCGGGAGCTTCAGACAAAATTTTAATAAGCTCCTTCATCTGCAATTCATTTTCCCATGTGAGGTTGAAAGGATTTCTAGTGGTAGCCTCATATAGAGGAGCCAAAAGTTCTGATGCATTCGGAATCCAGTCCCTACAATATCCCACTAACCCCAGGAAGGCACGTAGTTGCCGTACATTTCTTGGCTTTTCAAATTTTTGTAGAGTTTTAACTCGATCCGGGGTTAGGTGACGGATTCCATGTGAAATGCAGTGACCCAGGAAGATCACTTTCTCTTGGCAGTATTGTAGCTTATCTTTACTAACTTTGTTGTTACTGTTATAGAGAAACATGAGAAGGCTTACTGTTTCTTTGCTACAAATGTCCCTTGTATCAGAGCAAATAAGCAAATCGTCTATGTACTGAAGCAAAACTGTGTTTGGGTGTGAGGGGGACCATTGGTCCAATACTTGCTTTAACGCATTATTAAATTCAGAGGGGCTACTCACACAGCCTTGGGGCAATCTTGTCCATGCTAACTTTTGGGCATCATGGGTAAATGAAAAAAGGTGCCAGCAATCTGGGTGCAGGGGCACCGAAAAGAAAGCATTTGCAAGATCAATCACTGTAAAGTAGGTGCTGGAGGCAGGTATTCCACTTAGTAAAGTGTGGGGGTTGGGCACGATCGGGGTATCTGCCTCAATTATATTGTTAATGGCTCTCAAATCATGCACCATGCGGTATGTCACCTGCCCACCCTTCTTGTTTGGCTTCTTTGCAATTGGGAACAGGGGTGTGTTGACTTGGGACTTAATTGGTACAACAACCCGTGCTGCTTTCAGTTGAGTGATTTGATCCTTTGTCCCCTCAGTCTGAGCAATACTCAGTGGGTACTGTTTAATCTGTGGGAGATGGGATCCTGGTTTTATTTTTATCATGACTGGGGTGCAATCCAGCAGACCTACATCATATTTGCTGGTGGCCCATAATTCAGTGGGAATCACTTTCAATTCTGGTGGAAATGGCGGAGTGGAGTCTTGGATTAAAAATACTCCACAGGCAGAATTTAAAACTTCTCCTGACAGACTACTGACCACTTGGACTCCTGTAGGAGTGTAGTCTATGTTTGCTAAAATTTGGTTCAAAATGTCAGCTCCCAGAAGATTGGTAGGAACTGTGTCTGAAACTAACACTTTAGTGACAATTTCTGTTTGCTGTCCTAGCCTGAGTTTAAGTGGCTTGGACTCGACCAAATCAGTAGAGGTCCCAGTTAGGCCAACACCAGAGATAACATTTGTAGATAATAATCCTGGAGGTAAGTCCTCTATATTAAAAACACTTCGGCTTGCACCAGTATCTATTAAACAGGTTAATTCTGTTTCTCCTCCAGGATAGGGGAGTTCTTGTAAAAATACTTTTACTCTGGTCTCGGGACCATTGTCTCCTCTATTTAACATGATTGATACTGGTATGCCATTTTCCTATGCCTGATCCACTGCTTTTGTACTGGGATCAGCATGAGGTGCTTCTAAGCTCTTTTCTAGTCTACGGTCAGGAAGATGGCAGAATTTAGCTATGTGTCCTTCCCCATCACAATTGTAGCATATGATTGGTCCCCGATCGCCATGATTTCTGAAATTGCCTTTGCCTCTTCCTCTTCCTTTTCCTCTCTGCTTCCCCATGTACATAACCTTGGGTTTGCTCTCTTTTTGGTTAATCCTGTTTTCTATGGATAACAGGATAGGCAGGACATCTCGAATAGACATATTGCCTGCCTCAGGCCTTGCTGTGAACAACTTCTCTTTCAACTGGGGTATTAAACCATCAAGAAACCTTGGTTTCACCAGTTGCGTAGATGGACTTGCAGTTTCTCCCACCTTCTCTCTTCATCTTGCTGCCACAATTTGGAAATTATGGTTTGCCCTGGAAGTTCAGACTCTATCTCTCTTTCTCTGGCCAAAGCCTTAAGTTCAGAGAGATCTAGTTTTGCATATGTGCCTTTTGATTTATGCCAATCATCCGTCTCTAGGATATGAGCCAAATCCCTCTTTGTAGGTTGATATGGAGCTGTTAAACCTCTGCTCTCTACTATATTGCCCAGCTCATCTTTTGTGTGTTCCATGTAATCTAATTCTTTTGCTTTTGTTCTTGGACCCCTTAAAGCCAAACTGGCAGCCACATAAGGTGGGGGGTCCTCTTCTACAGAGTCTTCTGGCCAAACGTAGTAAATTTGGGCAGTACTTTTATTAAACATCTCCGTCAAGCCAGTTTGATTTGCTACTTTAGCTTCTGTCTCCCATGGCTCCCCCAGTTGTATGCGAGCCATAGCAGCCTGCATTTTGCTGCTAGACAAAGTAACTGAGCTTGTACTAGATTCTGCTCTGATCCTGTATGTACCACATGCAGTACAGGAAATCATGAATCAAGTAAATACCAGACATGTGTCTGCCAGTAGATTTGACAAGTACCAGTCTGCTCTTTTTGCTCCATCGAATTTGACAATCAAACGATGTGTTACTTTAAATCCGGCAACTCTTCTTCCTATAATTGATGAGGAAGATGCAACAAATGGTACTGATGTAGAACCCGAGAGTTTCTCTCATGATTGTATGGCTCTGATGGAGGTAGAAAGGGCCTCTGTCACACCAGCAAAAGATGAGCCTTTATCAGATTGTGACATACCCCAGATGTCAGCACAGGAAGCGGAGTTGTGTGCTGTAGTCAAAGCATGTCATCTCCTAGAGAATCAAAGGGGAAACATTTACACTGACAGCAGATATGCATTTGGAATAGCTCACGATTTTGGGCCTATCTGGAAAGCACGGAATTTTCTGACTAGTGCAGGGAAGCCAGTGAGACATGCAAAACTCATAGAGCGGCTATTTGAGGCCTTTCAGAAACCAGCAGAAGTTGCCATCTTGAAGGTAAAAGGGCATGCAAGGGGAAATGACATGACAGCTAGAGGAAATGCTTTGGCGGACCAAGCGGCAAAGGGTGCTGCCCTTATGGCATTTGGAGTCACACCCACTGTAGGGGTCGCCCAGGTAGCGGGGTCAGATTCCCCTCATCAAGAGCAGTGGGATGTAGAAACTCTAATTCAGTTGCAGAACCAGGCCCCTGATGAAGAGAAGGATAAGTGGATAAAATGTAATGCTACCCAAAATCAGCAGGGCCTGTGGAACGCTGACAACAGGTGGTGTCTACCCAGGAGTTTGTACCCAGTTTTAGCACAACTTGCACATGGCGTCAGTCATCTTGCTAAGGGCGCGATGGTGGCACTTACTGACTGCTATTGGATAGCACCTGGATTTAGTGCATTTGCAGCCAGGTTTTGTGCTTCATGTCTCACTTGTGCTCTGCACAATGCAGGAAGGCCTGTCCATGTTCCCCAAAGGCATTCTCCTAAGCCAGATTTCCCTTTCCAAAGAATTCAAATAGACTACATTCAGATGCCCAGAATAGGCACCTATGAGTTCGCTTTAGTTTGCATTGACATGTTTTCGAGCTGGCCTGAATGCTGGCCAGTAGCCAAAGCAAATACAAAAACAACAGCAAAGAAAATTTTGAATGAAATAGTTTGTAGATATGGGGTTCCTGAAGCTATTGAGAGTGACAGAGGAACCCATTTTACTGGGGAAGTAATGAAAGAGGTAATGGAAGCCCTTCACATACAGCAGGCTTTCCATAGACCTTATCATCCACAAAGTAGTGGTAAAGTTGAGAGACTTAATGGAATTTTGAAAAACAGATGTGCAAAAATTAAAGCAGATACGGGAAAAGGATGGGTGGAAGCTTTGCCATTAGCCCTATATTCTGTACGAACTACCCCTAAACAACCACATGGGCTGTCCCCCTATGAGATTTTATTTGGAGGGCCACCCAAAACAAGGCTATATTTTTCCCAACAGTTGCAGGCTTCTCACTCTAGTCTGTTAGAATATGTTCAGATTTTGCAAATAACATTGAATAAAATACATGAAGGTGTTTATAAATCTATCCCCGACCCAGATTCTGTTTCAGGTATTCACAGAATCCAGCCAGGTGACTGGGTAGTGGTCAAGCGACACGTCAGAAAGCCACTAGAACCAAAATTTGACGGACCACATTTGGTGCTTTTGACGACCGGTTCCGCTGTCAAGTTGGAAGGAAAGCCTACCTGGATTCACGCCAGTCACTGCAAGAAAATCCTGAAGTGATGATATCCTTTAAAAAAATTATGATAATGTTTCTTTTCTTTTTGTTGTTTGTGAGAACTGAGACATGGGAAAATAACCCTTTCATCCAAATGTTAAAATTGTATGCAACCCATAGCAACGCTAGTAACTGCTGGGTGTGTTCTCACCTAAATCCCCAAACAGGAACAATACCCATGATAGCAGTGCCTCTCAAATTCACTGATCTAAACAGGACCAGAATAAATGGCTCATACATGGTCTCCACAGCTAATGAGCACAGATCAGTGACTTTGATGGTTTCAAAACAGATAGGCACTCCACAGATTTGTTTAAACATTACATGCCCATTTAAAACTAAATGTACACGGTTGGGCAATTCAGATTGCACCAGAGCAAAAATTACAGTTTATGGAGGAAACTATGGTCAATATTATCATATCCCAGATCCAGAACTAAATAGAACCCTTTATAGTACAAATTGCTCACAGTTCCCAATATGTCAAAATATCGGTTACCTGGGGTTCCAGGTTATTGCTTCCAGTTATTTAGAAGCAGGCATACCATCCATACGTAGAGGGTTATATTATATATGTGGAAATAAAGCTTACGCCTGGCTTCCTGCTAATGTTACAGGTACATGTTATATTGGGAAGTTAGCACCTGCTTTGGCTGTTCGCAAAGATACAGTGCGTCCAGATCAAAGTCCAGAATACCCTTTAGTGTTCAAAAGAGAGCTGTTCACTGAAGGTGACATGGCATGGTCATGGTTCCCTTCCTGGACAGGATGGGGAATTGAAGCAATGAAAAGAATAAATAATTACACTAGAATTGTAGATGAAATTATTAACCTTACAACCACTGATATAGGTTTATTAAGTGAAGAAATGGCTCAGATTAAAAAAGTAGTATTAGAGCACAGATTAACTCTAAATTATCTCACTGCAGCTCAAGGTGGGATGTGTAAGTTGTTTCGCACTGACTGTTGTATATACATTTCTGATAATGAGGACATTATTAAAGGGCATCTTGCTAAGATAAGAGAACTACAGAATAAGGCCAGAGATATTGCTAAAGATGGATGGAACCCCTTTAAGGGTTTAGGAGGTGTTGGTGATTTTTTATATAGCATAGCAACATGGTTACAGAAACTAGGCGCTTACATTGTGATGTTCCTATTTCTCATATTTGTCATTTACTTCCTCATCAGGCTGTGCCTCTGTGTGACTACCCGCTGTATCAACAAATTGTCCACCAGCCCTGATGAACCCGTTGTTATGAGAAAGCTAGGAGAGAACTGAACAGGACGCCGCCTCTCTGCGCCAATGTAACAGGAGTTACCAGCAATCGGCTGAATGTAACGCGGAGAATAATGGTGTCAAATAAACAAAAGGGAGGAAATGACATGGACATTCGTTGTACTGTTCATTTAAGCACAAGAGACTCCATTTTGTTCTCACTGCTGAAATGTGTTCTGTAACCTTCACCTAACACACAGACACGTCTCCTCTAGAAACTCTCTACTCTCCCCCCCCCTATCCATGTTTTACTTTTGCAATTGTTCTATTCGCTAGATTTTAATAATATATTTCTATTTGTTTAGCTTTTAATAACGTATTTCTATTTGTTCGGTTTTAATAACATCTCACACCACCCCTTTCTTATCTGTGTATAAAATAACATGTAATAATAAATTTCGTCAGAACGGACATTTTAAACACAGTGATTGATTCCTGTGAATCTGTTCCTGCAGCTGCAGTATTAACTTTTATTTTAGAGTCCCAATCAGAAATTAGTCATAACACAGTCTTCCTCCGTCAGTCTCGGAATGGGTAACTCCTCCAGTAGGGAGTCCAAAGCCTTAGTGTCATACCTTGGAATGGGCGAGTATAGTGTTGAGAAAAAACCTAGTTAGACTTACCGGTGACGGTATTTCTAAGAGCCTTTCAGGACAACCCTGGAGAGAGCGCAGCTCCGTCCACTTTGAGGAAACACTTGCAAATTTATTTAAAGCTCCTCTTCTTCCACCATGGCCTCTGTTATTGTTACCTCTGGCATACTGGAAGATAAGGCACAGAGAACACACACAAACCATGACAGATACTTGTATCATCTCTAAACACAGAAAACACAAGGGAGGGAACTAGGAGTTGTCCTGAAAGGCTCTCAGAAATACCGTCACCGGCAAGTCTAACTAGGTTTTTCTCCAGTCGCCTTTCAGGACAACCCTGGAGAGGATAAACGAGAAGCTTACCCTAGGGTGGGACCACTGCCTGCAGTACCTTCCTGCAGAAGGCTTGATCCGCAGCTGACAGTAAGTCCAGCCTGTAGTGCCGAAGGAAAGTTAAGTAACTTGACCACGTGGCCGCCTTACAGATCTGGTCAGGCGTAGCACCGGCCCTCTTGGCCCAAGACACTGCTGTTGCCCTAGTGGAGTGGGCAGCAATTCCGGAGGGAGGAGATTCTCCTCTAGCTTTGTAGGCCTCCGAAATTGCCTCTCTAAGCCACCTACCTAGAGTGCTTTTAGAGGCCTTTTCCCCTTTCCTAGGACCTGAAAAGACTACAAACATAGCATTCATCTTTCTGAATTCCCTGGTAACTGTCAGGAATTGGAGAAGGCACCTCCTTACGTCCAGGGTATGAAAGGCCTCCTCCCCTGTGTTGGCGAGATTGGAGGAAAAGGTGGGCAACTCTATCTGTTGGGAATGGTGAAAGTCTGAGGAGACCTTGGGAGGAAAAGCTGGGTCTGTCTGCAGAACTACCCGATCAGGAAAAATTTTAAGAAAAGACTCTGACTGCCAGTGCCTGTAACTCACTCACCCGTCTAGCCGACGTAATGGCTACTAAGAAAATAGTTTTTAAAATTAAATTTTTTAAACTAGATTCCTTAAGAGGTTCAAACGGAGCTCCCGTTAAACCTTGTAAAACAATTGATAAATCCCAACTGGGAAAACTAAGGGGAACTGGCCTATTCCGTGCCATTGCCCTGAAGAACCTAGAAATTAAAGTTTCCCTGGAAAGGTTTTTTTTCTAAATAAACTGAAAGAGCATCAAGGTGCGTTTCCTGGAAGAAAATTATGTGTGGTTTCGACTGTTTCAGATATTGGAATACCGAGGCCTTCTTAAACTTGTGATTCAGGCCTCTGACATTCCAAGATATTATGTTCAGTCTATCCACCATTGTCACTTACAATTACATACATATTTAGCCTAGATATACATGAACCCACACGTGGAACCATTTTCCAATCTATCTTGTCAATCTTTGCTATCAATGAGTGTTTCCTTACCGGGAGTCCTCCCTTTTCTGTAGATTTCTGAGCTGTGACAAAACCAACTACCCCCCCTGCTATTATACCAGTAACCTTCTTAAAACCAAAAAAAGAGTCCCGATATGTAGCTTTTTTCCCAAAAACAAAGCTGCAAAAACTTGCGGTGGGATCCAACCGCTGCAATCTAATGTCCGGCATATTCTTTTCTGGTGTTTCTCATCCACTTGTTGCTCCATTTAACAAAGTTAGCTTTTGGAGTTCTAATGCGCCAAGAAAAATATTTGCAGTACCTTTTTTAATAGGAAACAAATGAAGAAAATTAGGAGAAATATTTAACACCCCCCCCCCCCCCCAAAAGATGGAAAAGAGAGCAGATATGACTCGGGGACCCCCACCCCTTGCCCTGTTGTAAGCAATTGGGGTGCAGAAAAATCAGGGCGTCCATTTGCCACGAACACACCCATATGTGAGCCTTATCAAGTGCCCATTTATCAAAAAAACTAGAAAAAGAAAATGGGAGAAAAAACAAAAAATGGGGAAAATCAAAAAATGGGGAAGAACAGTCATGCTGAGCATTGGCCAAGGCAAAACACAGACTCCTGTCTCATACAATACCATCCCCTCTCAGGATTTTCTGCAGCTGACAGTTGCCTTCTGACAGCTTCCGTCTCGGTCCCTTGTGTTTACTGTCATTGCCAAGGATCAGCCAAGGATGTCTTCCACTATACTGTTCTCCCAACTTCAGGTTAATACACTGCTTCAGTGTGTCACATGTCATGTGGAAGTTTTAATATTCACTGTCTTCTGAAAGGCAGCTAAACTGGAACCATGCAACAGGCACAACTGAGTTCAATGGGTCGTGGGCTGGCAGCCCTGTGAGCGTACTTCTCTGTGTTCATGAGAGCTCCTTGTCCATCCAGTCACATGCCTTTGCAGGGTTGTCAAAGAAAAGCACACTGCCCTTGTATTGAATTCTGAGGCGACTTGGGTACAGCATACTATACTGCATCTCTTTTGCACGGAGCCTCTTGCGGACATCATTGAAAGAACGGCGTTGTTGTGTGGCCGCCGAAAAGTCAGGAAACAGCATCAGTCTGGCGTTTTCATACTTTAAGTCCTGCTCCCTTCTGGATTTGGCCAGGATCATGTCCCTATCTCTGTAGTTCAGGAACCTTACGAGGAACGGTCTTGGAAAAGCTCCCGGAGGTCTACGGCCTGCAGGGACCTTGTGGGCCCTTTCCACAACATAAGTGGGGGGTAAATCTCTCAGGGAGAGCAGTGTTTTAAACAGAGTCTCTGCAAATACAACTGGTTTGTCCCCTTCCGATCCTTCAGGCAGGCCCACCACCCTTATGTTGTTCCTCCTTTGGCGGTCTTCCGCGTCGTCGGCCCTGCGCTGAAGGGACCGCACCATGTCACGGAGCTCAGCTATGTGGTGTTCCTGAGAATGTGAGGTGTCTTCCACTCCGGAGACCCGTTCCTCAACTGTAGTGAGCCTGCCCCTGATTTTGTCAAGATCGTGTCTGATCAGTGTGCATTCTGAATAAGTGCAGACTTACTGGCATTTATGGCTTCTAGTATGGGCCTGGTGATCGCCTCAGTGTCCACCGCTATTTGCTGCTCCTCCATTTGCTCAATTTCCACACTCTCCTCATCTGCAGCTCCCTGCAGCGCCATTTTATCTGGCTTCTGTGTGGCGTGCTGTTCAGTTTTCTGAGCAGGCAAGATGGCGGGGGCGGGGCCTCGGTCCGGCTTCCTCATGGAGCGAGTTTGGCGTTGTTCTTTTGGGGGTTTCTGCTGCTTTTTTGAGGCAGACGAATGCATGGCTAGAGTCCTCTCACCTTCCCCCAGACTCTGGTGTCACTTTTAGCCGCATTATTCCACTCCAAAATCACGGATTTAGTCAGGATGTGCGGAGCTGTGGAGAAAAGCCTGTTGCCTCGATCACATCCGGTCACACCCCTAGATTGGACATATTTAAAAGCTATGCTACAACATATAGGAATGAGAAAGGGGATGCTGAATTGGATCACAAGTTTATACTCTGACCCGAAAGCAAAGGTCAAGATAAATGATATAATCTCCGAGCCCTTCTCCATATGCAATGGAACGCGTCAGGGTGCCCACTCTCGCCCATTATTTTTATACTTACATTGGATCCCTTTCTAAGAACTATAAGGGCTAATATAGATATTAGGGGTATCTCAATAAAGGGAGAAGAACAGGAATTGGCCGCATATGTGGATGATTTGATATTTTTTGTAACAGCTCCAGATATATCTTTCCCATTCTTATTACTGGAGTTGCGCACGTACGAGGTCTGTCCAATTTTAAGGTAAATTATAGTAAATCAGAAGCAATGGGAGTCGAGATGAAGGCAACCTTGCGACATCAGTAAACTTCTCATTTCGCCTTTAAATGGACAGGCTCACATATATGCTACTTAGGGACTAAGATACCTACCAATTTAAATAGGGTGTTCGAACTTAATTGTGCGCCCTTGGCTGTGATCTCTTCCTCAAGTTTTACCCATTGTTTACAATCCTCATTTTGGAACCAATCCACGATCCTTGTTATTAAGGCCGCTTTCAAGTATATATCTGGGAGGGCCAGACCCCCGTCTTCCTTTGGGTGGGTTAGCGTAGCTCTACTTATTCTTGTAGGTTTTCCCACCCATATAAAGCTCCCTATTGCTTTTCGTAGTTGATTTAAAATACTTATTGAGGGAAATATTGGTATGGTTTGAAATATATACAGGATCTTAGGTAGTATATCCATTTGTATTATGTTTATCCTCCCTATCCATGAAAAGATCCCTTTTTCATATCGTTGAAGTGTCTATTATTTTATGTGTAATTGGGAGATAATTAAGCTCGTAAAGTTTGTCCAGATCTTTAGGGATATATATTCCTAGGTATTTGAGTGCAATGGCTTGCCATTTATTTGTTTTAAACATTTTTTTATTGAAAAGATTTTTTTACACATACATAAAGAGAAAAAACTAACAAAAATGATCATTTTACATTTTTACAAGATCCCGTACATGTCCATATATACACACACATATATGGAACTTGTACATACATAATTACATAACAAATAGACAGAAAAAAAAAAAAAAAAACACAATCTCCGTATATTTTTCCCTCTTTCCCCCCTTTGTGAAGATGATATAGAAGGGGATACTATCCACCTCCTACTGTGATATTATGTGGGAATAAATCCCTATATCTATTTTAGTGATTCTCTAAGTGATCCTTATTCCAAAAAAAAAACACTTAGTGAAAAGGGTATAGAAGGGGATGCCGCCACCTCCTACTTGTATTATTATGTGAGGTAAGGCCCTACGTCTATTTTAGTGACCTTGTTCCAAAAGTGCAAAAAAAGGAAGTGAAAAAAGTGTGGAAGGGGGCACTGCCTGCTTCCTACATGTAGTATTGTGTGGCAGTAAGCCCCTACATTTATTTTAGTGATTCTCTAAATAATCCTTGTTCCAAAGGTAAAAAAAAAAAAAGTGACATTTTTTTCTTCCTTTTTTTTTTTTTTTCAGTGAAAAAAGTATGGAAGGGAACACTGCCTACTTCCTACTTGTGATGTTGTGTGGCGATAAGCCCCTACGTCTATTTTAGTGACTCCCTAAGTGATCCTTATTCCAAAAGTGAAAAAGGGGAAAAGGAGAGAGAAAAAATAAATAAAAAATAAAAGATTTTCTTTTTCTTTTACAGGAAGAGGAAGAAAACCCTTTCTCCTCTCCCCTTTCCCCTTAATAATTGATAAAAAGACCATTTATCTTTTTTGTGTTACCTCCCTAGGTGCTCGATGAAAGAAAAAGGGAGGGACAATGGAAAGGAGGTGGGGAGGGAGGGGAAAAGGGGGAGTCCAAAAATGAATAATAATAAGCATCTAATTGTTCCCCACATAACTCATATAAACTTGAGGTAATCTAAATTCCAACCAGCACTTCCAAGTGTCAAGGTATTTTATTTCCAAGTTGTTTTGCAGGTGTATTACTTCTTCCATACATCTAATTTTATCTATCTCCCTAAACCAATCCTTTATTGTCGGAATATTTTTCATCTTCCAATGTTTCGGAATTAATTTCTTTGCTGCATTCAGCAGGAATGGTATAATAGATTTTTTATATTTCTTCCTCGGTATCCCTGTTGCATGGAACAGGCATTGCCAGGGGTCAAGTTCCATTACAGTCCGGCTAATCTTTATCCAATCCACCACTATAACACTTCCCTCCAATATAATTGGATTAAGGGACACTGCCACCATATATGTGCATGGGTACCTGTCTCTCCACACTCCCTCCAACATAGAGGTGATTGAGTGGGATTGATTTTATGTAGTTTAATTGGGACATAATACCACTTTGTTAATAATTTATAATTCATTTCTTTTATCCCTGTGTCCACTGAAGTTGAGTGCGTGTAATCAAGGACTTTACTTCTCATACTTTCAAGCAATGGGTGGTTTAGTTCCTTTTCCCAATTCTCCACGAGACACAGGGAGTCCAGTTCTAGAGGGGTTATCAATAGGCTATATATTTTCGAGAGACCCTATCTATTACCGACTTTGTCAATTAATCTTTCCCATCTATCCAATCTCCTGCCTGAGCGGAGCGGCTTTGGAAGAGAGCCTACAAAGTGTTCAAGTTGCCTCCCATGCATCCCAGGGTATTTTACCATATTTTCCTTGTAATTCAGATAGTGTGCATAAAACATTCCCTTTCAGGACATCCTTTAACCTCAAATGGTCCGATGATGTCCACTTTAGGTATAATTTATTTTCTTTGCCTGGAGGGAAATAGTTATTTCCTGTAAGGGGTAACAGAGGGCTATTGTATTCCATGGATCTATTTTTAGATATTTTATCCCATATTCTGAGTGTTTCAACAGTAGTTGGGGGCATATCCCTAGGGAGGCCTCTATATTGGGTTGGGATCCAGACAATCTGGTTCAGGGCAGAATTACTCAGTTCTAGTTCAAGTGTTACCCATTTTTTATATGGAGAGCCATGGACCCAGTCCAGGACTCTCCGCAGTGACGCTGCCTCATAGTATTTTTCAAAATCTGGGAGAGATAATCCTCCTTTCTCCTTCGGTCTACTCAGGACTTTATATGAGACACGATTCCCTTTGTTTTTCCATATGAACTTTTGTATTATTAATCTAAAGATTCTGAAATATGTGGCAGGGATACCTATTGGGAGACACTGAAAGATATACAAAGATTTCGGAAGGGTCATCATTTTAATCACGCTTATTCTGCCAAACCATGACAATCTATGGGCCTGATAACCTTTTAAGTCCTGTTTAATTTTATTTAATAATGGTAAATAGTTGTCTTGATATAAGTCCGTTGTTAATGCTGATAAAGACACTCCCAGATATTTCAATCCTCTTTTTCTCCACCGAAATGGGAATAGGGTTCTAAGATCCCTAGTTTCCTCTGGGGAGACCGAGATATCAAGTATCTCGGTTTTCTCCATATTGATCTTAAAATTTGAGAGGGCCCCATAGGCATTCAGTTCCATCAAAATATCTGGGAGTGTTTGTGCTGGATTCGTTACATATAACAATATCATCAGCAAATGCTGATATCTTATGTTCCTGTCCCGCAACTTCTATTCCTTTAATTTTCTTATTGGCTCTTATAGAGATCAGGAGGGGTTCCAGAGAGATCACAAAAAGTAGTGGCGAGAGGGGGCAGCCCTGTCGTGTACCGTTATTCAGCCGAAGGGTATCGGACAGAGTTCCATTAACCTGAATTTTAGCCGTGGGGTTCGAGTAGAGAGCTTCGATCCACCTCAGCATTTTTGGGCCTAAGCCGATTTTTTGCAATGTCTGTAGCATAAAATCCCAATCTAACCTATCAAAGGCCTTTTCGGCGTCTATTGATAGGAAGATGGCAGGTTTCTTTCCCTTCTTTGCAGCATGCATTAACAGGATTGTTCTCAGTACATTGTCTTTTGCCTCCCTCCCCGGGACAAACCCTGCTTGATCTTTCTCAATACAGTCAGGCATAAGGGGTCTCAATCTCTCGGCCAATATCCGGGCGTATATTTTAATATCCTCATTTATCAAGGAAATTGGTCGGAAGCTTGAGCATATAGTTGGATCCTTGCCTTCTTTTCCTATAAGTGATATGTATGCCCCCAAGGCTTCTTGATGAATTTTCAAGCCTTCCCCTATGGAATTCATATAGGAACGATAGAATGGGGTTAAGGTGTCAAACTTTTTAAAGTACAGGGCGGTGTATCCGTCTGGACCCGGGCTTTTGCCCCCCTCACTTGTCCTGATCGCCTGCTTTTATTTCATCGCTCGAGATATCTTTTTCTAAGTTATTTAAGTCCTCTTCTGATAGCTCTGGCAGCTGGATCTTCTCAAGGTACTGTTTTATATTTTGACTTTTATTTTGTCTATCTTCAGAATTTTCAGTAATGTTTATATTGTACAGTGATTGATAGTACTTAAAAAAACTTTGCTTATGTCCTTAGTGGAGTATTTCATTTCCCCCTTTTTATCTTTCATTTTTGCAATATAATTTACATTCCTTCTAGGTTTAATCACCCCTGCCAACATTTTCCCCGGTCTATTTCCATATTCATATTGCCTTTTTTCAATTCTCATAAATGCTCGTTTAGCTTCTAGCTCCATTAATTCCTTTAGTGCCTCTCGTCTTATCAGTTCTCTCTTTACTTTATCATCATTAAAAATTTTATGGAGCTGTTCTAGGTCCTGGATCTCTTGTAGAAGTGATTGTTTCTGGCCTATCCAGAATTTTTTCCTCTTGGCCCCTTCTGCTATTAATCTCCCTCTCATAAATACCTTGTGCGTTTCCCAAAGTATGATTGGGTCGATATTCTCAACATTGTTCTCTTTAAAGAAAAAACTCAGATCTCTCTCCAGGTCCTTCATTATAGCTTGATCGTACAGAAGTGATTCATCCAGCCTCCAGGAGCTATGCCTAGCCGGTATATTTTTTAATTCCAAGCTAACTATACCCGGGGCATGATCCGAGAGGGTGATTGATTTCACCTCTGCCTTTGATAATCCCTCTAACAGCTTATGGTCCAAGAAAACATAATCGATTCTCGAATACGAAGAATGTATCTGGGAGAAGTATGTAAAATCCCTTCCCCTGGGGTGCATGATTCTCCAGGCCTCTACGAGCTGTTGCTGATGTCATTTTTGTTTTACTACCTTTAGATATTTACCCTCTGAGCGCAAGGAGAAGGGCTGGGTATCCAGGGATGGATCGAGCACAAAGTTAAAATCCCCTGCCATGATAACTTTCCCTACCTTAAAGTTTTCTAACTTATTCAAAACCTTTTTCAAAAACGTACATGGGTGGATATTGGGACAATATATGTTCACAAATGTATAGTCAATGTTAATGAACAGATATCTCCCTTCTGAATCAGATTCCATCCCTTTTAAATTAAATAGTGTATTTTTATCAAAACCTATTGCTATTCCTTTGGATCTCTTATCAGGAGAGTATACGTGGAACCAGATAGGGAAAGTCTTAGAGTTCAATCCAACCCTGGATGACCATTTGAAGTGGGTCTCTTGTAAAAATATTATATTTGCGGAGAGGCTTTTTAATTCCTGTAATATTTGATGCCGCTTACTGGGATTATTTAAGCCCCGGACAATGTATGTCACTATCTTCAACGGTGCCATCCCAGATCACATATAGTTGGGGGATGGGGTGCTTCTATTATAACTGAGATGATCCATATCCACTTTACTGACAGACAATTCGACAATACACAACAAATCCATACAACAACTCCTAATCCCTCCCTAATAGGGTTCTTCTTGGGAACCCTCCCTCCCCCCCCTCCAAATATTTTGACCTGCCCCGCTCCCGTCCATATAGTGAGCGGTCAGCCGGGCAGGGCATTCCTTGGGGGTTATACCATGTCCGCCCGGGCCCCCAGACCTCATCCCAAATCAAGGGATGGGAATGGGGGAGCGGGCAGGCATTGCCGGACCCCCATGCACCCCAGACGTGTTTCTTCCCTTACTAGAACTCTATACCCCTAATCCATCCCATGCTGATCAGTTATACATTTAGTCCTCTATATTCCATTTAGTAAAAATTAAGCTTTTTCCCATTGCTGATCTGTTAGTTTCCTCCATTCGGCTGGTTTCTTTTCCCAGTTCTCTAAGTTGATGCATGGCAAATCTAATTTACTACAGAACTCTTTCAAGTCTTCTGGGAATCGTAATGTAGCTGATATCCCTTGATTTTTAGCAATCAAGCATGCTGGGAAGCCCCATCTATACGTGATATGTTTTGCCTGTAACTGATTTATCTGGGGTTTCAGTGCTCTCCTTCTGAATAAAGTCTCTTGCGATAAGTCTGTAAAAATTAATATTTCACGCTCATTGAATTTAATTGGTGCAGCAGTCCTCATGATTTTTGAGACTTGTTGTTTTATTTCATAATGGGAGAATCTTGCTATTACATCTCTTGCTACATCAGGTGTTACCGTGGTTTTTTGAATCCGATGAACTCTATCAAAGTATATGGGAGATGATATATCTTTGTCTAAGATCTTATTAAACACCTCACGGACTGTCTTTTCTAAGTCGCTGTTCTTTACCGACTCAGGTAGGCCGCGGATCCTCAAGTTGTTTCATCTACTGTGGTTCTCCTGGTCTTCCAGTCTGTAGCGTATATTCCTCATTTCCAGCCAATCTGATTCCGCCCTTGCCTGCAGTTCTAAAATTGCATTTTTATGTTCCTTCAGTTGTGTTTCGGATTCTTCCACCCTTTGTAGTACATTTTGTATCTCCATTCTGGTGGCATTCAGTTCTCCTTTAATCATACTTTCTAGATGAGACATCATCTCTGCCATGTCCTGCTTGGTGGGTAGAGCTTGTAAGCCATCCATATCGGTACCTCCGATCATCTTCTGTTGTTGAGTCTTCGGGTCACTTACTCCTTCCCCCGCCCTGGCGTGGAGATTACCTTCCCCAGACCCTTCCCGTTTGTTACTTTGTTCTTCTGGAGAGGGTATTGTGGGCTCCACCCTTTCAGATTCGGTGGTAGGTTCAGTTGCGTTTTTGTTTGTACACTCAGTTTTTTGCTCGGCTCTATTCTGTACCATATACGTTTTTATAGAGTTGCTATTTTGGCTATCTTCTTGATTCGTTTTTGCCCCTTTTCTTCCCATTTTATCCTTTCCTGCGTTATTGTTCCTTGTATTCATTCAGTGTCGCAGCAAAGGATTTTATTACTGAATCGAATATACTGAACAATATACTGGAGGTCAGCGATTGTCTATTCTAATACAGGCTATGTTGATAAGTATGACTAGGTATTTATATATTTTTCTAGATAATTCAGGATCTCACTTATCTGGTTATCAGTTCTAAAAGCTTTTCGCTACTGGGAAAAAAAAAAAGAGATTTACTACTTAACCTTACCCTTTACACTGTATTTCTAGTTAGTTAATTAATTAACTGTCCCCTACTACCATCAATACCGTCAATCTAGTTCAGTTCGTGGGATTTGAAATAAAAATCGGCAAATAATATATGAGGAACAATCAGCATCTAAATTCAAGGTGTGACAACATTCTTTCCTCTCCTCTTCTCTCCCCCTCCCCTCTCTCCTCCTTCCCTCTCCACCTTTCTCCAAACCCCTATCTGCCCGACAGATATCTGCTAAGCATACAACAATCTTAAAGATGAACAATAGTTAGAAAATTTTCAGATATACAAATGTATGTTCAAATAGGACTGTCTACTAATATTTATAGCATAGAGGAATGAGAAGAACCCAAAAATTTAGATGAACATATACAGATTATTCAGAGAGGCAATGAGTGGTTCATATCGATGGAACAGAAATAGTACAATATAGTGCAGTGTAAAACAGGCCTTCAGAGGCCGATCCCTAAGTATCTAAATATCTGAGGTTTACCCAAAAAAAAAAAAGAAAAAAAAAGAAAAAGGGGGAAGGGAGCGGGAGTAGAGAAAAAAAAAAAAGAAAAGGGAGGGGGGGGGGGGGAAGAGGGATGGGGAAAAAAGGGGGAGGAAAAAAAAAGAAATTCTAGAAGCTTAAGCAGAACACGTTTTAAGAAGCAAAAAAAAAAAAAAAAAAAAGTCTCTATGTTCCCCTGTTATGATTTTAAGTCTACTATTAGACTATTTACATGCAAAAGTTTCGAGCAGGGGTTCCCTAATCCCCAAAAAAAAAAAAAAAAACGGGTTAGTCCACTGAAATTTTCCCAGATATTCCAGATAGGCTTCTTCACTTCATTTTTATCAATTTTATCCCAATGCGTTTTAAGTACGTAGTATATGCAAAAAAAAAAAAGAGTTCACTCACGTTGTTCACCGTTATAGTTTAAGCAACCGCACTGGCTTGTGAGTCACAACACACCTTACATTTAAAACGAGCAAAGTCTATTATCCCTTTAAATCGATTAAACAGTCCTACCCGTTCCTCAGGCTTCAAGCTTCTGGTCGATTCCAAAGAGCGGTGTCTGCTGTAGTCTTCTCCACTTCTAGGGACCACGAAACACCGAAAGAAAAAAAAGGAAAACCCCCCAAAAAAAGAAAAAGGAGCCTAAGGTATGTTCCAGTACTATACAACTCTCTGGGGATTTTCTGTTTTTTCTGTAGGAGCAACTATAGGACCGACTGTCCTCCTTCCCACAGACCCCACAGGTCCAGCTAGGTCCTCGCTTATTGTGTATGCTCACACACACACACACACACACTCTTTGAGATAAACTGCCACGATCGTTCCCACGGTCTCAATAGGGGGAGCGGTAATGGTGACTACAGATTTCCACTGAGCTCCCGTCTGAGCATAACGTCCATAGCGGGTTCGGGGTCTCCTCCCGCAGTCTTCTCTTCACTCCCCACTCCCTCGGTAGTCCCGGCTCGTCACCCCCCACTCGGTCCTCGTTCTCTCTCCTCCCCTATGCTTCAGCCCGTGGTCAGCTTAGGCTGACGCCGTCTATCTTTTCCACTGGACGCTGATTGCTAGCCGCTCACACAGGCAAGTGGGGAGGGGGGGGGAAGAGGGGGGGTCGGGGTTGCTCGCTCACCTCGTCACCTACAGTGCACTGCTCTCGTCCGGACAGGAGCAGGCATTGATCGGGTACTGGTCAATCAAACACTTCCGGAAATCGAGGGAATAGAGGGAGAAAAGGATGTTAGCAAGGCAGACCGGGCTCCGGGCTCCAGACTCCCACCTCAGGCTCCGGTAATCTTTGCTGGTCTTTTAATTCTATCCGAGGTCCGGGAGAACTCAGTTTAGTTCGGATCTTTTCACTAAGCAGCACAGCTCAAGCTCAGTAGTTCTCAGCAATAGCAATAGCGATGCAACAGCATGGGGTGGTATAGGCAGCGTTCAGCGTTTCAGCGTTCAAACATCCTTATATTCGCCCGGGGTTGTGCATGGATCCTCACGGCAGATTCAAACTTGGCGCCATCTTAGTGGTGGCTCCACCCCCCCCCTTGCCATTTAAAGGAGAAATTGTTCTTTATTAGTTCCATTTTATCCTTAGGTAGTGTAATATCCATCATCTCTGATTTATAATTTACTTTAAAAGTTACTTACTTTATGTCAGGTCACCCTAAGGCTAGGTAACAGATGCACACCGTCGGGATCAGGAGTGCACCGCAAGGTAGTGGACCCTATGGCTGACTGCAGCGGACGGGAGTCCAGGTGATTCGGAACACAGGGCCGCTGGACACCAAGACGGATCCCACCGGGGTTAGAGCGTAAGATTCCCTGGGGCGCGGAGTCTAAGAGCCAGCTGGTGTTCACCAGAGCCTCTAGTGGTGAGGATTGACTGGGCTGCAACTGGCTCCAGGTCGTGACCCCCAGGGTCCCCCAGCTCACACCCACAGTAGGCAACAGGAGGACAGGGATAGTGAGGGATAAGCCAAGGTCAGGGCCACAAGCAGAAATGGACAACAAGGTACACGCCAAGGTTCAGGGTCACAGGCAACCATGGATAGTCAGGGACACGCCAGAAGGTCAGGCTCACAGGCAAACAGGGATAGTCAGGGACACGCCAAAGTCGGTAACAGAACACTGAATAGCACACGGCTGGTAACAGAAAGCCAAACACACAAAGGTTGATCAGCAGGGTTGGCCTGCAGTGCACAGGTTAATATAGAGTACCGTGATAGGAGCTAGGGTGGAGCCCTGCCAGAGGAGGGATATAAAAGCAGTCAGGTGATGGTCGGCTGGTCTCTAGAGATGAACACATGGAGACAGGTAAGCAGACAACTCTATTGCTTAACCATGACACTTTAGCAAAACAATCAAATTCCTGTATTAGAAAAAGAAAACCGTTGGGACTTTATATGAGGCGGTGACCGGGTAAAGTCAGTTGCCTCCATCCCTATCTAATGAATGCAATTAGGCGACTGGGGGCTGGGACTTTAAATGAAGCAGGCAGGTGTAAAACATTAAAATTTATTGGAAAATCAATGGTAAGTTGCATGAGGATAATCATGAATACACCAAGAAAGCCAATATATTCCATTCAATGGATAAACATACAGCAATAACAATTGACCACAATAATACAAATCACAAATTACAAGTGATCATTGAATAAGTAAAACATATAGTTGACATAAAACATGGCATATAATAGCTCTATGCATTTCGTGGATTCATCCACTCTTCAGGAGCATGCACGTGGAAAACTGAATGCTGTAGTATAATAGTAACAAGAATATCTGTGAGGTCTGACCCTGTCACGGAAAGGGGGTTAAAATATAGTAATTAGAAAAAATATTGCCTAGGATTGTTTATATCATTTTAGGTCTGATGAATACCCAATTATATCATGTAATGATTAGATTACTCATTATAGGAATTCCCCCTCTTTCCACCTGGCTAATTGCCATGGGATGGGGTGTTTATCTCCCACCCCCTACTAAATAGTCTAATACCCCCAGCAGTCGCATGTGTCACATGTGTTAGATAGGAGCGGTGCTCCATTACCTTGGGAGCTGCGAGGCGTATTGCGGGTCCTCCTCCCCCCTCTTTATAGGGTGGGTGGATCACCTTGCACTACGCATCGGCGTCACGCCTTATGTGATGGAACTGCTGCGCCATGGATTTGTAGCCGCCATTTAAACATCGCTTTTGACATCCAGCAGCCAGGTGGAGGAACATTTTGGCACTGTTTTGGTTTGGGGCAGTCCCGCCCTGTTGCAGTGGCCTACCCTCCACAGTGCACGCCTACGTGACATTGGTGGGTGTAGCAGACTAGCCCTTATAAGCCATTTTGGGGCAGATTGACTCGCATGGTGGATCCAGCTTTTTATCTGCACACCTTGTGGATCACTCAACAACGAAATGTTGATTAGGTAAATTGACCCTACTTTGTAACCATTTAATTTTCACGATCTATTTTACCCAATCTTTTTGGTCTTTTAATACTTTACATTTTTTATTCACCTTCCCATCATTGTAATTTTTGACTTTTACTATATTTTGCTCTCACTAACTTAACCTTACCTATACAGTCATTAGCATCTCATTATCCTATCCTTTACCAAGTTTAGGACAAGATGACCTATTGTATCACATAATGAGCTCCCAACCTATTTTATATCTCATTTTTTCCAGCACGCATGGTCATTATTGACCAGTTTTTCTTTTGGAATTTTCCTTCTTGGAAACCATCTTTGTCCAGTCCTGGTCTGCCTTAACCACCTCAGCTCCCACCAGTGATACCCCTATGGGGGGTTATTCTGACCCATGTTGGCACATTGCTACTGCATAGATCTAGATCATGTAAGTATTTTTGTCAGTGGTATTGGGGGGGTTTTCTCCTAGGCAATACTACTTCTAATTGCTATATTTTAACCCCCTTTCCGTGACAGGGTCAGACCTCACAGATATTCTTGTTACTATTATACTACAGCATTCAGTTTTCCACGTGCATGCTCCTGAAGAGTGGATAAATCCACAAAATGCATAGAGCTATTATATGCCATGTTTTAGGTCAACTATATGTTTTACTTATTCAATGATCACTTGTAATTTGTGATTTGTATTATTGTGGTCAATTGTTATTGCTGTATGTTTATCCATTGAATGGAATATATTCGCTTTCTTGGTGTATTCATGATTATCCTCATGCAACTTACCATTGACTTTCCAATAAATTTTAATGTTTTACACCTGCCTGCTTCATTTAACCGCTTAAGGACCGCCTCCTGTAGATTTACGTCAACAGAATGGCACGGCGCGCTCACGACCCGGTCCTGAGCTCCATGACCGCGGCTGCGGGACCAGCGGACCCGATCCCCGCTGGTGCCCCGCGATCGGGTCACAGAGCTGAAGAACGGGGAGAGGTCTGTGTAAACAAACCTCTCTCTCCCTGTGCTTCCTACACTGCTTGTCACTGATCGGCTGTTCCCTGTCATTGGGAAAGCCGATCAGTGACGTCAGACGTAAAGCCATGCCCCCTACTGTAAAAAAAACAAACAACACACACACACACACACACACACACACACACACACACACACTGACATAACCCCTCCCCGCCCCCCTAGTGGTTAACTCATTTACTGCCATTGTCATTTACATAGGAATCAGTGCATTTAAATGGCACTGATTTCTGTATAAATGACAATGGTCCCAAAAATGTGTCAAAAATGTCCGATGTGTCCGCCATAATGTCACAGTCCCAATAAAAAAATCGCTGATCGCCGCCATTACTAGTAAAAAAAAAATAATAAAAATGCTATAAAACTATCCCCTATTTTGTAAACGCTATAACTTTTGTGCAAACCAATCACTAATTGCGATTTTTTTTTACCAAAAATATGTAGAAGAATACGTATCGGCCTAAACTGAGGAAAAAATATGTTTTTTTTATATATTTTTGGGGATATTTATTATAGCAAAAAGTCAAAAATATAGAATTTTTTTTTTAAGTTGTCGCTCTATTTTTGTTTATAGCGCAAAAAATTAAAACCGCATAGGCGATCAAATACCACCAAAAGAAAGCTCTATTTGTGGGAAAAAAGGACGCCAATTTTGTTTGGGAGCCACGTCGCACAACCGCGCAATTGTCAGTTAAAGTGGCGCAGTGCCGAATCGCAAAAAGGGGTCTGGTCCTTTGGCTGCAAATTGGTCCGGGGCTTAAGTGGTTAAAGTCCCAGCCCCCAGTCGCCTAATTGAAATTCCTGTATTAAATTTGGAAGCGTTACTATTGGATTTGTGATATACACCAGTAAATCATCTGCATAAATGTATAGTTTATATTCCTTCTCTCCTACTTTTATTCCCTGTATATCTTGATTATTCCGAATGGCTATCGCTAGATGTTCCATAACGAGCACATATAACAATGGGGACAGGGGAAACCCTTGCCGGGTTCCATTAGTTATAGTTAGGGGGTCGGATATTTCACCATTCGCCCATATTCTAGCTATAGGCTTCTGATATAATACCATTATTTTTTTCTAGCAATATTGGGCCCACTCCCCATTGTTTCAGTGTCTCTTTAAGAAAACACCATTCCACCCTGTCAAACGCTTTCTCAGCATCTACAGCCAGGAGACAGGATGGGATGGTGTGTTTCTGAACATATTCCATAAGTGTCACTGTCTTTAGGGTGTTATCTCTAGCCTCTCTTCCTTTTACAAATCCTGCTTGATCCAAGTGTATATAGGCTTGAAGAATTGGAGTAAGCCTGTTAGCTATGACCTTTGAGTAAATTCGGAGGTCAATATTTGTCAAGGAAATGGAGCGGTAATTTCCGCAGTTAGTATGATCCTTTTCAGGTTTGGGTATAAGAGAGATATATGCTTGCATTCCTTGTGGGACGAAGGGTTGCGGAGTTGACACTGCATTAAATGTGCATTTCATAAATGGAATTAATAGATCTTTGAACTTTTTATAGAACCGGGGAGTAAAACCATCCGGGCCTGGGCTTTTTCCTAACACTAGTGACTCAATTACCTTTGAATTTCAATCTCCGAAAATTCCCATTCTAAATTCTCTACATCTATCCTTGTTAGTGTCGGTATTGGTGTGTCCTTTATATATTTATGTACATTCTGTTAAAAGGTTTGGGGATCTTTCTCTGCTAGTGCATTTGGTATATTATATAGCCTAGAATAAAAGGTATGAAATATTTTCAAGATCCCTTTTGGGTCATGTGCGAAATCGCCTGTTTCAGTTTTTACTTTAGTAATTGATGTTGAACTTATTCGTTGGCGTAATGCCCTAGCCAGTAATCTACCGGGTTTATTTCCTTGCTGGTAATAGAAGGACCGGGTTTTGTCTCTAAGCCGCAGGGTTTGCTCATTTAGTAAAGTTCTCAGTTCTGTTTTGTTACTTCTATTAGTTTCTCCTATAGAGGATTTTGTTTATGTTGCTTTTCTAATTTATTTATGTCACATGACAGCTACATTACTTTATTTCATTTTATCTTTTTTAATCTCGCCCTGTGTTTTATAAACAAACCCCGTACAATACATTTCAAGGTTTCCCATTGGGTGGGAAGGGAAGTAGTATCTTCCACATGGTCCCCCATAAAGTTTGTTATTGCCAACCCAATCTCTGTTGTACCTGCCTCATCAAATAATAAATTATCGTTTAGCTTCCAAGAGCCCCTTGCTCTATTCTCATTAGCTATGGCCATCGTCAGATATATCGGTGCATGATCCGACCATATCGCACTTCCAATTTCAGAGGAGGGGATCACAGCCATTCCTAGTCGGTTTATCAAAAAATAGTCAAGTCTATGCTATGTTCCGTGAACTTTTGAGAGGAACGTATAGTCCCTCTCAAGCGGATGGGCAACCCTCCATATATCCACTAATTTATGTCTAGTCATCATTTCCTTGAACTTCCTCTTCTCACTATTTCTCCCTTTCATTGGAGGTGCCGTGGTGTCCATTTCCCAATCAAGAACAAAATTAAAGTCACCGCCAATTACTGTCACCCCTTCCGCTTTTTCCATTAAGTCCATTAAAAGTTGCGTTCCGACTCTGATCTGTTCCTGATTGGGCAAATACACATTGATAAAAGTATATTTTTTTTACCATAGATGGTTACTTTCAAGAGGAGTGCTCTACCATCCCTATTCCTATAGATTTCTAATACTTGGTGGGGTATTGATTTGTGTATTGCTATAGAGATTCCCCTAGATTTTGAGTAGGCGAAGGAATCGTGATACCAGGTTGGGTAGTGTCCAGTATGTATATTGGGTATGTGGTCTGAGCGAAAATGTGTCTCCTGAAAAAGGATGATGCCAACATTTTGTTTATGAAGAGAATACAGGACCTGGGATCTTTTCGAGGCTGCGTTTAGTCCTCTGATATTATAGGAACATATTTTTACCATCTTAACAGGATTTTGGAAGAGAGGGGGAAGGGAAGGGGGAAAAAAGAAGGGGGAAGGGGGAAAAAAATTCAAAACTTTAAATTTAAATATTAACCCCCTTGCACTCAATCACTCCAATACACTCAATCGCACTCAGTCGTACCAGCCACTCTCTATCTACTTGACTTCTTTAAGTCTACCCTTACGTATAAGGTTCCTAACTTGGGGGTTTAAAGGTAGCCTCCCCTAACAGAAACGTGTCCTTCCCAGGCATCTAAATTTATTATATATATTACATTATCTTCCCCTTAATAGAATTCAAACAAAAAAAAGAAAAAAGGCGGGGAAACAAAAAAGAAATGAAAAAGGAGACACAAGGTCGGGCGGGGGAGGGAGAGGGGAAAAAAATAATTTATTTAAAATTCTTTTCAAAAATTTTAATTTTAAAGAAAAAATAAAAAAAAACATTTTCCCCTTCCTTCAAATAGGAGGAAAAAAAAAACTATTTCTCATTTACCCATTCTCGCTCAACCCACCCACCCTCCCTCTGCCGTCAGACTTCAAAATGTTTAGGAAGAGAAAAAATAAATCTTTTGCCTATTTACAAACCCTATCAGGGAGATTAACAAGTATTCCCCATATATATATATATATATATATATATATATATATATATATATATATATATATATATATATATATATATATATATATATATATATATATATATATATATTGTGCCAACCTACTCACCTAAGTGATTGGATAGTGAATATTGTGTATAATCTAAATATTTGACCACATAACATTATACAATGTGAGGAGAAAAAAAAAAAAATTAAAAGAAAAAATCTACTATAGTGAATCTTTGCAGTAATCATTGATCATATATTGATTTAAATATGTCACATATCTATAATTATAAACAAACCAATGTGTAATTTAGAACATGAGAAAAAAAAAGGAAATTGTTTTTGAATAATTAAAAAAATAAAAAGTATTTCTCATTTACCCATTCTCCCTCAACACCCTGCCATCAGACTTAAAAAAAACTAAAAAATAAACCCTAACAAAAAAAAAAAATGATAGACCTCCCCCTCTTTCTCCTCTAACCCCTTCACCCCGCCACTCCCTCCAGTCCAGTCCCCCTTATCTCCTTCTATATAGTCCCCATGAAACTTTCCTCACACCAAGTGTGAATTTCACCCTTAAAACTTCATGTGTATAACCTGAATTTACTGTCAACTCTGTACTGTTTTCTATGTCAATGATTACTTGTCGTTGTAAATGAAAATTTTAATCATCTGTCAAGACGTACACAACTGAGTCTTGCTTATAAAAATAATACATTGCCAATTTTTTGTGTACCCATATATAAAAAAAAATTTTTTCTTTTTCTTCTTTTTTGTACTTATGTAACTTTTCTATATGTAATAAAAACTGTTTTATCAATTAACAAGTATTATGAGCATTGAACTGTGAGTGCACCCCGACTCTTCTATGTTATTCTCGCACCGCTATAATCCCCAATCCACCATCCCCTCCACACTGAGTCCCCATGAAATGTCAGAGTATGACTGTGGCCATGTTGGTAAGTCAATTGGGGGCAGGTGGAGATTTTTCGAAAAATCTGGGAGATCTCTCAAATCTCGGAAGATGTTCTTTTGTCCATTTTGATAACTATGATCTGGAAGGGAAATCCCCATTTATATAGGATTTCCCTTTCCCTTAATGCATCCAATAATGGCTTCACCGCTTTCCTCCTAATCAGGGTGTATTTGGACAGATCCTGCAAAAAAATCAGTGGGGTACCTTCAAACTCAAAATTTCTTTGTTGCCGCGCAGCTGCCATAATACGTTCTTTGACATGATAAAAATGTATCCTGCAAATCACGTCCCTTGGCTTCAATGAGTCTTTATCCTTAAATCCCTGTGCTCTATGTGCTCAATATATTTCTATTTCAGTTGTACCAGGTCGTTTTAGTACCATATTAACTTTAATTTTGTGTATCGAGTACAGATGCCTTTAATGTACGAATTTCCATCTTATAGGAGGTTTCCAGTCTATATACATATTTATCCATATCCTCTCTTGTAGGTAGTAACTTTATATATGACTGCACATCCCAATTAGATCCTCCTACTGCTTCTTCCATATGTGTTACACTCTGTTGCATGCTGCCCTCTGGGCTACCATTTAGTGTTGGTTCAATATCTTTAGGGGATGTCCCAAAATCCAACTCAGTTATTATGGAATTGTTTTTGCGGGTTCGGATTCTTGAAAAATCCTTTTATATCCGTTTTTGAGCGGAGCTGGGTTTTGGGAGATTTGGGGGGTTTTCAAAGTCCCCCCGTTGACCCCCCTTTTGCTTTCTGTGAGTGAGCGCTTTTGGGTGGCATTTTCAGAAAACAGCAAGGGCTATCGCTTTCAGTAGTGTACCTTTCATTTTATATATGGTTTCTTCAAGCCACCTATTCCCCTGTTCAGGTGTAGCGTTCAGCCACTATGGTGGATCTGAGTCTGTATCAGCTTATAGTAATTTGTATTAGTTTGTACCTTTTAAGTACCTCCTTATATAAAACAGAAAAGTAAAGGGAAAACGCCAGACCCGTTTCCTTGATGTATGTATCCCCTCAGCAGATCTTCGTGCCGCCGTGGCACACAGGGCAACCCGGAAAGACCCGAACACAGCTTTCTCCTATCTGCTCCTGGGTCTCAGCGATACTCTGCCAATCCGTCCGTCACTCCCCCGGCTCTTTCCGCCGGGCCTCGGTATCTTCCGACGTCACTCGGCTGGAGTCGGGACCGCAGTCGGCGTATCACCAGGGCTTCAGTCAGGCTTAGGAGGACGCGTGCATGCTGCGGTGCACAGCTATCGTTCCACTCTCCTCTATCCCCGCTTTCGTTCCCCGTCAATCGCCGGATTACCAGGGAGCTGCAGTCACCACAGGAAGCAGAGTGTAAGTCTCCAGGAGGGTATATGCAGTCAAAAAGTTATCTCTGCAACCATCGAGGCTTCAAGCCAGAGGAGATCAGGCACTTCTCATCAGCTCATTTGGGGTTTGCAGCTGATTACCTGGGACAGGAGGAGCGAAGCTCACCACACGTCTGCTCTGGTCAGCACCTCCTCCCCCCATTCTCTCAGAGTTTTATTAATTTAAGGCAACAAGGAGAAAGTGGCCAATTTAGAGAGATGGGGCAGAGATGGGGCATGACCCAAGACACCTGAGACGCTGACGGGGATATGGAAGCCGGCCGGGGATGTGTGAGAGGCACCGGGCTGTGCTAAAAATAGCTCCTAAGCGCTCCGCTCTTCTCAGGTCTCCAACATAATCCCACTAGCCTGGACAAGCGCGCTGACGAGCTGCAGTGGTGGTGTAAGAGACCCTCTCCTCCCGCACAGGTCAGAGAACTACGAGGAGATTAGTTCCAGCAGCCGCAGCGTGTATGCCAGATAAAGAGCCAAGAGCAGTGAACTGTGTCTCTGAGGATTACTCCGTGTGCGCTGGATGCAGGTGAAAATCTTTTTTTTCTCCCCCACTATCTGCTTCTCTTGATCTTCTTGTGTTTTTTTTTTTTCACACTGTTAGCCTGGACTGTATCTACTAATGATAAGCTGACAGTGCTGAACTGCTGACACACCAAGGGAGCAAACCTTTATTATTAAATTTGATATTCCCAAGAAACAGTGAGACAAGGAGCTGGATGATGGGACAGATTCAAATGTAGTCTAAATGTAAGCAGAGAGTAGAGGCTTGGAGGATTAACCCCTGCACCCCCGGATGAGAGGCAAAAGCCTGTCTTCCCCCCCCCCCCCCTTCATTACTTTCTCCTGCTTATCGGCCATGTAAATTGGATCCGAGCCCCAGTGGAAGACAAGTGGATGTGGTTGGTAGCTTTAAGGACGACACGCAAAAAAATACATAGCACCAGAAACCAGTCCCGTTTGCTATCTTAGAGTATAGGTCGCGTATTGCACCATTGATGTTTTATACCTAGCGTTTAAGCTTAAGAGACTTTTTGAGGTAACCCCTTAGATGTATTTCCTACTAATAATCACGCTGCCTATATGCCACATGTTATGTACCAAGCCTTGTAAATCCAGCATGTGAGCATAGTCTCCCCTTATTATCCTGGACTTAGTGGACTCAATGTATATAATTTTTCACCCTATCCTTAGTCCATCTAATTAAAAGCACTCTGAGAAAAACAGTGTTGAGATAGCGTACTCCACTTTTCTCCTCCCCCACTATCTCCCAGTGTGGACTTTGGCAGCTGGACTGTGAAGAGTAATCCTCTTGAACTTTGGTGGATCCTTTTTCTTTCCACTCTTCCTCCCCTCTCCATCTTGGAAATGTTTTTATTTTTTATTTTTTCTTGCCTGCCGGATGAGCGTATCACACTATTTAGGCGGCTGGCTTTAGGGGATGGCGGAACAGGGGAAAAGTGGGACTGAGAAAAATATATATTTTTTGGGAACCAAACCACCCGATTATATGTTATTATGCCATCGCAGTGCACCACAAAAGTAAGCCAGGCAGCAGCAGCTAAACTGGAGAAATTTGTACATACACAAGGTCAAACTTCTGAACAGAGCTCCCCTAAAAATAACAGTCGAGAACCTAGCATGTTGTCCAAACTACAGACTGGGGCCTCTGCTCCCACCACAAGAAAGAGTCAGGGTCATGGACAGGTAACTCCTGTGAAGGTAGTGAACCCCCTGGTAGGAAACTCTCTAGGAGAGAGGATGGAAGATTCTCAAAAACGGTCATTATCACCAACTAAGATGCCAATTCTGGGGGAAGTAGAACCATCATTGAGGGAAGTACTGAACGCAGTTAACTCCTGTAAAACTTCCATACATTAAATGGCTGCCCAGCTTCAAACTATTCGGGAAGACATGTCCCTTGTTAAGCATGATATGCAAAAAGTGTGTGAAAGAACTACCGCCCTTGAGGGGAGGGTAAGCCTATTAGAGGACGACTTAAACCCTCTTAAAACGGGAGATGAGGACCATAAGGGAACAAATGGCCAACTACCAGATAAAGATCGACGAAATGGAGAACAGGATGCGAAGGAAGAATGCGAGGATAGCAGGACTCCCAAAACGCAGTGAGGGAATAGATCCCACTATATTTTTGGAAAAATGGTTTAACCACTAGCCGACCGCCCACTGTCAAATGATGGCGGGACGGTGCAGCTACTGTGGCGGGCCGCCGTCATATGACGTCGTGTACAATTTAGCCACTGGGGGGCGCGCGCATGCCGGGGCCCCGGTGCGCGTGCCCGGCGGTCGCGATGACCGACAGGCACCCGCGATTGCCCGGTAATCGAGCAGGACGTGGATCTGTGTGTGTAAACACACAGATCCACGTCCTGTCAGAGGAGAGGAGACCGATGGTGTGTCCCTTGTACATAGGGACACCGATCGGTCCCCTCCCCCAGTCAGTCCCCTCCCCCCACAGTAAGAATCACCAAGATAGGGTACACATTAACCCCTGCAGCGCCCCCTAGTGTTAACCCCTTCCCTGCCAGTCACATTTATACAGTAATCAATGCATTTTTATAGCACGGATCGCTGTATAAATGTGAATGGTCCCAAAAATGTGTCAAAAGTGTCCGAAGTGTCCGCCGCAATGTCGCAGTCATGATAAAAATCGCAAATCGCCGCCATTACTAGTAAAAAAAAAAAAAATAATAAAAAAATGCTATAAATCTATCCCCTATTTTGTAGACGCTATAACTTTTGCGCAAACCAATCAATATACGCTTATTGCGATTTTTTTTTACCAAAAATATGTAGAAGAATACGTATCGGCCTAAACTGAGGAAAAAATTTGTTTAAAAAAAAAAAAAAAAATTGGATATTTATTATAATAAAAAGTAAAAAATATTATGTTTTTTCAAACTTGTCCCTCTTCTTTTGTTTATAGCGCAAGAAATAAAAAACGCAGAGGTGATCAAATACCACCAAAATAAAGCTCTATCTGTGGGGAAAGATTGATAAAAAATTTATTTGGGTACATCGTTGCATGACCGCGCAATTGTCATTCAAAATGCGACAGCGCTGAAAGCTGAAAAATGGCTTGGTCAGGAAGGAGGTGTTCGTGCCTGGTAGGCAAGTAGTTAAAGATTTATTTGGAGAACAGTCCTTTTCACCCCTTTTTGCACTGGAAAGAGCTCATAGGGTCCCTTCTAGACCTCCCCAGGAGCCACTCCAAGATCCTTATTGGTAAAACTGCTTTACTATAAAGATAAAGTGACTATACTAAATAAAGCCAGAGAAATGGGTAATATCCTTCATAACGGCAACAGGATCTCTATGTACCCAGATTTCTCACCTGATCTACAAGAACGAAGGGCTAAGTTTGGAGAAGTCAAACGCAAATTGCAACAATTAAAATTGAACTATGCACTGTTATACCCGGCAAGACTACATATAAATGCCCCGGGGGGGGGGGGGGAACTGTGTTCTTCGATACCCCGGAGGGAGTGGAGAACTGGATAGTGACCTATAGTGGGAGACTTTAGACCAATGTGATTGTATTCCCCTGGACTTTTATTAGTAATATGATTTTGTTTTAGACACAAATCACTACACTGTTGAAAAATGTAGGGAGAGAGAAGGGTGTAGGTGGTGGAAAGGTGGGAGGGAACAACGAGCATACCACCCAATGTCTCTAAGGGGTAGTGTGAAGAGTTCTCTCTATTTGTGTTGTTTTTGTTGTTATGTTTGTCTTGATTATCTATTTTGTTAAATGTGGGTTGTATGGATTTTTGAGGGGGGAGCGGGATAGGGAGGGAAGAGTGTGGGAACACAAGTTTAAAGTTGATAATAACACTTAAAATGATAGATGAATGTAAAGGTCACATTAGGAAGCCCCAAAACAGGCCCAGTGGGCAGGTGAATGGGGTGTATGGAATGGAACGAGGGGTTTGCTTGGTATAAAAGACTGCGTGAACACAATTATAGGTATGAGAGGAGGAACGGGCACAAGTAATGGAATGAGTGGTGGGTTTGGCATAAAAGTTTGCTTGATTTAAATCACAGATATGAGAAGAGACACTATGGAGTCACAAAAATGATACAAGTAAATTATATAAATTTGAAAAGACACTGGTTAGATTCACAAAAAATTAAACTTTGATGGTTATGCGCACTCAGATTAAAAAATTAATATTGTGCTCATGGAATGTGAGGGGAATGGGAGACAGAGAAAAAAGCAGCAGTTCTCCTGATTGCAAAGACATACGAGGTGGCTATTCTTTGTTTGCAGGAGACACATCTCACTAAAATCTCTATTCCCCAATTGAGATGGAGGCATTACAGCACACAGTTTCACTTAGTACACACCTCCTATTCTAGAGGGGCGAGTATTTTTGTTAGATCAGGGGTGGCTTTTTCTTGTATGCAGACCAAGGTGGATGAATATGGGAGATTTATTTTTTTGTTCTGCAAGATTGAGAACAGAGTTTGTGTATTTGCAAATGTATACCTCCCTCCACCCTTTAATGTCTCGATCCTTTGTGAGCTTGCCGAGTTTGTTTTGGATAAGCCGAGAGTGCCGGTGATAGTAATTCAATATGGTAATGGACCGGAGACTTGATAGGTTCCCCCTGGGGACACTAACGGGTGGTGTCACGGATAGCCACCTCCCCGACTTTTTAGGAGAGGCAGGATTGTGGGATATCTGGAGAATACGGAACCCAGAGGTCCGACAATACTCGTGCTTCTCCAGGACACATTCTACACTCTCCAGGATTGACCTAGTGCTGGGAAATGAGGAAATGATGTCTATCATAAAGAATGTGAACTACAGACCAAGGGGTCTGTCGGATCATTCCCCAGTGACAATATCACTAGAGCTGGTTGAGCGCAACCATCCTGGAGAGGGGAGGATAAACCCATTTTGGATGGAACTGATGGAGGATCCGAATGAGATATTGGCGTTAATGGGAGAGTTTCTCAAATTGAATAGAGGTACTGCCTCTGAAGGAATAGTATGGGACACTCTGAAGGCTTTCTTAAGAGGCATAATGATTCAACAAATCTCAAAAATTAAAAAGCAGACCAAGGAATGGGAGAGCCTAATAGGGTAAAGGGTAACTACATCGGAAGAACAGTTTATTAACGACCCAACACCGGACAGACTTAGGAAATGGATAGAGGAACAACAAAATTACCGATTAATGACCCTCAGAAAAATAGAGAATAAACATCTCTTCCAGAAATAATCTGCCTTCGGAGAGGGGGAAAGTGTGGGATGTATGCTGGCACAATTAGTTGGGGCAAACTCCCCCCCCATCCGTTATACCCACGATCACTATAGGAGATGGAAGGGTATCCTCATATACGCCAGAAATAGCAGGCAAGTTTAAAGAATACTATAAGGACTTGTATAGATCGCAACAGGAGGAAATAGGGGAGGGAATGGACAGCTTTCTTAGGGATTTGAATTTCCCCTGTCTTAATGAGACAGATAGAACAGAGTTAGATAGACCTATAACGATAGAGGAAATACAAAGGTTTACCATTGAGATGGCACAACAGAAGTCCCGGGCCCAGATGGACTCCCGATCAAGATATATCGGCAGTACGGGAAGGCATTGCTTCCTGAGCTGTTGAGGGTATTGAATTGGTCATTGATAAAGGGAGAGCTTCCCTCATCAATGATGGAATCCACCATAATTACCATACATAAGGAGGGTAAAGATCCACTCGATCCTGCCTCATATAGGCCTATCGCTTTATTAAATTCTGACATAAAAATACTGGCAAAGGTCTTGGCGGCCAGGATGAATAAGGTTATACTGAAGCTCATCCACCCCGATCAATCAGGTTTTATACCCAGAAGAACTACCAGCACAAATATAAGGAGGGTATACTTGAATGTGCAGGTCCCTACGGATGAGAGTGGAGAGGGCCATCCTGTCCTTAGACGCCACCAAGGCCTTTGACAGTCTTGAGTAGCAGTATCTCTGGAGAGTTATGGAGACGGCCCAATTTGGACCGGGCTTCATCAAATGGGTAAAAATGCTTGACAGGGCACCAGAAGCCAGAGTAAAGGTGAATAATGAAAAGTCTGATAAATTTGGACTGGGGAGGGGGACAAGACAAGGGTGTCCCCTGTCACCCCTCCTCTTTGCCATTGCAATTGAACCCCTGGCCATTGCCCTGCGGTCCTCTGCTCAGGTGAAGGGTTTCAGAAGGGGCGACTTGGAAGAAAAAGTATCATTATACGCGGATGACCTCCTGTTATTTCTTGGTGATACACAGGACTCCCTCCGGAAAGCTATGGACATCATTAACAAATTTGGACAAATCTCCGGACTTAAGATAAATTGGGAAAAATATAGCCTTCTGCCAGTAGATCCTTTGGGAGGCCCCTTGCCTGAGGAGGTGATCCAGATCCAAGTAGTAAGTAAATTTAAATACCTGGGAATAAACGTATCCAGAGACCCTCAACAGTATGTAGCATATAATATGGTCCCGTTACTGACTAAATTTAAGAGGAAGACAAAAGTCTGGAAACATCTGCCATTATTTGTGGCAGGTCGCTGTAATTTAATCAAAATGATCTGGATGCCGCAGCTTCTCTATGTATTGCACAACTCCCCAATTTGGTTATATAAAATCTGGTTTCAAAAAATAGACAAAGCGTTCAGGGAACTGATCTAGAAGGGTGGGTCTGCAAGAATACGATTGAGTACTTTGCAGTTACAAAAACAGGAAGGAGGAGTAGCGCTCCCACACCCCATTAGCTACTTCCACGCATCACAACTTCAGTACATGGGAGGGTGTAACCTGGAAGGGGGAGAGGCAGGGAGAAAAATGCTCCTACAGAACACACCACATGACTCAATAGTGGAGGCTCTGGAGGCAGGATCTTTCCCATTAGGACTCCCTACTTTGAGTTTAATGACGAGAGTATGGGATACAGTGAAGGCCATATTAAAGTACAGAGGATTTAATGAGTATACCCCCTTATGGAGGGAGAACTACAGAAGATCGGGTCAGTAAGAGAATGGGAGAGATGTGGAACAAAATTTATCGCTCAGCTATACCAAGATGGTGCCCTGAAAACCTTTCAGGAACTGAGGGACTATTTTGCTCTACCAAATAAATCCTTTTATAAGTACTTGCAGGTCAGGCACGCACTGGAGGAGCAGTTTAGAGGGAGGATTCTAGAATGGAGCACAATTCCAGTTCTTCAAAAAATAGTTAAGGCAGAAACAGGGAAAGGGTTCATCTCGAAAATATACCCACATATAATCAAGGGGAGAATTGGAGGGATAGAAACCCCTAAGTATAAGAGGAAGTGGGAAAAAGATGTGGGAGATATTCCCGAAATACAATGGAATAGAATTCTTGAACTGGCTCAGTTGGTATCATTCTCTCCCTCTCAGAGGACATCTGTTCTTATTATATAGAACCTACTATACGCCCCATAAACTTTTTCAATTTGGCCGACGGCCGGATGCAAGCTGCCCCCGTTGCGGAGACATGGAGGGAGATATGATTCACATGTTTTGGAGATACCCGAAGTTATTTTGCTACTGGACGGAGGTGACGGGAACCATTGATTGGGTGTTTGGAACCTCCACTAGGCTGGAGGCGAAGTATTGTCTCCTGGGATTAGCTGATGGAGTCGGAAACCTAGGAAGCATCCAGACGGCGGTTCTGAGATGCCTATTCCAGGCAAGGAAACTGATTGCCCAAAGATGGCTGTTGGTGTCGCCTCCGTCCAGTAGAGAAAGGATAAATTGCATGAATGTGGTAATTCTTAAAGAAAAAGTGTTGTATATAAAACAAGGGGCCTTAAAGAAATACGACAAGATATGGAAACCTTGGTGGGAAGCCAGGGGGATTGATATGTGAATAATAATAGTGTGGAAAAACGATGAAAGGTGACCTAATAGGTATTAAAGGAAGAGTGCAAATGAAGAGTATGGAAGTGTGAGAGAATGGGGATGAGAGGGAAGTGTGACAGAGAAGGAATTTAGATTAAATGGAACATCAGACAGGATTGCCCCCATGATACCAATTTCCTCTCAGACCACCCAAGATATGAATGATCCTTTCTGGTGTCATACACTTACTTGATGGGGTGATGTGAGGGAGGGGGGGGGGGGGTTGAGGGGATTTAAAATAAATATCTTAATAAATAAAGTTTAAAAAAAAAAAATTGAAGGCAACAAGGAATCAGCAGGCTTATACATTTCTCGATCAATAACCACATGATGTCTAGGGAGGAGATTGAAACAGGAGTTTTCAACGGCTCTGGACCTGTATAGGCGGATACAGCTTAATGCTTATCTGCGGTCAATGACACTAATCGTGACTGCAGTACTTACAATATCTAAATTTGAGCAACTATGTCTAAATAGGGAACCACAAAGACACTTACTTTCAGTCCTATATGCTCTGGTGATTGATTTAGATGCCCCACAAGAACTCACCTTTATATAAACATGGGAGAGGGATCTGGGGGTCACTTTTTCTCAGGTACAAAAGAACAGGATTTTATTGTTTACGCACAAGGCGTCAATGTCAACAAGGTATCAAGAAGGTGGATATACAATTTTAACTAGGTGGTATAGAACACCAGCAGTATTGCACCAAATATAGCTACAGGTATCGAACGTTTTCTGGCGATGTCAGAAGTCTGAGGGCTCATTGGTACCCATATTTTGGGAGTGTACGGGGTTAAAAGAATTCTGGACGATGGTTTCGGAAACAGTTAAAGAAATTACAGATGTGTCTGTTGACCACAGCAAAAGCATGTATCCTGGTTCTGTGGAAAACGAATGCATCACCAACTAAGGCACAATGGCTTACGAGGATAACAGAAATTCAACAAATGAAAAATCTTACTTTAATGCTGAGAGAGCAAGATGAGAAATATTGACTCGGCAGGCATTCTTCATTCTAAGGCGGAAGATAGAGCACTTCAACTCATATTACGCCCAAGCTTAGAATATCAACTTCCACTCTTACTTAGGGCCAACTAGCTCACGTAAGACTAATCTCAGAGATTTTTTGGAGCAATATAGTACTCCTTCGCTTAGACTCTCGGCAGCCAAAGCCTTGGAAGCCCCACTCTCACCAGGGGAATTTCTTACAGATTAAACAGGACCAGACTGACTTTATGGTTCAGTACTACAAGTCCTTCTTTGATCTCTTGATCCTACATTTTCTTATTTTTTTTTTTAAATAGTTTTTAATTGAAAAATTTTCAAGCAGGATAGTACAAAACAAAAAGCAAAGCAAGCAAGCAATACATTGGTTACATGAATATCAGGAAATATATATACCGAGATTTGTATGTCAGAGGTACAGTCCCAAGGGACACAAAGCTAAACCTATAGCAACAATCTAGTGGGGCGGTGTAGCATAACTTACTAGGAAAGGTGGGTAAAGGTAAGGAAAATGAGGAGTAGAGAAAGGTGAAGGGAGTAGAGAGGAGATGAGGAAGAGGAAAAGAGGATCAACCTGCGATCAGATTATGATTCAAATATGAGAATGAGACACAGAAAAGGATAAAGATTAATTCAGATGAAAACAATAGGATATAAAACCATGTATGGATAAGTCAAGTATTACTTTTGAACCAAGTTGACCATATTTTCCATTGGTTATCAAATTTTTGTTTATTGCCATTCCTAATAGCCAACAAAGATAGTGTGATTGGGTCATAATCAGTACTTCTGATGCATTCGGTGCCTTATCTGCCTTCCAATTTTTCGCAATTAGCATCCTAGCCGCCAAAAGGATATGTGTTACCACTGCTTTGAAGTCGGGGAGGGGAAGATTTCAATGCCAATATTCAATATTGCTAAGGTAGGGTTGGGACAGGTCAGAATTCCAGTGATTCCTGAGGTGTAGCGGAAAATGGAGTTCCAGAAACTGGTTAAGTGTCTGCAAGTCCACAACATATGGAGAAAGTTGCCTGTTCCACAGTTCCTCCAGAATAACGGGGAACTATGTGACCCAAACTTGGAGATTCTGTATGGAGTAAGATACCACCTAAGAGCTATTTTTTGGGACAGCTCCCAGTGGTTAACGCACCTGGACGCTTTGTAGAGCGAACTAAGTGCATGCTGCCACTGTGAGACTGAGATATCTATACCCAGGTCAGCTTCCCATTTCTTATAGGGTTGAGATTTTATAAATAGTAGTTTATGTTTACCATATACATATAATTATCTATGATCATCACTATTGTCAAACTAAAAATCTTCTATCTTTATAGAGTCTCACATCATCCCATGCATAAAGAGCCGTATCATCTCAGATCTAGCGGAATAAATAGTTTAAATCCACATTGTAAGGCTATGTGTACACACAGATAGGCACTGGCTGAAACCCCTCCACTTGCAGTGTCCATAGAGTTGTGAACAACTGTGGTGATTGGTTGCACAACATTTTGGAATTGAAGCGCTTTATCGTATAATGCTCACTATCAGAGTGACAACCCGTTTTTTGCATCCTTCGAGTTGTACACTGGCTGTGTAATACGGGTCACATCTAATTCATTGATCCGCCTTACCTCTCAATGTTTCCACCAATTGTCATGGGACGGTTCATTGAAATAGACAGCTGTCAGCGGCCCGTAGAACCCAATAACATTAAATTGGGTGGTTTCTGCGATGCCTCTGCAGCCCACCGCCCCATAGAAGCACCGACACTGGTCGGGACTTCTATCTAATTTGGTTGCCCAGGTCCACGGATTGTTCCATAGACACACAATTACTAAGTCTCAAAAGGATTAATTACAGTCACTGGTCATGTATAACTATTGTACAAAATGCATAAATTCATCACTGACACTGCCAGTAGCCAATGAGAAAGGTTTTGCTAAAAACCCTTTGAAAGAAGATATAGCCGTTAGCACACTATGCAAGCTATCAACCCGATTGAACAACATTAGATATACAAAATAAAAATAAAAACAAAAATAAATACAAAAATGATTAATTAAACATATAGACACACCATTTAGAGTGCACGATTGTCTCTTTCTTCACATTTTATATATTTTGTCATTTATCTTTTTTTATTTTTTTATCTTTTAATTTCATTTCATTTTTGAACATGCCTATCCACACAATATACAAGTGAAGTCTTGGATACTAAAATTCACATCAGGAATCACGTTTAAAATAATTTAAAATAACTTAAAATAACTTAAGACACACAATGTAACCGTTAAGTATTAGTATCACCAGTATAGTATTTAAATATAACTTCAACTCACCAGGTGGTTTTCGGCAAGTGTTGTTCAACAAACCTTATCATAGCGATTTGGTTAGCGATTTCATCACAGCGATTTGGCTAGCGGATATATATAATACCAATAAATGGTTATATACATACCTCACTATCTATTCACCCCCTCACCCATTCGCTATCACAAATATATAGACTTTATTTTTGGAGAGTTTATATACATTCCACATTTTTTGAACATTACGTATATATTTTTTATTTTTTTTTATTTAAATGTATCTTAATAGTTCCTTCACACACGTAAAAAAGACTTTTTTCACTATCACATTCATTGAAATCGCAATTGGGTTGGGCTATTCTATTGAATGGGCCCTTTAAGTGTGTACACATAACACTGCGTGCACACTTGATAGTTTTATGCATTTTTATGCGATTTCCTTATCAGGTCTTATAACTTCTTCACCTAAGTTTGTCTTTAAACAACATCAGGCTTCTTTTAAAGTGGTCACTCTCACTCTGCAGAATTAGCCTAGCAGCACATGTTGATATCCAATTAAGCCTAGTTTTCAGCTGCTGGTAACAGCCTTTTTCCATCAAACAATCATGTGATGCACATCCTGTAAGCATATATATTTGATATTCATTTGTGAGTTCATCAGCTATGAGTAAGCACTAGTTGTGGTGCGAAACGCGTCAGCTCTGTACCCCCCTTTTTTGCCGTGTATGGATTGCAGTGTTTTTTGCTTTTAAATAAACTTTTTGGATTTTATTTTCTTGGTGTGCGGCTGTCCGGAGTTCTTCCTTTTTTGATTTCCAATCATTGTGCTATTAGCCAGCACCTGGGGCTCCCACACAGGAGCATTCGCTTGGGAAGGAGAGTCTTGGAGCGGTGGTTGTTTGTTTCTCATGTGATAGAGAGGGGAGGGTAATTTTTGCTAAGAAAGCTTGGATACATTCTTCTGTAGGTTGTGGGGTGTTGGTATCCTCATGGAGATTGCATAGGGATGAGTAGTACTCCGCTAAGGAATTAGCTATCTCTTTGGGGTTGATTATTTTGTGCTTACTAGTCGGGCGAATCAGGAATGGAATTTTAGTTTTGACTCTGGCAAATTTAAGCCTCTGGGCCAAGAATTTGCCTGCCCGGTTACCAGAGGAATAATGGGTCAGTTTCAGAGTTTGGAAAAGCTTGTCATACTGTTCAATAAGAAGAAGTCTGAGATCAGAACGATATTGGGAAAGTTTTTGGGCAATATGAACACTAAGGGTGGATTTATTTTGGGCCTCTAATGATTTGATGCCATTAAGGAGTTGATCCAATCTGTGAGTCCTCTGCCTCTTTCCTCTTGCACAAATCTGCAGATTGATTCCTCTAATAAATGCCTTATGGGCACACCATACCATTGCAGGATCAGAGACAGAGCCTATATTATCATCAAAGAACTTAGATAAACTATCTGTTATTGTTGCTGCATGAGAGGGCATCTGGAAAACACAAGAATTGACCTGCCATATATAAGCAGGACTAGGTGTGTGCCCCTCCATCACCGTGATCGAGACAGGTGCGTGATCAGACCATTTGATATCATGGATGGTGGAGGAGGACACCACCTGTAAGCATTTTATCAACAAGAATCAGATCAATTCTCGAATAAGAGTTATGTCGAGCAGAGTGGTAGGTGTAATCCCTCTCATTTGCATGCTGGCATCTCCAGACATCAAAAATGTCCTCAGAGTGAAGCAGTTTTTGAATCTGAGGAGGAGGACGTTTGGCTTCAGAAGAAGAGTCTATTGTGTGATCAACAGTTAGGTTATGGTCGCCACAGATTATCAGAGAGCCTTTTTTGAAGTGTGGCAATTTTACTGTACAACCTTTTTTAGGAATCGGAATTGGTGAGAGCTCGGAGCGTACAGGTTAGCAATGGTAAAAGGTTTGTTGAGTTCTCCCACCAATATGAGATATCTTCCTTCCGGGTCAATGTGGGTGTCCGTCAGGCTAAAGGCTACCGAGTCTCTCATAGCTATCAGTACTCCTTGCTATTTGGTAGAAAAAAACAGTAGGTATTGCATTGTAAAAAACATGTTCAAACAAGAACCAGAGGGAAGACTTGCTGCCCAAAACTTGGTGGAGGGGAACAAAAATAAAAGAGAACCAGCGAACTGAGTGCTCCAGAACACACCAGGAACCTTGAGATATAAACAGTTGTTGAAATTTCAATATGGGTGATTATGAACCGTTTTTTTTGCCGCTTTTCTTCTTCGACAACGTTTGCCATTCGTACTGAGAGATGAGCCTCATAGGGGGTGAGGATGCTGCAGGAGCTTTTTCTGGAAGTATATCCAGTGAGCGTAGTGAGTTTTGCATTGTGAATTGCGATAAGTCCGCAAAAAGTTGGATACGAGTTCCGGGGGTTGCCGAGTTTTGCGGAATGCAATCATTAGTTGTTCTTTAACTTGGTAGAAATGTACTCGCATCAAGACATCTCTGGGGATATTGTCTGGGAGGTGGGATGGTTTAGGCAGTCTATGGATGCGGTCTACTTGCATTTCTGACACACACAGAAGGAACGAACTGCTTCAATAGATCGCGGGCATATTGCTGGAGTTGTGCTGAGAGTATGGTCTCAGGCACCCCCCTGATTTTAACATTGTTTCTCCTTGACCTATCCTCAAGGTCAGCGACCTTTTCCCTGAGCCAAGAAAGTCCATCTGCATGATCAGCGTGGGCATCTATCAGAGTGTTATGGGACGATGCAAATTCCCCCATTTTTCCCTCAATGTGACCCACCCGTCCTCCCAGGTCTCCTATGTCAGATTTGAAGTTTTGCATACATTGCATCAGGTCAGCATGCATGGAGCTGCGGAGGGAGACAAGCATGTCTTTGAGTGTAATGTCAGAGACAGGCTGACCTGATGTGGGAAACGATGTGAAGGGATCGATCAGCTCCCTCGTGTCCTCCATGGGGTCATGTGCTGTGCTCACCTGTCACCGGTGTTGCCTTCCAGGCGAGGCTTGGACTTCGCAGGGCTGCGGGACAAAGGGGTAGATGCTGCTGGAGATGTCTGCGCCAGGCTCGGGTGTGTTCCTGGGCTAGCTGCTGCGGACTGCGAGCTGCAGGAAGAAGACGGCGAGATGTTCCCCACGCCGCCGCCATCTTGGAGAGGCTCGTGGCCTTTCGGGGGATAGAAATCATCCAGTTTTTCAGGCTGTGTTTGGTCTTTTCGTTTGCGGGTCATCTCGCAAGTGTCCCAGGCCCTTTAGACAGGGTATAGAAGAGGATTCGGTCGGCGGTGTCGTCCCAATAGCCAACGGTTCCCGTGTCTGGAGCAGAGCTGTGTGGTTACATGTCCATTCAGTTGCGCGGTAGCCACACCCCCGATCCTACATTTTCTAAGTGCCTTTAACTAGCTTCCGAAGGCAAAACTGTCCTCCGATGGCCTTCAGGAGGATTCTATTACAGTTATTCCAAAGGAAAGGAAAGACCCAGCACTGGTTTCCAGTTATCTGATCAATTTCACTCTTAAACGTTGATTTAAAAAACTCTTCATGAAAATTTTGGCCAATCGTCTGATGCCATTAATCCAGTCCTGGCTGAATCAGGTAGGCATCATCCCTGGCCAGCAGGCCAGAGATAACACATTTAGGGCCATGAACCTACACCACTGGCCGACCTCAAACCGTCACAAGGGCTTCTTATCCATCTACAAGTCCTGGGGCTTAAACAAAACATGCAAAACTTCATTATGGCACTCTACACCAATCCACAGGCAAGAGTTAGGGCTAGTTTACACTTGCTTCCAAACAAGGCTTCAGACACGCTTTGTTAAAGCTCTCTGAATGCCAATCAAAGCTCCTGTCACTAAATAAAATGGTTAGCTTACAGTCCTGTTTACACCTGCCTTTGCTTTGTGCTTCGATGAGGCCCACGGTCCATGGGCATTCCGTCTATGCCTTCCACATCAGTAATGGGAATAGACATGGTGCCCCCTGACCCCCATTATCAATGGCTTGACCTTGGAGTCCTTTTTTCATCACCTACAGGTGAATTAAAATACCAAAGGAATCTCAGCTGGCAGAACAAAGTATCAGCATTTGCCAATGATATCCTCGTCTTCCTGACTGAACTGGAGAAGTCCTGTGCGCTGAATGTTTCACTAACTCCAGAGGAAGTCCATCACTATTTCAACCATTTTTCATTCCTATTGAAACTGGACCCATCACTTACTTGGGAATCTAGCTTTAAGCCAATCTCTCCAAGAGTTTCCTCCCAGAACTGCAGGCTTTACAACAGAACCTGTCACTCTGGAAAATGCCCCATTTCTCTTGGTTTGGCCGTGCAGCCATCCTGAAAATGTCAATACTCCCATTGTTCCTTTACAAACTGCAGACAATCTCCATACACATACCTTCCTTCTTCCTTATAACAAACAAGATGTGTACTACATTCTTCTGGAGAGGGAAACCCTCCAGGACAGGCTGGGCCCAGTTAGTGTTGCCCAAATCAGGAGGAGGTATTGGGCTTCTGGATATTACAAAATAATTCTGGGAATGCCAACTCTACAGAGTGGTGGACTGGAGTTTATGGAAAAGATTGGGTGAACCTGGAAGGCTCGTTTTCTGCCCTACCTTTGGCTAATGTTCCTTGGCTACTGCCATGCTTTAACCGCTTCAATACCCGCCCATAGTCATATGACGCCCACAAGGTGGATCTACCATCCTGGGTGGGCGTCATATGACGTCCTCGGATTCCCGGCCGCCTGGGGGGCGCGCGCGCACCGCCGGCGGCGCGCGCCCGCGGCATCGCTCGGGACCCGGTGCGAGTGCCTGGCGGCCACGATGTCCGCCGGGCACCCGCGATTGCCCGTTAAAACAACGGGACCGGGCGGGACCGTGGATCTGTGTGTGTAAACACACAGCTCCACGTCCTGTCAGCGGGGAGGAGACCGATCATGTGATCCCAGTACGGAGGAACACATGATCGGTCTCCTCCCCTTAAGTCCCCTCCCCCTACAGTTAGAATCACTCCTATAGGGACACACATTAACCCCTCCAGCGCCCTCTAGTGTTAACCCCTTCCCTGCCAGTCACATTTACACAGTAATCATTGCAATTTTATAGCAACGATCGCTGTGTAAATGTGAATGGTTCCAAAAATGTGTCAAAAGTGTCCGAAGTGTCCGCCGCAATGTCGCAGTCACGAAAAAAAAAAAATCGCAGATCCCCGCCATTACTAGTAAAAAAAAAAATAAAAATTCAATAAATCGATCCCCTATATTGTAGACGCTATAACTTTTGCGCAAACCGATCAATATACGCTTATTGCGATTTTTTTTACCAAAAATATGTAGAAGAATACGTATCGGCCTAAACTGAGGAAAAAAATATTTTTTTTTAAAAAAAAATGGGATATTTATTATAGCAAAAAGTAAAAAAGTTTTTTTTTTTCAAAATTGTCGCTCTTTTGTTTATAGTGCAAAAAATAAAAACCGCAGGGGCGATCAAATACCACCAAAAGAAAGCTCTATTTGTGGGAAAAAAAGGACGTCAATTTTGTTTGGGTGTAACGTCGCACGACCGCGCAATTGTTAGTTAAATCGACGCAGTGCCGAATCGCAAAAAGTGCTCTGGTAAGGAAGGGTGTTTAAAAGCCCTGTATTGAAGTGGTTAAAGGTAAAAAGTACAGCGCTAAAACTTTAAGTGAACAAGAATGATTGAGTGGGTCTCACAATAGTCAATACAAACAATGTGGGACTCTAATGAGATAAATACTCAGTGATTTTGTATGAAAAAGTCTAAAAGAAAACAAATTAATTGAACAATAAGTCCATAGGTGAGGTGGAAAACTTAGTGAAACTGGATGGCCCTTAAAGGGACATTCGCAAAGTGTTCATAACATCATAAAGACACTTAAAGATGGTGAATAGATAATGAAACAATATGTGAAAGTAGTCCGCCACCGATAGGATGAAGGCTTACCAGATGGTTTGAATGCAAAAGGACATAGTCCTACGAGTCAAACAGGCTAGTATTGGCAAATGCCAAAACTGGAGACATCCGATCTGGAGACCTTTGACACGGAAGCCAGGTCCTCACACAGTCATTGGGGTAGTGGTTTCCATACAGAAAAAAATGGATGGTTTCTCCCATATGTTCATATATGTATATCAAGGAAAAGAGAACAAAAGAGGGACACAGAGTAATTCCGTACAAAAATCTGAAATTGAATGAAGTTAAACTCACATTTGAGAAGATTAAACAGCACTTAAGAAATATGTATGGCGGCAGTGGAGCCCGTTCCGACGCGTTTTGTCTACATAGACATCATGCTTTACTTCACCTACCTTGATGGACCATCCAACTATAGCCTCTACGCTCTGAAGTTTTAGGTCCTGCTGTAAAATCTCCTCAATATTGACTCAACTCTGTCCCGTCATATACTACCAGGCATGGTTGGAATGTTTCTGGCAGCGGAATGACTACTACTATGCTAACGGGGCATTTTTTTTAAGAAGGGTCGAGTCCTGGACATAACCGAGCTTACCGATACCTGAACTACAGGGTCCTTTTCATTTTGCATTACTAACTTACTAACTGACATCAGAATCGATGTCACACCACTTCCTTAAATAAAATCTCTCTAAAACCAAGCTGATAATATTCCCCCCGCCCGTGCCCCCCTCCATGACTTTTCCATCAAAATCAATAATGCAACTCAATCAATCTCTCCCCCAACACCACAGTACTAGGTGTAATCCTAGACTCCAACCTGTCCTTTCAGCCCCAAATCCAATCATTGTCAAAAGCTTGTAGACTTCACCTCTAATATTGTCAGGGAAGGTTTCATCCGTTGTGGACACTGACTGATATTTGGCGTGATATTTGGCGTGCAGTACTGTGGTCCACCAGCAGGTGTCTCTTGGCAGTCTGGAACTGCCAGGGGAGCTTTTCCCTGTTGATAGTATTATGTCATCATTGGGTCGCAGTACTGGTGTCCACCAGCAGATGGATCCTGGCAGTGTGGAGCAGTCAGCACCACCAGCAGATGGATCCTGGCAGTGTGGAGCAGTCAGCACCTCTTGCAATCAGGTGTCACTTGAGACCAATTACAGGCACATAAATACCTGGCAAACACTCACATGTTTGTCTTTGTTATTGTCCTTGCGCCCTGACCTGCTGCTGTGTGATCCGATCCCGATTCCTGTGCCCTGAACCTGTGACCCATGTTTCTGATCCTGTTTCCCTGTCCTGGTCCCTATCCTGCCCCACCTGTTACCATCATCCCTGCCCTGCAGTCTGATCCATCCTCTCCCTGTCCTGTGTTCCTTACCCCATCTGCTGATCTCCCATGTATGACCTTGGCCTGGCTTGCGTCTCCGATTCTGGAACTGCCCTTTGTTTATCTACTGATCCTCTGTTCATGACCTGGCTATCATTTATGATCCTGGTTTTCCCATTTATTGTACATATCTGTCTGTTGTTATTTGGGGGTCTCTGTCTGTTGTATTTATATTATTCACTTCCCTTAATAAATCTTCATATTTTACTTATACACGTTTGGGTTTCCTCTGTTGCAGTCCACACAATTCTGGTCTTATCTGGTACGTGACAGAATACCAAGGTCATCCCTGACCATAAGTGGCTACCCAGAGAACCATCTTGGTTCAGGTTGTTTTGCGGAAATTAATTTGTATATGATTCGTTTCTTTGCGCTGCTGGCATCAGAGTAGTGAATATCTTCGCCAGACACTAAAAGAGTGGACCAGTGATCAACTGTTGGAAACCATTTGTTTAGCTCACACCTGGGTTGATCAGGGCTGTATGCTGTTTGAGGATGCTCAGCCTTTAATTCAAATTTGCACAGAGCTGGCCCTGCCCTGCATCCCAGAGGGCCATGATGATTTTTCTCCCCCTTTCAGTATTAATCAAGTCACATCACTGGTATGGCTTCTGGAAGATGATTCCCCTTACTTTTTTGAGCATTACACAGCTGGTTCCCAACAGATGATAATAGAATGTGTTGATTCTGTACAATTCCTGGTCAGACAGGCAGTATGTAACCCGCAGTTTGTGCAACCACTACTTTTAGCATGGTCTGGTATTTTGCAATCAGCCACAGCCAGTGCAACCATCTCTAGACACCTGCCTGCCCAAGAGTCTTTTCCTCCATCACCCATGGCAGCCTCACTTTCAGCCCAGTATACTCTACTCCCCACAAAATATCAATGCCCCGTTTCTTCCTGCTGCACATACCCTGCCTTTAATCCACCTGCCTCCCCGATGCCTACAATCCCTCAAGAACTTCCCACAGCTACTGTTACCTCTTCTCTGCCATATTCCAACCCTCCTCTCCAGTCTGCTTCATCCCCTTCCTACAGTTACCTACAGGACTTCAGTAGCTAAACCTCAAAAGAGACGGAAGTTCTTTCCTACCCATTTGATCCTGCCAGTAACGCAACCTGCCTCCACACCAACCAACCTGCTCCAGTCTGCTTGCATGCCAGCTGAACCCGATAACCCACCTGAGTATGCCAAACCTCTGCCTGCTATCCAGCCAGTGTCTCCGCCTGAAGTTCCTGTGCCCCAGTCTGATGTTCCTGTTGTGCCAGTGCCTGCTGTCCAGCCTGACGCCTCAGTGCCTGCTGTCCAGTCTGACGCCCCAGTTCCTATATGCCAGCCCGAGGTTCCTGTATGCCAGCCCGAAGTCCCAATGCCAGTGTTCCAGTCTGATGTGCCCACTTTCCAGTTTGATGTCTCCGCTTGCCAGTCTGATGTGCTCGCTTTCCAGTCTGATGTCCTGATACCTGCCTTCCAGCCTGATGTCTCGGTGCTTGCCTTCCAGCTTGATGTCTCCGCTTCCCAGTCTGATGTGCCCGTTTTCCAGCCTGATGTCTCGGTGCTTGCCTTCCAGCCTGATGTCTCGGTGCCTGCCTTCCAGCCTGATGTCTCGGTGCCTGCCTTCCAGCCTGATGTCTCGGTGCCTGCCTTCCAGCCTGATGTCTCGGTGCCTGCCTTCCAGCCTGATGTCTCGGTGCCTGCCTTGCAGCCTGATGTATCGGTGCCTGCCTTGCAGCCTGATGTCTCGGTGCCTGCCTTCCAGCTTGATGTCTCCGCTTCCCAGTCTGATGTGCCCGCTTTCCAGTCTGATGTGCCCGCTTTCCAGTCAGATGTGCCCGCTTTCCAGTCTGATGTCCTTGTACCTGCCTTACAGCCTGATGTCTCGTTGCCTGACTTCCAGCCTGATGTCTTGATATTGGTGTCTCAGCCTGAAGTTTCGGTGCCCGTGTCTCAGCCTCCTGAACCGGTGCCCATTACCCAGTCTGCTGAACCGGAGTCCGTCAATCGGCCTGTTAAGCCAGTGCCCGCTATTCGGCTTTCCGGACCACTGGCCGGTGTCCAGCTCGCTGAACGGGGGCCCGTTACCAAGTTTGCTGAGCCAGTGCATGTGATCCAGCCTGCCCTTGTGGTGCTCGCTGTTCGGCCTAATGTTCCAGTGCCTGCTGCTCAGCCCGATGACCCGGAGCCTGCTGCCCAGCCTGACGACCCGGAGCCTGCTGCCTAGCCCGACGACCCGGAGCCTGCTGCCTAGCCCGACGACCCGGAGCCTGCTGCCCAGCCCGACGACCCAGAGCCTGCTGCTAAGCCTGTTATGTCTTTGCCTGCTGCCCAGCTTGAGCTGCCCATCGCCTGGTTTGATTCTTTGAACTGTCTTTATACCCAGCTTAGTGTGACTCTGCCTGCTGCCAAGCTTGATGCTATAGACTTGTCCCAGCAGCAGCTACTTGGAGCGTCTGGAGGCCGCTCCTTTGAGGGGGTACTGTCAAGGAAGGTTCCATCCGCTGGTGACACTGCCTGATATTTGGCGTGCAGTATTGTGGTCCACCAGCAGGTGTCTCCTGGCAGTCTGAAACTGCCAGGGGAGCTTTTCCCTGTTGATAGTATTATGTCAACTTTAGGCCACAGTACTGGCGTTCCCCAGTGGATGGATCCTGGCAGTGTGGAGCAGTCAGCACCTCTTGCAATCAGGTGTCACTTGAGACCAATTACAGGCATATAAATACCCGGCAAAAACTCACATGTTTGCCTTGGTATTGTCCTTGCGCCCTGACCTGCTGCTGTGTGATCTGATCCTGATTCTGAACCAGTTCCTGTGCCCTGAACCTGTGACCCGTGTTTCTGATCCCGTTTCCCTGTCCTGGTCCCTGTCCTGTCCCACCTGTTACCGTCATCCCTGCCCTGCAGTCTGATCCGTCCATCCTCTCTCTGTCCTGTGTTCCTTACCCCACCTGCTGATCTGCCCATGTATGACCTTGGCCTGGCTTGAGTCTCTGATTCTGGAACTGCCCTTTATCTACTGATCCTCTGTGCATGACCCTGGTCTGGCTATCATTTATGATCCTGGTATTTCCAATTTATTGTACATATCTGTCTGTTATATGGAGGTCTCTGTTGTTTTTTTATTGCACTGTGTGGTTGTCTTTATATTATTCACTTCCCTTAATAAATCTTCATATTTCACTTATACACATTTGGGTTTCCTCTGTTGCAGTCCACACAGTTCTGGTCTTATCTGGTACGTGACAAATATCTCTTTTTAACTAATGAAACCACCAAGCTACTGTGCTCATTCACTCCCTTGTTATCTCTTGCCTTGACTACTGCAACTCCCTTCTCGTATGCCTACCTCTCCATAGGCTATCCCTTCTTCAGTCTTCATGAATGCTGCAGCCAGACTCATCTATCTTACCAACTGCTCAGTGTCTGCTTCCCCTCTCCGGCACTGGCTTCCGATTACCCAGAGAATTAAATTCAAAATACTTACAACAAAGTCATTCACAACTTGCCCCAGCTACATCACCAAACTTGTCTCCAAATATCATCCAATCTGTCCTCTCCACTTCTCAAGACCTCCTCCTCCCACGCCCCCTTATCTCCTCCCACGCTCATCCCCATGACTTCTTCAGAGCCTCTCCCATCCTCTGGATCGCTCTACCTAAATCTGTCCATCTATCTCCTACTCTAGCTGCCTTTAGGCAATCCCTGAAACCTCACTTCAGGAAAGCCTATCACACCTCCAACTCATCTTTTGTCACTTCCATCACCTCATCCCCCACAGTTATAACCTTTTGTACCACTTGCCCCACTCTCTTAGAATGTAAACTCTCATGAGCAGGGCCTTCTTAACCTTCTTGTATTTTATTGTATTGTAACTATACGGTCTTGCTTTTTTATTGTAAAGCAATGCGTAAACAGTTAGTGCTACATAAATCCTCAAACAGAAAAGGAAAAAATGACGCAAGTCTAGATAGGATAATAAAAAATGAATAATAATACTACTAAAAAAATAATAGGCAATAATAATCCCAGCAATAGATGAAAGGGTCAGTTCTTTGCACCAGCTTCCTTGGGAGTTGAAGCAAACTCTGGAAAATAGATAAAGGAAGAACAAGGCGTGCCAAAGTGCAGCATGTGGTCAACTATTTATTTAGAAATAAAACAGAGCCAAATGGCTACTCACATAATGTTAGTGAGAATCAGGCGAATAAAGTGATAGTAGTAGTAGGGTCCATGGTCGTTGTATGGTGCGGGGTAACATCGGTAGAGGCATCCCAGCGGCATCCTGGTAAACTGCCAAGGATAGGACTGCAGAAAAAAGCGGAAGCTTTGAAGCGCATCATCTGACACGTCTAGACGTCACTTCCAGGTATACATACCTCATCGTGTTTGCGTCCCATGTTGGTACGCTCTTCTGGTTCCGGGTACCGGCCATCTCCGAGAACGGAAGTCGTTCTGCTGAGTGATCAAGCTGCTCATCCAGGCCGCTCTGCAGTCCTATCCTTGGCAGTTTACCACGATGCCGCTGGGATGCCTCTACCGATGTTACCCCGCACCGTACAGTGACCATGGACCCTAATACTACTATCACTTTATTCGCCTGATTCTCACTGATGCTGCACTTAATTTGGCGTGCCTTGTTCTTCCTATATAAATCCTGTATAATAATAATAATTTTGGTTCTATTATCAAAATTGGCATTTCCTGACTGCCATGCGGGTCTGCACTCTTCTCATGCCAACCTACACCTTTTGAATTCCTCTGCTCTGCAAAACCACCTTATATCAGCCATCTACAGATTTCAATTTGATTCCCAACCAGCAAACTCTGGACTAGCATGTAGGGCCTGGGAACAAGACTTGGGTAGAGATCTTTCAGAAGACGATTGGACAACCAATAACCAGAGAATCCATAAAGGATCCCTGAATTTTACGTTTTAAGAGAATGGCTACAAAATAATATTGAGGTGGTACAGGACACCAACCTTACTCCATAAAAACTTCTTGTTGACTTCCCAGTTATACTGGTGCTGTGGAAAAGAGCGGCTCTCTGGTTCTGTCAAGATTAAAACGTTGCGGTCAGGGGAGTGTCTACTCTCCCAGTGGAAAACTCCTGCTTCTTATTTCCTTCACCACACAGCAGTTTCTGATAGGCTTTATCATAGTCCATAGTCCCTAGCAATGCATAGGATAAATGCGGCTAGGCTCACTGGAGATCAAAATGCATCTCTTTGTTGAGAGAGTGGCTCCACAAAATTGCAATTATAATTCCAATTATAGCTGAGATGGAAGAATTCATCCATAGATCCCATGACAAACTCTCCAAATATACAACATGGGCATGCTGAATGTGTTTCCAGATGACCACCACATATCATAATCTTATCTGTATTAAGATGACGTGAACGAAAACCATATATAAAGTGATAGTGCAAAACGATATGTATGTGGGAATAGTGTTAGTTACTAATTATACCATTAGAGGGCGTCATCCCTAAATAAACTAAAATAGAGTATGTGATGGGACTATAAATACCTCTCCAATCAGGGCCTGTGTGGCGAAAAACTAACACTGAACATTACCCTGAACACACATCCCACCGTGAAACATGGTGGTGGCAGCATCGTGTTGTGGGGATGCTTTTCTTCAGCAGAGACAGGGAAGCTGGTTAGAGTCGATGGGAAGATGGAGCCAAATACAGGGTAATCATAGAAGAAAACTTGTTAGTCTGCAAAATACTTAAGACTGGGGCGGAGGTTCACCTTCCAGCAGGACAACGACCCTAAACATACAACCAGAGCTACAATGGAATGGTTTAGATCAAAGCATATTCATGTGTTAGAATGGCCCAGTCCAATCCAATTGAGAATCTGTGGCAAGACATGAAAATTGCTGTTCACAGATGCTCTCCATCCAATCTGAAAAACAAAGCAAGTCCTTAAGCGCTAAAACTGACATAATAATAAAACCATTGTGTTGTCTAATATATGTCCAAAATGCAGAATCCAGTGCAGCCGCCAACTCCTGGAGGGAAGTGAGTGAACGAAATGAACAAAAAATGCAGCGCTCAATGGTTTCAAGCAAATAAGGATTGTTATGAGTCATATAAACAATCAAATATGTTTATTGGATGCATCTGAAATGATAATTAAAATTGAAAAGTCCTCCATGTTAAAATCCACCATAAAACATAAAATCCACTGTTGGATACATGTTGATAAAAAATATAAGAATTGAAGTACTCCAATATGTAATTATTTGTGATCACACCAAAAACCAGCCAGCAGGGGGTTAAAGTCAGCAAGGATGCTGTGTTGGACACACACCACTGGCCAAACAATGGCAAAACAATCAAAACTGTAACAGCCTGGATGGTAAAGGCTCACTGTGGTGTGGCAGGGGAAAGGACCCCGAACTCACTGCGACCTTAGGGGGAGGATGTCGATGTAGGCGGGAGAATGTGGCTTGTTGTCTGTCCGACCTCGTGAGATACTACTTGGTGAGCAGCAATCAGGTCTGTAGGTGTATTACAGCCGCCGAATGTCCGACCTGTATCGAAGGGCCCCGGAAGCAGAAAGCGCCGGCACTGTGAAAGGCTGGTCTAGGTGGAACGCAGGCTCCGTTCTATTGCTGTGGCGACCGTGACAAACATGTTTTGCGTGCTAAGCTTTGTCAATGTCCTTTCCCCTGCCACACCACAGTATGGACCCCTTATTCCACCACTCCCATGAGACAGACAGATATTATCTGGCCTTTTTTTTGCTGCTCTTTTCATTGTATCATCTTAATTTTGATACATTGTTTATTCAATTTTCCTGTAGGCACTCAATCATGGCGCTGTACCTTGTCCCCACTACACCATATTTTACCATTTGGGTTCCAATGTCTCATGGTGGTCTATGGGTGCCCGTCACGTCAGCGATTACCCTTATATACCTCAGCTCCTGGAACAGATACTTTTCTGTGGCCCAGGCTGTGTATCTACCACATTGTATTGCACGAACTTCATGTAAGTAATTAGGGTGGTTCCACCCTCTACCATTTGCCATGATTAGCTATCAGTAGATTCATTACTTTTTATCATATTTTTCATAGATGTCCCCCAACATCTGCCCCTGATGAGTGTTCTTTACATGAAACGGGTCGGGCATCTGGGATACAGATCTATGTGCACAGTATACCAACAATTTGTAACATGTTCTATTTTGTATATTTTTATTATGTATTTACTGTTTTTTATCATCTTTATTTACTTACTTTCCCTCTACAAGTGTTGCTACATTGTTACATGTATGTAGATAAATGTTTGAATGTACAGTTGATTTTATGAGACCATTTAGTGGCAGCGGGTTTGCTATACTCTGATGTATTCCCGATGTTTGTAATGTATACGCACATACTCATGTTTGTGAACAGCTATTAACGCTCACTACAGTGTCTCTCTCTATGTGGTCTTTATTTTTGATATTGGCATGTGTCTCGTTTGATCTAATAAACATGTACTATGATTAGTTACTTTAACGCTGTCCATAGCCTCATTCAAAGTCCCAAAATTCCCCATATTTATATTCCATAATAGGGATGGAGGCCTATTCACCATATGCCTCATTCAAAGTCCCAAATTCCCCCTTTTTGCTTGCCACACCACAGTGAGCCTTTACCATCGAGGCTGTTACAGTTTTGATTGTTTTGCCATTGTTTGGCCAGTGGTGTGCATCCAACACAGAATCCTTGCTGACTTTAACCCCCTGCTGGCTGGTTTTCGGTGTGATCACAATCAATTACATATTGGAGTACTTCAATTCTTATATTTTTTATCAACATGTATCCAGTGGATTTTATGTTTTATGGTGGATTTTAACATGGAGGACTTTTCCATTTTAATTATCATTTCAGATGCATCCAATAAACATATTTGATTGTTTATATGACTCATAACAATCCTTATTTGCTTGAAACCATTGAGCGCTGCATTTTTTGTTCATCTCCATCCAATCTGACAGACCTTGAGTTATTTTGTAACAAAGAATAGGCAAAAATGTCACTCTCTAGATGTGCAAAGCTGGTAGACAAACACAAAAAGACTTGCAGCTGTAATTGCAGTGAAAGGTGGTTCTACAAAGTATTGACTCAGGGGGGCTAAATACAAATGCATGCCACACTTTTCACATATTTGTAAAAAAAATTGAAAACCATTTAGCATTTTCCTTCCACTTCACAATTATGTGCCACTTTGTGTTGGTCTATCACATAAAATCCCAATAAAATACATTTACTGTTTTGATTGTAACATGACAAAATGTGGAAAATTTCAAGGGGTATTGTGGAAATTTTATGAAGATGCATTTTAATATGCATCGTCATAGTGTCTCCCAGTGTTAGTACTCTCGCAGCCCCCTCTAAAGAGCGGACTGGGGCAGACTGAGGCTGATTGAGATCCGTTTGGTAGTGGAAAGCTCCTTGGGGATGTAGAGAAGTGTTTGCAGAGTGGGGATATGTCTGCCAGCGAAGGGCATCTGTGCGATGCACAGAACAATCGTCTGGGGAGGATGTGTTTGCTCTGCAAAGACATTATCAGTTTAGCGGATGTGCGCTCGTGTCACCCCTGTATGTGAAATAGTGGAGGCGCTATAATGTAATCTATTAAGTTGCTATAATTAATCCTAATCTGCAACACCAACCTCAAAAAATGAATTGATCAAGAAAAGCGATTTAAAAAAACACAACAAAATACACAACACCAATAATTATTAACTTGGGTGCAACTGGAGTTGTGTCACCCTAGTGAACGTACATAATTGTACATAATTTATGAACAATACAGTCCAATTCAAGTAACACTTGTTAATACAAAGTGTGTTGGAGTCCACCAACAAAAATCTTCCAAGAAGTGATGATGTCTTCCAAATAAGCTGAATAATGCCTTCACCATAGATTTGAACAAAAAACACCCAAAAGTGAATGGATATACAGTCTGCTTACCAGATCAGTTTGACTTGTGAAGGATAGTGCCTGCTCACATGAATGTGACATGGGAATGTAGGGGGACCTTCCTCCTCACAGGCTCAGGCAGGGTATATAGACAGAGCAGAAAACATCCATAGCATAATACCGTTTTTATTGTATAAAAAATGTAAAAGATGTAGCCAAATGGCTCCTTACATTAGGGAGTGCCTATCCTGGCACTGGGGCTGCTGGCTTATCAGATTACGGTAGTAGATGGAATGGCCCTGACAACCAGGAAACCGGAAGTAGCGTCATAAAACGTGACCAGGTACCGCCTCGATGTACGTTTCATGATTTTAGTCCTCAGGAAGCGTACCTGGTCACTCGAGGTCAACGTTTTTATATTGTGAATGATTAATGAAAGCAGATTAGGGAGAATTTGTGCGCAGCCTCAGTCCCGTTCAAGGGAACAAGACAAATCGTAAAATGCATCTATTTAATAGTGCACTAATCTTTCACACAAAAACAATTAGTACCCAAACTAATTCCAACACTGACATAATAATAATAATAATAATAAATTAACCGTGGATGAGATACCATTACTGGCACCCTCCCACTACACAAACTATACATTACCACATCAGTCCTCTAGATGGCAACATTGTCTCAATTCAATGGGCAACAGGCATAACATATAGATGGCTAGTGCAAATGCACATCCATGCCAACATTCTTAACTGATGTGATAATAATTTGAACAAATAATATTTAACTATCCTTAAAACCTTAGTAATTAAAACCAATAGGTCACGAATAACTAATAATCTGGGAGCCCAAAAAAAGAATTCTTTAGATTTAGTACTATTATGTCTAATTAGTCATTAGAACGAAAACAGTTTAGGTCTAGTTCTATGTTCATTCCCAACGGTTGCATAGTCCTTAATTTGTATATCCATTTGGTTTCATTTTTGGATATCTATCTTCTCATGTGTGTCCCTCTCCAATGTTTTGTGATTTTATCAATACCATAAAACTTACCATAAAACTATGGCATCACTATTGTGGCAAAATGTAAAATGCCTCGACACACTGTGATTAAGGAATCCTTTTTTAATATTTGTAAGGTGTACATTTATTCTGATTTTAAGTTGTCTCGTAGTGCGGCCCACGTATTGCATCGAGCATGGACACTCAAGCACGTAGGTCACATGATCCGAATTGCATGTGATGAGGGGTTTGATTTTGTATTCATCCATCACAAAAGATTGAAATTGGGAAACCTTCTTGGATGTGCCCGGCCTTCTAGTGGTTCTGCACGCCCTGCATCTGGTGCAGAAATGAAAGCCGGATCCATCCAAGAATGTGACCAATTTCTTAGGAGGGTCTGGTACATTATGAGTTATTTGATTTCTCATCCCCGGAGCCCTCCTATATATAAATCTGGGCTTTTGAGGAATTGAAGATAGTAAATCCCTATCTTTTAGCAATATGGGCCAATGTTTCTTGAAAATGGCTTCTACTTGCTTACATCGGTCTGTTGAAATCTGTTACAAAGGCCACTTCTCCCTTGTACTCAGGTTTGGGTTTAGTTGTCAGTAGGGATTGTCTATCCATCAAGGACACTTGTGCCAGCACTTTGGTCAGTGTATTCAAAGGGTAACCCAGTGAGTACCTCAGCTTGAGTTCGAAAATCAACATCATTGGCACAATTTAGTTTCAATCTCATATATTGTCCTTTTAGGGACCGCCCCCATCAACTGGGGTGGTGACAACTGTGCATTGGCACGTAGCCATTCCTATCAGTTGTCTTGAAATGGGTTTTTGTGTCAAAACTCACCGTCACATTACTATGTTCAGCCGTGAACTTTAGACCGTAGTGGTTATTGTTCATTTGTTTTAGGAATTTTTGAAAACTGTCCCGATTACCTTGCTAGAACAGGATCATGTCATCAATATATCTTTAATAAAAAAAAACAAAGACCTGTTCCTATTTTTAAAGATAGTTTTAAACTCCCATTTATTTAGTACTACATTAGCTACGCTTGGGGCATAACGAGCCCCCATAGCTACACCTCTCGTCTGGTTGTAGTACTCATTAATGGCCCAACAGCAGTTGTTACTCATAGCCAACTCCAAGCCTCTAATTAGATGATTAGATGTATGTTGGTATATAGGGACTCGATATTCAGTTACCATAATGGTGTCTTCTGTGGCAACCATTCCTTGCAAGAGTACTATCTTTCAGATAAGAAGGACTTTGGGAAACTAGTGGCTTGAAGAATCCATCTAGGTACTCTCCAAGTATGGAAAATAGGGAATCTATTCCACTAATTATCGGTCGGCCTGAAGGAAAATATTTATTTTTAGGTATTTTGGGCACTAGATACATCACTGGAGTTTTTGGAGCATGTAAAATTAAATAATTTGCTTCTTTTTGGTTTAGAATTTGTTTATATAGTCCCTCTGACACCCAATTGGTCAATTCTATTTTCAATTTTGCAGTAGGATCCCCTTTTAATTTGGAACAGGTGGTTTGATCATTAAGTAACCTTCCCATTTCCTGATCGTAATAATCCCTGGATAATATCACTAACCCCCTTATCAGCCGGTCTGACCACTATTTGTTTTCTTCTATTGATTTTATTCCCTCCCAAATCCTTTGATTTGAGGTGTGTCTATTAATTTGCATGTCTCTGACCTTACTTTGCACCATATTTTTGAAGACGTCTCTATGATGGTTTATCCCCTTTTTGGGGTTAAAAACAGAATTGTTTTTCAAACCACTATGTGTAAATGGATGTTCAGTGGTTGGTGCACTTGGAATAATATTAGGACTTGCAAAATGTTTTTTAATATTTAACTTTCTAATGTATTTTTCGATGTCGACAAACAAATCAAATTTGTTCACATCTTTGTTGGCAGCACATTTTAATCCTTGGTTTAGTACTTCTAATTCTTTTTCAGAAAATTCTACTCCCACTAGATTAAAGATACCCCTCCCTCCTCCTCTTCTGCCTCTTTTTCTGTACGTTCTTTGGGAAAATAGGGGGAATGGGGTGGGATACGGTAAGGTTCCTTCCAACCCCTCCATCCCCCCCGGTGCTGGTTTTGGTACGGACCAGGTCTTCCCCTAAAGTTACCTCTAAAAGTCCCCCTCGGGGGTCTGGGTGGATACTGATTACGGTTATGTTCATAATAATTGTCATCAGGAGGTCTGTTATCCAAAGGTCCAAAACTATTATAGGTCTGCACTGGATATGGAGGCGGGTATGGGTTGGGTGGAGGGTAATTTTTTGGGCTAACAGGTAATCTGCTAGTTTTTTTTTAGGGGTACTCGAGACTTTTGTTGTCTTCACTATATGTGCTGCCACGTGTTCCCTTTCTACTGGTGTTTCAGACCCTGATGTGGACAGTAGTCTCTTGCCATTTATATACTTGGTTTTGTTCAAAATCCTTAATATCCCTTTCGTATTTTTTTATTTTTTTGTTTTTGATCTCACTGTCATACTTGGATAGATGGGTCTGTAGTGTTTTAGCTCTATCCATATATTCACTGTTGGTTTTGAATGGCTCAATTTTTTCTTTTAAATCTGCAATTTTGGCCTCCAAAATCGCAGCTTTAGCTTTGCGTTTCCTAATCATGAGTTGCATCAGCTTTTGCTCACAGCCATTGAAAAACTGGTACCATTCATCCAACATTTGCAGATCCTCAGCCCCTTCATTCGGGCTGATATCCCACCTGAGCCTCCTTGGGGTCAGGTTCTGGCCTATGTACATATCAAAAGAGGCAACGTCCCACCATAGCCTAATTTGCTTCTCCATGTCAAATTGCAATTGTTTAAAGCCCCTATCAAGATCAAAATTGGGACTGGGGGTTTGTTGAAAAACTTCCTCTATGTTAATGTGTTGTTCTGTATGCCTGACCAACATATTTGGGGTGCTATGGCTTATTCCTGCAGATAATCTCCAAGATGGAGCCAATATGGTGATTATGTCTGTTTACTGGGGAAATGCGGGAGACATGGGTTATTTAAAGATTAATTATACTATTAGACGGAATGGGCGGTTATTAGCGCAAAAGAGTATGGTGGTTTTTCCACAACGAGTGAACAGAACCTCCTTCACATCGGATCAATCTTTGTCCGATGCTTTAGGTAGGTTCATCTTTTGGTATAATATCGGGATTTTAATTGTATGTTTGTTATGTGTAAGTAACCGTATGTTGTGTATGATTTGTCAGTATTGATTGGGATTATTTGCCTCTGCTATGGGACCCATTTAATGCAACCTGGAATGTGTGTGTGACTGAGCAGTTTGTTTTGGCTTAGCGGGGGAGGGGCAGCCAGGCATGGCTGGTCCATTATTTACAAACGGGGACTGTTGGCTACTCCCTGTGGACAATAGCATAGGGGGAGCTCTTTTTGTTTAGAGATGAAAAGACCATGCATGCATCACTGTGGGTTGGATGGTCTCAGGTTTCTAGGATAAATGTTTGTGTTCTTAATGTCTTTATTTGGGAACAAGAGTGTATGTTTGAGCCATGTTATTTTGTGTTTTATGTAACGTTGTTGTTTGATTGGAGAGCCTGTGTTGTTTGGTTGGCCAAGGTCCCTAGTAGTAGAATAGCCTAAAATGTTTGCAAGTGTCCATGTGGCGTCTCAAATGTGTAGTTGTGGGGAGAAGTTTATGTTTCTAGTGAAGAAATCTTGGTTTTGGTGGGATGAACAACTGTATTTCATGTGTTAATGGCACCATTTTTTTTGTCTGTTGTGTTTTAGATGGAATTGCTCTGCTTTTGGGCCAGGTTTAAAAAGGTGATTTTGGTTTGTAGAGGCGCAGTTTAAGGATTTTGTGCTGTTTGGCCTATGGGTCATCCCAGAGTGGAAGCTGCTCCAATTCCTTTGTGCGTGTGTGTAGCCATGCAGTCTGAGCACCATTTCCTTTTAGGTGAATTCAATCTTTTCAGGTTTGGCTGTTTTTGTACTTTTTACACACTTTTCAGTGAAACTGTTGTGTTGTTTGTATTGAGTTTTGGGTTTGAGTGGGGTTCTCTACTTTGCACTGAATTTACTAGCTTTAACTGGGTCTTTGTACTTTTAGCAGTGTGTGTTATTTTTAATTGTTTATAGCCTGCAGTAGAAAAGAAAGGCTTTGGTTGACCTCCTTGAGCCATCTTTTTGCAGGAGTTTCAGTTTTTGGCTTTTGTTGCTCAATATATTTTTTTAATGTCTTGATAGACATAATATGAAACTAGGCTTCCCTTCCCTCTGTTTACATAAACTAGTTAGATGGGTTTTTAGAGCTGAAAAGACAGGAAGGTCTTTGCAGGTGTGCAACAGGAAGTTGGTGGGAGGAGCTTGGGGTCTTTAGAAACAAGCATAAATGTAGGTAGTACGCTAGCAGCCCCGCTCATGTACAATAATCGGGGGCCAGCTATAGCGATTAATGCGAAAACAATAACCTCTCCGAAAGTAAAGCGCACGGTTCTCTGGACACAGTGTTCGCCAAAAAAAAAAAAGCGATTCGAATCGTATGGGCAATGGGTCGTCCATGCACCCCAGTCAGACAGCTGCACAATACATGAAATCTGGGTATGGGGCTAAGGCCATTAGACCCCTTAAAGATGGGCATATATGGTCAGAGGGTACAGTAAGGTGTATTCCTTTAGAAGGTACTTTTGATGTCTGGAGGTACGAGATACCTTGGAAGTAGTTCAGCCGTGGCTTCAGAAATCTGTAAAGTGTGAGTTGATGGATGTGTAGTACACGCTTGTGTGATTAAAATTCTCAGGCCTGGGGGCGTGACTGGAAGCCGTCATTTGCTCTAATCTCTCAATGTTTATTGTACATTGACTTTCCCTTTCAGCTTCCCCTTCTCTATTCTTCTCTCTTCCGTCATCGTGTAGCTCACCGCGTAGGTCGCAGAATTTGCCTGGATCTCCTCCTGAAGAGTGCCCGCTCCTGGCCTCCAGTTTTCGGAACCTCATCTCCAAATCAGGTAAGATACCTTCCCCCTCCCCTTTCCCGACACCATGGCTAAGATCCTCTCTCTGAACATTCACGGCCTAAATTCCATTAGAAAAAGACATCTGGCACTGAGGGAGTTTAGACAGTCAGGCGCTGACAATATCTTTGTACAAGAGACACACTTCGATAACGGGAGCTCCTTCGCATTCGCCTCTAAACAACTTCCCTAGATCTACCTTTCCTCAGGACCTCATAAGCGAGCTGGGGTCGCCATACTTATCAAGCACGGGTCCCCATTCACCTGTTCGGAACACTATAGCGACCCACACGGCCACTGTCATTCTTAGGGGTCTGTGGCAAACACAGGAGCTCACTTTCTGTGCCCTATATGCCCCGAACATTAAACAATATAGATTCCTGTCTAAAGTGTTTGCCCACCTCTTTCGTACTGACCACGGGTTTTTAGTGGTGGGGGCGACTTTAACTTAACCCATTCTGCAACTGCTGATCGCCACGTTGTGAGCCCCCGGACATAGTCAGCCTGAGCCCTCAGGGACTTGAAGCTCTTCCGCCAACTCTCTAGACGATATGCTCTCTTTGATGCCTGGAGGGCTCTCCACCCAGGAGATCCGCAGTACACACATTTTACTCGGCACCCCTCCGAACACACTCCCGTATTGCCTATTTCTTTATCAACAACCCCACGCTTAGAATAACACGTGAAGCACGGATAATCCCGATCTCATGGTCTGCTTACATTAGATCTAGGCTCCCCCAACCATACGCCCTATAACTGGAAATTAAACACATTCCTTCTCCAGCACCTCCCATCAAAAATGGAGCTAACCTCCACCCTAAAATTATACTTTGCAGAAAATAACACCATTGACATATCCCTCCCTACACTCTGGGAAGCACATAAAACGGTCCTCCGAGGCAGATGTATGGCACCTATCCTTCGCCATGAAAAAAGATGCTCTGGCCACAAAGCTCCAAACCGAGAAGGAGCTCAGGGCTCTGGAGCATCGACTACAACTGTCCCCTACCCTATCCCTCCTTAAGAAAATTACAAAACTATGGGCGACTCTAAGTGATCTTGCACTGGGCCGTGTAGAAAAGGCTTTGCTTAGAGTAAAAGAAGAATATTACGACAAATGTATTAAGGCCCACTCCCTACTGGCGAAGAAGCTACGTGACATCTCCCACATGTCCACGCCTCACCAGATTAAGAGCAAATCAGGCTGCCTACTATCCCACCCCAAAGACATTGCCCATACCTTGGCAGAATACTACACGGACCTCTATAGCAATCCTGACATCCCCAGTAACCCCCCCCCCCCAGCCTCTCCCATCGCATGCAACAACATCTCGAACAGCATGGAGTCCCCCAACTCCAAGCCTCTGACCTAGCAACCCTAAACACACCAATTACTGAAGAAGAAATGGAACAGACCGTTAAATCTCTACCATCCCACAAGTCCCCAGGGCCAGACGGACTACTTTACGAATACTATAAGTCTTTCCTTCCCCTCCTACTCCCCCACATGTGCAAACTCTTCAATGCCTTCCTCTGGGACACCCCCATCCCAGCAGACATGCAACGATCCTTTATTACCCTGATCCCCAAACCAGATAAAGACCCCATCCTATGCATCAATTACAGACCTATCGCTCTGCTGAACTCGGACCTTAAAATCTTTACAAAACTGCTCTCAATCCGTAAGGGGCAGAGAGTTTAAAATTTCACTATTCACTGACGACATTATCCGCACCCTGATACAACCTAAAATCTCCCTCCCAAATCTCCATGCAGAACTTGACCGCCATGGAGCCCTCTCGGGATACAAAATCTAAATCGGAGGTCCTCCCAATCAATATCCCTGAAGCGGAAACTACACACCTAAAGGCCAATTTCTCCTATGACTGGAAACGTACCACCTTGAAATATTTAGGAATACACATCACCCCAAAATTCACCACTTTATACCAGGAAAACTGCCCCCCCCCCCTCCACTTGATCAGAACCCTGCTCCTGCAGTGGAAAAAGCACCACATCTCCCTCCTAGGCTGGATTGCCTCAGTTAAGATGATGGTCCTCCCGAAGCTACTATACCTTTTCCAAACGCTACCCATTTCTGTCCCCTACAAACACCTGAGAAAACTCCAATCTGACCTACTTAAATTTATCTGGAACCATAAAAGGCATAGAATACCCCAATCGGTACTAATGGCGGCACGTTCGGATGGAGGCCTCGCATTTCCAAACCTCATCAAATACTATCAAGCCACCCAACTTTGTGCAATAGCTTTGTGGTTCACCCAATGGTCCTATAATAAGTGGACAGAAATCGAAAAAATGTGTCTGGCCCGACCCACCCAAATAACTTACTTTGGAGTGCGAATGCGGAGGTAGCTCCTGAACGTTTACTGGGATCCATGTCCCAACTTCGGCGGCTCTGGCGCAAACTGTCGCCTCCACAAGGGCTGTCTTCAGAAAGATTGCTTCTGACCTCATTTATCTGCAATCCCAAGGTGCCTGATAGCCTCACTTACCAAATGTCATATCCGTGGTCATCACAGAATTTATTCAAAGTTACTACCCTTCTCCAAACTTCCGACCAGATTTGACCTGCCTCGCCAGGTGTTTTATAGTTATCTACAAATACGCCACTACGCCCTGACCATAGCACCTGACCTGCAATTCTCCCCCCAACCCATTTTGAAAATCTAATCCTAGCAGGCTCTGCCCAGATGGGCCTAATCTCCGACATTTACAAAATACTAAATTCTTACCCACTAGAAACAAAAGCTAAACACACCTATATGATTAAGTGGGAGAAAGCCCTCAATGAGGAAATCCCTATAGAACAATGGCAGGTGATATGGTCTCAGGCAGCAAAGAGCACACTATATAAAGAAAACATAAAATCATCATTTTCTGGTACATGACTCCAGATGTGCTCCACACCATCTATCACACTAGTTTGGATTGATGCTGGCGATGCCAGGGAGTGAAGGGCACCCTCCTCCTAATTTATTGTAGCTGCCCGCTAATTACCCCCTTCTGGAATGCGGTCCAGCAGTTGCTGACCCGTCTTCTAGAAACATCAGTGCCCATGACCCCCAAATTTTTCATATTAGGCTTATCGCCACTAAGAGTCTCCACACCCTACAAAAAACTAGCATGCCACATCCTCACAGCTGCACGCTGTCTTATCGCCCTAAACTGGAACCCCCCCCCCCCTACTCCTGAGGCCTTATACGCCAGAATTAAAGATGTGGAGTTGATGGAGAAAATGACGGCCAGGATGCAGGACAGGCTGGATGCTCATGACAAAACCTGGGAGTTATGGAACCTTCGGGAGGACCCACCATGACCAGGTAAATGAGCTGCTAAGATGACCTCTTCCTTCTTCTATCCCTCTTTTTTTCCTCTACCTTGAGTATGCTTGTGACTCTCACTACCTTAAATAGGATGCTACATGTTATTACATGACACTAAGATGCATGAACAACAATTTCAGATATGAAACTGCTACTGTCTTAGAGCATATTGAAAGAAATTTCGAGCAAACTTCTGAAAAAATTGATGCATAATACGATCTGTATTTTTTCATTCTACGTATTCCTGTAATGCAAATAATAATAATAAAATGTTATTTGGAAAAAAAAAAATTCTCAGGCCTGTTTTTGAACTTTGTGTGGCTGGTCCATACAAGATTTCGAGATGCTCTTGTGTCTTTCCCATTGTATTTTTTTCTATCGCTAAAAGAAAGAATTCCATCTGGTCGTTATTTTTTTTCATTTTTGTTTTGGGAACTATGAAATATCTCCCCCACATTTGTATCTAAATGTTTGTATGTGGTAACAAGAATATGTTTGAACCTACCGCAACAGCCCTCTTGCGTGTCGTGGCTGTTGTATGTTAGTAGGAATGTGAAAGTAAGGGTTACAAAGGGTTTAGTTATTGTCGGTTTTGAGGAATGTCAGTGACAATTTACCAATGTACACAAATTTTGTATTGTTTACCATTCTTTGCAGGTTAAATATGAAGGGTAGAGTAATAACTTTTGCTTATAAGCATCTTTTCAAGTTCAAGGAGTTTCTGAAAGTGTATGTACGTAGAAAGTAGGTGTAAGTAGATAGCTGTACATGTATAAATACACACGCCTAAGAAGGTAAAAGTATCATAGGCTATTTCACACTGTTTTATTGTTTTTTTTTCTGCCCCATTCTAAACCCTGCGTGTCTTGCTCCAGTTTGTGATGAGGAACAAAAAAAGGGGGGTGATAGTGGTGAGAATGACAATTTTCAAACCAATAATACTAACCTCTCTAATTCTAGCCAAGTTTGTGACCCAGTAGGACGACTGTCTTTCTTTGATGGAATTTAAATCAGAAAGCAGCAGTCCGGTGAAGGACGCTCCCATAAAAACCTTTTCATCAATGGTTCCAGGTATTACACTCCAGATGGTAAGCCATGCACAGGTTATGCACTGACCACTCATTAAGTTCCCACATGTCTGGGTTATTGACATACGAGGTGTGTTTGGAGTTCAACCAAAACCAGAGTTGTGCTTTCCTCAGCAGCTGTCACCTACATTCTCAGCTGATGAGATAGGTGCAGTCACTAACATGAATTTCAAAAGGTCCACCACAGGGTCAGGGTCCCTCCTGGACCCTGACATAATAACCGGTTTACATTCTTTCCAACCAGGTGACTGGGTCATTGTAAAGAATATTGATGGACAAGACATCTGGATCCATGCCAGCCACTGCAAGAAGCTGCTCAACTACACCAAAGGATGAGGAGTATCTTTATTTATAATTTTATATTATATTTTCCAACTAGCTAAAAAAGCGAACAGGACACATGGTTGGGTCTACTCTGAGTCTCCACCGAGCTCTAGTGCCCCAGCGATGACAGCAGTACATGCTATATGTGATGTTCATATTGGTATGAGGAGTTATTGGTTCATATTCATATTGGTTCATATTGGTATGAGGAGTTTTGACAAAATAGTAAAATCCAGACACTTGTCAATAGAATTTAACAATACATTTCTAGAGGGTAAAATTAATTATAATTTTAACAATAGCTCTGGTTCTTGCCAGTTTTGGTATTAGGACAACTAGGTAGCCCACAAGTGTGCTTCAACTTTAGTTTGGTATTAATGCGGATTTATACTTTACAGCACTACAACTTATAAGATAATTCCCCTAATGCAAGACGTTCATGTGTGCTGGTGAATCTCATTCCAGCATCTTATGTCGCGGCCAATCGTGAGGATCTGATGGCGCGAGAGAAGGTAAGAATGGCAGGGACAGCTGGAAGGTCTGGGCATGGTTTCCTGCTTGTACACGGTGGGGGCTTGAGCTCATGAAACGATTGAACAATTTCTTATCCATTGAGGATGGGATGTTTAATGTAACTGTTGAAGCTAAAAGGAAGTTCCCACAGGCAAATCAAGACCTTTTTATTAAAAGATGGCTCATGATTATCTGTTGGCATCCAAGGGGGTTTCCTGTGAATTCATAGGTAAAGATTGTTATATCTGGATCGGGGATACTAGTGACAAAGTTCAGGCCCACATGGATAAGGTTTAGATCCCTGCAAGGCAAAGCCAGAGCTATAGCTAGTGAAGGCTAAAGTCCTTTTAAGGGACTGGAAATCTTTGGGGATTTTTTTATTTTGCGGTGGATCATAGTTGAAGGAAGTAGAGGTATATATACTCATGTTTTTGTTTCTATTCCTTCTATATGCCGTGATGAGGTGCTACTGTTGCCTGATTGGACGAGTGAACAGAGCCCGAGCAGATGAGAGGCCCTGAAGCCCAACCCATGTACAAGACACAGAGGATCCCAGACCGACCGGCCTTCATGTCCTCCTCCTCTAAGTCATCTCTCCTGAAGAACAGAGTCTGCATGTCAAGCCGTGTTTTCCTTTTTATGGACTCATATGGACTGTAAGGACTGATTCATTTCCAGGTGTAACTGGGGCAGACTAAGGCTGGTTGATATCCGTTTGCTAGTGTAAAGCTAATTGGGGATGTGGACAAGTGTGCAATGCAGCGAACGATCGTCTGGGGGGGTTGTGTTCGCTCTGCAAAGACATTATCGGTTTAGTTGAAGTGCGCTCGTGTCACCCCTGTATGCCTGATCAACATATTTGGGGTGCCATGGCTTATACCTGCAGATAATGTTCCATCCACAGAGAAGGATTCATGAACAAACAGTAAAAACGGGAGCCTTCGAATCGTTGTGGTTGGGAGCAGCGTTCATAATCTCAGGCTTCCTGTGATACAGAGACAGGGGGCTGGATATCGTACACGCCACCCCTGCCAGACATGCCCATACGACTCCCCTAGTCATTATTTATTGGTTGTTGTATAAATTCATCTCGTTTGAAAGGATTTCCTGTGTTGACATTCATATCCTGTGAGGTCATATCCTGTGGAGGAAGCGATTGACTTTTGGGGCCAAGGCTTCCTGTTTGTGACTTCCTGTTTGTAACTTTCTGTTGGTGTGTGTGAATAAAAGCAGAGAGCCTCTGTCCAGCAGGGCAGATGAAGAAATGATGGAGCTAAGATGGTGATTATGTCTGTTTACTGGGGAAATGTGGTTATTAAAAGATGCATTATACCATTAGACTGAATGGGCGCTTATTAGGCATTTTTTACTATGAATACATTTTAACCGGTTCCGACCGGCTCACGCAGATATACTGCGGCAGAATGGCGCTACTGGGCGAAACCCTGTATGGGTACGTTCTTCACCTTTTTGGCCACCAGAGGGCGCACGCTGTACGGCTGGGGACCTGATGCGCTTAGCTGGCGGTCGTGTCCTGTACAACTAGGATAAAGTGTTTATCTTAAAGCTCGCAGCAAAAACTTAATCAAAACAAAGAAAGTAGGCTACGAAAGCTTGGTACACACTAGCAGTTTCTTAGAGCTCAACCCAGCGGGTTGAAGGAAAAAAAAAACCTGAAGAGCTCGGGAGGAGCTGCTGTACTAACTATCCGATGTTAGTACAGATATCTCGCCACTGAGATATTGTGTTCCGACAGGGAGATGGCCCCCCTACCAGAACACATTGGTCAACGCTCTCAGCCATTGGTTGAGAGCACTGATCAGATGCCGATCGGCAGACCTTTTTTATTTGTTATGCAACTTTGACAGAAGCTGGACGGCTTCTGTCAAACCGGCTGATGTACACATGGGCCAAAGGTTGGCCAGTTTCTATTGAACTATCCGACACTACCTAATATTCTGCCTATGTGTACGGGGCTTAAGCAGAAACATTATCAGAAAATATAAATAGAACAAAAAAAACTGCTGCGTTTTTCACTCAATTTTTTTAAATCCAAGTTGACACATAAAGTTCAAACTAGCAGCTTTGGTTTACAGAAATAGACTTCTATAGTGTGCATGATATTTGCAGGTACTTAAAGCAGACCTTCAGTAATTTTTTCAACTTTCCATCTATTAAATCTTCTGCCCTTGTTGTTTTAACTTTGGATAGTAAAACATTTTTTTCTGCCAGTAAATACCTTATACAGCCCACTTCATCTTTCTTGTCTGTTCATTAGCCTAGGCTTATAATGCACAGCTCTCACTCTCGTGAGTTTGCCAGGAAGGGAGGGGAGATGAATCACAAGAGGGCCAATGAGAGCTGCAGGGCTGCAAAGCTGGAGGTGTGCCTCTGTGTGTCTGTGCAAATCCAGGAAGTGAACAGGCTGAAGCTGCCCACAGTTAAAATGGATGCAGTCAGACTTGGTGGAGGGAGATTTCTGCAGCATATTTGGCAAGTACAGAATCCCAGTATATATAAAATAATATGCAAAGTGGTTGGAGGGAAGCTTCAGAATGGCAAAGATGTTTTTATTACAAATTAGTTGAGCAGACTGCAGTTCCTCTTTAACCGCTTCAGCCCCAGAAGATACCCCCTTCCTGACCAGAGCACTTTTTGCGATTCGGCACTGCCTCGCTTTAACTGACAATTGCGCGGTCGTGCGACGTTACACCCAAACAAAATTGACATCCTTTTTTTTCCCCACAAATAGAGATTTATTTTGGTTGTATTTGATCACCTCTGTTTTTTATGTTTTGCGCTCTAAACAAAAAAAGAGCGACAATTTAAAAAAAAAAAAAGACTAAATTTTTTTACTTTTTTCCATAATAAATATCCCCCAAAAATATCTAAAAAAAAAGTATAGAAAGATAAGCTATGGGGGGTACCTCGTCCTATTGAATTTACAAAAGAAAGGAACAAGAGGGGGTTTAGCCAACCTGACGGACTATCTCGGTACCTGAACAAAGTGGGATATTTAATACTGTATAATTTCTTTAAATAAATTTTTATTGTAACAAAGTAGAAAACGTTATGTATATGAACATTAAAAAGAAAACATTCGTTGAATGTATAGCATACATACAGACATGATAAGTTACATTGATCTTTCAGATATGCTAGTTATGTGGTGGTTGACGCGTTTCGCCTATGGCTTCATCAGAACCAACAAACAGCAACTTTAATATCTGTGATATATTCTAAAAGAGAAAAATGAAAATTACTTATGAGTGAACCACATTGTAATCTCGAATATACCTTGGGATGTTATTGATAGCGACCTATTGTCCTGGTAAATATTTAATGGCTCAATAAGTACCTTTGTAGCTTGTATTCCTGTTTAAGGATGTCCACTCAACTAGTGGAAAAATAGCTTAATACTGTTACCTAGGAGTAAAGAATCAAATTAATTGCCAGAAAAAGTTTTTGGGGATTATAGCACTATCTAGAGTAAAAACAGAAAGAGAGAGAAAAAAAAAAAAAAAAAAAAAAAAAATAAATAAATAAATAAATAAATAAATAAATTTATAGATAAATTTTTGGGGGAGGTGAAAAGGGGAGACTCATCAAATCAGAGACGAAATTTTTTATGCATTGCCAGTAGAGGTGGCTAAATACTTACATAAAACAAATGTAATTCAAAGATGAAGAGATCTGTAGTCCGCCTTAGTGGTACTGATGGTAGTAGGAATAACAAGTAAGTATTGTCCGCCTAAGGACAACGAATATAATAGATTAATTTTTTTATATATATTAGATTATTTTATCTGGGTCCTGTTTAGGATGGGTTTACAGTTACTCAATTTGATTTAATTTGAGTCCTACCTAGATGGAGTCTTCAGAAAGTTTCTTAACCCGAATTATCACGGACTAAACCCATGTTAGAGAACTCCTTATAAAGGAAACACTTGTATGGGGTTCTGATGGAAAAAAGGAATAAAGACATTTATCTAATAATGGGAGTATTTGGTGGTGATCAGGCTTTAAACGACAGAAAAAGGACAAGCCAAACTACGCAAGGGGTAAATCTAGTCTCCCCCAGGTTGTACCTTTGAGTATGTATCAAGAACTTCCTTGCCTGGGAAGGGCCACCTGAAGACTTGTGGGAAACAGATCCCATTAGCTGGAAGATCCAACAATTTGTCTGCAACAACAGATCGATCAATCAGGGGATATACAGTGAATATAATATTGGTAAATCAAGGTACCCTCAAAACAACCCATTGGTATGGCTTACCAAGGGTTAATTGGGGGAATGAAATCCCAAGATAACATGTCTAAAATCAATGGCAATGCATACCTAAACTCAGGAGAGTTGAATTAGGCCAGCTTCCCAGCACTTCATCTGCAGCATTTGTGCTGCAGGAGTGCTGGTTATATAGTGGGGATTACCGCCTACCAGGGCGGATGATAATCAAGAACAGCTGGTTGGAAATGTGTGAAACTGAGCCCAAATTCACTGGGCATGCGTCAGCTAGTGGCCGGCCCCGCTCATAGCAGGGAGAGGTCCGCCGCGCCAATGTGCGCATCTATTATCTAATATAGGTCAGTGCGCATGCGCCGATTGATGGCGTCAGTAGCGTCTCACCATGGAGACCCAACAGGCATACATATGCCGTCTAAGGTAGTCCAGCGCATGCGTGGCTCCGCATCAAACGCATCGCCGGCGTCTCACCATGGAGACCACATATCAAGCGGCGCGTCGTCCAATACATTCCAGCGCATGCGCAGAAAGGGAAGTTGCGGACTTATACTGCAATTAGGAGGCTTAGGCCATCGGTGTATATAGATAGTGGGACAGCAGATAACACGGTTATGTAGGGCTAGAGGGCCAAGGGAATATAATTTTATATAGAATAAAATAACAAAAAAATTAGAATTAGATAGAGTAAGTTGGAAATAAAGTAAATTGAAATAAAAAATAAATTACCTAACAATAATAAAATAATAAAAAAAAAAAAAAAAAAAAAAAAAAAATAAATAGAAAAAAATTAAAAATAAAATTAAAAAAAAAGAGAGAAAAAGCTTAGATAGTGCTAAAATTGTATGGGGTCGAGATGTGGGGAAGAGCCCCCTCCGAAACCTCCACCGCAGCGCCAACCACCATGGGAGGGATGGGCTAGATAAAAAACGCCCAACATACCCTCCCGATCTTTTCCACACCAGAGGGGGTTAAAGCACATCAAGTCCCCCATGTATCGTTCCCGTCTACTTTAGAGGATCAGCTAGGTAGGCATCTTCAGGTATGGTAAATGGGAGATTACTTACGGTTCACCCTTGCAATTTTCTCACATTTCCTGTATTTAGGGCATGTACATATTTAGTACAAGTAAACAAATGTATATACATATACAAACATAACAATTTTTATTTATTACAGTCTATTTAGTTCTTGTCAAACTAAATTATGTCATGTTCACAGATTCATAAAGAACATATTTTATTCTAACCCTTACTGTAGCCTATCCTGTTGGCCATTGTCGGGTTGAGAAAGGAAGGGGAAGGAATTATGGCTCATTAGTCCGTCATAAGAAGGGACGGAAACTTAATGAGTCATTAAGGCCTGGGGCCTTTGTGGCATTTAATTTAAAGATCCAACGGGCTTCTCGCTGTAGCAATTTACGGTCAATATTTCCCCCTCTGGGGTCCTCTTTGATTCTCTCCAGGGCCGTAAAGCATACCATGGATGTATCGTTTTTATGGTAAAGTGCTACATGCCTTCCTATAGGAGTGTAGAGTAGATTCTTTCTAATGTAGTAAATATGATCATAGATTCTCCTCCAGAAGTTTCTAAAGGTCTTCCCTATATAGAATGCTCCACATTTACAGAAGGCGATATATACTATCCCTTTGGTCTGACACGTAGCCGAAAATTTGATATTGTGTGTGTCCCCATTAGGGAGTAAAAAAGAGGAACCCTCCAGTACCCAATCACAGTAGTCGCAATCTTGACATCTAAACATTCCTACAGTGGCAGTTTCTTGTTCTAAATATCCCTGAAAATGGGTATGAACTAGTCGGTCCTTTAGTGACTGGCATTTTTTGTAGGTAATTTGGGGAGAAACCCCAACATATTTACTTACAATCCTGTCTCCTGTTAGTAAGTGCCAATGTTTGCCAATGATGTTACGTACATCTTCATGATTATTTGAGTATGTGGTAATTACTCGTGTTATATTGTTTTGTATACTGCTCTGTCGCTTTCCAAAAAGTAAGTCAGTTCTTTCCTTATCAATTGCCTTTTTAAATGCCTTTTTTAGGATGGTTTTACTGTAGCCCCTGATTTGTAATCGTGTTCGTAATAGATTGGCTTCTGCTCTAAATGTATCTTCTGTAGAGCAGTTTCTTCTGAGACGCAGATACTGGGAATAGGGGATGCTTCTGATTAGGGATTGGGGGTGTGAGCTACTTGCATGGAGAATAGTATTTCCAGCAGTCTTTTTTCTGTACAGAGAGGTTGTAAGAGATCCATCCTCCTGTTTCATGATGGTAAGGTCCAGAAATGGCAATGACCTCAGGCTGTGTTCCATCGTGAATCTGAGGTTGAAGTCATTAATGGACAGCACCTCCATGAATCCATTTAGATCTTCCAGGCTTGCGTCCCAAACTAAAAAAATATCATCGATGTATCTGTACCAGCAAGATATGCTGGCCAGATACATCGATAGTGAAGGATCAGAATGCAGGGAGCGCTCCCACCCCCCCAGGTACAGGTTCGCGTAGGATGGGGCACAACATGTCCCCATCGCCACGCCCTGCACCTGGAGGTAGTGGGAGCCATCAAAGGAAAAGACATTTTTGGTCAGAATATGCTCTAATAACTCTAAGATAAATATGTTATAGGGCCTACGTATAGGGTCACTTTGACCGAAAAAATTTTCCACAACCTTCAAGCCCCGGTCATGTGGGATACTACAGTATAATGCTTCTATATCGATCGCCACTAAGAAGCTTGTGGGGGAGACTTTTTTGTTATGTAGGACCCTCAGGAGTGCCAAAGTGTCCTGTAAGTAAGATGGAAGCTGAGTTACGTATGGGCGCAAAAAGGCATCGACAAGTCTGCTTCCCTTTTCACTTTTTGCCCCTATTCCCGATATGATGGGGCGTCCTGGGGGTTTTGTGATGTTTTTATGTGTCTTAGGAAGTGAATAAAAGGACGGAACTCTAGGATAAGTAGTCTTAAGGGCCTCAAAGATGTCTTTGTCAATTATTCCTTGGTTGAATGCTCGTGTAATCAGGATTTCATAGTCTCCATTGTAGGTTACTATGTTTTCAGGGGGGATGAGCTTGTACCAATCCTGGTTGGATAAAATGTCTAAGCACATTTGCCTGTATTTCGCAGTATCCATCACTACAACATTTCCCCCTTTATCTGCCATTTTTATGGTGATTTCTTTATTATCCTGAAGTTGACATACAGCGAGTAATTGTTCAGACGTCAGGTTCCTCATTTTTTGTGACCTAAAGTCTAGTTTATTTATATCGTTAGTTACTTGCTGTAAGAAGGTCCAAATGCTGGGATTTGTTTTTAGAGATGGAAAATTGGTCGATTTATTTAAAAATTTGGGTATCTCCTTGGGTGGAATTGCTTGAGGGAGGTCCCCTGTTGGAGGCAGGGGAGCCCCCTCAGCAGGACCACCCTGGGACCCCTCGCTTTCATCCAAAAGATCCATAAGATCCTTGAGAGCAAGGAAATCTCTCACTGTGAACCCTTTCCATTTTTCCCTTTCAATATACTCCTGTTTTTTCCTTTTCCTTTCGTCATCAAACATAAATTTGTAAGTTAGTCGTCTTGCAAATAGGTTGAGGTCTTTTACAACCTCAAAACTGTCAGTGCAAGATGAGGGACAAAAGCTTAGACCTAAACCCAAAACCTCTAGTTCCGTGCGTGACAGTGACTTGGATGATAAGTTAATAACCTGAAGCTGATCCTCTATCGATCCTTGTACGCGAACCTCTCCAGATTCTGCGAACTGGTTGAGCGGTTGGGGGGATCTTGTGTGGGGGGGAATAATTGAAAAACCTTGTCTTTTATATTTTTGGAGATGGCACCTCCATTTCGCGGAGTATTGGGGTGTAGTGATGGAGTCAAGGGTAGGGATAGGGGGGCTCTATTGGCCCCTGTTAGGGGCTCCAGCCCAGTGGGTTCTCCCGTCATTTGGTGGCGGGGGTCAATTCCCGTTAGGCCAGTTTTTCTTATATCATGATCATTAAAGTTGTCCACAGGGTGCTCTCTTGTTCTTTTGTCCCTGCCTCCCTTATTGCTACCATCACCTGTCGTTTGTCTCTTTCTGGACCCTCGGGATCTTCCTCTTCCTCGTGCTGACAGGAGAGGTGGGGCTGGATGGGCCGAATAGGAGAAATTCGATGAGTCAGAATCTGTTCCATCTCTCGGGTCACCATCACTTTGTGATTGTGCCTTCTCCATATTCTGCTCGTATCTTTTATAGTTCTTTCTCCCTTGTTTTCCTCCCCGTTGGGGCCATCTATATGCATATTTACCATTAAAGGCCATTTTGTCTCTAATAAATTTTATATCCTTCTTATAGATGAGATCTTTGTTATATTTTTCCAAATATTCCTTTAGCCATTTGTCTTTTTCCAAAAATTTGGGATGGGCACATAAGGAAACATTTTGTTTTTGGAACTCTATAATTTCAATATCCAACTCCTTAATATCTCTATTATAGTGGTCAATTAGTGCCAACATCATTTTGGACGTGCATTCCTGCAAGTTGGATTCCCATTTTTGTTTGAAGTCTATATTGGTTTCCCAAAGGTTTGGGAAGACCTGTATTCTCAAACCCTGAGGATTCAGGCCTTCCTTGATGTATCTTTCCAAAAATTTGACTTGCCAGAATAAATTGGATTTACGTTCTAAGGCTTGTTTTAGCTTGGTTATAAGTACCTCTATTTCCAGTTCTATTCCATGATCGTCACCACATTCCTTGTGTAATTTTGACATGAGTCCGTCCCATTCAGAGCCGGTATAGTCCGTCATTTTTTGGTCTCCTGGCGGAGAGGGGAGGGGGGAATTTGGGAAATATGTCCTCTCTGTGAACAGAGCATATAATCTGACAAATGATTAAGACACACAAATAATAATATTGGTGTACAATTCTAAAAAAATTTTTTGTTTGTTACATTAATTGTTACTCACCACCTTGCAGTAAATGCTAAAGGTGGATAAACCCGTAGCTAAAAGATGAGCCTCTTCAGCTCTAACAACGTTTAAAATATAGAAAGATAAGCTATGGGGGGTACCTCGTCCTATTGAATTTACAAAAGAAAGGAACAAGAGGGGGTTTAGCCAACCTGACGGACTATCTCGGTACCTGAACAAAGTGGGATATTTAATACTGTATAATTTCTTTAAATAAATTTTTATTGTAACAAAGTAGAAAACGTTATGTATATGAACATTAAAAAGAAAACATTCGTTGAATGTATAGCATACATACAGACATGATAAGTTACATTGATCTTTCAGATATGCTAGTTATGTGGTGGTTGACGCGTTTCGCCTATGGCTTCATCAGAACCAACAAACAGCAACTTTAATATCTGTGATATATTCTAAAAGAGAAAAATGAAAATTACTTATGAGTGAACCACATTGTAATCTCGAATATACCTTGGGATGTTATTGATAGCGACCTATTGTCCTGGTAAATATTTAATGGCTCAATAAGTACCTTTGTAGCTTGTATTCCTGTTTAAGGATGTCCACTCAACTAGTGGAAAAATAGCTTAATACTGTTACCTAGGAGTAAAGAATCAAATTAATTGCCAGAAAAAGTTTTTGGGGATAATAGCACTATCTAGAGTAAAAACAGAAAGAGAGAGAGAAAAAAAAAAAAAAAAAAAAAAAAAAAAAAAAAAAAAAATAAATAAATAAATAAATTTATAGATAAATTTTTGGGGGAGGTGAAAAGGGGAGACTCATCAAATCAGAGACGAAATTTTTTATGCATTGCCAGTAGAGGTGGCTAAATACTTACATAAAACAAATGTAATTCAAAGATGAAGAGATCTGTAGTCCGCCTTAGTGGTACTGATGGTAGTAGGAATAACAAGTAAGTATTGTCCGCCTAAGGACAACGAATATAATAGATTAATTTTTTTATATATATTAGATTATTTTATCTGGGTCCTGTTTAGGATGGGTTTACAGTTACTCAATTTGATTTAATTTGAGTCCTACCTAGATGGAGTCTTCAGAAAGTTTCTTAACCCGAATTATCACGGACTAAACCCATGTTAGAGAACTCCTTATAAAGGAAACACTTGTATGGGGTTCTGATGGAAAAAAGGAATAGAGACATTTATCTAATAATGGGAGTATTTGGTGGTGATCAGGCTATAAACGACAGAAAAAGGACAAGCCAAACTACGCAAGGGGTAAATCTAGTCTCCCCCAGGTTGTACCTTTGAGTATGTATCAAGAACTTCCTTGCCTGGGAAGGGCCACCTGAAGACTTGTGGGAAACAGATCCCATTAGCTGGAAGATCCAACAATTTGTCTGCAACAACAGATCGATCAATCAGGGGATATACAGTGAATATAATATTGGTAAATCAAGGTACCCTCAAAACAACCCATTGGTATGGCTTACCAAGGGTTAATTGGGGGAATGAAATCCCAAGATAACATGTCTAAAATCAATGGCAATGCATACCTAAACTCAGGAGAGTTGAATTAGGCCAGCTTCCCAGCACTTCATCTGCAGCATTTGTGCTGCAGGAGTGCTGGTTATATAGTGGGGATTACCGCCTACCAGGGCGGATGATAATCAAGAACAGCTGGTTGGAAATGTGTGAAACTGAGCCCAAATTCACTGGGCATGCGTCAGCTAGTGGCCGGCCCCGCTCATAGCAGGGAGAGGTCCGCCGCGCCAATGTGCGCATCTATTATCTAATATAGGTCAGTGCGCATGCGCCGATTGATGGCGTCAGTAGCGTCTCACCATGGAGACCCAACCCATCTAATATATATAAAAAAATTAATCTATTATATTCGTTGTCCTTAGGCGGACAATACTTACTTGTTATTCCTACTACCATCAGTACCACTAAGGCGGACTACAGATCTCTTCATCTTTGAATTACATTTGTTTTATGTAAGTATTTAGCCACCTCTACTGGCAATGCATAAAAAATTTCGTCTCTGATTTGATGAGTCTCCCCTTTTCACCTCCCCCAAAAATTTATCTATAAATTTATTTATTTATTTATTATTATTTTTTTTTTTTTTTTTTTTTTTTCTCTCTCTCTTTCTGTTTTTACTCTAGATAGTGCTATAATCCCCAAAAACTTTTTCTGGCAATTAATTTGATTCTTTACTCCTAGGTAACAGTATTAAGCTATTTTTCCACTAGTTGAGTGGACATCCTTAAACAGGAATACAAGCTACAAAGGTACTTATTGAGCCATTAAATATTTACCAGGACAATAGGTCGCTATCAATAACATCCCAAGGTATATTCGAGATTACAATGTGGTTCACTCATAAGTAATTTTCATTTTTCTCTTTTAGAATATATCACAGATATTAAAGTTGCTGTTTGTTGGTTCTGATGAAGCCATAGGCGAAACGCGTCAACCACCACATAACTAGCATATCTGAAAGATCAATGTAACTTATCATGTCTGTATGTATGCTATACATTCAACGAATGTTTTCTTTTTAATGTTCATATACATAACGTTTTCTACTTTGTTACAATAAAAATTTATTTAAAGAAATTATACAGTATTAAATATCCCACTTTGTTCAGGTACCGAGATAGTCCGTCAGGTTGGCTAAACCCCCTCTTGTTCCTTTCTTTTGTAAATTCAATAGGACGAGGTACCCCCCATAGCTTATCTTTCTATATTTTAAATGTTGTTAGAGCTGAAGAGGCTCATCTTTTAGCTACGGGTTTATCCACCTTTAGCATTTACTGCAAGGTGGTGAGTAACAATTAATGTAACAAACAAAAAAATTTTTTTAGAATTGTACACCAATATTATTATTTGTGTGTCTTAATCATTTGTCAGATTATATGCTCTGTTCACAGAGAGGACATATTTCCCAAATTCCCCCCTCCCCTCTCCGCCAGGAGACCAAAAAATGACGGACTATACCGGCTCTGAATGGGACGGACTCATGTCAAAATTACACAAGGAATGTGGTGACGATCATGGAATAGAACTGGAAATAGAGGTACTTATAACCAAGCTAAAACAAGCCTTAGAACGTAAATCCAATTTATTCTGGCAAGTCAAATTTTTGGAAAGATACATCAAGGAAGGCCTGAATCCTCAGGGTTTGAGAATACAGGTCTTCCCAAACCTTTGGGAAACCAATATAGACTTCAAACAAAAATGGGAATCCAACTTGCAGGAATGCACGTCCAAAATGATGTTGGCACTAATTGACCACTATAATAGAGATATTAAGGAGTTGGATATTGAAATTATAGAGTTCCAAAAACAAAATGTTTCCTTATGTGCCCATCCCAAATTTTTGGAAAAAGACAAATGGCTAAAGGAATATTTGGAAAAATATAACAAAGATCTCATCTATAAGAAGGATATAAAATTTATTAGAGACAAAATGGCCTTTAATGGTAAATATGCATATAGATGGCCCCAACGGGGAGGAAAACAAGGGAGAAAGAACTATAAAAGATACGAGCAGAATATGGAGAAGGCACAATCACAAAGTGATGGTGACCCGAGAGATGGAACAGATTCTGACTCATCGAATTTCTCCTATTCGGCCCATCCAGCCCCACCTCTCCTGTCAGCACGAGGAAGAGGAAGATCCCGAGGGTCCAGAAAGAGACAAACGACAGGTGATGGTAGCAATAAGGGAGGCAGGGACAAAAGAACAAGAGAGCACCCTGTGGACAACTTTAATGATCATGATATAAGAAAAACTGGCCTAACGGGAATTGACCCCCGCCACCAAATGACGGGAGAACCCACTGGGCTGGAGCCCCTAACAGGGGCCAATAGAGCCCCCCTATCCCTACCCTTGACTCCATCACTACACCCCAATACTCCGCGAAATGGAGGTGCCATCTCCAAAAATATAAAAGACAAGGTTTTTCAATTATTCCCCCCCACACAAGATCCCCCCAACCGCTCAACCAGTTCGCAGAATCTGGAGAGGTTCGCGTACAAGGATCGATAGAGGATCAGCTTCAGGTTATTAACTTATCATCCAAGTCACTGTCACGCACGGAACTAGAGGTTTTGGGTTTAGGTCTAAGCTTTTGTCCCTCATCTTGCACTGACAGTTTTGAGGTTGTAAAAGACCTCAACCTATTTGCAAGACGACTAACTTACAAATTTATGTTTGATGACGAAAGGAAAAGGAAAAAACAGGAGTATATTGAAAGGGAAAAATGGAAAGGGTTCACAGTGAGAGATTTCCTTGCTCTCAAGGATCTTATGGATCTTTTGGATGAAAGCGAGGGGTCCCAGGGTGGTCCTGCTGAGGGGGCTCCCCTGCCTCCAACAGGGGACCTCCCTCAAGCAATTCCACCCAAGGAGATACCCAAATTTTTAAATAAATCGACCAATTTTCCATCTCTAAAAACAAATCCCAGCATTTGGACCTTCTTACAGCAAGTAACTAACGATATAAATAAACTAGACTTTAGGTCACAAAAAATGAGGAACCTGACGTCTGAACAATTACTCGCTGTATGTCAACTTCAGGATAATAAAGAAATCACCATAAAAATGGCAGATAAAGGGGGAAATGTTGTAGTGATGGATACTGCGAAATACAGGCAAATGTGCTTAGACATTTTATCCAACCAGGATTGGTACAAGCTCATCCCCCCTGAAAACATAGTAACCTACAATGGAGACTATGAAATCCTGATTACACGAGCATTCAACCAAGGAATAATTGACAAAGACATCTTTGAGGCCCTTAAGACTACTTATCCTAGAGTTCCGTCCTTTTATTCACTTCCTAAGACACATAAAAACATCACAAAACCCCCAGGACGCCCCATCATATCGGGAATAGGGGCAAAAAGTGAAAAGGGAAGCAGACTTGTCGATGCCTTTTTGCGCCCATACGTAACTCAGCTTCCATCTTACTTACAGGACACTTTGGCACTCCTGAGGGTCCTACATAACAAAAAAGTCTCCCCCACAAGCTTCTTAGTGGCGATCGATATAGAAGCATTATACTGTAGTATCCCACATGACCGGGGCTTGAAGGTTGTGGAAAATTTTTTCGGTCAAAGTGACCCTATACGTAGGCCCTATAACATATTTATCTTAGAGTTATTAGAGCATATTCTGACCAAAAATGTCTTTTCCTTTGATGGCTCCCACTACCTCCAGGTGCAGGGCGTGGCGATGGGGACATGTTGTGCCCCATCCTACGCGAACCTGTACCTGGGGGGGTGGGAGCGCTCCCTGCATTCTGATCCTTCACTATCGATGTATCTGGCCAGCATATCTTGCTGGTACAGATACATCGATGATATTTTTTTAGTTTGGGACGCAAGCCTGGAAGATCTAAATGGATTCATGGAGGTGCTGTCCATTAATGACTTCAACCTCAGATTCACGATGGAACACAGCCTGAGGTCATTGCCATTTCTGGACCTTACCATCATGAAACAGGAGGATGGATCTCTTACAACCTCTCTGTACAGAAAAAAGACTGCTGGAAATACTATTCTCCATGCAAGTAGCTCACACCCCCAATCCCTAATCAGAAGCATCCCCTATTCCCAGTATCTGCGTCTCAGAAGAAACTGCTCTACAGAAGATACATTTAGAGCAGAAGCCAATCTATTACGAACACGATTACAAATCAGGGGCTACAGTAAAACCATCCTAAAAAAGGCATTTAAAAAGGCAATTGATAAGGAAAGAACTGACTTACTTTTTGGAAAGCGACAGAGCAGTATACAAAACAATATAACACGAGTAATTACCACATACTCAAATAATCATGAAGATGTACGTAACATCATTGGCAAACATTGGCACTTACTAACAGGAGACAGGATTGTAAGTAAATATGTTGGGGTTTCTCCCCAAATTACCTACAAAAAATGCCAGTCACTAAAGGACCGACTAGTTCATACCCATTTTCAGGGATATTTAGAACAAGAAACTGCCACTGTAGGAATGTTTAGATGTCAAGATTGCGACTACTGTGATTGGGTACTGGAGGGTTCCTCTTTTTTACTCCCTAATGGGGACACACACAATATCAAATTTTCGGCTACGTGTCAGACCAAAGGGATAGTATATATTGCCTTCTGTAAATGTGGAGCATTCTATATAGGGAAGACCTTTAGAAACTTCTGGAGGAGAATCTATGATCATATTTACTACATTAGAAAGAATCTACTCTACACTCCTATAGGAAGGCATGTAGCACTTTACCATAAAAACGATACATCCATGGTATGCTTTACGGCCCTGGAGAGAATCAAAGAGGACCCCAGAGGGGGAAATATTGACCGTAAATTGCTACAGCGAGAAGCCCGTTGGATCTTTAAATTAAATGCCACAAAGGCCCCAGGCCTTAATGACTCATTAAGTTTCCGTCCCTTCTTATGACGGACTAATGAGCCATAATTCCTTCCCCTTCCTTTCTCAACCCGACAATGGCCAACAGGATAGGCTACAGTAAGGGTTAGAATAAAATATGTTCTTTATGAATCTGTGAACATGACATAATTTAGTTTGACAAGAACTAAATAGACTGTAATAAATAAAAATTGTTATGTTTGTATATGTATATACATTTGTTTACTTGTACTAAATATGTACATGCCCTAAATACAGGAAATGTGAGAAAATTGCAAGGGTGAACCGTAAGTAATCTCCCATTTACCATACCTGAAGATGCCTACCTAGCTGATCCTCTAAAGTAGACGGGAACGATACATGGGGGACTTGATGTGCTTTAACCCCCTCTGGTGTGGAAAAGATCGGGAGGGTATGTTGGGCGTTTTTTATCTAGCCCATCCCTCCCATGGTGGTTGGCGCTGCGGTGGAGGTTTCGGAGGGGGCTCTTCCCCACATCTCGACCCCATACAATTTTAGCACTATCTAAGCTTTTTCTCCCTTTTTTTAATTTTATTTTTAATTTTTTTCTATTTATTTATTTTTTTTTTTTTTTTTTTTTTATTATTTTATTATTGTTAGGTAATTTATTTTTTATTTCAATTTACTTTATTTCCAACTTACTCTATCTAATTCTAATTTTTTTGTTATTTTATTCTATATAAAATTATATTCCCTTGGCCCTCTAGCCCTACATAACCGTGTTATCTGCTGTCCCACTATCTATATACACCGATGGCCTAAGCCTCCTAATTGCAGTATAAGTCCGCAACTTCCCTTTCTGCGCATGCGCTGGAATGTATTGGACGACGCGCCGCTTGATATGTGGTCTCCATGGTGAGACGCCGGCGATGCGTTTGATGCGGAGCCACGCATGCGCTGGACTACCTTAGACGGCATATGTATGCCTGTTGGGTCTCCATGGTGAGACGCTACTGACGCCATCAATCGGCGCATGCGCACTGACCTATATTAGATAATAGATGCGCACATTGGCGCGGCGGACCTCTCCCTGCTATGAGCGGGGCCGGCCACTAGCTGACGCATGCCCAGTGAATTTGGGCTCAGTTTCACACATTTCCAACCAGCTGTTCTTGATTATCATCCGCCCTGGTAGGCGGTAATCCCCACTATATAACCAGCACTCCTGCAGCACAAATGCTGCAGATGAAGTGCTGGGAAGCTGGCCTAATTCAACTCTCCTGAGTTTAGGTATGCATTGCCATTGATTTTAGACATGTTATCTTGGGATTTCATTCCCCCAATTAACCCTTGGTAAGCCATACCAATGGGTTGTTTTGAGGGTACCTTGATTTACCAATATTATATTCACTGTATATCCCCTGATTGATCGATCTGTTGTTGCAGACAAATTGTTGGATCTTCCAGCTAATGGGATCTGTTTCCCACAAGTCTTCAGGTGGCCCTTCCCAGGCAAGGAAGTTCTTGATACATACTCAAAGGTACAACCTGGGGGAGACTAGATTTACCCCTTGCGTAGTTTGGCTTGTCCTTTTTCTGTCGTTTAAAGCCTGATCACCACCAAATACTCCCATTATTAGATAAATGTCTTTATTCCTTTTTTCCATCAGAACCCCATACAAGTGTTTCCTTTATAAGGAGTTCTCTAACATGGGTTTAGTCCGTGATAATTCGGGTTAAGAAACTTTCTGAAGACTCCATCTAGGTAGGACTCAAATTAAATCAAATTGAGTAACTGTAAACCCATCCTAAACAGGACCCAGATAAAATAATCTAATATATATAAAAAAATTAATCTATTATATTCGTTGTCCTTAGGCGGACAATACTTACTTGTTATTCCTACTACCATCAGTACCACTAAGGCGGACTACAGATCTCTTCATCTTTGAATTACATTTGTTTTATGTAAGTATTTAGCCACCTCTACTGGCAATGCATAAAAAATTTCGTCTCTGATTTGATGAGTCTCCCCTTTTCACCTCCCCCAAAAATTTATCTATAAATTTATTTATTTATTTATTTATTTATTTATTTATTTATTTTTTTTTTTTTTTTTTTTCTCTCTCTCTTTCTGTTTTTACTCTAGATAGTGCTATAATCCCCAAAAACTTTTTCTGGCAATTAATTTGATTCTTTACTCCTAGGTAACAGTATTAAGCTATTTTTCCACTAGTTGAGTGGACATCCTTAAACAGGAATACAAGCTACAAAGGTACTTATTGAGCCATTAAATATTTACCAGGACAATAGGTCGCTATCAATAACATCCCAAGGTATATTCGAGATTACAATGTGGTTCACTCATAAGTAATTTTCATTTTTCTCTTTTAGAATATATCACAGATATTAAAGTTGCTGTTTGTTGGTTCTGATGAAGCCATAGGCGAAACGCGTCAACCACCACATAACTAGCATATCTGAAAGATCAATGTAACTTATCATGTCTGTATGTATGCTATACATTCAACGAATGTTTTCTTTTTAATGTTCATATACATAACGTTTTCTACTTTGTTACAATAAAAATTTATTTAAAGAAATTATACAGTATTAAATATCCCACTTTGTTCAGGTACCGAGATAGTCCGTCAGGTTGGCTAAACCCCCTCTTGTTCCTTTCTTTTGTAAATCTAAAAAAAAAGATTTATTTTTCCTCAGTTTAGGCCGTTTAGTATTCTTCTACATATTTTTGGTAAAAAAAAAAAAAAAAAATTGCAATAAGCGTATATTGATTGGTTTGCGCAAAAGTTATAGCGTCTACAAAATAGGGGATAGTTTAAGGCATTTTATTATAAAAAATGTTTTTACGAGTAATGGCGGCGATCTGCGACATTATGGCGGACATGTCAGACAATTTTGACACATTTTTGGGACCATTGGCATTAATACAGCGATCAATGCTATAAAAATGCATTGATTACTGTAAAAATGTCACTGGCAGTGAAGGGGTTAACACTAGGGGGCGATCAAGGGGTTAATGTGTTCCCTAGTGTGTGTTCTAACTGAAGGGGGGAGGGGACTGTGCAGGGGAGATAACAGATTGCTGTCCATACGAACAGACGGTCTGTTCTCCCCTCAGGAGAACCGTAAACTGTGTGTTTACACACACAGATGCCGGTTCTCTGTGTGTCAGCGGTGATCGTGGGAGCCCAGCAGTGATCGTGACCACCGGGCACTCTCAATGGCTGGGGGGGGGCGTGCATGCCCCCTAGTGGCCATAGGGCGAAGCGACGTTACATAACGTCGTTTCGCCCAGCCGTGCCATTCTGCCGCAGTACAACTGCGGCCGCTGGTCGGCAAGTGGTTAATGTAACCACTGATATCAGGGAAGAATAATGAGGGAGGTAAGCACAACAAGACTATCCTAATATTGTTCAGGCCACAGTTTCTTCCAAATTATCCACGGTCAGATCACCCAAATTCATAAAAGTTGGAGACCAAGAAATCGAGAAAGGCAAAATAAGAGCGATAGACAAGGATTTGAAAGTTGTCTAGAGCAGTGTTTCTCATCCTTTTTTCAGTCAAAAGTAAAAAAAAAAACAAAACTAATAGTTTTGCATAATGTAGCAACATCAACACACGTAGGACACCCAACATTAGTGGTGATTTATTCTTCCAAAGAAAATAGACCTTTGCACACTTGTACTGATTAGTATTCCAATGTTTCTCTTCTCCCTAGGTTTCTCTCCCTCACTCAGCTAATGTGACCCTGGTGCTGAAGGAGTGGGTCAGGGAGGGGCAAGGTTCCCAACTTCCTCCTCGTTAATTGACATCATCATTGGTCATTAGGACATTGGCAGATAGAAGGTTGTAATGGTGCACAATGAAAACCTGTGGCTTTTTGTAACTAATAGACAGGCTTGATCCACCTGCTGGCTTGTATACAGTTTTTGGGCACTTCCTAGGTATTTTGCCAATGCACTCCTGAAGACACTTGAAGGCACCCTGGTTGAAAAAGGCTGGTCTAGAGTGCCATCTAGTGTACACAAGCTTTTGTTCGCAAAAGCAAAAAGCATCTTGATCCATCCTAAACTCTCTACTCCAGTTGCAGATTTTATCTGACCTCTCGTCTTGTGAAACTACTGTCCGCAGGACAGGAAATTAATCTCCCAAACAACGCCCTGGATAGCAATAATAAAAAAAATAAAAAAAATTGGATGTGCTTCTATTTTAGGGCTGGTTCACACCATAAAAACACTCCAGATCCGTTCCGGATGCGCTTTTGCATGCACGTTTTTGGCATGTTCCGGTGCATTCCAGATGCTTTTTTTCTTTTTTTTCACTGTACTGGGGACCAGTGCAATTTTGATGCATTCCAGTGCATTTTACTGTGTTCCAGTCCAGTGCAGGAAAAATGCAGCCCTGGAACTGACTGCACTGGTGTGAACTTTGCCATTGAAAACCATATAATCTACTTTATATGCATTTTTGATGCAGAAAAAAAAATGCACTGGACTGCATGTGGTGTGAACTGGCCCTTAGGCCCCTTTCACACTGGGGCGTTTTTCAGGTGGTACAGTGCTAAAAATAGCGCCTGTATACCTGCTGAAAAAATCCGGCCCCATTCACTCCAGTGTGAAAGCCGGCAGGCTTTTCACACTGGAGCGGTGCGCTAGCAGGACGGCAAAAAAAGTCCTGCTAGCAGCATCTTTGGAGTGGTATAGGAGCGGTGTATGAGCGGTGTATTCACCACTCCTATACCGCTCCTTCCCATTGATTTGAATGGGAAACCGCGGCAAAGCGCCGCTCTGCGGGGGGTCTTTAACCCTTTTTCGGCCGCTCGCGGGGGGTAAAACCGCACCGCGAGCGCCCGAATTCCGCGGCTCCCGCCCCAGTGTGAAAAGGGCCTTACTGCTAGAAAAAAAGTTTCTGCCTTGATATTCACTTAAATGTCAAATACAGTTTAAAAGGAGGTCATAAAAGCACATGAAGGAGGGCTGAAGCCTCTCAAACTGTTCTATAATGCTAGCTTAAACAATCTGAAAGCATGCTTCTTTTGCTCATCCACAAAAGATCTCAGACAAAGGACGATCACCAATCCAGTCAATGATCATGTCTATGGCCAGTTGTACCCTACATAGCAACAGTGTCCTGTGTAAAGCTGACCATGGCCTAGTAGATTTTTGAATTCTCAGTACATTAGGTGACTTGGCAAATGTTGCTCGAAAGTACTTCACTTACTACTTTCCAAAACGAAAACCATATACGCCGTGCTTGCTGCTTTGAATTTTCCCAGTTGAAAATCTATTTTAGCTGCCCTGATTGTGTGCTTCCAGTTCTAATTTTCTGTTAGCATTTAGTCACCCAGGTTTAATTTTTCTTCTTTTTTACATAAACAATGCTCTTATGACTACTCTTTCACTTTAGCCAATGGCAGAGGGAAAACTTTCAGGAAAGATTGGGAACTTCCGCTAACAATGTATAACCTTAAAAATATTCTGTGATAGTATGACTACCTGTACTTATAGTGACGAGGTTGGCTGAGCTTACAAAGTTTACCACCTATTAGACTTGTGATAATATTTTGTTTGTTCTGTCCTTTTTTTCCTTTTTCTTAGTTTATATATTTCAATTTGCCTTTACGTGTTCTATGGATTGATCCTATTTATTGCACGGCTCGTGGGTACATATGTACAGTAACCATTTTGACTATGCTTCCTGTACATATAATTAGTAGGTCCAGCAGACCAATAATTCTAGCTGGAGCTTTTACCATTTGACTCAAGAAATTGTCCTGCATTACATTCAAGAAATTATGATGAGTGCAGTTCCGCCTGCCCAATCAGTATTTGGATAGTTATTGTCCCCCATGATTAGAACATTGCCCTACCTCCTATTCCTTACTGTGAAAGGAGCTGGGTCGCCTCCATAACATTAGGGGGCCCATAGCATACACCCAAAAACAATTTCCCCTTTTGTTTGTCCCTCTGATGCTCTGTCCACATAGACTCCACCTCCGCACTAGCCCTGTTAGCCATATCATCCTGCATATTCACGATCAAATCGATCTTCACATACAGGCACTCCCTCTCCCTCTTGTTCCCTGTCCCTCCAATACAGGGGGTAAACCCTGGACAGATGCAAGCCAGACAAATTAGCTGCACAGATCAAACAAGTTCTCAAAATTAATTCTCTAACATTTTCAACTAAATTCTACCAGTGTATGGCCAGCTTAAGCTTACGTATACAAATGAAAATCATCTAAAAATTGTGTAGAGTTTAACAAGGCAGTATGAATGGTTGTGTAAGTAGCTGCATAGAAAACTATCATATATTCAAAATTTTACCTGTACTAAAAAAAAAAGGATCATTGTCTTTCCTTTAAAAGCAAAGAAAATATGCAAAGCCGAGGTACCTATTAAAAAAATCTACAGTATATACTCGAGTATAGGCCGACCCGAATATAAGCCATGCACCTAATTTTACCACAAAAAAATGGAAAAACTTATTGACTCGAGTATAAGCCTAGGGTGAGAAATGCGCAGCTACTGTAAGTGGAAAAGTGGGTCAACAATGCCCATTTGCAGCCTCACTGTGCCCATTTGCATGCCTCACTGTGCCCATTTGCAGCCATAGGTCCCCAAACTTCAAACTTGGTAGTTAATGGTTCCTAGAGGCCCCCTATCTGCAGCCAAAATTTGGGGTCTCTGGACCCAAAGGGTCCTGAAATAACATTGCTGCAGGTGGACACAGTTGACCGACTTTGGGGCCCTGTATCTTGGGGCCACTTGGTGCTAGGAACCCCAAATTTAGTATACAAACTCAGTCGAACTAGCACTATAACATATCCATTATCCATATCCGTTCCTATTACCAAGTGGACCCGAGATACGGGGCCCCAAAGTCGGTTCAGAAAATGTCAAGCTCTTTTCTGCAGCAGAGAATGACATTTTCCGAACCGACTTTGGGGCCCCGTATCTCGGGGCCACTTAGTGCTAGGAATCCCATCTGAATATGTTGTAGTGTTGGGTCCACTGGGTTTGCACACCAAATTTGGGGTTCCTAGCACCAAGAGGCCCTGAGATACGCGGCCCCAAATTCGGGTCGGAAAACGTCATTTTCTGCTGCAGAAAAGTGCTTGACTCGAGTATAAGCCGGGGGGGGGGGGGGGGGGGGACTTTCAGCACAATAAAATGTGCTGAAAAAGTCGGCTTATACTCAAGTATGTACAGTATATATTAAAACCTATTTCATACACCTTTTACTAATTTGACTGGTTAATACTAGTAACTACACTCCATACATTCCTGCTACTTTTCCATAATATTTCCATGCAATAATAGAACTTGCTGTAATTTGTGCATGCAGATATTTTCTATAACTTTTAACTCACAATCTAGAAATTAAAATATGTAAACATTTAACCAGCTCTTGCAGCATATGCAGTGTGCCCATACCCTACAAAAGGGCAATGACCTTGCAGGAAAGGCATTTTATCAACAATTTATGCATTTTAGGTATTCTACATGTCTTACCATCATCCAGAGTGATGTCCTGCAAGCCAATTGTCTGGAAACCCAGCTCACCATCCTCAGGCGCCTCAGAAAATGAGTCATCAGGATGGAATGAAAAAGATTCCTGGATTTCTTGGTGGCCATGAGTGGCAGGGTAGGAAAGTCTACTCAGTCCAACTCTATCTATTTGAGCAGGTAGTTCTCCAGAATGAGCCATGGGGTTGAGTGATGGTGATGAAGCAGCTACACTTGAAGTGGCAGATTTAAACATGATTTTCGGCAGCTGATGAGAGGATGAACTAGACATTGGCGAGTGTGTTAATGAAGATAAAGCAGCACTAGTTGGGGAAGAGGTAGGGCCAGGTTTTGCAAGATTGAGAGAAACAGATGTAAGCTGAGATGGTGGATGCCCAGAGAATTGATTTGAAGTGATTGTATTTTGCCCAGTATTTTGACAATGGTAACTGATCTGCTGAAGCTGTGGCGATTGCATTACATGGATCAATGGTTCAGTAATGGAAGGGAAAGAGGATGTAGGGATTGTGGTGGAGGCACGGAAATCTGCAATTGCCATGGATTGATGACTAAGGCTGAGCTGCCGAGGTATAGCTATTTCTTGCTGAAAACGCAAGGGATCATACTCCTGGGCAGGAGCTAAATGAAGAGGAAGACTTGATTGTCCATTGTGCATTACATTAGACTCCATAGATGCATAGGAAGACCTAGTAGCAGAAGCTGATAAAGGACAAAACTGCTGCACTGTGGAAGACAGGAATTCTGATTTCCCATTAATGTTCCTACCTTGTGAAGGCTCTGTAACTCTCTGGTTCATCAGTGCTGAGTACACTGTTTGAGAAGAGCATCCAAAAGCCTGTTCCAATGAGCACGTTAGATTCTCATGGTTATATCTCTGACCAGAACAAGGCCCATCTGAATGCAGAACTTGTTGCCCAGAAACACTAACAACATGGTGCAGGGATGTATCAGACACAGCTGGCAGATCATTCTCCTTAGTGCATTTTTCTTTCTGTAAAGCTGAAAAAAATACAAGTAACATGAGATTTTGCATATAATACTCAAGTTTGTTGTTTAAGAAACCTGAAAAAAGTTAGTAAATAAACTGTCCCAGGCAAAATCTTATAATACTACATTGTAGTTCCTTTGCTTTCATACTAATCCAGTTGCTTTAACACTTTGTCTTTGACCTGGAAGTGGAATGCCAATTAAGTGTTACAATTTCACTCAGACTTGTCTGATCTTTCTCCTACTTATTTTGCTTCCTTATTTTACCAATTTACTATACCTTGATTTAAAGCGCCACAACTGTACTTTTTTTTTGCCATCTGTGTCCCATTTGGGAAGACTTCCTTCCACTTCCTATGCCAAAGCCAAAACAGGAAATGAGAGGAAATTTCGCAAACGTGAGGGAATCTTTGGTTGCTACCAGGATCACAAGAACTAGCATCCTCATTGGAAGATTTCCCCTCTGTTCCTATTCTGGTGACAATCCTAAATTTGAGGATCTTTTTTGAGATTCAGTGATAACTGTAAACAGGCTAAATAGAGAGGGTGAATCTCCTTGAAAGTGGAACTCCACCCAAAAGGAGACGTTCCGCTTTAAGTCCTTCTCCCCTCCCACACTTGGCATGTTATTTTTTTGGGGGGCGGAGCATGTACCCACTCCCACTTGGATCGCCTACACGACCCAATCGGAAGTTCTTCTCTCCCCCTTCTTCTGGGACACGTCACCGATCTCCGAGACTGTGGGGCCATTCACAAAGCGCATTTTATTTTTACCCTTTTATTCATTGAACTAGATGGACTTTTGTCTTTTTTCAAGCAGACTATGTAACATGGCTCAAGCAATGCACAGACGGCTGTGAAGCCGCAAACAGCATAGTCAGAACTAGCCCAGGTGAGAATGTGGCTGGATCCCTGGACAAGAAAGTGCCCTTTTAGTCAGGATTTGTAGCTGAACTTTTGCCTTGGGGGTGCCCCAGCATGCTGCTAATTAGTCACAGCAGAACCCGGTCAGCGGGTGCTGGCCAATGTATGTCTGCCGGCACCTGCCGATCATCGAGAAGACACGACAAACAAAACACAAACATGGCAGAGCTCCATTCTCACAGTGGGGATGCAGGAAAGGAGGAAAAAAAAAACCATCACACCCCTTGAAAAAGCACCACACAAAGTACACAAAAATACTAGGCACACATTTTAACCCTTTGATCACTCTAGATGTTTAACTCCTTCCCAGCGAGTGTCATTAGCACAGTGACAGTGCATATTTTTTACCAATGAACACTATATTAGTGTCACTGGTTCCCACAAAGTGTCAAAAGTGTCAGTTAGCATTCGATTGTCTGCCACAATATTGCAGTCCCGCTATAAGTCGATCGCCGCCATTGCTAGTATAAAATAATAAAAATAAAATAAAAACTCCATCTTAGTTTGTAAATGCTATAACTTTTGTACAAGCCAATCAATATACGCTTATTATTGGGATTTTTTCCCTAAAAATATGTAGCAGAGTACATATTGGCCTAAATTTATGAAGAAATCTGACTTTTTATATTGTTTTATAGCAGAAAGTAAAAACTATTTTTTTTTTCAAAATTGTCGGTCTTTTTTGGTTTATAGCGCACAAAATAAAAACTGCAGTGGTGATCAAAAATTACAAACTTTAATTTGGGTACAGAGTTGCATAACTGCACAATTAGCAGTTAAAGTAATGCAGTAGAGTATAGCAAAAAAATGGCCTGGTCATGAAGGTGGTAAATCTTCTGGAGGTCAAGTGGTTAATGGGAGTACAGACCCATTAATGATTCCTCTGCCTAATGAAAACAGGTACACAACAGAAATGTTTGCATATTTTTAGATAGACCCTCATCATCGAGATAACCCAGATATAACCCAGATATAACCCAGTAAACATCTTAAAGGGTTGCACACATTTGGTATTTGAGTCAAGGAGCTAATAAAGGCCGTGACCTCTGACCAAAATTTTCAGATTTGATTACATTCCCACATCAGATGGAAGAATGTACCATCCTCCAAATTGCATCTGGAGCATGTTGCTGAGGACAATTCTTTAAGTTTAAACAATAATAATGGTGTGAAGTAGGATCTGTACAGGAGTTTTGTCTGTATAACCTTATCCCGAGAAGAGATGACCGAGGGTACCTGGAGTGGAAGTATTTCCTGCCAGATGTCCTCCGTCAACTCTGGGATATCAGTCTTCCATTTATCAGCCATGTTACTAAGTCTATGAGTAGTAGAGTGCAATAAGGATCTGTAATATGTCGAGACTAGGTTAGTATGAGACTGATCCGTTATCATTCTTTCCAATGGAGAAGGTTGAACATTTATATTGTGCAGGCCGAACTGTGCAGCCGCTGTGTGGCGTATCTGCAAGTACAGAAAGTAGGCTGTACGTGGAAGCTGGTAGTCCTGGCGGAACTCGTCAAAGGATCGGAACCTATTGTCTAAGAATAAGTGCATTATTGTCTTTACCCCTCTCTTGGACCAATATTCCCAATCAGGTCTACGGAAAAATTCCCGTAGATTTGGGTTTCCCCATAATGGGGTGTACGGTGAGTAGGTTTTGGGTTCAGTAGATGGTAGCATTTTTGTCAGTTTAAAGATCTTTAGGGTCACTGCCAGAACAGAGGTACCCTCCTTCCCCCCAAGGGACATACGGTCGATTAAGTTTCGAAGGGATTCGTAGGAGGTGAGTATAGCTGCCTCCAGGGCCGTGGCTGCATTGTTGGCTTTTGGATAGAACCACCAATGTGCGTGGGTCAGTTGTGAAGCAACATAATATGTTTGGAGACAAGGCAAAGCCAGCCCTCCCTCCAGTACCGGTAGTTGCAAAGTACTTTTTGCTATCCTAACTGCTCCCCCTTTCCAAATAAACATGGTAAGTATTGAGTCCATGAAAAAGAAGAGATAACATGTTGGGAGGTATTGGGTTGCCGCTCACCCCGGGAATGAATACAAAAAAGGAATGTTCCCCCTGGAATGGTGGGGTTTTTAGGCAGCAATGGATTTTAGACATATGTATCAAAATAAGTAGTATTTAGTGAGAGACACAGTATATCGAAATAGGTTTAAAGTATTTATTCATGTCACATACATGACAAGTGGAATATAAAACATAAGCCCATACAGAATAAAATAAAGCTGTACAATACACACACATAAAAAGCCAAAAGGTAGCACCTAACACCTCAACTGATAAAACAGGGGGGGTCAATATGATGCAACAAAACCTGACGCGTTTCGACCTGTAATTGTCTAGGTCTTCTTCAGAGTGTTTTGTCTGTTGGAATAGAGAAAATAGACAGCATAAAAGCAGCTATTAAGTCAAATGTTAAATGTTGGTAAATATGTCGCATTTGTATCCATGCATAATGGCAAGAAGATAACACAGCTTTAGTGCGCATATTTACCGGAATGCGTGTGGTAAGTAGAGCGATTTTTCTGTATGGGAATTCTTAAAAATCCCCTCAACTTCTCCAGGTGGTCCCCAACTGCGGCTCCCACGGGCAGGCCAAGGCAGGGTAAACGTCCAAGCCGTATGTGGCTTACAAGGGGTCACACTTACTGCTGACACGCCAAAGCTGAACACCGAGGCACCTTGAGGCAAGGGGAGGGAGAGGAGAACATCGGCACACCTGTGATAAGAGACCCCTGGATCAGACCAAAATATCACCAAGGGCATATTCAGCAGAAAAGAGGAAGAGGATATATGCCTCAGTCCAACTTTGCGCTAAGTCTTATGACAGTGATGTTGCACTGAAATAGAATGCCTATCATTCATTTGCTTCCGGGATTAAATGAATCCATCTCATATGCACCCTTTCTGAGGGGTTTCGTGTCTGGGCAAACTCAATAGTGTTTCCAACCCATATCCCTTACGCTACTTGAACGTTTAACAACCGTCAATATGAGCGGGGGATTGTTACTATATATACATTTTTTTCTAAATACTCTTTCTAAGATATTTGTCCTGCGGCCTCTCACTCCTGCTTCGTCTCCCCCCCCCCCTATAATTATTATATGATTTACATTACAATTGTGTGTAACAATAAATATCAGATTTTCAATTTTCGAATAAGTGTACACAGCATATAGTTGCTCTCGCGTATACTATAAGGCTTATGTTATATGAAGGTACTTTTGAATATGGTACCTTTATTATACCAATCTATATACAAGATACTCTTTAAACAATAAAGATTGATATGTTATGAGTATTATAGATTATGTGATGTATAAAGCTCAAGTATATCGTATAGAGTACATGTTACTATTTAATCACATGTATTGTTGTTTTATATTCTCTCCTTTCACTCTCCCCCTAGGTGGCGCCATCTTGTGCCTCCCATTGTTATGGCCGGGCGGATGCTGCCATGTCAGATGTGCCTTCCCAGCAAAGGGGGGGGAGAGGCCTTTTCATTTTGGCCCTCCCCCTATCCTCTCTCTATGGACGCCCAGGCAGGTCTTGGGCGTTCCTGTGACGAGTGGTCCTTTGCTGGCGGTGTCCTCGGGCACTCGCGGACGTGTCGCTGATCGCTGCGCATGCGCGGGGCCCCATGCATGCGCGCGATGTGATGACGTCACGCGCTTGCAACGCGAGTGACGCAGATGCGGGGCTCCGCCTCCTGTGGACGCCGGGGGGGGGGGGACACACACAGGGCGGACCTGTATGGCCACCATGACCGCCGTTTCCGGTCACCATTAGGCACCTGTGGGTGCAATTTGTGGGAGGGCAGGGGCAGCTCGACGCACCTGGAGAGGCCGCGACCGACCAATCATCAATGGGCACACGCATATATAACCATGTGGAGCGGAGCATAGGACATCTCCACATGAGGATATGTGTGTACCCTACATTTCTTAACCACTTCAGCCCCGGACCAATTGGCAGCCAAAGGACCAGGCCCCTTTTTGCGATTCGGCACTGCGTCGCTTTAACTGACAATTGTGCGGTCGTGCAACGTGTCTCCCAAACAAAATTGGCGTCTTTTTTTTCCCACAAATAGAGCTTTCTTTTGGTGGTATTTGATCGCCCCTGCGGTTTTTATTATAAACAAAAATAGAGCGACAATTTTGAAAACAATGCAATTCTTTTTGCTTTTTGCTATAATAAATATCCCCAAAAAATATATAAAAAAAAACATATTTTTTCCTCAGTTTAGGCCGATAGGTATTCTTCTACATATTTTTGGTTAAAAAAAAATCGCAATTAGCGATTATTGATTGGTTTGCGCAAAAGTTATAGCGTTTACAAAATAGGGGATAGTTTTATAGCATTTTTTATTAATATTTTTTTTTTTTTTACTAGTAATGGCGGCGATCAGCGATTTTTATTGTGACTGCAACATTATGGCGGACACATCGGACATTTTTGACACATTTTTGGGACCATTGTCATTTATACAGCAATCAATGCTATTTAAATGCATTAATTCCTGTATAAATGACAGTTGTAGTGAAGGGGTTAACCACTAGGGGGAGGGGTTATGGGCTGTGACGTGTGTTTGTTTTTTTACATTAGGGGGCGGGGCTGGCATCTGACATCATTGATCGGCTTTCCCGATGACCGGGAACAGCCATACAATGACAGGCAGAGTAGGAAGCGCGGGGAGAGGTTTGTTTACACATACCTCTCCCCGTCCTTCAGCTCTGTGACCCGATCGCGGGACACCAGCGGCGATCGGGTCCGCTGGTCCCGCGGCCGGGGTCACGTAGCTCCCGACTGGGTCGCGAGCGCGCTGCTGGTGGCGCGCGACCCACGGGCAGGCAAATGCAAAATCACGTTTATATACGGGATTTTGCCTGCCCGTGCCATTCTGCACACGTATATGTACATGGCGCGGTCGGGAAGCGGTTAAAAACAGTGAGTACCATATCTCTACCTTGCCATTATGGACAATTGTCCAATCATGTTATTGAGATATTAGCCTTTAATCCCTTTCCCATTATTCTGCAGACTTTACTACCTACGCTGTCCTGACCATATTGGGATTCATCTCTCGCCAGGACAGGGGCTTTCTACACAAACAAACCTTATTATCCAAGGTAATCCTGATTGTTCTTTCACTTGTTGGAATTGTTATCTGCTCACCTTTTCACAATACACATCACATTTACACTCCTAATTTGTGATTTTCTTTTGTCCATGCACACACTTTTACATACGTTTCACCCTATACACGTTTTATCTTATTTTCTCCCCTTCTTTTCCTCTATTCTTTTCCCCTATCCTTCCCAACCACTTATTTTTGTGTTTTTGAGTTTTCTTTTTTCGTTTTCCTTTTCTTTTTCTTTTTCTTTTTCTCACAGACTTTCTCCCCCATTTTTCACTTCTATTTTCATCCAATTCTATTTGTATTCATTTTACACATCCCACTTTGATTGCATACACACTCCCTCTTTTTCTATCTGGGTACACTATTCACTGACATCACACATTCCTGTTCACATGCACATTTCTCTTGTTCCCACACTATTCACCTCATCCATCTATCACTCCCCTCCTTTTCTCACTCCCCTTCCCTGCCTGTATGTATGTTTCTTTTTCTCTTTGACTATCTCTTCTCTTTTTCCCCTTGTTGTCTTTCACCCTTTCTACTCCTGTTTTTCCTCTCTTTTTATATGAGCGCGCCATATACTTTTTCCCATCTATGTTCCTACAGCCCATTCCCGTCCCCCCTCCCCCCTTCCGTTTTCCCCTTTCCCCCCCCCCCCCCCCCCCCCCCCCCCCCCCCCTCCTTTCCTCCCTTTTCCTTCTCTTTCTCTTCTTCCCTTTTTCTTTTTCTCTTTCATTGTCCCTTCCTAGTCCCTGTCACAATTCCCCAACACCTAGTCCAATCTTCTGGACCTTAATACTTAAGTATAATTATTTATGTTCCTCCTCGGGGGTTTAATACCCCTAGGAGAGAAATTAGGGCTCTAAATAAATATAGCTATATTTCTCATATCAATGATAGGCATTCTATTTCAGTGCAATATCACTGTCATAAGACTTAGTGCAAAGTTGGACTGAGGCATATATCCTCTTCCTCTTTTCTGCTGAATATGCCCATGGTGATATTTTGGTCTGATCCAGGGGTCTCTTATCACAGGTGTGGCAATGTTCTCCTCTCCCTCCCCTTGCCTCAAGGTGCCTCGGTGTTCCGCTTTGGCGTGTCAGCAGTAAGTGTGACCCCTTGTAAGCCACATACGGCTTGGACGTTTACCCTGCCTTGGCCTGCCCGTGGGAGCCGCAGTTGGGGACCACCTGGAGAAGTTGAGGGGATTTTTAAGAATTCCCATACAGAAAAATCGCTCTACTTACCACACGCATTCCGGTAAATATGCGCATTAAAGTGGTGTTATCTTCTTGCCATTATGCATGGATACAAATGCGACATATTTACCAACATTTAACATTTGACTTAATAGCTGCTTTTATGCTGTCTATTTTCTCTATTCTAACAGACAAAACACTCTGAAGAAGACCTAGACAATTACAGGTCGAAACGCGTCAGGTTTTGTTGCATCATATTGACCCTCCCTGTTTTATCAGTTGAGGTGTTAGGTGCTACCTGTTGGCTTTTTCTGTGTGTGTATTGTACAGCTTTATTTTATTCTGTATGGGCTTATGTTTTATATTTCACTTGTCATGTATGTGACATGAATAAATACTTTAAACCTATTTTGATATACTGTGACTCTCACTAAATACTACTTATTTTGATACATATTTCTAAAATCCATTGCTGCCTAAAAACCCCACCATTCCAGGGGAACATTCCTTTTTAGTATTGAGTCCATTTCCTTGAATTTGGCTTTTGTAAGGTATACTGGTGAGTTATTTAGGATGTATAGGAATCTGGGTAGGAAAATCATTTTAAATATATTTATTCTGCCTAGCAATGTCAGAGGGAGGTTAGTCCATGTCTTCAATGTATTTTTCATTCTACCAATGAGAGGATCCAGATTAATTTTAATATAAGAAGATATTGAGTGTTGAATCATGACCCCTAGGTATCGAAAGGAGGTGACTATCTGTAATGGGCAGGAAGGGGGCAGCATTACCGTCGCCTCCCTATCCATCACAAACAAAATCGATTTGTCCCAGGTTAACCTGGAATCCAGAAAAGTGGCCAAACCTCTGAAAGATCTCCAGCAGGGCCGGGAGAGACGACTGGGGATCCAACAGGTATAGTAACACATCATCCGCATACAGTGATACTTTCTCTTCTAGACCCCCAATCGTCAGTCCATGAACCTCCCCACTGGATCTCACCAGCGCAGCCAGGGGTTCTATTGCTAGCGCAAAAAGGAGTGGTGACAGGGGGCATCCCTGTCTGGTGCCTCTCTTAATCAGGAAGGGGTCAGACACTGATGCATTCACCTTCAATCTAGCTGTGGGTTTCGAATAAAGGAGTTGTACCCATCGGATAAAGATTGGTCCGAACCCGAATTTCGCCAGGACCTCCAGCAGATACGGCCACTCAACCGAATCGAAGGCCTTATGTGCGTCTAGGGCCAGCAGAGCCCTAGAGCCCATTTTATCATGAGTAGCTTGTAAGTTTGTAAATAGTCTTCGAAAGGTTGATCGCCCGGGGATAAACCCAGTCTGGTCCGCACTGATAATAGTGGTAATGACTGTGTTTGGCCTCCGGGCGAGCGCTTCGGCCAAGATTTTCACATCAGAGTTAATCAGCGATATAGGCCTGTAGGATTCACAGAGTAAGTGGTCCTTATGGGGCTTAGGTATAAGGACAATCAACGCCTCTGACATGGAAGGCGGTAACTGTCCGGTCCTCATCGCAAAATTGTAAACTTTAAGTAAATGTAGTATTAGCATGTCTTTGAATTTCAGATACCATTCTATAGGGAATCCATCCAATCCTGGTGTTTTATTCTTAGCAAACGATTGAATGGATTCCCCAATTTCCTCCTCTGTCAGTGGTTCAGCCAACAGTGAGGCCTGTTCATTCTGAAGTTGTGGCAAGGAGATGTCAGCTAAGTAGTCGTCCAATTCCACAATGGTATATAGTGTGCCTTAGTAGTGTATAATGCAGAGTAAAATTGAACAAATGCAGCTATCACCTCCTCATTTTGTCTCACTACCATACCCTCTACATTCTTAATTCGTGGGATGCTACATGGTTCATAGTCAGGTCTAGATAAATATGCCAGTAATCGACTGTTCTTGTCCCCAAACTCAAAAAGTTGCTGATTCTGGTATAACCATTTTTTCTGAGTGCTTTCCAGAAGGACCAAGTCCAGTTCTCTGGAGACAGGCTGGGGCTGTGTTCGCCTCGTGCTGGCCGGCGCCATCTTGTTTCGTCCCGCATGTCGGCGGCGGGAACTCAAATCCCGGGGCATCCTCCATCGGTGGCCCGTATTTGACCATCTCCCGGTGGGCACGGGGTCCCCTGGTGTTGCTGGGGTAGGTGAGACCCCTGAATGCTGGTCGGGTTAGCAGGATTACTGCAGGATGTGTGCGGCACGGACGGAGCTCAGGCTGAACACGTCCTCACATCCCGGTCGCTGGCCACGCCCCCCCACTTCCCAGTAAATTAACCATCTCCTTACCATACTCCTTGAAAAATACCTGAGGCCTTTTCCTGTGGTTAGCTTGCCATATGATAGTCACAAATGAATTCTGCTTCCTCAGACAGATGCTTAAAATAAGAACCTTCTATCGCTCTCTACATGAGCATATATTACCCCCACCCACACAGACTGCTTATAAAAGGATCAATATATCTTCTAATGATACAATAGATGAATTTTACATCTTCCGCTAGTGTGTGTGTGTGTGTGTGTGTGTGTGTGTGTGTGTGTGTGTGTGTGTGTGTGTATATATATATACATAAATACACACATATACATATATACACATATACATACACACACACAGGGCTGGCACAAGATATTGTGCTGCCTGGGTTCAAGAATGAAATGCTGCCCCCCTCCCCTAGAAAAAAAATAACACCCACCAAAAAGGCCCTCACATCCATTATTTTATATCATGATTGTTAAAACTAACTTAATCAGGAAGTCAGTATTACATGCAATAGCACCTTTTCTATATGCAAAATTATATGACATACCACCATGTTACCGCTCCCCTATCTTGGCGCCCTAGGGCATCCATGGGTGCAGTGTGTGTTAGCACAGTGGGTCCCCCACCCCTCAGGGCCAGTATGCAGTGAACACGTTGCACCCATGGATGATATGGACAGGTTAAGCTAGTACATGGACAGGCTAGGGTAGTATATGTAAAAATGTCCACCTGAACACAAAAGTGAAAATAAATGAATCAATAAAGTCCCAATATGATTACACTTGCTAGCCAGAAAGTGTATAAAAGTCCACCAACAACATGTTTTCAAATGCGATGATGTCTTCGCAAAAACACTGAGTGATCCTTCACAAAAACTTAGGAAATCAACAACCAAAAGTGAAAAAAAAAAAAAATTTAAGAATTACAGTCTCTAGTAACCAAAGACAACTTCAAAATTAAACCCCTTATCACGTGCAACGCAGATCATGTCACCTACATGCTGTAATGTCCTTGTTCCCTCCAATATGTAGGTTGAACAACGAGACAACTCAAAATTAGAATAAATGTACATCTTACAAGTATTAAAAAAGGATTTCCAAATGATAGTGTTTCTATATATATTTTTTTTAACCACTTCCCTACCGGGCCTATTCTGGCACTTCTCTCCTTTATGTAAAACTCATAATTCTTTTTGCTAGAAAATTACGGTATTTGCGCAATCATTTTTCAAACGCCTTTTTTTTTTGAAAAAAAAACGGTTTTGTGAATTAAAAAATAACAAAACAGTAAAGTTAGCCCATTTTTTTTATATAACGTGAAAGATTTTGTTACGTCGAGTAAATAGATAGCTAACATGTCACACTTTAAAATTGCGCACAATCATGGAATGGCGCAAACTTTGGTACTTAAAAATCTCCATAGGCGACGCTTTAAAATGTTTTACAGGTTACCAGTTTAGAGTTACAGAGGAGGTCGAGTGCTAGAATTATTGCACGTGCTGTAACGCACGCGGCGATACCTCTCGTGTGGTTTGAGCTGCGTTTACATATGTGGGTGGAACTTTCATGTTCGTTCGCTTCTGAGCGCGAGCTACCGGGGACAGGGGCGTTTTAATATTTTTTTTTTTATTTTTACACTTTTTTTGATCACTTTTATTCCTATTACAAGGAATGTAAACATCCCTTGTAATAGGAATCTATGCGACAGGTCCTCTTTATGGAGAGATGTGGGGTCAATAAGACCCCACATCTCTCCTCCAGGCTGGAAAGCATGAGATCGGTAAAAAAAAATTCACTGATCTCATGCTGACAGCCGCGATCGCGGCTTTGTTTACTTCCGGGTACCGGGCTTGACGTCATAACGTCGCGCCCGGGCCTCCGACGGTCATAGAGATGCTGGTCACATGGCGGCAGGCTATTCTTTCTCCGGTCCCCAGATGGCACGGGAGAGCCCAGAGAAGCACTGGATGGTGGCGGGAGGGGGGGCGTCCCCTCCCGTTGCCTATAAGAACGATCAAGAAGCAGAATTGCCACTATGATTGTTCTTATGGTGCACAGAATCGCCGGCTGAAAACGAAAATATCTGAATAATGTCTGTAGCTTCAGGCATCATTCAGATATTCCCATTGAAAGTCAGGGACGTCAAATTATGTCCTTGGGCGGGAAGTGGTTAAATTATATCACAACAGTGATCCCACACTTTGCAGATTTTATGGAATTGATAAGATTTCAAAACATTGGAGGGGAACACATATGAAGAGAGAAATCTCTAAAAATGAAACCAAGTGGATATATAAATTAAGGACCATGCAACCATTGGGAATGAACATAGAGCTAGACCTAAACTGCTTCCTGTCCAATGATTTGTTTTTTTGAAATATTTGTTTATTGATTTTTCCAGACAAAACAATATAGGATATTACATATACGTATGAACATTAACATCTTGTAACCATTGTCATCATACATGTAGTTTGTGATGAAACGTCATAATAAACATGTATATTCTTAGAAAACAACTTTAGCCAAACAAGGCTTACTTCTTGTGACCATAGGTCTTTATTCCCACATTCCTCAACGGAGGAACAAACTGTTATCTGAAAGTTCAATCAGAATACTGGTTGTGAGGGGGGCATGGCGACCGGACTCCGAGATGGCTGTGTGACCTGGAGCTCCGCTCACCCACGGATGACAATCGTCAGCCAACACACTTTCCCGGCGGTGTGACGACCCTAAAAAGAGGGTACTTGCCGACTTACCTCAGGGGTACGCTCAGGTAATGGCCAGACACCGCAAGAATCCCCAGCAGCCGCAGAAAATGTTGGGCTATTATGCCGCGAACGGCGCTTCTCAAAATGGCGGCGGCGGGGGTGACGCTAGTACCTCACAGCGCTCACAGGAACAAGCTGCGGACGCCACAGAGCCTCAGGTCTCCCGCATTCCTCCTCAGCAAGGCCATAGTGATTCCTCCTCCGGCCCTACAACCCCCACTACACGGAGCCCGGCCAAATCTAGGCCGAGGAGGGAATCCCCTTACAGGCCGCAACAGCCTCTGGAGATGGAGGTGAGCGGTGGAGCCATGGCGGCAGCTATTCCCCACACTCAGGCAGGAGACCCCATTTCAGACTTCCCCACAACTGACAGGCCAGTGTCAGACACAGTTTTAAAAGACATGCTACTGTCACTACGCTCGTCTTTACAAGCTGATGTAGTCAGGGAACTTGCTGTATGTAGAAGAGATGTTGATTCACTGGGCATGAGAATAGATAGAGTGGAAAACAAAATGGAGGAATTTACCTCATCATACAATGTAATGGTGGACTCTAATACTGCTCAGGGGGCTGAAATTGGATGGATAAAAGACAAATTGGCAGATCTCGAGGACCACTCCAGGAGAAACAATTTAAAACTGAGAGGGGTACCCGAAGATATACCTCCGAATCAATTACTAGCTTTTGCACAGGCCCTCTTTTCCACCATTTTGCCTCAGGCTTCTACACAAGACCTAATTGTTGACAGGATTCATAGAATCCCCAAGCCTTCTTTCCTTCCTGCTGAAATACCTAGGGATGTCCTACTACGGGTGCACTATTTCCATGTAAAAGACCAGATCTTACAGACTTACAGGAGGCTGGAAAATGTACCCCCACAATTTACTAACGTAAGACTGCTCCCTGACCTGTCCAGACACACTTTGCAACGTCGGCGTAACCTTCTCACTATAACTAAAGCATTAAGAAATCATAACATTCTTCATAAATGGAAATACCCTGCTACCCTGTCCATCACTCATAATGGTGTTACTACACTGATATCCTCTTTAGATGATGGTTTGAAACTTCTCCGTATGTGGAATATTTTGCCTGCCATAGATGCACAATATTCCACTCAAGCTGGGCCTTCTTTTATGCAAAATGAATGGCAAGTTGTATCCAGAAAAAAATCTACCAAGAAACCCACCGGTGGACCCTAAATATTATCTGATTGTCTCTAAGGGAGAGTTTATATAATCTCTTCTCTTCCCCCTACTTACCATTAGCAGTTATATCTGCTCTTGGATCAGTTTATAGATCCATTTCTTATATTTTACATGTGTCTCTTAATATTTTTTCTTTTTCCCCTTTTAAGTTTTTTATTTGATATGCATGATCCGAATAACTACGCTACTGTTCCTTCTACTTTCTTCAACAACTGGATGCCTTCTTCACGGAATGTTCGATACTGGTTGCGTATTGCCTCCTTGATCACAGTGAGTCCTTTTTTCTCCGTTTCACATAACCTTTTTCTGCTTGGTCCATGACGATATCCTGCTTATCTATTAATGCACACGGACTTAATCATCCGACCAAGCGATTCTCTCTATGGAAGGAAGCCTACAAACATAGAGCTGATATCCTTTGTGTTCAAGAAACGCACTTTCAAACCGACAAAACTCCACAATGCTCTCACAGAGATTATCCACATATTTACTTAGCTTGTAACCCAAGAAAAAAATCTGGTGGTGTCCTCTTAGCGATTAAGAACACTCTCTCATTCCAGCAGAAGGATTCCTTCATAGATACTGAGGGCAGGTTTATCATTTTAACAGGGGACATTAATTCTCAGCCATTTACTTTAGTCACCCTTTACGCTCCAAATCGACATCAACTTCGTTTCTTTAAGAAGGTTTTACGCAAGCTTGATTCTTTGAAATATGGTAGAGTACTTATCTGTGGGGATTTCAATCTTACTTCGGATCCTAAGGTGGACACATCCTCGGTAAAGTCTGACCAGTCACCGGCGCTGCAAGAAGTGCTACACAAAGAAGAACTGTATGACGCCTGGAGATGTCTCCATGCGAATGAACGAGACTTTACTTTTTTCTCTAACAGACACATATCTTACTCTCGTATTGATATGTTTATTACTGATAGAGTGTTGTTGCAAGATATTGATGTGGCTAACATACATGATATTACGTGGTCTGACCACGAAGCAATTTCGCTACCTATAGTAGAAAGAGGTGTCTCCTCTTCACCTCCCATCTGGCGTTGCAATAATAGGTTAATTCAGGAACCTTCCTCAGGTAAAATATTGTCACAGCACCTTACAAATTTTTTCCATGATAACTTCGGTTCAGTTACCGACCCCCATATTTTGTGGAACTCCCATAAAGCATATATGCGGGGAATATTCATACAACTGGGTGCCAGATTAAAAAGGCAGCGGTCTCAGAAGCTATCGACTATTCTTGCTGATATTAAACACTTTGAATCTCAAAATAAGTTGTCGCCTGCCACACTTTTGTCAGATAAACTGACTTCTCTTAGAGAACAACTTAGGATACTTCTTTCCCAACAGTTCGATAGACATCTTAGGCGTTTAAAATTAAATTATTATAATAACGCTAACAAACCTGGCAGATACCTTGCTAATAGGTTGAAAGCTGCATGTGCTAAAACACGGATCGCTTTCCTTAAACATCCTACCCTATCTCATAAAATTATCCACCCGCAAGAAATAGCTAACCAATTCGCAGAATATTATAATTCCCTTTACAATCTGAAAGATGATCCGCATACACACCAACCAACAACGGAAGCTATTCAGACCATCTTACATAGCGTACAACTACCATCTCTTTCTGTACAACACCTAGAAACTTTGAATGCACCGTTCACGATTCGAGAAATTGAAAAAAACATTGACTCGCTTCCAAATGGTAAATCCCCAGGCCCCGACGGGTTTTCTAATGAATATCTCAAGTCATTCAAACACATTGTATCGCCTCATCTAGTAAATTCTTTTAATGCAGCTGCTGAGTCCGCGTGCTTCCCCCCTGATATGCTAAAGGCCTACATTATTACACTACCTAAACCTGGTAAAGAATCGGATATTTCGGCTAACTTTAGACCGATATCCCTTTTGAACTGTGATACCAAGATTTATGCCAAATCATTGGCCACCCGCCTGTCACATATTATTCCCTCTCTTATTAAAAACGACCAGATGGGATTTGTGAAGGGGAGACAAACCTCTGATGCAACTAGACGAATTGTGAATAATTTACATTATGCTAAATTGCATAGAACGCCTTCTCTGCTGTTGTCTATTGACGCAGAGAAGGCGTTCGATAGAGTCCATTGGACGTACATGCGACTGACCTTAGAGAAATTCGGTTTTCAGGGACGTATTTTGCAGGCTATTATGGCACTGTATTCTTGCCCTACGGCTCAGGTATACACAAATAACACTATCTACTTTGTTCAGTATTGGCAATGGAACTAGACAGGGTTGCCCTCTGTCTCCTTCCATTTTTAATATAATGATTGAACCTCTGGCTGAAAAAATTAGGACACATCCATCCATCAGGGGCTTCCGGTTTGGCACGCAAGAACATACTATTAACCTTTTTGCGGATGATATTATATTATTAATGACTGACCCTCTTACTTCTTTACCTATAGCTCATACTGGTCTCCAGTCGTTTGGTAAAATTTCATACTATAAATTAAATTTTTCAAAATCTTTGATACTTGATCTTAATATTAAGTCCAAACAGAAACTTGATCTTCAAGCTTGGTTTCCATACACATGGAGTAACAGTGGTGTACCTTATTTAGGAATTATCCTGAAAGCCAAGACTTCTGATCTTGCAAAAGCTAATATGATTCCACTTATTGCCAAATTGGAAGCTCAACTGAAATCTTTTTCGATGAAGGAGGTGTCTTGGTATGGCAGGATGGCGGCATATAAAATGTTGATTTTGCCTCAAATTTTGTATATTTTTAGGTCTTTGCCGATTCATATTCCTCAGCATTTTCTCTCTAAACTGGCTACTATGGGATGGAAATATATATGGAATGGTAAAAAGGCTAGGTGCTCCAGGTGCAATCTTACTTCTCACAAAAAAATTGGTGGGGCTGGTCTGGTGGATATACATGATTATTACTGGGCTGTTCGATTAGACCAAATTAAACACTAGTTCCAGACTGTTAATGCACCTTCGTGGGTGTCTATGGAGAATTCAATGTTACCTTTGAATGAAGTTTCGACTTTTTTACTTACAGATGAGACTCTTAAATGCTATAAAATAATACAATTTCTTGAATCAAAATCGGTTCCGTCAATTAGAATTCCATTTATTCTTTGGCAATTCTATTTTACAGAAAAACGCGACGCGAAAGGTATATCGTATTTTTATAACATTTTTAAAAATAAAACTACCTTTGCCAAAACCTCAGCTATGCTCAAGTGGGAAGCTGATATAAGTTCCGAATTTTCGGAACACCAGTGGCGTCAGGCTTTTTCGGAAATACATAAAGCTTCTCACTGCGCTAAACACTGGGAACTGACTATTAAATTAACTAACAGATGGCACTACACTCCGTTTAGATTGGCATCTTTTTTCCCGGGTACCTTGCCACATTGTTGGAGGGGATGTGGACAAATAGGAAATCTGTTTCATATGCTTTGGTATTGCCCTACGATCAAAAGCCTATGGAACAGTATATTCCAACTAATATCTTCTATCACTGGTATATTGACTTCTCCCGATCCTGCACTGGGTATTCTTCATTTAAACATTGACAAATTTGATAAAAATTTCAGACCAGTAATAACTCATATCCTGTTGGAAACAAGATTGTTGATTCTCTGCAACTGGAAATCCACTATTGCTGTGAATTTGTCTGATGTCACCTCAGCTGTGCTTAGAAATCATTCCTTTGAGCGTTTACTAGCCATTAATAACATGAAATGCTCACAGTTCGATTCACAACGGTCTATTTGGCCTAAAGTTCTTTCATGAATTATCCTTAGTGAATATATAGACGTTACCCTTTGTATGTTGCTTTTGATTTTTTCCATTGTATTTTGTATTTATTTATGTTCTATGAAATACTCAAAAACTTTAATGATTAAAAAAAAAAAAAGAATACTCTTTGTGAGCCATCCAGGGCTCACTTGGCAACTCACATTATGTAGTTTCTCAGTCCTGCACACATCACACACAACAGTCATACCCATTCATCCATTTTCCCAGCCGAATGTTCAGCTGGGAGGCACTCCACCCACTCCCCCCTCTCTTAATTTTCAAGCAGACATCATGATCCCACTGTTCACCACTAGAGTATTAATGTATCACAGTCATGGGGGGGGGGGGGGGGTGAGACCACCTACTGTTGAGATAGCAGAGTATCTTTCCAGAAAGAGTCCTCAATATCAAGCCAAGGCTGTCAGATCTTGTTAAACTTTTTTAAGCAGGCCCTTCCCTTGTAAATGAGTTTAAAGAATGGTATTACCTTATTTATCATACGAAACAACAGTTGGACACTCGGGCGGATATAGTCTTCCACTGCAACAATATTAATTTCCTAGCATAAAAGAGTATAATTCGAACAAGGGTTAATTTATGGGTTCTGAGTATAAAGTCATTAAGGATACCCAGGAGCCCCACCTCAGGAGTGCGAGGGTCCCTGAAGTAGAATAGTAAAGTATCGAACCAGGCAGAACTTAAGCAATGCAGGTTTATTAACAGCTGATAACATACAGGTTTATGTTCAAAGTATTACAAGATACAAGTCTAATTTATACAGTTTCTTACAATGCAAGCATATTAGATATAGGTATTCTTATTCCCTAACCAAATTAAAACAATTGTGAATTGTTCTCACCTTGAACCAGAATGGGTCTTTTCTGCCAATTCTTGGGAACCCGTCACCTGATAGGGACCAGTCAGTCGACCAGTGGTCTGGTCCCCTCACAGAGTTTTGGGTTCCTGCTCAACCAAGTTCTTGAGGGAAATTCACCTGAGACCACACTCTGGAACAAGTTAAGAAGTATTCTCTGACTCGTACGAGGAGACAAGTTATGGACAGATATTTGCCCATTGGGTCTGACCATCTGCCACCTTTGCAATAGGGATGCATAGACAGTCAGCCTGATAGACGCCTATCTGACTTGTCTGAAAAACAATTGTAGAGCTTGCATTTATATACCCTTTTACAAGCCTATCTCAGCCATCTTTCCTACATGTGATTGGTCGCTAAGATCTACGTCAATGTAACCAACCATAAATCTGACACCTGTTCTATAACCACACTAACTTATTACTCCCCGAATTCCTATATGTTCATTAAAAAAGATTTAAAACTGTGTTTGTCCAATTAAAAATACCTGTGTAGAGACAGTCTAGCACCCAGCTGTGTTATCAAACTCTCCTTATCTTTAAAAGATTTAACTTAACTTCAAGGGTGACAGATTTACGATTATTGGGAGAATGAACTTTCAATAACCCCCCAGATGTGTTATATGTCTCACTATATGTATGTATTTTAATAGTTTTAATGATGGCACAAACAGGCCTTTCTTTGACCTTGTCAAACTTAATTTAATGTTCTTTACATAACTTTCCCGTATTCCACCTAATTATTTTAACCACCTGTATTCTTATCTTATCTGTCTGATTTATATGTATTTCAAGGACTTGACAATATATAACTTGAAACTATTCTAATGAACTTTCACCCAGTAAACTATAAAAGTATGAGACAGAAGCAGAGAGGTCATCTAAAGTTCAACATTTAAAATGAAATCTTTCTAAATCTATGGAAAACACAGTATACATTATTAAAAGATTAATAATTGTTGCTTTACTTATTAAATAATAATATTGAAAAGACCACTACTAAATAATAATAATTATATTATCCATAAAATATATGCAAATCAATATGAATTATATAAAATACATTGGCTAATATGAGATTCTACAACACCACCAGTTATAGAGTGTTTTCGAGAAAGGAGAATAGATCCGTCCAGAACACCGACAGGACTGGACAAGACCAGAACATATGTAAGTACCCAGCTTCAGTACAATTACATCTAGGGCAGGAGGCCCCGGAGTCATATCCCATATGGGCAAGGCGAGCTGGAGTATAATGGAGCTGTTGTATAAATTTAAACTGTACATATTGATCGTTGGAGCCAATAAAGTCCATAAAACAGACTTCAGAGTCCTCCTCCCATCCCTCCTCTAATAGCCCAGGGATAATCGACCATCCACTTCCGCTGTGCAACCCGAAAGGGGGAAAACGCCGCCGCCTGCAGTCGGGAGTAGATGGTCGTGACCAGTTTTGTAATATCAGGGCATGACAACAGCACCTCCAGTGGAGTTTCAGTGAGCTCCAGGGTCAGGCCCTGAAATTGAGCATGAACAGCGTGGCGTATTAGAAGGTATTTAAAAAAGAATTTATTTGTCACGTCAAATCTTACTTTCAGATCCTCAAATGGAGATAAATTCGTTATTGGCAGATAAGTGGGCAGTGTGGGTGACACCCAGCCGTGTCCACCATCATGCATCAGGGTGACCCAGAAGCTCCAGGGAGAGACCCCTCCCATTCTTCTGAGATTACCTTGTTCCCCTCATGCCAGGCTAACCAGCTTACTTCTATCGGGGAACCACGTGAGCAGCGTTTTGGTATTGATCTATGCAAAATGTCTACGAGCGAGGTTCCCGGACCAGCAGGGGCCTTCAGTAGAGTGGTGGAGCAGGATGAAGAGGCCTCTAGGAAACAATCATGGACATATGTCAGCTGAGCTGCTATAAAGTAATGTCGCAGGCTAGGTCGTTTGGGCAGGCTAGTCCCCCATCTACCTTAGCAGCCTGGAGGGAAGCTTTTGCTATTCTGGGATTAACCTCCTTCCTCTGGCAGGGGGCTAACAGAGAATCAATTTTTTTTTTAAAGTTTTTTATACAGAAAAACAGGGGATGCCCTAAAGGCATATAAAAATGTAGGTAGGTATATCATTCTGAATATGTTCAACCGCCCTATTACATTTTTTGGTAGTGAGGCCCAGGTTTGCAACCTGGTCTCCATGTGTGCCATAATTGGGGCAATATTGAGGGATTCAAAAAGGGACAGGTCTGCATTAATAAAAATTCCCAGGTATTTAAATGTGGGTTTAACAGACAATTTAGATTGAGTTAAGTATAATCACGTTTGGGGCCTATGGGAAATGCTACGGATTTTTCCCATCCAACCTTTAGTCCCGAGAACTTCCCGAACTCCTCCACCACTTTCAAAGATATAAAGGATTGTTCTGTACCATCTAGGTATATAACAAGATCTTTTCTGACAGATTACCATAGCAGATGCCACCCACCGACGCCTTCTGCTGCACCGCCAGAGGCTCTATGGCCAGCGCAAACAGGAGCGGCGAGAGCGGGCAGCACTGCCTTGTGCCCCTATGCAAAGAAAACACATCAGATACATCTTTATTTGTACATATCCTTGCCCTGGGCTTAGTATATAGCAAACAAATCCATTTGATAAACTGAGGACTAAAACCCATACGGTGCATAGTTTCCCACAGGAAGGCCCAATTAACTGTATCAAAGGCCTTTAACACGTCAAGTGATAGCACTAAGCCACTTCTATGTTCAGTGTCCGCCCTGTGAATGGGCAGGAACAGACGGCGAATATTGTCATACGTACTCTTTCCAGGTATGAACCCAGTCTGGTCCCTATGGATAAGATGCAGGATAACCTTTTACAGTCTTAATGCCAATACTTTGGCCAATATCTTGACGTCACTGTTTAATAAAGAGATTGGACGGTATGATCCGCATTGTATCCGTATCGGGCTTGGGAATTACAACAATCAGGGCTTCGCACATGGAGGAGGGGAGTGTGCCCTCCTCCATTGCCTGTCTAAACTGAGAGTGTAATTTCTGTGCCAATTCCTTAGCATAATGTTTATATTATTCAGGGAGAAAACCGGCCAAACCTGGAGTTTTATTCGGGGGAAGTGAGTAAATAGCAGTAGTAATTTCTTCGACTGTCATGGGGTCATATAAAATAGTGTTACGCGAGTCATCTAGTACAGGAAGCTGGAGGGATTCAAAAAAGCCCAGCGTTTCCCACTCGGGTGGAGTGGGATGAGTAAAGGTTTTCATAAAAGGACTTAAAAGTTTGGTCAATGATCTTGGGATCTGATGTAATGGAACCGTCAGAAATCTGGATTTGCGGGAAAGTCCTATAAACATATTCTGTACGGGAAAGATATGCCAACATCTTGCCATTTTTACCACTGTATTCATGCAGTCTAGCCGACCAGTATAGCTGCTGTTTCTGCGTTGCGTCCACTCTGTGGAGATCCAAGGCCCTGTGCGCTCCCACCAGCACTCCATGGGAGTCCGGGGTGAGAGTCACAGAGTATTGGGCCCTGGCAGTCTCCAGAGAGGACCCCAAGGCCAGACGCAAGCCAGACTTTTTTTTGCGTCTGTTAATGTTAGAGATGTACGAGCCCCTCACGGTCGCCTTAAAGGCGTCCCATGTGGGGCCAGGGGAAGCTGATCCCACATTTTCTGCCCAAAAGTGGGACATATCTTGCCGGACCGGATTCTGTATTTCAGGGGCGGAGATCCAGCTTGGGCCGAGTCTCCACTGCCGAAAAGAGGGCCGATGGCCCATTACCAAATCTATCTTAAGGGCCGAGTGGTCTTAAATTGTCTGTGAAAGGTATGCGACTGACTGAACATAAGGGACCATATAAGGGGTTCTCAGAGCATAGTCCAGCCTAGAAAGAGTACAGTACGTCCAGGATTGACAGGAGTATTCTTTTGCCCTCGGATGGTCACGTCGCCAAAGGTCAATGTATCCAAAGGAGGCACACCACTGACCAAACAGCCTAGACTCTGAGTCTATACTGGAGAGGCTTTAGTCTATCCAAACCTGGGTTCAGAACAGAGTTAAAATCCCCCAGCAAAAGGGTAGGCAGTGCTGGTAACTTAGCGAATTGTGAACTCAAGTCAGTAAAGATTGCAGCCGTGACTGGAGGGGGAGCATACACCACCACTAGCAGCAATGGTGTAGCATGAATTTCGCATTGTAGAAAAAAATAACGTCCCCCGGGATCGAGTGTCACTCAGTCACAAGAGAAAGGAAGTCCCTTTCTTATGAGAATTGAGACCCCTCTAACATAATTAGAGTACGTGGAGTGGAATCCTTGTAGCACCCAGTGTTTTTTTAAGAAAGTATTTTGGATCCAAAAAGATGCGTTTCCTGTAAGCACAATATATGTGGCCTATGTGATTTAAGAAAATCAAATAGGGAAGCCCTTTAAAATTTTTAATTTAACCCCCTGACGTTCCAGGAGATGCATGTAACTATAGACATGGTGGGGTTTTGGATAGGGGCCTGTATATGGTACCACTGTGGAACAAATTGTTGTCATCACGGCTGCAATCTAGCACTGGGGGGGGGAGCGGGCGGGAAGGAGTGCACATACACACAGACACACAGCAAACATCCACTGATACAACCATACATTGTTACATAAAATATCGACTGAATTCAGTATTGGTTCTGTTATAACCCCTGCCGTACCCCAAGAACAAGGGGCCGGCTTTGTCCCGAAACTTCTAGTAGGCACTAGGAACATGGCCAATACAGGCAAGTCAGCCAACAACTTTGATCAGTCAGTGATCAGGGGTGAACTAACTTCAGCAACTCAATCTTCACATGAAGATCTGTATCCTCTTGTAGAACATTAGAATGGGGTACCTGCCATCGTACAAAACTCCCGGTTGGGGTAAATAAAGAAAGCAAAATGGCTTCATAGCCAGTGCGGGGGGAGGCACCGATCAGGTTGCAGGTGTTCCGTCAGATGTACGGCCAGGCTGGTGCAGAGATTCATACCAGGAAAGTGCAGTTGCAAGGGTTTGAAAAAAATGTACCTGGCCCTGTACTGTATGGTCTTCTCCCTCAACTTTTGTTTGATGTGCTGATATTTGGCTCTCGCTGCACGGACTGCTAGGGAGTAGTCTGGAAAGAGGCATACCGTTGTTGATTTTCAGGCTCCCCTTTATGCGGGCAGCCCTCAGGATTGCGTCCCTGTCCCTGTAATTCAGGAGACGGATGACCATGGTGCGAGGGGCGTTGCCAGCAGGGAGCGGTCTTCCAGGGACCCTGTGGGTACGTTCTAGCACAGAGCAGGGGGATAAGCAGTCCTTGCCAAATTCCTGGGTAAACCAGCATTCTAGAAAAGATATCACTGATGCGGCGTTCCGTGTCAGAGATCCGGTCCCTCACCTTGTGCATGGCCTGGCGCATTATATTAATGTCCAGCTTAAGTTCCTCCACCTTTCCATACTATCAGAATGGTTTACCTTAATAATCTTGTGGACATCCAGCAGGGTGGGCTCCAGTTCCGGACCGTCCTCAAGACCGTCTTCGCTGGGAGGAGGGTGGGCCGAGGGTGCTGAAGGAGCGGAGGTCCCAGGGGATGGTGGTGGTGAGGGGTCCGGTTCTTCTCCGAAGAGATCCGGTGTGGAGGAGAGAGGCGCTTGCAGCATGGTGGAGTGGCGACCATCTTGGGAGGAGCGCGTGTTGATACTCATCCTGACCGGGGGCTGTTTTCTCCCCTTTCTTCCTCCTGTCCACCATAATTCTTCCAAAGATGGTTTGCTGGGTCTCCCTTGAGTGTCTGGGAGAAGTTTTGGGCGGATTGGAGTGGCAGGTTAGCAGGATTGCAAAGGATTGTGCAGAGGGATCTCGGAGCTGCTGTGAGGAACGTCTGCTCACATGCTGCGTCAGGCCACACCCCTCCTGTACAATGATTAATCAAAACCTTTGCGGTCAAATTATGTATATATTTTTAATCGTTTTTTAATAATATTTTATTATATTTTTAATTATTTTACAATATTAGTTTATATTTTCTCTGGAATCAATGTGCTATTGTGTATCTTAGGAAACATACGAGCTATGTGTTTTCCAACTGTATGTCACCATCTAGAGGAACTTGATGGTAACACATGGTTCATTAATGTGACTATACCAGCAGTGTTCTTCACATAATGCTAAAAGTAATGAAATACCGTATATACTCGAGTATAAGCCGAGTTTTTCAGCACATTTTTTTGTGCTGAAAGTGCCCCCCTAGGCTTATACTCGAGTCGAGCACTTTTCTGTAGCAGAGTGACATTTTCCGACCCGAGCTTGGCGCTCCATATCTCAGGGCCACTTGGTGCTAGGAAACCCAAATTTGAAACCCTGGGAACCCCAAACCCAGTGGAACCAACACTACAACATATCCAAATCTGGGGTTCCTAGCATCAAGTGGCCCCGAGATACGGGGGCCCTAAAGTTGGTTCGGAAAATGTCATTCTCTGCTGCAGAAAAGTGCTTGACATTTTCCGACCCGACTTTGGGGTCCCGTATATCGGGGCCACTACAACATAAAAACGGTGACCACTAGTGACCGTGTATGCTTCCTCAAGACTTAAATCACGAAATGTACATCGAGGCGGAACATGGTCACATTATTCTACGCCACTTCCGGTCCTTCAGGTTTTCGGAGCCGGTGGAACGCACGCCATCCACGGAGATGGATGTGAGGATGACACCATACACCACTCACTTTTGACAAGCCAGCAGCCCCAGTGCGGGGATAGGCACTTTTAAATGTAAGCAGCCATTTGGCTTCACTTTTTTATACCCTGTTTACATTAAAAATGTTAATACGCTATGGATGTTTTTTGCCCTTTGTATATCCTGCTTATACCCATGAGGAGGAAGGTTCCTACATATCTCCATTCCAAATCTATGTGAGCAGGCACTACCCTGCACAAGCGCTGTTTGACTATATTTTTAAATAAAGTCGTCAAATTGGTCTGGTAAGCAGATTGCATATCCATTCACTTTTGGGTGTTGATTTCCTAAGTTTTGGTGAAGGATCACTCAGTTTTTTTTTTTAGAAGACATCAGCGCATTTGGTGGACTTTTATACACTTTCTGGCTAGCAAGTGTAATCATATTGGTACTTTATTGATTCATTTATTTTCACTTTTGTGTTTAGGTGGACATTTTTACGTTTCACTTAGATTATTATTGGTGTTTATTTTTCCATTTCAACTGTGTGTAAATGGTATCACTAATTAGTTAATGATTATTTAATTCATTATCGTATTACAGCGCCCCCCACACTAATTTTCTCATGTCATTAGAAGCACACCACTCTTTAAGGGGAGCAGCAGTTCATTTTCAGTTGCTCACAGTTTTTAGTTATTGGCACAGAGTTTCACTTTACTTTTCAATAGGGTAGCAAATGGACAGGCTAGTGTCACCTCATAGGAATGGTCTCTCCTGAAACTCCAGGCTTTCGCACTCCTTCAAGACTCATGGTCCCCTCTGGTCCCCAGGACTCTCTTCTAGTTGTCTCAGCTATGGTCTCACAGACTCAGCTGGCCCAACTCTCTGTCCACTGACCTGGAACCTCTCCAACATGGAGTGCCGTCTCAAGGATATTATAAGTAAATATAGGGATATACCGCACTAGAGTGTACAATAAACATATACAGCAGCAACAAAAGATCAAACAACAAATCAGATATCTCCACAGTGCACAAAATTGTATATAAATAAGTTGTGCTCATAAACCGTGAGTGATCACAAAGGCTGAATAAACGAATAAAATAAAGTGCAAGTGAAATACAAACATGAGTCTATATGTAAAGACTCTGCATAAAAAGGAATGAAAAAAACAACATATTGAGTCCACACAAGAAAGATTCCACAGTGTGTGTGTGTGTGTGTGTGTGTGTGTGTTGCTTTTGTTATTGCTATTATTGCTTTTTTGTTTTTCCCAAACGTATTTAATACTTTAGAAATCACTAAGGATGTTTTTGAATATCGATTATCACAGGTTATCAAAAAAGATGGAGTGTTTGAGGTTAATGGTGAACCAGAAGGAGATTTGGGAGGTCTCTTCACCTTTTTGGAGCTATATGTTGCTGACTCCATGGTCCCTAGAAGTTTGAGATGGGATGTAAGTCCCCAAAAAGGAGAATTAGAATTACAAGATTGGTTTAAATACTTACTTCGTTTTTAATCTCAAGGAAAAATAGCAAATTGGCACGATTGGATGGAGAGAGTAAACGTATTAAAGCAGTATTCCACCCTAAAGTGGAACTTCTGCTCATCGGAACCCCCCCCCCCCCCTCCGGTGTCACATTTGGCACCTTTCAGGGGGGACAGGTATTTGCACCCACTTCCGGGCATAGACTCCCACGGGAGTCTATGCCTCTTCCTGTCCCGCCGCGCTGTCGGCTGGGACACACATGGGTCCCAGAGACAAGACGGAGCATTCCTATTGCATTGCGCGACTCGCGCAGTGGGGAACCGGGAAGTGAAGCCGCAAGGCTTCATTTCCTGATTCCCATACCAAAGATGTCGGCGGCAGCATCCGAGGACCGAGGGATGGTGCCGACATCACTGGACCCTGTGACAGGTGAGTGTCCTTATTTTAAAAGTCAGCAGCTGCAGTACTTGTAGCTGCGGACTTAAAAAAATAATAATTTTGCTGGACTCCCTCTTTAAAGACAAACTCTCCCCTCATGCCAACAGTGAGGAATATAAGGAACACTCTTATTAGTCTTAAAAAATTATTAGAAATAAAAGAAATAAAATAAAAAGAAGAAATTTAATAGGGACGTCGGAGACTATAAAACTGAAATTGTTTTTGATTGGCAGAATAAGATTCTGGTGAATGAGGGTAAATCTACGGCCTCCTCTGAGATAGCCCCCCTCCACGCCGTGAATTTACTAACCACGCCGTGAATTTACTAACCAATCGATGGCTTCAGAGAACTCTCAACATAGGCCTTCACCTAAAAAGTTACTTAAATAAAATTAAAGTAAAATTACTAAAACAGCGCTAATAATCAGATCTTAGTCCAATCAAAATAATAAATAATGTCCCATACACCATGCAATCAACATGGGCTGTATAGTAGAGAGATATACAGTTCAAATGAGGAGTTGGTTAAGGCCAGCAAATTCAGGGTTAATAGCAGAGAGTGCACCTGTCACCAGAGATACAGTCCACCACATGTTGCACACTCACCAGATTAAACTGGGTATATAGGCACTCAAACCATGAAGACCATTAGCCACGTCTTATTTCCTCATCCTCATCATAGATAGCCAGGTGCACAGGTGTTAAGACTTCTCTCATTAAGTAGATATCCAGTGCAATCCACATAAGAAAATCGTCCTATTTCCTCCTCACCATATTTTACCAGGAATGCGGGGGTTAACACAAAAGGCAAACAAATTCGCACATAGAGTAATACCTTTTAATCAATCAATAATCCCCATGCAAAAAATCAACCCTTAGGTAAAAGCTGCGTACATCACATATGAAAGCAAACAGCATCAATGAATGTAAACACTCAGCTTTCCAGAAGCACACTCGTCCTGCAGGAAGTGTCTCCACACTGCCGGTTAGAGCTTGGAGGGCTGTGGAGCGCAGAGCGTCACCGCTGGAGTGTCATGTAAGCCACGCCCTGACCGGTTTCATCACACAGACTTCAACAGATGGCCCTCTGTTGAAGACTGTGTGACGAAACCGGTCAGGGCGTGGCTTACACGACACTCCAGCGGTGACGATCAATGCAGCTGAGATTCATGCCAATGGTTGTATCTAATTTCTTTGCTGCCAATATTGTCTTATGTACATATATATCCCTTTGATTAATATACTTTTTGTTTATACAATTTTACTGTGCTATTTCTAATAAACAAATACATTTTATACTAACATCTGGTTCCGCCTTTCAAAATCCAGAGAGGTCACACCGTGCCTTGAGCACTAGTTTTTTTTCTTATATTTTATATTTGTGTTTGCATTTATTCATGAACAAGGTCCCAATATGTCGTATTTGGCCAGTTGATCAGCCTTTCAGTATATATTTTCTCTTCCAAATTCTCAATTTTATTTGTTTTTTACGACATCCAATGGTTGATTGATTTACAACTATGATTCTCTCTTTTATGTATAGATTGGTAGTGCTCCCCTAGAGAATTCACTGTTTATTTCTTTGACCTTTCACAGGCCATGCGAGTCAGATTAAGGCTTGGTGTTCTCATTCTCTAGATTATATACGCTTGTTAGTCACAATATGGCGGCCAGACAAAAACAAGGCTTGGTTCTCGATGTGCGATATGAAAAGGTGATCAGCGCATCGCCCGTGCCCCAGGAAGATGTCACGTATGACGGATGGCGGTGAATGCTCTGTGATACTCTGCTGTAACGTGCTGTGAACACTTTCAGGAACGGGGTCAGGTGGGCGGCGCTTCGAAGCATGCGTGCTCCTTCATCAGGCTATGATGAACCCTGATGAAGGAGCACTCATGCTCCGAAGCGCCCCCCCACCTGACCCTGTTCCCGGAAGTGTTCACAGCATGTTACAGCGGAGTATCACAGAGCATCCGTCTGCGCTCCAGCCACCCGGAAGTGCTGGGCACCCACAGCGCCAGCAAAGAGCCATGAGACAAGGACACAGGACCCCCTCCATCAGCTCGTGAGACCCACATCACTTGGGAGAAAAACGAATGAACCTAGTTATCATTGACATGCCTGAGCTAACAGCTCATTTGTGAGTGATTTTATTCTATTTGCAATAAATTATTTTTAACATATGCTGCAATTAGAGGGCGCCGTCTTTTTTTCTTTTTATCCTGTTCCAGAGCTTCTTCTTGCTTTTATGGACTGGCCGCCTTTTATATGCTCAGCATCCCAGTACCAGCACATGGACTATTGTTAGAACTTGATTTAAAACACCAACATATACCATCCATTTTCCCCACCTCCCCACCACTTGCCACTCTCCTCCTTCCTATTATGTGCATTTTTATATTATAAGTATTGAGCTACAGCCTGAGTGCGCCATATTAACCCCTTAATTGTGTTGTTTGGTCACTTTGTTTAGTGTTGCGACTGCTTCCTTGCACCACGTTTCCCAGTCAGGCGTTCTGCAGCACTGCATCACCTGTTCCAAGAGGCACCAAAGGAAACCGGGACTCATTACCCAATATTGAACATTTGTGATCTCTATACGCATCACATTGTACAAGCACAGTTTTACTTATGTCACATTGGGACGATGCTTCGTCACCCAAGGCAGGGTGCAATACACTATTTTGACCAGTTTGTTCTGGAGGTGCTACCATCACACTCAGCTTTACACTACCAGCTTTAACAGGCTGAATTAATCGTTCACCAACCTGGTTACATGCCGGGAGGGTGGTCTGCACCCACACACTCACTGTTTGGTGCAGTCCCCCCTTGTTCCCCCAGAGTAGCATCAGAGCGGTCCCGGACAACCTCCAGTTTAGACACCGGGAGCTCCCTGGAGATTTCCTTGGACAAGGCTGCAGCTCTGCCTCTGGTTGTTACGGGAGACATCCTACTCCCATAATTTTTAGTAAACACGTTACCAACATTTTTCTCAAACATGACATTTCCAGAAATACGTTTCACAACCTTTACAGGATCATAATGACACTTCGACGTAGCTCTAGCTATTGTGGGTGGCCTCTTACCCACTTGAGCAGCTCCACAGCTGACCTGGGAAACCCTCCGCTCCAATAGTGTGGGCTCCTGGGAGGTTACCCTTTTGCAACCTCCCAGGACCAACCTCCTAGTACCTGTCTCTGTCACTAGGGAACCCAGTATATGGATTTCTTTGGTCACCCCTAGTACAGCTCTCCCAGCGCTCTGCTGGATTCCACCAGGTACAGAGTCCCCATCTCTTTTTTAGTCTTTAGCCTCCCCACAACTCCGGGTAGCACAATGCCACAAGTCCACCTGTACTGCGATTTCCCCACTGGACACATTCCCACTTCATTGGGTTCTGTCCCATAAACTGCAACAGTCTTACCAATTCCTGTAGCCGGTGTCATAGCCTTCATTTGAGTGCTTTGTCTCTCATCTGTGGTGTCTCCACAGGCTGACTCCCCACATGGTCACGGAGTAACATTGCAGCTTTTTCGGACCAACCGACACCCCCAGGTAACAGGTAAAACAGAATCCTTGTTGCTAGGGGTAACAGCAGACATGTACTCCAAAGACGGTTGGCTACACTTCATGCAGGCTGCAGACAAAAATGCCGAGCCACCTGGCTCTCAAGGCTCACTCAGCCTTGGCCTCAGTACAAAGCTGCGCAGGCCCTCTCCTGGTCTCTAGGAAGTATTATAGACTATATCTTCAAATTGCTGTATTTTAGCATCCATAGCCATGCAAGCAGCATACATGCCTGCCAAGGCTAGACTTTTGAGCTTTTTATTCTTTTTGGCTGTTCTTCAAATAACTCCTGGACATAGGCCCAAGGAGATTCTTTAACTTGAGCATCACAGGCCCCGCTCGTCCCTCCTATTGGCCCGGTGACAGGGGAAGGAGGAGGGAGCCCCGCAGTGACGTCACAGCTCCGCGGCAGGGACTCCCGGAAGTGGAAAAGGATACCTGATACCTCCCCCCTCCCCCCAAAAGGTGCCAATTGTGGCACCGGAGGGGAGGAGGAATAAGATGAGCAGAAGTTCCACTTTTTAGACTTTTTTTTTTTTTCTTTTTTACCTGAATGGACACTTTCAATTCATATCTTGACTCCTGTAGACCTACATGGAGCTTTCAATCAGGTCCACATCAGCGGAAGCCGGTGCTCAAAATTTATGGGGGGGGGGGGGGCGCAAACAAACTGAAAAATTTAGAAAAAAACACATCAAACGCAGCCACTGTGCCCATCAAACGCAGCCACTGTGCCCATCAATTTACGCCACTGTGCCATCATATGCAGCTACTGTACCCATCGATTGCCGCCACTGTGCCATCAAACATAGCTACTGTGCCATCAAACATAGCTACTGTGCCATCAATTGCCACCACTGTGCCCATCAAACATAGCTACTGTGCCAAACACAGCCACTGTGCCCCTCAATTGCCGCCACTGTCCCATCATACACAGCTACTGTACCCACTGGTCCACAGGAAAAACTGACAGGCGGACCTGATTGCAAAGCTTGGGTGAAAAATTCTTAAAGGGGAGTGATTTGGGGGGTGGTAAAAATGCAGCTTGGCTGTGTGTTTTTACTGTCCCTTCCCCCCCATCACATGTGTAAAGTAGCATGTCACTATGTGCTCATGGTCATTATCATTATGATCAGAGCACAGCAGGTTCTCTATGGCTTTGTCAGTGTAACATGCTGTTGTATGGCTCTGTCAGTGTAACATGCTGTTGTGTGGCTCTGTCAGTGTAACATGCTGTTGGGTGCTGACTTTCTTATGGCTGTGCTGTGTTATAGTCTGTAACACAAAGTACAGATATATATTAAGAAAGTCAGCTCTGATCATGCTAATGACCATGAGCACACAATGGGGAGTGTGGGGACTGAGCCTCAGCCTGTGTGATTTGTCAGTGTGTGTCTGTGTAGGGGAATTGCTTGCCTGTGGACCAGGGTCAGGATTACTCTCTCTTTCAGTCTCTCCTTCAGGCTGCAGCAGCACAGCACTTACTGAGGGAAGGGAGCCGCATTACAATTGAATCCATCCGCCCAGGAAAGCATACAGCTACACGGTTAAGGAGATATTTTACAAAAAAAGGGCACCGCTGTGCACCGGAGTGACGTCATCGCCGGAGCAAGCAGCGATACCCGGAAGTAAGATGGACGTTTCGTGGACAGCGGTGACATCGCTGACTCCTGTGTCAGGTAAGTGACACATAATGGGCTACTATGCGATGCATAGTAGTCCATTGTGCTTTACCTTTGCAGGGAAACAAAGAGGAAGTAAACCCATCAGGGTTTACTTCCTCTTTAATGGAAGATGTGTGTTACAGTGGGTTTTGCCACTCTCCATGCAGGAAAAAAATAAATCAACATGTTTTACTTTTGTTGACTGCACTGGAACACACTGCATTGGTGTGAACTAGGGCTATTGGAATTTATGTTAAACACTGTAGATAGTATACAGATCAGCACCACAGATAGTATATAGCAGCCAGCACCACAGATAGTATATAGCAGCCAGCACCACAGATAGTATATAGCAGCCAGCACCACAGATAGTATATAGCAGCCAGCACCACAGATAGTATATAGCAGCCAGCACCACAGATTGTATATAGCAGCCAGCACCACAGATAGTATATAGCAGCCAGCACCACAGATTGTATATAGCAGCCAGCACCACAGATTGTATATAGCAGCCAGCACCACAGATTGTATATACCAGCCAGCACCACAGATTGTATATACCAGCCAGCACCACAGATAGTATATAGCAGCCAGCAACACAGATAGTATATAGCAACCAGCTTTTCAGAGGAGTGGCAGTCTTTTATAGTAAGTAGTAAGAGACGCAGAGCATCAGAGGAGAGGGACATATGCATTTATCAAGTTATGACAGTGGACTCACATATTTTGCAGTCCCTTATTGTAAGGAACGATAGCATGATAGACTCCATCTTGTTGTAGATGTTTTAAGAGTAATTCTCAATATATGAGTTTAAGGTGAAACCCACGTATGTTTAAACTGTTATCTATAGCTAACGTTCTCACAAGGTATTCTTGCATATATATATATATATATATATAGTCTGTGGACTTTGACCTAGCTTGGACTTGCATTTGTTTTAGATAAGATAACAACATCTGTTCAAGAATACATATATATTTTGTAGTAAAATAGATGTGAATTTTGGCTTATGTTTACTAGCTATGACGTAGAATATTGACTGAAGCTATTTCTTCTGTACACGTGTTAAGCATCATAACTCCTCCTTGTTTCCTTGAAATTCTGCATAAATACCATGGTCTTTGAATGAGTAAAGCAGATATCGAAGTGTACACAACCAAGCGTCTCCTGTGTCACATTATTGATATCTCCGGGCCTGATAGGGGTCAACGGAAGCTTTCCTGCATTACCTGAAACCTGTCTGGGTGGTCGTAGAAGCCAGAAATTCCCTTCAATCTGGGGGCTGTCCGGAATGAAAAGCAGAATTATCTGACGGTAAGTGATAGTTTGTCTTTGACGAAATATTCCTTGCCTCAGCTCTGATCAAAGCTTTTTTGGACCCGTAAATTAGTAAGGGATAAGAACCACGCCAGAGGTTAATATTGGAGGGTTTTTGGGAAATCCACAAAGATAAGCAGTACTGCATACACATATATAGATACATTTCTTTTGGGAAGAAATAAGAGGAGGTTAATGAGGAAATAGACTCCGGTGACCCCAAAATCTTTTGCTTTATCTTTCTTTTGCATAGAAGTGATAAGTTTATTTGTCGTGTGGGTCAGAAGACTGCGTGGTAAAACAGTCGGCTCCCACTGTCAATATGGGTCAGAAACAAGGTAAAGAAGATCCTCCCCCTCTCCCCAACCCAGGAGAAACGTGTAAAGATTATGTAGCCAGAATTTGTGGTACTAATTATGAATTTATAGTCCCATGGGTTTCAAATTTAGCGGGATGGACCGAAACCATACACAGTGTAGATCCCTTTTCCCGGAATGGTAGTAACGATGATTTTCACATGGACATGATAAAAGGATTGTGTTTAGGAGATAAGAGAACTTTCCCATGGTACCCCGGGGATCCTCAATGGGATATGGATTATATGGCAAAGGGGAGGGGAGAACTGGTTGAAATACGCCCCATATTGGTTTCAGAGGGACAATAAGAAACAGAAAAAGCCCACCAAGTGTTTAAGTAAGGAAGATTATGACCAGAAACAGAGAAGAAGCTGATAAAAAGAGAGTTATCCCTGACCCAGCAGCCCCACCCCTGCCAATAGCCAGTCATTTTCCACCCGCATATGTACATATCTACCCGAGTTTAGCACAGGAAGATATTGATCTTCTGGCTGGACATTATGCAACCAGACAACGGCAGGTCCCTCCTGCTCCACAACCACAACAGCAGATCTTTGCCGCTCCACAACAAGATAGACAGCACCCACAGAGGCAAGAAGAGAGAGCCCAAGTCGAGGTAGCTGAATCAGAAGATCAGGGAGCGACAGGAGGGATAGTTTCACCACCTGGCCAACAGCAGGAGGAAGAACAGGAAGACGACGATAGGGATAAAATAGTCAGTCCCCCTAAAACAAAAAGAGGAACTGTATATGGTAACACTAATCTTCAAGCGCCTTTCATGACCATTGGAAATGAAATGTTGAAAAAGGTAATAGACATTGAGGACATTGACAGGATAGTAAAAAATTGCCCCAAACCCACCGCCTCTGCAGGAGGCACTTTAACTTACTTAAAAAAGGCCTGTAAGGGTAGAAATTATACACAGGAAGACATGCGTCTTATCATTGATGGCATTATAGGACACACTAGTTCCTGGAGCTGGGCAAATGTTCCAAGTATAAACACTATTGACACTAGAAACGCGGGGACATATACCTCTCCCACTTCTGGTCCAGCTCCGATCCTGAATGCCTTGTTAGGCTTGAAAGGTGAAGAAGATGAGGTAGTGCCTCAACATGAATGCATGGACCTCATCCAACAAGACACATCCCCAAGACCAGACATGTCTTCAACTGCTCTTCTTGGAGCACAGAATGTCTTTGTGGATGGGTCTTGTTCAAGGTCGAATGATAACACATACCATGCAGGGTATGCTGTCGTTCAGCTGCCTGATAAAATACTGGAAGCAAACCCTGTCCCATTCCAATCAGCACAAGCTGCAGAACTTATAGCTCTTACTAGAGCTTGTCAGCTTTTTGAAGGGCAGGATGTAAACATTTACACAGACTCCAAGTACGCTTACGGTGTTGCGCATGATTTTGGAGTTATATGGAAAAGGCGGGGCTACATAGCAGCAGATGGTAAATCCATCTCACATTCCACGCTTGTCACAAGTCTTTTAGAAGCTATACAATTGCCAAGGTCCATAGCTATATTACACTGTAAGGCACATACAGGGCAACAGGATGACATAGCCAAAGGCAACGCCTTAGCTGACAAAGCAGCAAGAGAAGCAGCATCCACACAGCCTGCAAACATACAAATGCCATTACTCTCACCAGAAATTCCTCTTTTGGATCAAACATTGCGTGATCTCCAAGCATATGCCACAGATCAGGACATCCAGCAATGGAACTCAATAGGTGTGCAGACAAGCCCAGAAACTGGCCTTGTCTGCCAAGAGGGGAGACCATGTATCCCTGTAGCCAGCGCACCCATTTTTATTTCACAATACCATGGGATAGGTCACAGAGGGTGGAAAGTCACATGTGAACTTTTGGCTAAGGATTTTTACATTCCAGGTCTTCCCTCTCTCGTTAAGGCATATGTTTCCAGATGCATCACATGCATTCGGAATAACCCTACGAACCCTCACAAAGCAAAACATGAACATCTGATATATCCATCTACACCATTCACTCATCTGCAGATAGATTTTACACACATGCCCAAACTAGGTAAAAGACAGGAATATTTGCTCGTAATAGTGGACATTTTCTCGAGATGGATAGAAATGTTTGTAACTACAAAGGAAGATGCACAAACAGTAGTGAGGATTCTGACACAAGAAATTATTCCTAGGTGGGGTTGCCCACTACAAATCAACTCTGACAATGGTCCTGCATTTGTGGCCAAAGTTTGTCAAGACTTGGTAAAAACACTGAAAATAGAATGGAAGTTTCATATTCCTTACCACCCCCAGAGTTCAGGTATAGTGGAAAGGATGAACAGAACCATTAAAGATAAGATCAGGAAGGCCACTGGGAGGTACGTATGCAAATTGGAAGAAGGTCCTACCAGCTGTACTAGCCGAGGTAAGAATGACACCCTCTAAAAAGACAGGATACTCTCCTTTTGAAATCTTAATGGGTAGACCATTCCCCACCCCATGGGCCAGACAGCCACTTATGTTAGAAAGAGGGGACCTAGATCTTATTCAGGAAGAATATGTAAAAAAACTTATTGAAACTTTGGATCAAGTTGAAAGCAACGTTGCTCGCACCTCTCCTTCTTCACAGGAACCTACGCACCCTTTCCAGGTGGGTGACACCGTGGTGGTCCAGCAATTGAAACGCACCAAGAAACAGGAGTATCCCTTCGGACCTCCAACCACAGTGATCGCAGTTACCCGCACAGCTATTCTGGTAGAAGGACAACAGGCCTGGATTCATGCAAGTCGTGTAAAGAAGGTCAACCAGGACCCTAAGAAGCAAGACAAAGACAAAGATAAAGCACCGAGGCGTGAAGGACGTGGTCAAGACTCCGAACAAGATGGCCTCGCTTATTTCAACACAGACTTCTGGGAAGGCCTTGTGCCTCTTATGCTGGGCTGCTCTGATTGTGTTCCTGCCAACTTTGCTGATAACTAACTGTATTTATCACCCTGAAGAATTGGGACTCATAAAGGGTATTTGTGGAGCTTCTAAAACTCTACAACAGAATAATAGGAATACTTACATGGTTAAAAAGTGCTGCCATAACTATAATTATGATTATTCTTTTTGTTTTGTTCCTATTTGCCTGTTATAAGCTTATAATGTGCATAATTGTTAGGGCATCCCGAACCCCTGATCCTGCTGCTGCGAATAGAATTTATCTCAGTGCGTATTATGATAGAAGAAAGATTACATAACTGTGAAATGTAGTGAGACATAAGTGTCTCAAAGAGGGGGTTGTAAGGAACGATAGCATGATAGACTCCATCTTGTTGTAGATGTTTTAAGAGTAATTCTCAATATATGAGTTTAAGGTGAAACCCACGTATGTTTAAACTGTTATCTATAGATAACGTTCTCACAAGGTATTCTTGCATATATATATATATATAGTCTGTGGACTTTGACCTAGCTTGGACTTGCATTTGTTTTAGATAAGATAACAACATCTGTTCAAGAATACATATATATTTTGTAGTAAAATAGATGTGAATTTTGGCTTATGTTTACTAGCTATGACGTAGAATATTGACTGAAGCTATTTCTTCTGTACACGTGTTAAGCATCATAACTCCTTGTTTCCTTGAAATTCTGCATAAATACCATGGTCTTTGAATGAGTAAAGCAGATATCGAAGTGTACACAACCAAGCGTCTCCTGTGTCACATTATTGATATCTCCGGGCCTGATAGGGGTCAACAGAAGCTTTCCTGCATTACCTGAAACCTGTCTGGATGGTCGTAGAAGCCAGAAATTCCCTTCACCTTATGTCCTCCAATTGATGTTTTGGCCTGCAGCAGCTTTACACACACACCTATCTAGCACCATGCTGTGTGTGTACATCCGCGGGTGGGGCTGCTAGTGTGGTGTGGGCACAGCAGGGATTGGTAACTACAAGGGGTCTTCAGCATCCTGGGGGCCTGTGCTGTTCACTCTGAATCCTGCTGTATCCAAAATCTCACTTACAGGAGTGAGATATTGAGTGACACTGCAGGATCAGCACAGGCAGCTCTACAGGGAGCACAGTTCACTGTACACCCATCCAGCTTCCAGTCAGAGTTCTGGCTGGGCTGTTGGTGAACCGTGGAGGCAGAGCCACTGAAATTCGGCAAAAGGGCATTTACATACACTCAGGGAGGTTCAGGACAGGTGACACCCTACAGTCCAGCTGGAAGGGAAAAGTAGAACTGGGGCCCGCTCAGCCTGGCTCCCAAGCTCAGCTGCCCCGCTGCTAGTAGTCCATTGTCCGTGCAGTTCCAGCGTGCAGAGACCAGACTGCAGACACATTCCTTCCTTCCAGCTAATCTCCACACTGCCGCATCCCACAAGATGATATATTGCAGGAGAACTGGTCCTGACAGTGCCCAGGAGTGCCCGCTCAATAAGACGGCCATGAAGTTCCCCCGGGGGTGAGTAGTTTTCAGTGGAGTACTACAGATCATTCAGGACGGGTAGAGGGAAGAGATTAGAGAATGACAGACTGAGCAGAAAAGTGCAGGAAAGTATGTGTGGAGTGGAGGGGCAGCTGTCAGTTTCAGAGTCTAAGAGAGAAGAGTCCACAGTGCCAGCAGTTACGTTACCCTTAGCCACCCAGAATCACAGAGGTGCCGCTCAAGCCTTCCGTAACACGCGTCGCATAGTCCACAGCACAATGAGTGGTGCCCAGAAACCGGAAGTGGTGCAGAAAAAAGCACCACCCACCGTCCTCTGATCCTCGCCAATCAAAACAGCACAGGAGGCTAAAGAGACAAATAATTGTAGAGTGGGAGTGTTCGGGGAGCACTGCCTGCTCCCTGAACACGCCCTAAACACAGACGAATCAGTTTCCCAGTTGCAATCAGCTGATTGCAAGCTGGGAAAGATTCCCATAGGCAGCTGTGGGTCTGGCGCCTGGACACAGTTAAAGTAATCTTTTTTTTTTTTTAGGACTAGCTAGGGGGAGGGGGGCGGCGCCCAGGCACCCCCTATGGACGGGCCGCCACTGTTTGCTTCACAAAAAGTATTATTCCCTGTACACACGGTCCGACTTTCTGGCGGAAAATGTGCGATCGAATTGTGTTGTCGGAAAATCTGATCGTATGTGGGCTCCATCGGACTGTTTCCGTCTGAATTTCTGACACACAAAGTTTGACAGCAGGATCTAAAATTTTCCGACAACAAAATCTGATCGTTTAAATTTGGATCGTGTGTAGACAAATCCGACGCACAAAGTGCCACGCATGCTAAGAATAAATTAAGAGACGAAAGCTATTGGCTACTGGCCCATTTGTACTCCCGACGTACATGTCTTACGTCACCTCGTTCAGAATCGGATTTTCCGACAACTTTGTGTGACCGTGTGTATGCAAAAGAAGTTTGGGTCAAAACTCGTTGGAGAAAATCAGACGGATTTTGTCATCGGAATGTCCGACCGCATGTACAGGGCATTAACCGCTTCCCGACCGGCGCACGTCGATGTACTTCGACAGAATGGCACGGACAGGCATAAGGGCATACAGGTACGTCCCCTTTAAGATGCCGCCGTGCCATCGAGCACGCGCCGGTCGGGACCCCCGTGAGTCCGGTCGCCGGTCGCGCGGACTCGATCGCCGCGGGGATACCTGCGATCGTCTCACGGGATGGCTAAACGAGGAGATGCAGAAGTAAACAGCATCTCCCCGTTCTGCCTAGCAACTAGTGACACCGATCTCTGCTCCCTGTGATTGGAGCAGAGATCAGTGTTTACTAGCTCACAGCCACCCCCCCACAGTTAGTAACACGCCTCTAGGAACACTTGACCCCTACACTGCCACCTAGTGGTTAACCCCTTCACTGCCAGTGTCATTTACACAGGAATCAGTGCATTTAAATAGCACTGATTGCTGTATAAATGACAGTTGTCCCACAAATGTGTCAAAAATGTCCGATGTGTCCGCCATAATGTCGCAGTCACAATAAAAATCGCTGATCGCCGCCATTACTAGTAAAAAAAAAAATTATTAATAAAAATTCTATAAAACTATCCCCTATTTGGTAAACGCTATAACTTCTGCGCAAACCAATCAATAATCACTTATTGTGATTTTTTTTACCAAAAATATGTAGAAGAATACGTATCGGCCTAAACTGAGGAAAAAAAAAAAGTTTTTTTATATATTTTTTGGGTATATTTATTATAGCAAAAAGTAAAAAATGTGTTTTTTTCAAAATTGTTGCTATTTTTTTTGTTTATAGCGCAAAAAATAAAAACCGCAGGGGCGATCAAATACCACCAAAAGAAAGCTCTATTTGTGGGGAAAAAAGGACGTCAATTTTGTTTGGGAGCCACGTCGCACGACCGCGCAATTGTCAGTTAAAGCGACGCAGTGCCGAATCGCAAAAAGTTGTCTGGTCTTAAGCCAGCAAAATGGTCCGGTCTGAAAGTGGTTAAAGCGGTTGTAAACCCAGTCTAGGAAGTTTATTTTAAATTAAATAGTGCAGCCTATAGTACTGTGTTCTCTGTATTTATGTATTCTTGGTGTGGGTGAATAGCTGCGCTTTCCTATAATACTTAAAGCTGCCAACACAACAATGTGACAAATTGTAGACTGGTAAATAAAATGGGGAAAGTGTGGCGCTAGGATAAAACGTGTAAGAACATTCTTAGTGGGCAAGCATGGAGAAATCAAGACCACTGTTGGGTGTTCAAATATTAATATATAAAAAAGATAGAAAATAGCAAGGACGTCAGTCCTTTGTGCACGCCATGAAAAACGTGTACAGTGCAAAACAAGTGTCATCTAGTGCACATATAAAAATGGACGGGTTCTACCGATCTTCAGGGAAAGGAAAGGTAATGCTGTAGGTAGGTGGTGTGCACTGTTCATAGACTCATATAAATGTCAGTGTCCACGAAAAGTGCAATGTGGGAGCAGGTAATGGATCAGACACTCTGAGTGAGCAGTAGTGACAATCCAAATCATCCAGGTATGGATGTCAGTGCTAACTCACAGAGTAGAGCGAAAGACCGAACCCCAATATATGGGTAAGTTTATGATGGCCCACAAAAAAGATGAAAAATGATTGTGTGTGCGTTTAAGCGTATGATAGCATCATTCAAGACACTGAAAACAATAGCTAGGTTGCACCAAACAAAATTAAAACATCTAAAATCATATGAACAGAACTTATGGATACTTATGGAGAGAACTCATGGGTAAACATGGCGAAATGACCAATTATAATTGAATTGTCTCTTTAGCACTATTCAGACGCCCATTAAAGCCATATAGTAATGTCCATAACGTAAATAGATATATCAAGGAATTGCTTGAAAACTGTGTCCTCTAGGTGTCGGATTCAGTTGCAAACAGGAAGATATAAAGGTGAATTTGGTACGCTTACCGCCTCTGTTGGACCCACTGACCGGTGGTGAGGGGTCAAACGAGCTTGAAGTTTGTAAGGCCTGAGCCTATACAAAGTGGATGTATGCCGTGGAATTCAGCAGCCGTTGTCACTCTCCGACCAGCAACAGATCGACAGGAACCAGACGAAAGGGGTCTCACCAAAGTGCGCGGGTCATCACAGCAGGCAAGGGTATGTGGATAAAGAAAACAGAGAGGGCCTCCTCATCGCGTAAAAAAGTCCCGGCAAGGACTCTATTTATTGCTTTAAAAGTTTGCGTTTAGCTTCCAACATACATTTTTGGTAAAAAATGGTAAAAGCAAAAATGTAAAAACGCACTGGTATAGTTTATCTGCAAAGTTCTCCCGACGCGTTTCGTCTTACACAGACTTCAACTAGCCCCAGTTGAAGTCTGTGTAAGACGAAACGCGTCGGGAGAACTTTGCAGATAAACTATACCAGTGCGTTTTTACATTTTTGCTTTTACCATTTTTTACCAAAAATGTATGTTGGAAGCTAAACGCAAACTTTTAAAGCAATAAATAGAGTCCTTGCCGGGACTTTTTTACGCGATGAGGAGGCCCTCTCGGTTTTCTTTATCCACATACCCTTGCCTGCTGTGATGACCCGCGCACTTTGGTGAGACCCCTTTCGTCTGGTTCCTGTCGATCTGTTGCTGGTCGGTGAGTGACAACGGCTGCTGAATTCCACGGCATACATCCACTTTGTATAGGCTCAGGCCTTACAAACTTCAAGCTCGTTTGACCCCTCACCACCGGTCAGTGGGTCCACCAGAGGCGGTAAGCGTACCAAATTCACCTTTATATCTTCCTGTTTGCAACTGAATCCGACACCTAGAGGACACAGTTTTCAAGCAATTCCTTGATATATCTATTTACGTTATGGACATTACTATATGGCTTTAATGGGCGTCTGAATAGTGCTAAAGAGACAATTCAATTATAATTGGTCATTTCGCCATGTTTACCCATGAGTTCTCTCCATAAGTATCCATAAGTTCTGTTCATATGATTTTAGATGTTTTAATTTTGTTTGGTGCAACCTAGCTATTGTTTTCAGTGTCTTGAATGATGCTATCATACGCTTAAACGCACACACAATCATTTTTCATCTTTTTTGTGGGCCATCATAAACTTACCCATATATTGGGGTTCGGTCTTTCGCTCTACTCTGTGAGTTAGCACTGACATCCATACCTGGATGATTTGGATTGTCACTACTGCTCACTCAGAGTGTCTGATCCATTACCTGCTCCCACATTGCACTTTTCGTGGACACTGACATTTATATGAGTCTATGAACAGTGCACACCACCTACCTACAGCATTACCTTTCCTTTCCCTGAAGATCGGTAGAACCCGTCCATTTTTATATGTGCACTAGATGACACTTGTTTTGCACTGTACACGTTTTTCATGGCGTGCACAAAGGACTGACGTCCTTGCTATTTTCTATCTTTTTTATATATTAATATTTGAACACCCAACAGTGGTCTTGATTTCTCCATGCTTGCCCACTAAGAATGTTCTTACACGTTTTATCCTAGCGCCACACTTTCCCCATTTTATTTATGTATTCTTACCTGCTTGCTCTCTGTGTAATCCGTAGTTTTCTTTTCAGTGATGTCACCAGCGCATGAGCTTTTAGTCCTATTTTTCTGGCATGAAAAGCTGTGTATATGTCATTTCCTTAGGTCCACATCAGCCCTGAGATCCCGCGATACTCCTTCCTCATACTCCATTCAGATGCTGATGCTGAGCCTTAACCCCATGTGACTCGCTACATCATAGGGGTTTTGGAGACGAAGAGAAGGAGAGACAGAGAGCGGAGCCAAAGACAGATGCGCATGTGCAGGATTATGGTCAAAGAGAAATAGTGAGGGTGGAAATACAATACTGTTGGGATACGGAAGACAGGAGTTATAAATGGCGGTGGTGACATACTAGCTTGAACGTTCATAAAAAGTTTATTTGAACAAGAACACTTAATTTGCATAATGTATGCGGCACAATGAATATAAAGGGCAACATGAAGTTGCATATTGCAGATTTGAAGTTAGGTTGTCTGAGTTTACTACCGCTTTAAGCTTCTTGCCTGCTCAATTGTAAAGAGGTGTCTGTTAGGTCTTAGAAAGAGAACAGCAAAATGACGGCGGCATAGTGGTTGCGACATCCTGACCTGACGTCAGGGGGAACGCATCATGGCATTTGTTGTTGCGGTGTGTCAGTAGGTAAAGAGCCTCTGACAGTGACTCTTTGCCACATGATCAGCCACGTCCAATCAGGCTGATCACAGCGTAAACAGGAAGAGCGTCTGTCAGACGTGAGTAGAGGAGAGCCGATTGGCCGCTCCTCTGACAGTGGAGTCTGTGCTGATTATCAGCGCAGCCCCCCGAGGATACCCACACTGGACCACCAGGGATGCCAATCAGTGCCCACAAAGGATGCCAATCAGTGCCAAACAATAATGCCTGCCAATCCGTGATGCCCATCAGTACCATCCATTAGTGTACATCAGTGCCACCTATCAGTGCCCATCCATGTCACCTATCAGTGCCCATCGATGTCGCCTTTCACTGCCCATCCGTGCCACCTTTCACTGCCCATCCGTGCCGCCTTTCACTGCCCATCCGTGCCGCCTTTCACTGCCCATCCGTGCCGCCTTTCACTGCCCATCCGTGCCGCCTTTCACTGCCCATCCGTGCCGCCTTTCACTGCCCATCCGTGCCGCCTTTCACTGCCCATCCGTGCCGCCTTTCACTGCCCATCCGTGCCGCCTTATCAGTGCAGCCCCATCAGTGAAGGAGATATATTACTTATTTACAAAGTTTTGTAACAAAAACAAAAAATGTTCAGTCTTTTTTTTATTTTTTGATAGTAGAAAATAAAAATCCCTGAATTGATCAAATACCACCAAAAGAAAGCTCTATTTGTGGGAACAAAATGATAAAAATTTAGTTTGGGTATAGTGTAGCATGACCGTGCAATTGTCATTAAAATTACGACAGCACTGAAAGCGGAAAATTGTGTCTGGGCAGGAAGGTGTATACGTGCCCTGTATTGAAGTGGTTAAGTAAAGAAAATGTCTCTGTATGTCCTCTTTAGTGTGGGAATGTATGTGTGAATGAGTGTCTCCAAGACCACATATATTCTCTGTTCTTTTATACTTTTTTCAAAGCTTTAAGACAGCCCATCATACATTTCCCAATTCAGTCTGAGCTAAATGTGTAATATCCATATTAGTAATTGTTCCAAATATGTGTATGGTTTCTAGCTGACATTACTTAAAACTACTTTGATTGACAGAAACATATAGGGGGTGATTTACTAAAGACCTGCGCCTGTGGTGCAGTGGAGAAATTGGAGCACCTATCATTAGCAAGAGCAGCCAATGTAATCTTCTACATTTTTGTCTGAATACTGTGGATAACTTTACTACAATTTCCCATCTTCTATTGCCAGGCGAATATGTATGTATATAATCTTGTTTAAATGCACAAATTCTGCCCACAACATGTAGATCTGTCTTACAACTAATCAAGCCTTTTTACACCCTTCTTTCAGCTTACTCAACCGCACATGCGCATTGACAAAGCACACTTTCATCCTTGCCTGACAAGGCGCATATGTTTTAGCTTGTTAAATATGTGTGTTGCTCACGGGCGCATCTGCGTTCTCTCGCATGCACAACTGCTTATACATCAGGCCAGAGGCGGCTCTAGACTTTGTGAGGCCTTAGGCAAATCTTAGACATGAGGCCACACTCACTCCCATAATGGGAAAAGTAATTCATGGAACGAAAATTAAAAAGAAGGAACGATGGAAGGAAAGAGAGAAGGAAAAAAAGAAAGAAAAGATGGAAGGTAAGAAAGGAAGGGAGGAAAGAAAAGATGGAAGGAAAAAAGAAAGAAAAAGAGAGAAAAAAAAAATGAAAAAAAAAAGAAAGAAAAAAAAAGAAAGAAAGAAAAAAAAAGAAAGAAAGAAAAAAGAAAGAAAGAAAAAAAAGAAAGAAAGAAAAGAAAAAAAAAAAAAAGAAAGAAAAAAAAAAAGAAAGAAAGAAAAGAAGAAGAAAGAAAGAAAAGAAAGAAAGAAAGAAAGAAAAAAAGAAAGAAAGAAAGAAGAAAAAGAAAGAAGAAAAGAAAGAAAGAAAGAAAGAAAGAAAGAAAAGAAAGAAAAAAGAAAGAAAAAGAAAAAAGAAAAAGAAAGAAAGAAAGAAAGAAAGAAAGAAAAGAAAGAAAAGAAAGAAAAAAGAAAGAAAAAAAGAGAGAAAGAAAGAAAAAGAAAGAAAGAAAGAAAGAAAAAAGAAAAAAAGAAAGAAAGAAAAAAAAAAGAAAAAAAAAGAAAAAAAAAGAAAGAAAGAAAAAGAAAGAAAAAGAGAAAGAAAAGAAAGAAAGAAAGAAAGAAAAAGAAAGAAAAAAAAAGAAAGAAAGAAAAACAAGAGAAAGAAAAATAAGGAAAGAAAGAAAAAAAAAAGGTGGAAGGAAAGAAAGAAATGAAAGGTGGAAAGAAAGAAAGAAGGAAATAAAGAAATAGAGAAGGAAAGAGAGAAGGAAAGAAAGAAAGGAAAGGAAGGAAAGATGGAAGGAAAGAAAGAAAGAGAAATAAGGAAAGAAAGACAAGATGGAAGGAAAGAAGGAACGAAAGAAAGAAAGAAAGATGGAAAGAAAGAAGGAAAGATGGAAGGAAAGAAAGAGAAACTAAGGAAAGGTGGACGGAAAGAAAGAAAGAGAAAAGGAAAGAAATAAAGAGAGAAGGAAAGAAAGTAAGGAAAGGTGGAAGGAAAAAAAAAAGGAGGAAAGAAAAAGAAAGAAAGAAAGAAAGAAAGAAAGAAGGAAAGAAAAAGGAGAAAGAAAGAAAAAGAAAGAAAGAAAGAAAGAAAGAAAGGAAAGAGAGAAAGTGAGAAAGAATAGATGGAAGGAAAGAAAGAAAGGAAAGATGGTAGGAAAGAAAGAAAGATAGAAGGAAAGAAAGGAAAGATGGAAAGGAAGAAAGAACGAAAGAAAAGATGGAAGAAAAGAAAGAAAGAAAGGAAAGATGGAAGGAAAGAAAGAGAGAAAGAGAAAGAAAGGAAAGGTGGAAGGAAGGAAAGAAAGAAAGAAAGAAAGAAAATATGAAAAGAAGGAAAGATGGAAGGAAAGAAAGAAAGAAATGAAGGAAAGAGAAAGAAAGAGAAGGAAAGAAAGAAAGAAAGAAAGAGAAAGAAAGAGAGAAGGAAAGAAAGAAAGAAAAGAGAAAGAAAGAGAGAAGGAAAGAAAGAAAGAAAAGATGGAAGGAAAGAAAGAGAAAGGAAGGAAAGGTAGAAGGAAAAAAAGAAAGAAAGAAGGAAAGATGGAAGGAAAGAAAGATAAGATGGAAAGAAAGAGAAGGAAAGATGGAAGGAAAGAAAGAAAGAAATAAAGAAATAAAGAAAGAAAGAAAGAAAGAAAGAAAGAAAGAAAGAAAAGAAATAAAGAGAAAGAAAGACAAGATGGAAGGAAAGAAAGAGAAGAAAAAAGAAAGAAAGGAAAAAAGAAAGAAAGAAAGAAGAAAAGAAAGAAAGGAAGTAAAGAAAGAAAAAAAAGAAAGAAAAGAAAGGTAGAAGGAAAGAAAGAAAGAAAAGAAAGGAAAAGAAAAGAAAGAAAAAGAAGGAAAGAAAGAAAGAAATAGAAAGAAAGAAAGAAAGAAAGAGGAAAGAAAGAAAGAAAGAAAGAGAAAGAAAGAGAGAAGGAAAGAAAGAAAGAAAAGATGGAAGGAAAGAGAAGAAAGAAAGAAAGAAAAGATGGAAGGAAAGAAAGAGAAAAGGAAGGAAAGGTGGAAGGAAAAAAAAAGAAAGAAAGAAAGAGAGAAGGAAAGGTGGAAGGAAAAATAGAAAAGAAAGAAAGAAAGAAAGGAAAGATGCTAGGAAAGAAATAAAGAAAGGAAAGAAGGAAAGAAAGAAAGAAAAAGAAAGAGAAAGGAAGCAAAGGTGGAAGGAAAGAAAGAGAAAGGAAGCAAAGGTGGAAGGAAAGAAAGAAGGAAAGAGAAAGAGAAGGAGAGAAAGAAAGAAAGAAAGAACAGATGGAAGGAAAGAAAGAAAGAAAGAAAGAAAGAAAGAAAGAAAGAAAAGAAAGAAAGAAGAAAGAAAGAAAGAAAATAAAGAAAAAGGAAGGAAAGGTGGAAGGAAAGAAAGAAAGAAGGGAAAGAGAGCAGGACAGAAAGAAAGAAAAGATGGAAGGAAAGAAAGAAGGAAGGAAAAATAGAAAGCAAGGGGGGTGGAGGAAGAAGGGAAGGAAGGGCATCCCCTACATCAGTGTACTCATTGGGAGGCAGGAGGGACTGGATGGATGGATCAGACTGCCCTTTTCCTTTTCTGGGCTTCATCAGGAGGAGAGGGCGGGAGGAGGAGGAGCAGGTCTCTTTTCTCCTGTCTGGCTGTGCAGGCAGCAGGGGGAGGGGGAGATCTGTCAGAGCAGGCTCTGCTGAGCGGCTCTCCCTGTCTGTGATCCGGAGCTGTATGTGAGCTCCGATCACAAGGTAACTGTCACTCGCAGCCTGTCTCTCCCTGTAGCAGGGAGAGGACACAGAACTATGCTGCTGGAAGAGGAGGCTCTCCGATTAGGTAAACTAGCTGGCCGTGGGAGGCCCCCTGAGAGAGTGAGGCCTTAGGCCATCGCCTAATTTGCCTAATTAGAGAGCCGCCTCTGCATCAGGCACTTGCTCATTGTAATGCTGATCATGTTAATGAGCTTTTCCTTATCACATGGAGAATATTGCTTCCAGTTTTATTCCACTCATAAATATATTTTTTTTGAAACAACTCAATATTCATTCTAGAGATCTTCCTCCTATTAACAACTGTGCGGATGTTTCCTAGACTTGTAATTTTATGGTGATAATCTATAATCATTGGTGGAGCCGAAACTTCCATGAAAACATCTTCTCAATACATGTCTGTGTATTGTGCATTCTGAACAATTAATTTCCCCATACACTGTGCAATCTGATTGGATGACGTTTAAATCTAATCTTCTATCTGAGCAATGCTTTCCCCATACACTGTGCAATCTGATTGGATGAAAGCCTAACAATGAACCAGGAAGTAGTCATATTTCCAGGGGTCGTGCATCATCTGCATAGAAATTGAGCATTTACCCACAAACATTCACATACTACATATTTTGCACATATGTTTGTGCATGAAAAGTTCTTAATTATTTGTATGCGCCATGTCGCAATAACTATTTCTGTGCGCGCAAATGTGCCAACATGTTCGTAAATCAGCCCCATAGTATGCAAAAAAAAAAAAAAGAGGATGACCCACCCCGGAGGGCACGGGAGCCCTTTAGAAGGCACAGGCTTTTTTTATATACTTTCTAGAAATAGCGCCTGCAATCCACCCTCAAACTGCTGCTCCATCGTCTGCAGTGTGAAAGCCCTAAGGGCTTTCACACTGCAGCGGTGTGCTGGCAGGGCGTCACAAAGTTCTGCTGCCAGCAGGGGTGTTGCTAGGTGGCAAAAAGACACAATTCTGCAATCGGGGGGGGGGGGGGGGGGGGGGGTGTTCCAGGGTGGTTGTGGCACGGGGTTACATACACTGACCTCACCTACATACACTGACCTACCTGACATGCATACACCTAACATACACTGATCTGCCTGACATGCATACACCTACCTAACATACACTGACCTGCCTGACATGCATACACCTACCCAACATACACTGACCTGCCTGACATGCATACACCTACCCAACATACACTGACCTTCCTGACATGCATACACCTAACATACACTGACCTGCTTGACATGCATACACCTAACATACACTGACTTGCCTGACATGCATACACCCAACATACACTGACCTGCCTGACATGCATACACCTACCCAACATGCACTGACCTACCTGACATGCATACACCTAACATACACTGACCTGCCTGACATGCATACACCTACCCAACATGCACTGACCTGCCTGACATGCATACACCCAACATTCACTGACCTGCCTGACATGCATACACCTACCCAACATACACTGACCTGCCTGACATGCATACACCTACCCAACATGCACTGACCTACCTGACATGCATACACCTAACATACACTGACCTGCCTGACATGCATACACCTACCCAACATGCACTGACCTGCCTGACATGCATACACCCAACATTCACTGACCTGCCTGACATGCATACACCTACCCAACATGCACTGACCTGCCTGACATGCATACACCCAACATACACTGACCTGCCTGACATGCATATACCTACCCAACATACACTGACCTACCTGACATGCATACACACACCTACCTAACATACACTGACCTACCTGACATGCATACACACATCTACCTAACATACTCTGACCTACCTGCCATGCATACACCTACCTAACCCTGGCCCCCCCCAATACTTACCTGAGCCCTTCTCTATCCAGCAATGTTGCACAAGAGACTCGGCTGCCCGGGACTCTCCTCCTCATTGGCTGAGACAGCAGCAGAGCACCATTGGCTCCCAGTGCTGTCAAAATCAGTGAGCCAATGAGAAGAGATGGGGCGGGGCCTAGATGGGACTCCTTGTCTGAATGGACACACGGAGCTACGGCTCAGCTCGGGTGTCCCCCATAGCAAGCTGCTATGGGAACCACTGCACAGGGCAGTTAAGTATAACATGTTTGTTATTTTTAAGAAAAAAATTCATAAACAAGACTTTATAATCACTTTAACCATTTCGCTGCCAGGCCCTTTTACACTCAGGTGTCAAGACCATTTTTGCAATTTGTCCTTAGTTTTTTTATTTTTCACTTATAGCTTTCAGAGTTTGTAAAAGACACCCCAAACCAAATATTTTCTGAAAGCACATGAGCAGTAGAATAAAAGAAGGTGCTACTGTTTTTTAAGGTCCTACTATATTTGCGCAGATGTTTATCATAACATTATTTGCTCAATTAATTTTTCTTTGCTAAAAATCCACTAAAATCATTATTAGCAGATAAAAACAGCAAGTTTTACAAAATGCCTACTAAATACACCCAACATACACTGACCTGCCTGACATGCATATACCTACCCAACATACACTGACCTGCCTGACATGCATATACCTAACATACACTGACCTGCCTGACATGCATACACCTGACATACACTGACCTGCCTACACCGAACATACACTGACCTGCCTGACATGCATACACCTACCCAACATACACTGACCTGCCTGACATGCATACACCTACCCAACATACACTGACCTGCCTGACATGCATACACCTACCCAACATACACTGACCTGCCTGACATGCATACACCTAACATACACTGACCTGCCTGACATGCATACACCTACCCAACATACACTGACCTGCCTGACATGCATACACCTACCCAACATACACTGACCTGCCTGACATGCATACACCTAACATACACTGACCTGCCTGACATGAATACACCCAACATACACTGACCTGCCTGACATGCATACACCCAACATACACTGACCTGCCTGACATGCATATACCTACCCAACACGGGGTTACATACACTGACCTCACCTACATACACTGACCTGCCTGACATGCATACACCTAACATACACTGACCTGCCTGACATGCATACACCTGACATACACTGACCTGCCTACACCTAACATACACTGACCTGCCTGACATGCATACACCTACCCAACATACACTGACCTGCCTGACATGCATACACCTACCCAACATACACTGACCTGCCTGACATGCATACACCTGACATACACTGACCTGCCTGACATGCATACACCTACCCAACATGCACTGACCTGCCTGACATGCATACACCCAACATACACTGACCTGCCTGACATGCATACACCTACCCAACATGCACTGACCTGCCTGACATGCATACACCCAACATACACTGACCTGCCTATACATACCCAACACGGGGTTACATACACTGACCTCACCTACATACACTGACCTACATGACATGCATACACACACCTACCTAACATACACTGACCTGACATGCATACACCTAACATACACTGACCTGCCTGACATGCATACACCTAACATACACTGACCTGCCTGACATGCATACACCTACCTAACATACACTGACCTACCTGACATGCATACACCTACCTAACATACACTGACCTACCTGACATGCATACACACTCCTACCCAACATACACTGACCTACCTGACATGCATACACCTACCTGACATGCATACACTGACCTACCTGACATGCATACACCTAACATACACTGACCTTGCCACCAAGATCTTCACTCTGCCATCCGCCCCCAGCACAGCTGGTCATCAACAATACATCGGTGCAGTCAGCCAGTCACTGACAGATCTCGCCCGATCGCGCCTCTGCTGCCATGATGATCTTTCCGAGCACCGAACGGGGATCTCTGTGGTGCGGTGGCCCCATTGTAATTCCCGTCTTCTGGAGCCTGCAGCGCCTATGATGGACGTCACAGGTCCCGTGGTCCCACCATTGGACCAGTGGGATGTCCACCATAGCTCCAGAAGGCGGGATCTGCTAGTCGGCCGGTGGTGCTCGGGGCTAACAATTGGATGGTGCCTTCCTGAGACTCGGGGGTTTTCGGGGACCCATTCGGGGCTCCGGCCCCCCCTAGCCACCCCCTGCCGACGCCCCTGCCTGCCAGCAGCTTCTTTGGAGTGGTGAAGGAGCGGTGAACTCACTGCTCCTCCAACGCTGCTCCCCATTGAAATCAATGGGGCCGCGCTGTAATACCGCTTTCAAAACGCCACTATTGCGGCGTTTTGCCGGGGGTTTTAACTTTTTCTCGGCCGCTAGTGGGGGGTAAAATCATCCCGCTAGCGGCCGAAATGCGCCGCAAATCCGACGGTAAAACGCTGCTAAAAATAGCGGCGTTTTACTGCCGACGTTATGGGCGGTATGGTGTGAAAGGGGTCTTAGAGCAGGCATGTCAAAAGTCCGTCCCGCGTTCTGGTTTTGAATGGCCCGCCTGGTTATTTGGACATATATATCTTTTGTGGCCCCCAACGATCTCCACAAAAGATATATATGTCCAGATGCCTTGGAGGGGACAGGGAGGAGGCGGACGAGTGCAGTGCACACAGGAGTATTTTCTGTTATACATGGCGGCCTCTGTAATAGGAAGTCCTGTCTCCGGCGCTGCCATTGAATGACTGTTCTGTCCAAAGGAGGTGGGACTTTCTATTAAAGAGGCCACCGAGAAAACAGGAGTTTCTGCTGTATTTAATCTTTTGGCGCTCGTCCCGCTCCCTCCCTGTCCCCTCCGAGGCTGCAGATGTATGGGCATCAGCTGCATTGAGTCTCCATTCCTGGCAATGATGGGAGGGCTGAATTCAGACCATGACGGGGGGGGGGGGGGGGGCTGCATTCCTGACCATGACGGGGGGCTGCATTCTTGACCATGACGGGGGGGCTGCATTCCTGACCATAACGGGGGGGGCTGCATTCCTGACCATAACGGGGGGGCTGCATTCCTGACCATAACGGGGGGGCTGCATTCCTGACCATGATGGGGGGCTGCATTCCTGACCATGATGGGGGGGGCTGCATTCCTGACCATGATGGGGGGGCTGCATTCCTGACCATGATGGGCGGGGCTGCATTCCTGACCATGATGGGGGGGCTGCATTCCTGACCATGATGGGGGGGGCTGCATTCCTGACCATGATGGGGGGGCTGCATTCCTGACCATGGTGGGGGCTGCACTGATGGCAATGGTGGTTGCTGCACTGATGGCAATGGTGGGTGCTGCAGATGGGCACTGACCCTTATTTTGCTTCATAGTTCTTTATTTAAAATTTACGTTTTTTTTCCTGAAACCTTCCTCTTAAAGTGAAGGTGCGTGTTATATGTCAATAAATACGGTATATCCAAATAACACGCCCGAGATCATCTCTTTACTCACACACAGCCACAAAGGCAAGAGAATTCTTGTTGGGCAATGTATTAGTGCTCGAACTAACACACAGACCGAATTTTAATGGTTCACAGAATGTCAGGGAAAATAGTCGTCCCTCACGCATGTTCACTTCATCAAATCTGGCCCGCTTTAAAAAAACGTGGACACCCCTGCCTTAGAGCTTTCAGAATTTGTAACGGACCCCCAAAACGATATATTTTCTGAAAGCATATGACCTCTAGAATAAAAAAAAAGTGCTACTGATTTTTTATGCCCCGCGGTATTTGCGCAAATGTTTACCAAAACAATATATTCGCAAAAAATACACATAAAACATTAGCAGATAAAAACGCAGCTAATTTTACAAAATTCCTGCTAAATCCCTACTAAATACAAAAGCTTAACAGGTATACGTTATAAAATTTATTTTTACATTGCGTCTTTTTGCAAAATGGTGAAAATCGAATGTACGCAAAAATGTAAATATCCAAATTCCTTAAAAAATGAATGAAGGCTTTAATTTTTCCCTTCCAGCTTTCAACATTTTTGAAAGACCCCCCAAACCATATATTTTCTAAAAGCATATGACCTCTAGAATATAAAAAAAAGGTGCTACTGATTTTTAAGGCCTACGGTATTTGCGCAAAGGTTTATCAAAACATTATTGTCGCTAAAAATACACAAATCATTATTAGCAGATAAAAACACACAATTTTACAACATTTCTGCTAAATTCCCGCTAAATATAAAAGCTTATTTTGTGTTGAGTTAATAAAGAACAAATTTGTAAATTTTAAATTGCACCTTTTTGCGAAATGGCGAAAATCAAATGTACGCAAAAAGGTCTCTAAAATTTTGGATGTTTTCATTTATCACTCATAACTTTCAGATTTTGTGAAATGGTCTGAGGGTTTTTATTTTTCCCTCCCTTCCGACCGTGTGTATGCCCATCTGTCTTTTTATGTCTGCATTTCCGACGGACTTTAGATTGAGAGCCTGTTCTTAATTTTTCCTCCGGAAAAACTTTCTATCGGAAATTCCGATCGTGTGTATGCAATTCCGACACGCAAAATTCCGACGCATGCTCAGAAACAATTTGACGCATGCTCGGAAGCATTAAACTTCCCTTTTATAGTGCCGTCGAACGTGTTGTATGTCGTGGTGTTATTGACCGTCGGAATTTGGTGTGACAGCGTGTAAGCAAGACAGTTGGAGCGGAATTCCGTTGGAATTGCGACGGGAAAACCATCAGAGATTTTTCCGACGAGAATTTTGATCGTGTGTACGCGGCATTAGAGCTTTCAGAATTTGTGAAAGACCCCCAAAACCATACATTTTCTGAAAGCACATGACCTGTAGAATAAAAAGAAGTGCTACTGATTTTTAAGGTCCTACGATATTTGTGCAAATGTTTATCATAACAATATTTGCTTAAATTTTTTTTGATAAAAATTCACAAAAAACATTAATAGCAGATAAAAAACAGCAAATTTTACAAAATCCCTACTAAATATAAAAGCTTAACCTGTATTGAGTTAATAAATAACAAATATTTTTAACATTTAAATTGCACCTTTTTGTGAAATGGTGAAAATCGGACACTAAAGTGTAAATATCCAAATTTCTCTAAAAATCTAAGGGTTTTTATTTTTCCCTTATGCCGCGTACACACGGCCGAAATTTCCGATGGAAACAGTCCGATGGGAGCTCTTCATCGGATTTTTCCGACCTTGTGTATGCCCATCGGTCTTTTTCTGTCTGCATTTCCGACAGACTTTAGATTGAGAGTGAAGAAAGTTAGATATATAGTTAGTAAAAATTCAATATACAGTCTTTATACTCTCAGGAGCGTTTCAAGAGGAAATAGCAAAGTCTTTTCTATAATATGTAAATCAATATCCACTCTCCTAGAGGGTGTGTATAGAGGAGATTTGTATGCCTTTATCCAAGGCCGCATTTCAAACTTACTTTTAAGAATCAGTTCCTCAGCAGAATACTTTGAAAGGTTGTTTTATTGTTCAGAGAGAATAAGCAAATACAAGATTGACATCTGGTAAAATATGGCATGGTGGTGGTTTCAGAGGGAGAGACACTTGATGTTACATTTTCTTCTCGCCTCCTCCTCCTTCCTTCACTCTCTCCACCTCCCTTCCTGTCGACCATAACCCTAACTCCATTCTTATACTGTTTCATAATGTAATGTCAGCATTATCCCAGTGACACCCATATTTGCATATATACCTAATATATACCTAAAGATAAGTAGCATAACTCCACCCATAATCCTGAGTTCTGACATGGTAACTTCAAAATAGATGTACCTACACAGCAAAACCATATCTCTCTGTCCTCTGTCCTGTAACCTTCAAAACCATCACCAATATTATATAACCTTTGTGTGTTTATCAGAAACTTTTATCACTTAAAATATTAATTAACTCAAAAACTTCTAACAGAGAGCCTGTTCTTAATTTTTCAGACGGAAAAACTTTCTATTGGAAATTCTGACCGTGTGTATGCAATTTCGACACGCAAAATTCCGACACATCCTCGGAACAATTTGACGCATGCTCGGCAGCATTAAACTTCCCTTTTTTAGTGCCATCGAATGTGTTGTATGTTGCGGTGTTATTGACCGTCGGAATTTGGTGTGACCGTGTGTAGGCAACACAGTTTGAGCGGAATTTCCGACAAGAATTACGATCGTGTGTACACGGCATTAGAGCTTTCAGAATTTGTGAAAGACCCCCAAAACCATATATTTTTTGAAAGCACATGACCTGTAGAATAAAAAGAAGGTGCTACTGACAACATTAATGAATGAATGAATAACTTATATAGCGCTACAATGCAAACTGAATCGCCTCAAGGCGTTGTATTGGTGCTTTGTTGTCGAGCTTCTAGAAGAGGTAGGTCTTGAGTTTCTTCCTAAAGGCCTGATGGTTTTCTTCCATGCGGATGTCGGTTGGTAGAGCGTTCCCTAGCCGTGGTCCTTGGACAGCGAATCTCCATTCCCCCTTTGATTTGTAGTGGGATTTAGGAATGAGGAGGAGATTTTGATTAGCCGATCGAAGACTGCGATTGGGTATGTAGTGTTTTATTTTCTCGAGAAGGTATTGCGGAGCGTCTCCATGAGTGCATTTGTGGGTGAGGCAGAGGGTCTTGAATGTGACCCGATTCTTTACGGTTAGCCAATGTAGGTTCCCTTTAGGGAAGGGGAGATGGATTCCCAGGTTTTTTTTCCTGTTATTAGTCTTGCCGCCGTATTTTGGATAAGTTGTAAGCGTGCAAGTTGATATTGGGGTAATCCTATGTAAAGGGAGTTTGCGTAGTCAAGTCGAGAATTAATGACTGTTCCAACTACCACTGCTTTGTCCTCCTTTGGAATTAAGGGGATGAGTCTGCGTAGCAGATGGGGAGACATAACATAACTTACAAAATTTCTGCTAAATTCCTACTAAAGCCTCACTTAATGGGGGTGTGCTACATCGTATGCCCATGGAGGGCTGTGTTTACCCACACACGCAGGGAACACCTGTGCATTCCTGTGCAGCTGCTCATCAATAGGATTGCCTGCATGGGATGCATGGAACACCCTTGCATCCCTGTGCAGCTAAACGTGGCCTTGCTGTAATATACCCCGGGTGAACAAGGCTTTTGGTCTTGTTTAGACTTGCAGCTGGGGGTGGCAAAAATGCACAGTTAAGCTGCATTTTTGCTGCCTGCCAAACGCTCCCCACCCCTAAAGAAGAGCTCCAGTCTCCCCCCAAAAAATTAAAAGTCAGTAGCTATACAAATACTGTAGCTTCTGACATTTAATTAAGGACACTTACCTGTCCAGGGATCCAGTGAAGTCAGCTGATTCTTCAATTGGCTTCGGGTGCAGGCATCTTCACTAAGGGAAACCCCTGCGCATAAATAAGTCACGCTGCGCTTTATGAATCGTCCCGCATTCTTCTGTGTGTATCTCAGAGGGCAGCAGGGGGAAGGAGGGGCCAAACAGTTTTGTAGATTGGTTTTGACAGGTACCCACTTCCAGGTAAGATTTCCATGGCAAGTACCCGCTCCCCCTCCCCCTAAAAGGTGCCAAATGTGGCAGTGGAATGGGGGAGGGTGCAAACAAGTGGAGCTTCCCCTTTTGGGTAGAGCTCTGCTTTAAGCTGTAATAGCCAGTGGACAGGGTGCTGATGCAGCAATGCTTTGCGCCCACGGCAAACTTGATCCAACTTGTAGTGATGTCGTCTGTTGAACTACACATTCATGTCAAGGGGATGCGCTGCAAACTCCCCGCAACCTTGTGCAATGCATGCGGTTGTGGTGCATTGGGATTTAGAGACAATGAGATTTAGACACATGTCTATTTTTCAAATTTAAGTCTCCATTTGGGTTGCTCCAGTCACTCAATCAGCTGGTTTGGTTCCAAGTTAAGAAGCTCCATCCGGTCTAATGACCCGCATTCGCAGCAAGGGATACCTTCTTTGACAGGACACCGGTATCCCGTGAAAGAAGGTATCCCCTCCTGCGTCTGCGGGTTATAAGACCGAATGGAGCGTCATTACTTGGAACCAAACCGGCTGATGGAGTGACTTGAGCAACCCAAATAGAGACGATCGGGGTGTCTTATTGCGTGTACAGGTCAGGCACAAGGCTCATCGTCCACTGAATGCTGAGGTGGAGGTGTACTCCTTGGTCCCAGAGTGAGATCCGTCCTAGAGCTGACATCAGATGTCTCCCAAGGATAAAGGCACTGGCTGGGTACTTGCCATCTGGTAAGCATGTTTTCTATCTGGTGGAGGTGCACTTTCAATGGGTTGGAATAACCTGTCACGATGAATAATGGACATTTACCCATATGGGCACAACTGATCGTTTTAATTTGATGATCCTGTGGACTTTCATTCACCTTCTATATACATGCACCATTAGGCATTGAATGTATTTGGTCAGTGTAGCTCTCTTTACTGATTTCTGTGTGCATTTCAAAGTAGAGCTGCAGCTTTATTTAATTTGTCTTTTTTAATATTTATGTGCTAGCGTGGTAATTTTTTGCTTTTACTTTAACACTGGAGAGGAGAGCAACTGGCCAAAAGTGACAATCACACTATTTCTAAACCTGACTTTGCTGAACATTTCAAAGTCATAACCAAAAGTATAATAAGGAGGCATTTGAAATGAATACGAATACAGACATCTGTTATAAAGCTAAATTAATAAAGTATTTCTAAAATAACCGCCCAACCACATCTTACTGTGCTGAGCACATGCTCCCAAATCCCATCCATGTCTGTTCTGCATACTTTCTGGGAATATGGGAGCAGACTCCACATCCTTATACTATGCCCCCGATTAGCCCCAGCTCCCCACTCTCCCATCTCAGGTGCTTCCAGACCAAAGTTCCTGCAGAGATCTGAGCGGTCAATTTTTTCCACATATAAGGTACGACTCAATGACATACCTTACAAGAAAAATACAGAAAATAGGGCGCACCAGCCTAGTGCATTATCCCAAGTAAGGATGAGCTCAGGCGTGTTCGCATGTTCCAGGTGCAGAGCCTGCCAGGAAGTTGGCGCAGCCCTGCGCTAATCACAGGCAGTGAGACATTGTCCCGATGCGCGGCTGCACAGATCGGGAAATGTCTCACTGCCTGTGATTAGCGCAGCGCTGACTTCCTGGCTGGCTCTGCACGTGGAGCATGTGAACACGCCTGAGCTTATCCTTAATCCCAAGTATATTTATTAACACTAATAACAAATGAAAAACTACTCACAAACATGTGGAAAAATTAAGCTTTGTAAAAGCCACCTTGTCGTGGCAATTAGTCCTGGAACCGGTAGTCTCCAGTTAACAGAGAAGACATCGGGGTCTCTGCTGGCTGATGCATTTAGAAGGAATACCTTCTTCCTCAGAGCCTCTGTCATGGTTATGCAGTAATGTTTGTCTGTCAGCTTAACTCTCCATGTGTTCCGATTAATAGGCCAGCCACTCTCACCTGGCTGCTTAAGTAATCTCTCCTCAAAGCATGGCTCCACCCCAGCCCCTATCAGGGAACTCTATATTAACCTGTGCACTGCAAGCCAGCTCTGCTGATCAATATTGTGTGTTTTGTCTTCTGTGTGCTCATTGCTCTGTGCCCTACGTCTGATGCTGTTTAACGACCTTGGCTTGCTCTTGACTGTCCTCGTCTGCTTCATATCCCGACCTTTGGCGTGTTCCTTAAATATCCCTATCTGCTTGTTGCCCTGACCTTTTGTCTCATCTCCTGACTATCCTTTGTTGTCTCAATCTGCTGCTTCCTCTCTACCTTCCTGTACTCTACTGTGAGCTGGGAGACCCTGGGGGCCGCGACCTGAAGCCAGACTGCAGCGAAGTCCATCCCCACCATTTAGGGGCCCTGGTGAACACCCGCTGGCTCTTAGATTCCGCACCCTGGGAAATATCATGCTCTAGCTCTCAGTGTGATCTGTGTTGGTGCTCCAGAGTACCTGCTTTCCTGAACCACCCAGGGCTCCATCCGCAGCAGTCAGCTGTAGGGTCCACTACCTTGCGGTGCACTCCAGACCCCCACAAGGTGCATCTGTCACCTGGACAATTTGATCAGCCAGGGACCCGGCTGCTGTGCCACTACCCGCAGATGATCCATTGCAGGGCATAGTTAGCAGACTTGAGACCCAGGAATCGAATCAGACTCAGTTGATGCGATTCCTCCTGGATCTGGCTTCCTGCTTCGAGCAGCTTCAGGCCTCCTTGGGAGCCCCGAGTCAGCAACCTCAAATACAATTGGCGGCTGCACCTATTCCGGTCGCAGCCACACATTCACTACAACTGCCAACTCTGTCCAGTTTCTTTGGGGAGTCCAAGGCCTGCAGGGGGTTCCTCAGCCAATGCACCATTCATTTTGAGCTCCAGCCTCAAAACGTCCTGTCTGATCAGGCAAAAGTAGCCTATATTTCCCTCCTCTCCGGTAAAGCTTTAGCCTGGGCTGCCCCCTGTGGGAGAATGATCCTGTGGTTTCCAGCCTGTCCGACTTCTTGAAGCTCTTTCAAAACATCTTCAAGGAGCCGGCTCGGGTTTCTTCAGCGGCCAGTGCCCTTTTAAATCTCCGCCATGAATCTTCTTCAGTGGGACAATGCACTTCAGTTTCATATACTCACAGCTGAGTTGAGCTGCTACAATGAGGCCCTGGTTGCAGGGGCCATTGCCTCTCTGACCGAGTGAAAGATGACCTAGCATGAAGAGCCATCCCCGCCGGTCTGGACGATGTAATTTCCTTGTGTAACCAGATGGACATTTGTTTTCAGGAGAGGTCCCTAGAAAAAAAAAAAAAAAAAAAGGACTCCAGCACTCCCTGGGCCATAGCCAGTCTGAGCTCCCCTCCCATGTTCCCGTGGAGCATCTTCTGCCTGCAGAGGAACCTATGCACCTGGGCCGAACCAGGCTAACCCCCAAAGAACGTGCTAGGCACAGAACTCTGGGCTTGTGTTTCTATTGAGGGGGCAGGGGTCATTTTCATGACTCCTGCTCACTTTGGAAAAATGTGGGGCCTGACCAGATACCATAAGGAAATATTATCATAGATACCGTACCATCATCCAAAATTAAATGGAAAATTGTTTGGAGGTCTGGTTCCCAACCCAGACCACCAAGGAGGGGGAGCTGGCGCACTGTTGCGGTACGTGATGCAGAAATTCAGAGTATCAACCAGTATGTAAAAATTACAGAATTTATTATGGACAAAAAAGAAAAGAACAAAATCTCAGCACAACATACATACTAAAAGACAGTACATATAGTGGATGATTTCAATATTTCATTTCAACTAGTTTCGCCACATAGTGGCTTCTTCAGGAAATATACATCTGAAAAACAAATTCACAAATATATAATGTCACAAGGAACCATAGTAAACATACATTGATGCACTCTTCTCTTGGTGCATAAGGGAAATATTGGATAAATATGTATATACATTCAGTCTCTTACCCAACTTGAGTACGGTCGGAGGATAGCAGGCAAACCAATGGCGGACTCTCCCGCGGCAATTGGGGGAGAGAGTATATGCCAGGCAAGGGGGCACAGTCTAAGAAGGGAAATGGTGAAGATAATGAACAATACGGGTATATATATATATATATATATATATATATATATATATATATATATATATATATATAATATTCATTCACCAAGATGTACCCACTAATGGGCCATTCAGGGTTGCAGCGAGGCAATGGCCCCTGTAACCAGGGCCTCATTGTAGCAGCTCAACTCAGCTGTGAGTATATGAAACTGAAGTGCATTCTCCCACTGAAGAAGATTCATGGCGGAGATTTAAAAGGGCACTGGCCGCTGAAGAAACCCGAGCCGGCTCCTTGAACATGTTTTGAAAGAGCTTCAAGAAGTCGGACAGGCTGGAAACCACAGGATCACAGTTGATACTCTGATTGAATTTCTGCATCACGTACCGCAATAATCCGCCAGCTCCCCCTCCTTGGTGGTCTGGGTTGGGAACCAGACCTCCAAACAATTTTCCTGCTCACTTTGGAAATGCTTGGGTCTAATACATCTGGAAGATGAAGTATTGGGCCCAGAAACATCACCTTCTCGTCTCCTTCTTCCGGTACCCTTTCGCCCCTCACTATGCCACTGGTAGTCTCGGCAATTGATGGTACTTTTCTCCCAGGGGGTCCTATCCGCTTCCAGACTCTACCTATTAGGATGTCTGTAGGGATACTGCACCAGGAGTGGATATCCTTCCTCATTCTACCCAAGGCCTCTACCCCCATTGTATTGGGCCTTTCTTGGCTACAGCTCCACTCTCCACATGTAGAGTGGGTCTCTGGGCAGTTCCTGGCCTGGGGACCCTCATCTTTCTCATCCTGCCTTTTCAAGGTGGCCCCCAAGGAAGTTGCTACCACATCTGTATCTTCTGATCTTCCCGCTGCATACAGCGATTACGGGATGTGTATTGTAAGAAATCAGCTGAGGTGCTACCTCCCCACAGGTCTTTTGACTGTGCTATTGACCTTGCCCCTGGAACAACTCTGCCCAGGGATCGTACCTACCCTCTGTCCATCTCAGAGACCCAGGCCATGTCAGAGTATGTCACGAGAATCTAGAGAGATTTCATCCGGAAATCCTCATCGCCTGCAGGCGCAGGGTTCTTTTTCGTTGCCAAAAAGGATAGTACCTTGAGACCCTGCATCGACTATCAAGGTTAAGATGCGGTAAGTATCAAGAATCGATACCCCTTACCCTTAATATCTGAGCTATTCGACAGGTTGAAGGATGCCTCCATTTTAACCAAGTTGGATCTCAGAGGTGCATACAATCTGATACGGAAAGGTGACGAATCCACGTTTCACACTAGAGACGGGCATTACGAATACCTGGTTATGCCTTTTGGTTTGTGTAATGCCCCAGCTGTGTTACAAAACTTTGTCAATTAAATCTTCAGGGATCTGCTGTACCAGTTTGTTATCTATCTGGATGACATTCTCATCTCAGAAACCATGTCCGCACTGTACTTCAGTGCCTTAGAGAGAATAATCTGTATGCCAAGCTGGAGAAATGTTCCTTTGAATGTTCTGAAGTCCTGTTTCTGGGATGCTTTGTCTCAAGTTTGGGTCTTCGTATGGATCCTGGAAAAGGTCTTGGCCATTACCAACTGGCCTCTTCCTGCTAGCCTCAAGGCCATACAGCGCTTTCTTGGCTTCACAAATTATTATAGGCAGTTCATAAGGAATTACTCTTCCATTGCTGCGCCTATTATCGCTTTATGAATGCAAAGGACTGGGCTCCTGAAGCGGTCTCTGCATTTCACGACCTGAAACAGGCCTTTGTTTCTGGACCTCTATTGGAGTCCAAGTCCTGGGGACCAATTTTTTATTGAAGTGGATGCTTCTTCAATGGGGGTGGGAGCTGTCATTCTTCAATCCTTTGAGAAGATATGTCAACCATGTGCGCTCTTCTCCAAAACATTCTCTCAGGCAGAGAGAAATTATGCCATAGGTGATCGGGAACTTCTCGCAATTAAATTAGCATTAGAGGAGTGGTGTCATCTCTAGGAGGGTTCCCCTCACTCCATAAAGATTTTTACTGATCACAAGAATCTACAGTACCTACAGAATGCTAAACGTCTGAATCACAGACAGGCCAGGTGGAGTCTAATTTTCCCATTTTAATTTCATGATTACGTACAAACCTGGTTCCTGCAACAGTCGGGCGGATGTACTCTCTAGGTCATTTGACACTTTGGATGAGTCCACCCCTGAACCTGATCCGATCATCCCGACCTCATGCATTGTTGCCCATTCTATCACCCTGGAGTCAAAAGTTCCTCCTGGCAAGACCTTCGTCCCCACTAAGCTAACAGCTAAGATCATTCATTGGGGACATGATTCCAAGGTGGCAGGTCATGCTGGGTTCCTCCAATCCTTCCTGCTCATTAGTCGTCACTACTGGTGGTCTAATCTCTGCTCGGATGTCAAAGACTACATTAAGGCTTGTCATGTCTGTGCTCAGTCTAAATCCTCCACACAAGCCATTGCTGGTCTTCTCATGCCCTTGCCCATTCCTAAGGAGCCCTGGTTTCACATTGCCATGGATTTTCACCGATCTCCCACTGTCAAAGAATAACATGGTCATTTGGGCGGTAATCGATCGGTTCTCCAAGATGGCTCATTTTGTTCCTCTTCCTGGTCTTCCTTCTGCTCCTGCCTTGGTTCCCATTTTTGTTCGAGAAATTTTCCACCTCCATGGGGTTCCTTCTCTAATTGTTTCTGACAGGGGCGTTCAATTTACGACTCGTTTTTGGAGAGCCTTTTGCAAATCCCTTAATATTGTCTTGGATTGTTCCTCTTCTTACCACCCTCAATCCAATGGACAGACAGAGGGTTAATCAGGAGTTAGAGGTCTTTCTTCTCACCTTAGTCTCAGCTCATCATGACGACTTGTCCTCTACTCCCCTGGGCAGAATTCTCACACAACAATCATGTAAATACCAGTTTGCAGAAGACACACTCTTTTTCACAGTTTATGGAAAAAACACTCAACTCCCTCTTCCCATAACCCGTTCTCCAGATATTCCAGCTTTGGCTATGGCTCAGGAGTCTTTCAATTCTATTTGGGGTGGCGTTCATAATTCCCTCCGGGCAGCTGCTGACAAATTCAAAGGCTTTGCCGACCTCCGCAGGCGTACACCACTTCAGCCAAGGTACAAAGTCTGGCTCTCAACCAGGAACATCAAGCTCCGAGTTCCTTCTCTGAAGTTTGCCCCAAAATTCATTGGTCCGTACACTATAACCTCTAAACTGAATCTAGTTTGTTTCAAACTCCAGATTCCTAAAAGCCTCAAAATCTGTAAATCCTTCCATGTTGCCCTTCTGAAGCCTTTAGTCCTCAATAAGTTCTCTTGTCCAATCCCTACCGTGGCCCCGGTCTCTGAGGATAATCAGGAGTACGAGGTTAGTCAAATTATCGATTCCCGGCTCTGTAGAGGCATTCTTCAGTACCTCGTGCATTGGAAAGAGTTTGGCCCTGAGGAAAGATCTTGGCTTACTGCATCTGAGGTCTTTGTGCTTGGTCTTTTGAGGAGGTTTCATCTAAGCCTGGGCCTAGGCGGGGGAGGGGAGGCCTCATAAGAGGGGGGGTATGGTCATGGTTATGCTGTAATGTTTGTCTGTCAGCTTAACTCTCCATGTGTTCAGATTAAGAGGCCAGCCACTCTCACCTGGCTGCTTAAGTAATCTCTTCTCAAAGCATGGCTCCACCCCAGCCCCTATCAGGGAACTCTATATTAACCTGTTCACTGCAAGCCAGCTCTGCTGATCAATATTGTGTGTTTTGGCTTACGTGTGCTTATTGCTCTGTGTCCTACGTCTGATCCTGTTTATCGACCTTGGCTTGTTCTCGACTGTCCTCGTCTGCTTCATATGCCGACCTTTGACCTGTTACTTGACTATCCCTATCTGCTTGTTGGTCCCTGACCTTTTGGCTCATCTCCGGACTATCCTTTGTTGTCGCAGTCTGCTGCTTCCTCTCTACCTTCCTGTACTCTACTGTGAGCATGAGCTGGAAGACCCTGGGGGCCGCGACCTGGAGCCAGACTGCAGCGAAGTCCATCCCCACCATCAGGGGCCTTGGTGAACACCCGCTGGTTCTTAGATTCTGTGCCCAGGGAAATCTCATGCTCTAGCTCCCAGTGTGATCCGTGTTGGTGCTCCAGAGTACCTGCTGTCCTGAACCACCCAGGGCTCCATCCGCAGCAGTCAGTCCGTAGAGTCCACTAACTTGTGGTGCACTCCAGACCCCCACAGGTGCATCTGTCACTTGGACTCAGGTGACCTGACAGCCTCCAGTGCTTCTCTACCTTTTTTCAGTCAAGGAACCCTTAAGAATTTTGCACACTCTCGGGGCACACCAGGAGGTGCGTCTGAGCACCTGGACACTATGCGTTCCTATGGATTGCGTTTGTTCAATGGGTTGCCCGATACATGTGAAACGAGCTAAAAAAAAGGTTACCTGCACAGTTCTTAAAATCATGTGGTGCCATGCCCTATAGTAGGTGTGAATGCATATACATTTGCTAGATGTGTGGAGGTGCCATTAAGACTTAATGGCACCCACGTGTGTCTGCAAAAGGCAGGAAGTTTTTCTGCGTTGTGGGAAAACAAGCAATTTCACGGCAGGATGAAGCAGTATGCAGTGGTAGGGCGGGCCGTCAGTGGTATTGGTGTCCGTGAGCGGTATTGGTAGCGGCAGCCCGTGAGCGGTATTGGTAGCGGCAGCCCGTGAGCGGTATTGGTAGCGGCAGCCCGTGAGCGGTATTGGTAGCGGCAGCCCGTGAGCGGTATTGGTAGCGGCAGCCCGTGAGCGGTATTGGTAGCGGCAGCCCGTGAGCGGTATTGGTAGCGGCAGCCCGTGAGCGGTATTGGTAGCGGCAGCCCGTGAGCGGTATTGGTAGCTGGTGGGTTGGCAAAGAATAAACCAGTGATTTTTTTATTAGATTCTTCTTTCTTAAAAACTCAGGAAGGAGACCTTGGTAAACCTTGGTAGCGGCAGCCCACCCTCCTCTCTTGCACATACTACCAGCTCTCATACCTTCTGCACTCCTCTCCAGAACATGCTTACTCATGGTCATACCCTTCTCTACTGCACATACAGCATGGTATCATACCCTCCACACTCATGCCTGCCATTATACCCTCTGAATTCCTTTCCTGAAAATACTTCCCACAGTAAGATCCTCCACACTCCTCTCCTGCACATGCTGCCTGCTGTCATACCCTCCACACCTTTCTCCTACACATACTGACTGCTGTTAAACCCTCTGCATACCTCTACTGCACATCTTACTCACTAAAGAAGTTGTATAACATTGTAGTTCCCTCAACCTTCCCCAATCTGGAATGGTCACACTTTTGATAACACACACACACAAACACACACACAGGGTCGCTGGTTCGAATCCCAAACACGACACTACCTGCCTGGAGTTTGCATGTTCTCCCTGTGCCTGCGTGGGTTTCCTCCGGGTACTCCGGTTTCCTCCCACACTCCAAAGACATGCAGGTAGGTTAATTGGCTTCTGTCCAGAAATTGGCCCTAGTATATGCATGGGGACTTTGGATTGTGGGCTCCTTGAGGGTAGGGACCGATGTGAGTTGCAATGTACAGGGATAGGGACAATTGTGGACACTCACTCAGATTGAACTGGATGGACTGGTGTCTTTATTCAACCTTACTAACTATGTAACTATGTAACACACACACACACACATAAATGATTATATATATATATATATAAAATAAAGTAGAGTGAGCGACTTCCACCGTGCAAGAGAAACGACTGCATAGAGATCACATCAACAGCGGACTTCCAATAGATCCACCGTTATGAAACAGCAAAAACAAGGATGAGATCTCTGTATGATGCAAAAAAAATTCTTCAAAAGTCCATCATACAAAATCAGATAAATTCAGATATTAGTTACTTGTTTGACTTTATCTGATTTTGTATGAAGATGGACTTTTAAAGTAAAATTATTGCATCACACAGAGATCTCACTCTTGTTTTTGATATATATTTATTTCACTTTATTCTTTCTAAAGTATACACTGAATATACACTGGCAGAGTGTATATTCTACAAACTGTGGCAACCATGGCTGGAACAACATAACAACCAAAAACATATTACCACCACTCAAACAGACAAAAACTGTAGTTGTGGCACCCAACCTGGTGTGTAGTTAAACCTCTGGGATTGGCTTCGTTTCCTTTTACCATTGCAGAGATGAAACTGAACCTGGACTGTGGCCACAATTGATTTATTATGGTATGGTGGAATTTCAACAACAACTTCAGCCTGAAACAAAAAACAGTGTTTAGTAAAATAAAAATGTACTTGTATTTAAAATCACATATAGCTTACCCATGTATGTAAAAATAAATTACAAGGTGGGTTGGCATAAAGAATAAACCAGTGATTTTTTTAACAGATTCTTCTTTCTTAAAAACTCAGTAGAAGGCAACATGGAGACCTTGGTAAACCTCTGCAAGTGGCCAATTCACTAGAGTGGCTTCATTTATGGCACTTGGACCCACTAATGAGCCCAGAATGACTACCTCCTTCCACAATTCAGGACTCTGGTCCCTTTTTTATTTTATGAACCATAGTGCATGTCATTACATATAGTACTGTAGTACGTGTCAGAGTTTTTCTGAAATTAAAACAGGGTGGATTTGATTTAAATCAAGTCGATTTAAATCATGATTTAAATCCATAGTAAAAAGGCTTGATTTAAATCAACTTGCTTTAACTCATCATTTTTAAAGAGCAAGTGGATGACCACTAATCCCGTGTACAGACGATCGGAATTTCTGACAACAAATGTTCGATGTGAGCTTGTTGTCAGAAATTCCGACTGTGTGTAGACTCCATCGGACATTTTCTGTTGGAATTTCCGACAACAAAAATCTAAGAGCTGGATCTCAAATTTTCCGACAACAAAATCCGTTGTTGGAAATTCCGATCGTGTGTACACAATTCCGGCGCACAAAATTCCACGCATGCTCGGAATCAAGCCAAAGAGCCGCACTGGCTATTGAACTTCCTTTTTCTAGTCCCGTCGTATGTGTTGTTACATGGTTTTGTTGTCGGAATGTCCAATCGTCTGTACGCAGCATAACAGGTGCTGCCATGATGGATCTAAAATGACAGTTAATTGTGTGAATGCATCAATGCAGTGCATGTTATCTCAGCTTGAAGAGCTTGAATTCCCTTAATGAGTTTACCAAAATTGTAAATATTGCTGAATATATAGCCTCAGGTTACATATCTAAGCTCCATTTCATGCTGAATAAACTAAATTATTAATGTATCCTCAATAGAAAACCATCTTTAGATAGATTTTTACTCCAAAAGCATTTTATTAAAATAAATTTGATAAAAATCTAAAATATCAGATTAAAATTAAAGCGGTAGTAAACCCGCTGACTTTTTTATTTTTTTTATACACCTGTAAGGGAAAAGGCATAATGAGCTAGTATGCACAGCATACTAGCTCATTATGAAATACTTACCTTAGAATGAGGCGTCGGTAACTCACCTGGTCCACGCCGAGGTCGCTGACATGTTGCCTCGGCGTGTCTTCCGGGTATCGCGACTCCAGCGCTGTGAGTGGCTGAAGCCGCGATGTCGTCACTCCCGCGCATGCGCACGGGAGACTTCTTCCCGGCAGGGTTCGGATTCTGCCGGCCTTTCAGCCGAGAATTCCCCTGTGCGCATGCGCCGCTGCAGTCAGCGGCGCATTGCACGGGGAACATTTCCTAAACCGTACAGGTTTAGGAGATATTTTTTTTACCTACAGGTAAGCCTCATTATAGGCTTACCTGTAGGTGAAAGTCCAAATTTTAACCTTACTTCCAAAAAAAATGCGATTCAAATAAATAAAAAAAAAAAATGTTTTTTTTTTTTTTTTTTTCAAAATCTATTTTTATCCACCCTGTATTAAAACTTATATAGATGAGATATGCAGAATTAACCTTCAGATGAACTCAATATCACATGAATATTTAATTATCTTAGTAACGTTGAAACATGAGAGCTGGTTTAGAATAGTCAATTAAATCCATGGACATGCAAAACTAAGAACAATAAAGAAATTTACTAACAAGAAACAAGTTTATTACTGGTTTTACACAGTCTGTGGTACAGCTGTCCTTGCAATGTTTAAGCAGCAAGAAATGCCAACAAGCTGACAAAAAATAAAAAAAAACAAGTCTATGACTCTAGTCAAGCTAGGAAGACACCACATTTTCTGCATGTACGGCTGGTCAAATTGCCCATTAAAAAACTGAGAAAGAGTACACAAGGGAATGTTTCGACATTATTTCACTAGTCTTAAAAAAAAATAATGCTAAACCTCATGGAAAATACTGAAAAGGAAAAATACATATACAAAAACTGTGGAGTGTTCAAACACTTCAAATTATGTATGAACAGAGCATCATACTATCTAGACCCAATGATAAAGAATAATAGTATTATGTATATGTATTATTGTAATACATAAAATTGGACTTTTTTTTTATAATATGATGATTCAGAGCCAAGATGGAAAACTATGAGATGAGATTCATCTAGCTATTCTTTGAGGAGTAAAAATTAATTAATACCAACACGATCTCTGTAAATCACACATCTTTAGCAAGTGCCACATGACATGAAGGTGCATTAATGATTAACATAATAATATTAATCACACCAGGGGATTGCATACATCCTATAGGGATAACATATTTAGATTTAGCCCAAGGATAAAAATATGAGGTTTAGTAATGCCATATAAGTTTAATTGAATTCATCCAATTTTATTTCCAGAAGACCCAATAGGAATTTCTGATCTTATAATGAACATTTATACAATTATCCACCTCTTTTGCATATCTATGACCACAAGGAATCTATAATGTTGTTTGGCCCTGCCCCCTGGCTAGTGCTGCCAGTAAATAGGGATTGAGATTGAGCAGGAAGCAAATATTCTGAGGGAGAGATTTCTATAATAAGAAATGGCTCACCAAGGCCTATAATGGGGCTAAGGATAGTGAATACCTCATCTTTAGACATAAGGAGAGACAAGAAAAAGAACTAGGCCCTACGAGGTTGAGTCTACAATACACACAAAAGGTGTGTATCCTTTCAGCCGAGAATTCCCCTGTGCGCATGCGCCGCTGCAGTCAGCGGCGCATTGCACGGGGAACATTTCCTAAACCGTACAGGTTTAGGAGATATTTTTTTTACCTACAGGTAAGCCTCATTATAGGCTTACCTGTAGGTGAAAGTCCAAATTTTAACCTTACTTCCAAAAAAAATGCGATTCAAATAAATAAAAAAAAAAAAAATGTTTTTTTTTTTTTTTTTTCAAAATCTATTTTTATCCACCCTGTATTAAAACTTATATAGATGAGATATGCAGAATTAACCTTCAGATGAACTCAATATCACATGAATATTTAATTATCTTAGTAACGTTGAAACATGAGAGCTGGTTTAGAATAGTCAATTAAATCCATGGACATGCAAAACTAAGAACAATAAAGAAATTTACTAACAAGAAACAAGTTTATTACTGGTTTTACACAGTCTGTGGTACAGCTGTCCTTGCAATGTTTAAGCAGCAAGAAATGCCAACAAGCTGACAAAAAATAAAAAAAAACAAGTCTATGACTCTGGTCAAGCTAGGAAGACACCACATTTTCTGCATGTACGGCTGGTCAAATTGCCCATTAAAAAACTGAGAAAGAGTACACAAGGGAATGTTTCGACATTATTTCACTAGTCTTAAAAAAAAATAATGCTAAACCTCATGGAAAATACTGAAAAGGAAAAATACATATACAAAAACTGTGGAGTGTTCAAACACTTCAAATTATGTATGAACAGAGCATCATACTATCTAGACCCAATGATAAAGAATAATAGTATTATGTATATGTATTATTGTAATACATAAAATTGGACTTTTTTTTTTTATAATATGATGATTCAGAGCCAAGATGGAAAACTATGAGATGAGATTCATCTAGCTATTCTTTGAGGAGTAAAAATTAATTAATACCAACACGATCTCTGTAAATCACACATCTTTAGCAAGTGCCACATGACATGAAGGTGCATTAATGATTAACATAATAATATTAATCACACCAGGGGATTGCATACATCCTATAGGGATAACATATTTAGATTTAGCCCAAGGATAAAAATATGAGGTTTAGTAATGCCATATAAGTTTAATTGAATTCATCCAATTTTATTTCCAGAAGACCCAATAGGAATTTCTGATCTTATAATGAACATTTATACAATTATCCACCTCTTTTGCATATCTATGACCACAAGGAATCTATAATGTTGTTTGGCCCTGCCCCCTGGCTAGTGCTGCCAGTAAATAGGGATTGAGATTGAGCAGGAAGCAAATATTCTGAGGGAGAGATTTCTATAATAAGAAATGGCTCACCAAGGCCTATAATGGGGCTAAGGATAGTGAATACCTCATCTTTAGACATAAGGAGAGACAAGAAAAAGAACTAGGCCCTACGAGGTTGAGTCTACAATACACACAAAAGGTGAGGGACATTTGCTCCTCACACTGGCACCTTTTGAGAGAAGATACTTCTGTGAATAAGTTAATTTTAAGGAATCAACAGCTGGTATACAGGAGGGCTCACTCATTAAGCGATAGTGAAAGTGATATTTCTTGGAACCCCCCATGCCATTCCCTTAGAACAGGTATAACTCGATGTGGGAGTTGCGAGTTCTGCTCCTATATAATAGAGGGAAATTCTCTATAGCTACCCACAGGTAGACTTCTAACGTGTAGGCAGAAAGCCCATTTAGACATTATCATTCCCTGATGTCATGTGACTCGTTAGTGTTAAAAGGTTCCAGGTCTGAATGGGGAGCAGGTGTGAAAGCTCACGCTCTCATACAGTCAATGGAAGTTCAACATGGCACCTCATGGCAAAGAACTCTCTGAGAATCTGAAAAAAAGAATTGTTGCTCTACATAATTATGGCCTAGGCTATAAGAAGATTGCCAAGACCCTGAAACTGAGCTGCAGCATGGTGGCCAAGACCATACAGCAGTTTAACAGGACAGGTTCCTCTCATAACAGGCCTCGCCACGGTCGACCAAAGAAGTTGAGTGCACCTGCTAAGCATCATATTCAGAGGTTGTCTTTGGGAAATAGACGTATGAGTGCTGCGAGCATTGCTGCAGAGGTTGAAGGGGTGGGGGGTCAGCATGTCAGTGCTCAGACCATACACCACACACTGCATCAATTTGGTCTACATGGCTGTCGTCCCAGAAAGAAGACTTTTCTAAAGATGATGCACAAGAAAGCCTGCAAACAATTTGCTCAAGACAAGCAGACTAAGGACATGGATTACTGGAATCATGTCCTGTGGTCTGATGAGACCAAGATAAACTTATTTGGTACAGATGGTGTCAAGCGTGTGGGGCGGCAACCAGGTGAGGAGTACAAAGACAAGTGTGTCTTGCCTACAGTCAAACATTGTGGTGGCAGTGTCATGATCTGAGGCTGCATGAGTGCTGTTGGCACTGGGGATGTACTGTGACATATATATATATATATATATATATATATATAAAGGTACCGGCGCAAACTAATTCAATTAAAATGTATTAGGATATAATATCCACCTATGTGCTCAACTGTGTGGTGTGCTGCAGTCAAAAAAATTCAACCACAAAAAGATGTACTGTGACAGGCTGAAACAGAGCATGATCCCCTCCCTTCGGAGACTGGGCTACAGGTCAGTATTCCAACATAACGACCCCAAACATAACTACAAGAAGACCACTGCCTTGTTAAGGAAGCTGAGGGTAAAGGTGATGGACTGGCCAAGCATGTCTCTAGACCTAAACCCTATTGAGAATTAGTGGGGAATCCTCAAATGGAAGGTGGAGGAGTGCAAGGTCTCTAACATCCACCAGCTCTGTGATTTTGTCATGGAGGAGTGGAAGACTACAGTGGCAACCTGTGAAGCTCTGGTGAAAGCCATGCCCAAGAGGGAAGTGCTGGAAAATAATGGTGGCCAAACAAAATATTAACACTTTGGGCCCCAATTTGGACATTTCACTTAGGGGTGTACTCACTTTTATTGCCGGCAGTTTAGACATTAATGGCTGTGTTGTAAAAAGGTGTTTGATAGTACCGCCCTCCTAGAATCAACACCGCTCTGCGCTACAAAGATGTGTATACTTACAATATATGGGATAGTGCGTGATTAAAATCCCCAAGTGGTAGTAATGTGAAAATAGATGAATATATAAATAAATAAATATATATGTGTACAAAAATATATATATGAAATTAAATAAATAAATACATATGGTGAAAATGTGAATATTAAAATATTTTTGTAATACACAAAATTATTTTGGTTAATGTGAGTGTATAAAAATCTTATACATACATTTACAGCAGCTGCTTAGATAAATACAGTAATGGAAGCATACAAATAAAAGGCCAGACAAAAGGTGTGCTATAAGGAGTTGGCTACCAAAAATTTGTAGCAGCGCTATTAATGGAATTTCTCAAATTAATATGAAAATTATATTATGGAAACTCACTTGCAATGAAGATTTGTAGTGATCACATAAATAAATATATGAACCTATAAAATTATATATGAAAGTGAGCGTGAATAAATAAAATAAAAATATATGAATGAATAAATAGATAATAAGTTGATGAATTGCACTTCGTGTCTTAAAATAGGCTAAAAGTCCACGTGTTAGAAAATGCACTCCAATATGATGAATCAGCAATATTGCAGTAGTGACAGTTCTATATCGATGTGAAATACAGTTCTATGCTGATATTCAGTGAGTAATCCGAACCATCCACCATAGACTTCACAGCGTGAGAGGATCGTGCCCTTTTGGGGGTACACTCACCAGAAATTTACTTTATGCAAGCCTGTAGTTAAAACCAATATGAGCCTTCTCCTCCAACATCACCAGATAAAATTTCCACCAGCGCGGTCATTTAACCAGAATATCAGCCTTCTCCTCCAGCATCACCCGATCAAATCTCCACCAGCGCGGTCATTAAATCATGTATGAAGACAAATGTTGGGCCACATAGCGTAATATTGCTTAAAATATATTTATTGAAACAAATTCCCTTTATAAAACATAAAAATTCCCCCTAGTAAGTTCTGCGTACCGAAATCAATAATAAAAATAGCATTGGGTAAATGTATGGTTGGTACTGTGTCTGTACTGCTGCACTGAGCCGGATGTGGAGCCTTTAGTTCCGCTGTATGAGACAGCGCCGTCCTTCCTGTCTGGAATCAATGGAACGCACAGTGGAACACATACGTCGTGGCATCACTTCCTGTTGACCTACGCCGTGACGCGTTTCGTCATTTCCGACTTCTTCTCGAGGGCCCTCGAGGGCCCTTCAGCATAGAACTGTATTTCACATCGATATAGAACTGTCACTAATGCAATATTGCTGATTCATCATATTGGAGTGCATTTTCTAACACGTGGACTTTTAGCCTATTTTAAGACACGAAGTGCAATTCATCAACTTATTATCTATTTATTGATTCATATATTTTTATTTTATTTATTCACGCTCACTTTCATATATAATTTTATAGGTTCATATATTTATTTATGTGATCACTACAAATCTTCATTGCAAGTGAGTTTCCATAATATAATTTTCACATTAATTTGAGAAATTCCATTAATAGCGCTGCTACAAATTTTTGGTAGACAAAGCCTTAGAGCACACATTTTGTCTGGCCTTTTATTTGTATGCTTCCATTACTGTATTTATCTAAGCAGCTGCTGTAAATAATGTATGTATAAGATTTTTATACACTCACATTAACCAAAATTATTTTGTGTATTACAAAAATATTTTAATATTCACATTTTCACCATATATATATTTATTTATTTAATTTCATATATATATATATATATATATATATATATATATATATATATATATATATATATATATATATATTTTTTTTTTTTTTTACACATATATATTTATTTATTTATATATTCATCTATTTTCACATTACTACCACTTGGGGATTTTAATCACGCACTATCCCATATATTGTAAGTATACACATCTTTGTAGCGCAGAGCGGTGTTGATTCTAGGAGGGCGGTACTATCAAACACCTTTTTACAATTTCTTAAATATACATAGACTGTACATAGGGCCTGAACATGATAAATAAAGGAATGCATGCATAATAACACGTTCCATGAAGTAGATATATAAATATATATGGCCTACTAATGCCACTGGCAGCATGCCCAAGCACTGGCACATGTGCCCACATGGTACATATGTATCCACCGGATGCTGTATTGACAATATCATAGAGTCTAGTAGTACTAAAGGAGTAAAATTGATCCGTAAAAGTATTGCTGTGGCATCAAATAAAGCTTGACGCGTTTCATGGGTAATTCCCATTCATCAGGAGCGAATGCGACAGACCTTCCTATAAAATATCTGTAAAAAAATATATATTTATTGTAAAAAATATATATATTTATATATTGAGCCATGCTCTAGAAGGAATTTGTCAAAAGTAATATTATTATATATATCGATGGTTAACCCACCACACTCACCAACCCAGACAGCAAGTGCAGCGCAGGGACGGTGGTGCAGGGCCAGCTGAGAACATGACCCCATTGCGGGAGCTGAGGCGGCATAATACAGGAAGACAGCATCGGACAGTGTGGAACGTGCAGGGTACGACTCCATAGGCCAGGAAGTGGTGTGTATTTCATGAAGTGGGGGTATCTAGGAACAAAATATTTTAGATGGCGGCATATATAGATATAATCCCCATATAATTCAGATGCTTCAATTAAAGTCCCAAACTCCCTTTCTTTTATTATCTAGTAACCCGGGATGAGAAGCTGCAGAAGCAGCTGGACTGGAGGGAACGTATAAATCAGTGAAAAACTGATCCCACGGGGTCACTAACGCATCTGTACCATATGCTAGGGGATCCCTAACCCTTGACACAAAGCTGTCCAACTTCTTGAAGAACCTGGATGCCCAAAAATATCAGAAAAAAGTCGGGGTGCAGAGGCCATTCTCCCGGGAACAATTGTTGACGGCACCAGAGAGCAGCCTGTCAATTCTCCATTTCACAAAATGAAGAATTTCGATAGGCAAGGTACAAGCTCCTCTGCCCAAACCAGTACATGCCCACTTCCCTCTGGCTGCGTGACTTCTAATGCCTCCTTGGTAAATGAAGAAACCACAGATGTGGCATTGTCGGATTGTACCCTGACCTGCAATCTAAATGCCCAGGCCATTAAGCCAGACGTGCCATCGGAAGCTCTAGAATGTGGACAGTCAAGGCTCTCTGAGCTTGACCACTTCCACTGGGCAGTGGTCTCCTTCAGGGCTGGTCTCCATCCCTAGAGGCCAGCCTTCGTAGCCACCACCTCCCAGGTAATCAGCATGAAGGATCTTCCTTTCTGCCATCTTTGCTGAGGTTCTGGCGTATCCCTGGGACCAGACCCTTTGGATAATGCCTAGGTTAGGACCTACTTGTTCCAGGCAGACAGAATAATGTTTATAGCAGCCCTAAAGGAAACTGAGCATAGGGAACCGCTTGAATGAAGCCCTCTTCCCTAGCACCTTAGCAAAGGTAAAAGTAAGGAACTCTTCCTTGCCTTTTTGGAAGGAGTCCCAAACACTCCAAGCACCTTACCGACCGCAAGAAAGTACCTTTAGACTAGGATCTCAACCCAGGAGTTCCAGATACTTGACCATACTGGACCACCTAGGTCCAGCCATGCTACTGACTGACCAATCAGCAGCAGATTGCCTCGGTATGCTATTGCGGCTATACCCTGGGCCTTTACCCTTGGCACGGTGGCTAACCCGAAGAGCCAGACCACCAACCAGAAGAGGTACTGTTCCCCTGCGAAGCGCAGACAACCTCTAACTAGGGCTGAAAAAACTAATCGATTAATCGACAACTAATCGATTATGAAATTAATCGATTACTATTTTCATAATCGATTAATCGGCCAGTAACATAATGGGGTTAAAAAAAACTAAAATGAGCCCTTTATAGTACAAAAAGAGCAAATAACCGCTACTGTAAATATAACTTTCACAGTTCTACAGAAAAAAATAAATAACCCCTTACAGTAGTGCGATTACCTGCTTTTTTGTACTATAAAGGGCTCATTTTAGTTTTTTTTAACCCCATTATGTTACTAAACGTCTTAGACCTGGTTCACATCTATGTGTTTTTTGGTGCTTTTTGCAGAAACACACTACAGTTCATTTACCTGGTTTTCTATGGGACACGATCACATCGAGGCTTTTTTCAGCTGCTGCATATTTGGAAAGGGTCAGGGACTTTTTTTTTTTTTTTTTTTTTAACGCAAAACGGTGCTTTTTTGGTTCAATAAACTTCAATGCAGAAGCTGCAGAAAAGCATATAATGCCTTTTTGCAGCAATTTGTGTTTTTTAATCTGCCCAACAACAAATTGGCCAAAAAAACAGTATGTCTCTTCTAATAGTATATACAGTATATCATCTCTAATAGTGTATACAGTATATCTCCTTTAATAGTGTATACAGTATATATCTCCTCAAATAGTGTATACAGTATATCTCCTCTAATAGTATATACAGTATATCTCCTCTAATAGTGTATATACAGTATATCTCTTCTGTTTGTTATTCTCAGAGTGGATTAGATATTTTGCTCCCTTACCATATAGTTGGTTGTTTACAGTGGGCATTCAGAGAGGAGGAGGAGCCTGGGAGGAGGGACACACATGGCGCTGTTTCTGAGGTATGTAAGGGTCGGGGGGCATCGTCTGCTGTGGGGTCTGCACAACCCGGGGGGGGGGGGGGGTCTGCATTGCTGGGGGTGTCTACTGATGGGGGTCTGCACTGAGGTGGGGGGGTCTGCTGTGTGTCTGCTGTGGGGTCTGCACTACCCGGGGGGGTCTGTAATGGGTGGGGGTGTCTGCATTGCTGGGGGTGTCTACTGATGGGGGTCTGCACTGAGGTGGGGGGGTCTGTAATGGGGGGTGTCTGTACTAAGGGGGTCTGCACTGAGGTGGGGGGGTCTGTAATGGGAGATTGTCTGTACTAAGGGGGTCTGCACTGAGGTGGGGGTGTCTGTACTAAGGGGGTCTGCACTGAGGTGGGGGGGTCTGTAATGGGGGATTGTCTGTACTAAGGGGGTCTGCACTGAGGTGGGGGGGGTCTGTAATGGGGGATTGTCTGTACTAAGGGGGTCTGCGCTGAGGTGGGGGGGGGGTCTGTAATGGGGGATTGTCTGTACAAAGGGGGTCTGCACTGAGGTGGGGGGGGTCTGTAATGGGGGATTGTCTGTACAAAGGGGGTCTGCACTGAGGGGGGGGGGTCTGTAATGGGGGTGTCTGTACTAAGGGGGTCTGCACTGAGGTGGGGGGGGTCTGTAATGGGGGTGTCTGTACTAAGGGGGTCTGCACTGAGGTGGGGGTGTCTGTACTAAGGGGGTCTGCACTGAGGTGGGGGGTCTGTAATGGAGGATTGTCTGTACTAAGGGGGTCTGCACTGAGGTGGAGGGGTCTGTAATGGGGGATTGTCTGTACAGAGGGGGTCTGCACTGAGGTGGGGGGGGGGGGTCTGTAATGGGGGTGTCTGTACTAAGGGGGTCTGCACTGAGGTGGGGGGGGTCTGTAATGGGGGTGTCTGTACTAAGGGGGTCTGCACTGAGGTGGGGGGGGTCTGTAATGGGGGTGTCTGTACTAAGGGGGTCTGCACTGAGGTGGGGGGGGGTCTGTAATGGGGGATTGTCTGTACAAAGGGGGTCTGCACTGAGGTGGGGGGTCTGTAATAGGGGATTGTCTGTACTAAGGGGTCTGCACTGAGGTGTGGGGGTCTGTAATGGGGGTGTCTGTACTAAGGGGGTCTGCACTGAGGTGGGGGGTCTGTAATGGGGGATTGTCTGTACTAAGGGGGTCTGCACTGAGGTGGAGGGGTCTGTAATGGGGGATTGTCTGTACAAAGGGGGTCTGCACTGAGGTGGGGGGGTCTGTAATGGGGGTGTCTGTACTAAGGGGGTCTGCACTGAGGTGGGGGTGTCTGTACAAAGGGGGTCTGCACTGAGGTGGGGGGTCTGTAATGGGGGATTGTCTGTACTAAGGGGGTCTGCACTGAGGTGGGGGGTCTGTAATGGGGGATTGTCTGTACTAAGGGGGTCAGCACTGAGGTGGGGGGTCTGTAATGAGGGATTGTCTGTACTAAGGGGGTCTGCACTGAGGTGGGGGGGTCTGTAATGGGGGATTGTCTGTACTAAGGGGGTCTTCACTGAGGTGGGGGGGGGGTCTGTAATGGGGGATTGTCTGTACTAAGGGGGTCTGCACTGAGGTGGGGGGGGGGTCTGTAATGGGGGATTGTCTGTACTAAGGGGGTCTGTAATGGGGATTGTCTGTACTAAGGGGGTCTGCACTGAGGTGGGGGGGGGGTCTGTAATGGGGGATTGTCTGGACTGAGGTGGGGGGGGGGGGTCTGTAATGGGGGATTGTCTGTACTAAGGGGGTCTGCACTGAGGTGGGGGGGGTCTGTAATGGGGGATTGTCTGTACTAAGGGGGTCTGCACTGAGGTGGGGGGGTCTGCACTTGGGTGGGGGGTGTCTGTACTAAGGGGGTCTGCACTGAGGTGGGGGGTCTGTAATGGGGGATTATATTTATCACCGCATAGTGATATTTAAGAATACATTGCCTTTTTTTTCAAACTTTACATATTAACTAAATTATATACCACAATTTTTTTTTAAGGTTATTAACCGATTAATCGAAACAATAATCGGCCAACTAATCGATTATGAAAATAATTGTTAGTTGCAGCCCTATCTGTAACCCATGCAAATAAACACATATGCAAACAGCCCATATGTGCATGAGGCAAGTATTAATGCCATATGCCTCTATGGAAGTGTGTTCATGGAAGCATGAATTCATACAAATATGCTTTAGGCAAAACAAGAAAAGTGTGGGCGCTGTATACACACATACATATAGCATGTGCTATGGAACAGGAATCTTGCAAGCAAGCATGCGTTTTATGAATGTGTTATGCAACATTACACAACATGTATCCATGCAGACACATATTCCTATGTGAACATAAGGAATCCTGTATATTTAAGGAAAGCTTAAATTAACATACCTCGTTATGCAACCATGCCAATCTAGGCGATCATGCAACTTTTGGCGATCGTGCATCCTTATGTGATTTTGCATTTTTATATGATCAAACATTTTATGCATTATAAGCACTACTGTGCGGACAAGTACCCTTGTGTGACCAAGGACTCTGGTGCAATCCAGCACCCTTGTGCGATCCAGCATTTGTATGCGATTTTAGGCATTTCTGTGCAAACACGCACTTTAATTTGACCCAGCATCCTCATTCGACTATGTGAAAAAAAAAAAAGAAAACATGTATCTTTATGTGATCAACAAGAACATGTTCCGTTACTTGTTTTACCCACATAATGTACATTCCAAACTCATGTATTTTATGCAAACATGTGGACTAATAAAAGAGGAAGTTATCCTCTGCCAATGTGCGTTTCCGCAGTCATGGGATTTAACTGTTTAGAAGTTGTGCATTTGGCTAGCTTGTAGGGAAGCACCTGCATGAGGACCTGTGGAGGTTCTCTAGCCTGATGATCAAGCATCTTTATGCGATTAAGCCTTTTTGCGTGACAATGCGACTAGGAGAAAAGAAAAAAAATGATGCATATCTGTACAAACATAAACATGCATCTTTATGTGACCGTGTATCTTTAAGCGATCCTGTCACCTTATGCGATCACACGTTCTTATGTGATCAAAAAATAAATAAGCATGTTTTGTGTGTTTTTTTTTGTAAACACAAACAGGTCCAAACATGCATTTTGTACATACATGACCATGTATCTTTATGCAACCTGTTTGTTTATGCAGCAACCTTGCGTTTAAGCAGCACCTGTGCGCTTCAGCAGCAACTGTGCGATCTAGCATTGTGCGATCCAGCCACTGTGTATTTCAGCATCTGTGCTTTTTAAGCAACTGTGCGACCTTAGCAACTGTGCAATTCAGCATCTGTGCATGTTAGCAACTGAACATATCAGCATCTGTGCGAACTAGCAACTGTGTGATTTCAGAAACTGTACATATCAGCATCTGTGCGAACTAGCAACTGTGTGATTTCAGAAACTGTACATATCAGGATATGTGCGTACTAGCAACTGTGTGATCTTAGCAACTAAGCATATTAGCATCTGTGTATTTAGCAACTGTGCGATTTTCGCAAGTCTGCAAGCAAGCACCTGCTCAACTGCAGTTGGTCATATACTTATACCTGTAGGATACCAAGCACATATGCACTATGCTCAAACCTTTCAAACATGCATTTTAAAACTGCAAGCACACACATTATGCTGTCCCTGCCCTCAAGCAGACAATGACACTTTTAAAGTGAACTGCTAATCCTCCAGGTGTGTATCTACTACTTGCAGCATGTACCTGCCCCATGGATAGGCAGAAAATATGCAGCATGTAAATCATGACTTGTCTGTACCTGTTCCCAAGCTGGCACTCACGGCCCACTGTTCTGCCTCCAAGGGCGTCCGACCTGTCAGCACATGGTAATGGCTGTCCTTCTTCCTGCCTACAATAACAATAGGCTAGAAGCAAATCTGCACCCTCTAGTGGCTGGGGGAAAAACAGCAGCCTGCCTGAGCCAGAGTACAAGCCTGATAGAACAGCACACTGCTCCCAGTGGCCACCGGGAAACAGACAGTCAGAACGCGATCTTAATAGAGACACTGCAAACAAATGCAGACTCACCATTCCTCGCTGCAGGGTACTGCTGGAATATCACAGCAACCCAATCTTCACCCATCACGGCGGGTTGGTGTCATGCCAGACCTTCAAGGACGGGGTCCCCTCTGTGCGTAGGGTCCACTGCCTTGGGCCTTGTGTAGCGCTCTGCCAGAGCAAACCTGTGGTATAGCAGTGTGACCAAGGTGCTGGATCTCAGGGCCCAGCTCTCCTAAGAGAAGCGTTACAGGCAAAACCTCGTTTTCGGTATCGAGGCATCAGGTACCATCTACTTTAGCCTTTGTTTTGGCTCTTTTAATGGATCCGATAGCGTAGCTCCCAGACCCTGTTCAGGCCATCTATGGAGCACTCATTAACCGTGACCAACACCTTAGACACTGGCAAAAAAACGTAGGTATTCCCTGTAGGGGAGGGGTTATATAGGGAGGAAACTTCCTGTCTAATTGATTACACTAGTGTCCAGCACCTGACGGTTGCCCTTTAAACCACTTAGTAATTACTATGAGCCTCTGTGTCCTGTGATGTATGATAAAGAAAAGATGTATTGCTGCTTTCAGTCCCACAATTGGGATAGCCCATCGGTCGATGTGCGAGGTAACGCTGGATACCTCCGTCCCCCAGAGCCCCTGAGGGTTGGGGTCCCAGCATCCCTGTTGTGTCCCCCCCGTCTAACGTCACTTCAGACTGGCCGGCAATACACCGCGCATGTGTGCTTTCTTATACCCTGGTCATACTTACCTTATCTATGTTTATAGGACATATCTCGAAAATTGCTGACCAAGTATATGGTAATTTAAGCTGGTTCCTTTCAGGGATATAAAGGTAATACTTTGTTGGCTTGCTTATTCACGTATATATATATGTATCCACTTTAACATTAAAATTTGAAATGAATCAGTCATATTTTGCATTAATGGCTTTAATATGTCTGGACATATAGTTGCAAAAAAAAGTATGTGAACCCTTTTGGAATGATATGGATTTCTGCACAAATTGGTCATAAAATGTGATCTGATCTTCATCTAAGTCACAACAATAGACAATCACAGTCTGCTTAAACTAATAACACACAAAGAATTAAATGTTACCATGTTTTTATTGAACATCCCATGTAAACTTTCACAGTGCAGGTGGAAAAAGTATGTGAACCCTTGGATTTAATAATAACTGGTTGAACCTCCTTTGGCAGCAATAACTTCAACTAAATGTTTCCTGTAGTTGCAGATTAGACGTGCACAACGGTCAGGAGTAATTCTCGACCATTCCTCTTTACAGAACTGTTTCAGTTCAGCAATATCCTTGGGATGTCTGATGTGAATTGCTTCCTTGAGGTCATGCCACAACATCTCAATCGGATTGAGGTCAGGACTGACTGGGCCACTCCAGAAGGCGTATTTTCTTCTGTTTAAGCCATTCTGTTGATTAACTTCTATGCTTTGGGTCGTTGACCTGTTGAAACACCCATCTTCTGTTGAGCTTCAGCTGGTAGACAGATGGCCTTAAGTTCTCCTGCAAAATGTCTTGATAAACTTGGGAATTCATTTTTCCTCTGATGATAGCAATCCGTCCAGGCCCTGACGCAGCAAAGCAGCCCCAAACCATGATGCCCCCACCACCATACTTCACAGTTGGGATGAGGTTTTGATGTTGGTGTGCTGTGCCTCTTTCTCCACACATAGTGTTGTGTGTTTCTTCCAAACAACTCAAATTTGGTTCGAGATTAACTTCGCAAATATTGAAAAGAACCTAGAGAAAAATTGATCGATTGATTGTGAAAGACCAGAGAATTTCAGTCATACAGAAGCAATTCGAGCGGGAAAGCAGGACAAAATTCTATATCCGGTGAGTAGACACGTAGTATGGAATTTGTAGATGTTTTAGCTGATGAAGGTAAATTTGAATTTACAGGTTTATCGAAACAGGTCAATGATGCTGTTTTATGGAAATCTATGTATAATCAATGCTTGCAAGCAAATACTGATATTGAGTAAATTTTCATTAACTAAAACAAAGAGGAAATGATGTAATGAAGTTGGTCACAATTTACAATACAATGATTTTTGATGAGCTAGAAAAACTAATGATTTGTGTAGTGAATCAGGCAGCAAGCCAAAGTGTAACTGAAAATATACAAACACATGAAAATGTACTTATTGAACCTAGTTGTTCAAGTTGTGACACTTTTTGTACGTATATTGAGCATTTAGAAAGTGAAGTACAAGTAAGAAATGATACAACTTCAAAAAACAAACATATTTCGGTACTCACAAGGAAAGATGTAAAAAAGCAGTCAAAAGCTGCACAATCATGATGTATACCGGAGAGTTTGGTGTAGATACCAGATCCTTCATTAGAGGATTTTCGAAAACAGAAGTTATTAGAAAGAGCGTCTAGACTTAAGTTGCAAATACATGATCAGTTGATGAAGATTTTGAAAGATATCCCTCGTTATGATTCAAGAGCAGATGCATTTTTCAACAGGGATGTCTTTGAAAGTTTTTGTGATCGTTTCAACTTGAGTGATGAGTAAAAGGAAAATAATTTTTTGTTTATGGGTTCCTAGTCACATAGCAAGACGTTTAATCAAAAACACCTTATCTTGATAATGTTGGAGGTGAAGTTCATACTGATGCATCTGACAGATTGCGTCAATTGTTGTGTATTATTGGGGAAGAAACTCCAACAGCTGAGATATTGGATTCTTTAAAAGAAGCAATAAATGATGATCCCTTTCATTTTAGTGAAACATTTGCGAAGGCATTCAAAATGGTTTATGCAATAGATGAAGAGAATTCAGCATTAATAAGAGCATTTGTTCGAAAATTTACATATTTAGACCCTGCATCGATGGCGTTAGCTAGTCAAAAAGAAACCTTGGATGATGCTACGTCCGTTATAGATGTTATCAGAAGACAATTGAAGCGAAGTAATTTGAAATCAAAAATTTCTGTTATTCAGAATAATTATTCTGAAACAGACAATCAGAAGAATGTTAAAGCAGGTGATGCTGCCACCTTCAGGAATGACAGGGTAAGACAGTTTGATAATAAAAAGACAATTAGTTGTTTTTTTTGTCAAAAGCCTGGCCATTATAAATCTCAATGTAGACAGTATTTAAAACACATTGAGATGAAAAACATTGGAAAAGAAAATGGATTAGTATCCAATAAACCTTCTGCCCCACCTACAACAGAAGAAGTTAAAACTTTTTCTCCTTATGGGGGCGTGGTCTGCATGTTAGCAGACGTGTCTCACACCAGCTCCTGCATCCTGAGCCGATCAATCCTGCCGTGAGCCCACATCACCGCCGAAATAGACAGGACACTACGCTCCCGGAGCAGAGCTACCCCTGCCGCCTCACCTGGCCGGCGAACGGCGAAAAAAAACGGGATGTCTAAGCCCAAACCGGAGGCTCCTCGTGTGGAAGGCCCGAACCAAAATGGCGGCCCCCCGCTCCAGCAACGCACAGGCTGCGAGTCATATGCCTCAGCAGCGGCGAAGCTAGCACAGTTTACCTACGATCCATGCAGCCCAAGGAAAGGACAGCCTACCATAGCTCAGGATCCGGCTAAAACAAGCAAGGCAAGCGCGCCTGTGAAACTACCTCAGGAGACTTACCATATACAGGAGGAAATGGCGCCGGAAGCCTCGTGGAGCACAGTGAGTACCTCTGCAGCCCCTCTCCCCCGCCATGATACAGCTAGCCCCACAGTTGCAGACAACACTGAGCCCTCATTACAGGACATCCTCACAGCGGTCCACTCTTATGGGAACTCACTAACTGAATTATCTGTGGAGGTCAGAAGCATGAAGGAGGGCTTGCTACATATAAGGCAGGATATGCAGAAGATTAGGGCAAGGGCGACTGCCATAGAGGGAAGGGTGAGCACCATTGAAGACGACCTGTCCCCCCTTATTCAGGAAATGCATGGCACCTCTGCTAAAGCAGATGAAACATTTGCAAGAGTCGAAGATATGGAAAACAGACTGAGAAGGTCTAACTTGCGTATAGTCGGTATGCCTGAAAAGTCTGAAGGAAAGAACCCCACTGATTTTATTGAGACATGGCTAACGGACACCTTTGGGAAAAATAATCTAATAATCTTACTCCATTCTTTTCAGTTGAAAGAGCCCATAGAGTGCCATCTAGACCACCGCCACCAGGGGGCCGCGATAGACCATTTCTTTTGAAATTACTGCATTACAAAGATAGAGATATCATACTGCGCATGGCAAGACAAAAAGCTGACATGGAAATACAGGGGGCCAAGATATCTATATATCCTGATTTCTCAGCAGCGGTGCAAAAACAGCGTGCAAAGTTCACTGAGGTGAAGAAGAGGATGACGGCCATCCCACTAATATACTCTATGTTATACCCAGCCAAACTGCGTGTGATTGCGGATGGCACGGCACACTTCTTTGAAAGTCCTAATATGGCTGCAAATTGGCTGGACCGGCATGAAAGACAGCTAAGAGGAGCTGCACGGGAGCAAGCATGATTGTACCAAATGCCGAGATATGACCGTGCCTTATAATTTAGGGTTATTAAAGGATCCTTAGAAGAGACACCAAAACCTTAGTTACTTTTACCCTAATTCTTTGGTTACCACCTGTGCCTCGAAGTTAAAGTCATAGGGCCCCAGCCCTCAGTTTACCCCCAATTGGCCCCGAGGGGCAAGCATGGAAGACTGTCAACGTGACCACCCGTGCTCAGGATTATTATGCCTAATTTTGTTGTTGGCAATCTGTTTTTTGTCTTTTTTCTTCTTTTTTTTTCTTGGAAGCTTAATCCTTTTTGGATTCAATTATTTCCTGACTCGGAGAATATGCCCTCACAACTTCAATTCTTCCTAGAAACCAATAGGCATTCTGCTGCATCGGGGGTGGTCTGGGACACCCTCAAAGCTTTTGTCAGGGGGATGTGCATAAGGGAAGTGAATGGCATTAAAACTAAAAATAAACAGTGGGCAGAAGACGCCGACAGGGCAGTAAAGAGGACAGAGGCACTGTATGTGGGCACGCCAACCCCGGAGAATGAGAGACAGTGGAGGGATGCACAAAAGGTATATTGCACAATACACCTACAACAAGCCGATAACAAAAGATTCTTTAGGTCCCAAACATACTTTGAAGAGGGTGAGAAGACAGGTCACATGTTAGCCATGTTAGCCATGCTAGCCAGAGCACAACAACCCCCGCAGATGATTCACAACATCACCACTTCGGGGAATGAGATTGTTACAGACACACCTTCTATTCTGGAGGAGTTCCGCTCCTTCTATAAGGATCTGTACTCCTCTAAGGTGACTTATCCCACGGATGAGCTGACTCGGTTCCTGGAATCGGTCGCCTTACCCCAGCTCCAAGACACAGATAAAAGCCTTCTTAATAGTCCTATTACTTTAGAGGAACTGCAAATTGCCTTTGGAAGCAGGCCAGGAAACGACAGTTTACCAATAGAACTGTACAAGCACTTTGGAGGAATACTCTTACCAGAGCTACTCCATACCCTTACGGAAGCCCTTAAAGCAGACTCCCTACCCAAATCCATGTATGAAGCAGTAGTCGTAGTAATCTTAAAACCAGGGAAAAAAAACAGACATGCCAGAATCGTATAGGCCCATATCTTTATTGAATACGGATCTGAAACTCCTTACTAAAACCATAGCGATGCGGCTGGATAAAGTGGTATCCAAACTGGTCCACCCAGACCAGTCCGGGTTCATACCTAACAGGTCAACAGCGAATAACCTACGCCGCCTCTACCTCAATATGCAAGTCCCCACTGATAATCAGGGCCACAGAGCAATCCTATCACTAGACGCCGCTAAGGCGCTTGATAGCGTTGAATGGGATTACTTGTGGCGAGTACTAGAAAAACGTAATTTGGAGGATTACATTATCTGCTGGATTAAGTTGCTATATAAAGGAACCTAAGGCATGCATCAGGATAAACAACACACTCTCCTTATCTTTCCCCCTATATAGGGGTACTAGACAGGGCTGCCCCCTGTCACCATTATTGTTCGCCCTTGCCATCGAGCCTCTAGCTGCAGCCATCAGGGGGAACCCGGACATAGTTGGTTTTAAAACGAGGGGAGACGGAAGACAAATTGGCACTATATGCCGATGACGCACTCCTGTTTTTGGGAGATACTTCTGCTTCCCTCGTCAACTTAATGAATCTGATACACACATTCGGAAAGTTCTCCGGATTCACCATAAACTGGGACAAATCTACAATACTACCTTTGGACCCACTAAATGAACCTCTGCCTCAGGTGGCGGACCAAATTAAAATAGTAGAGAAGTTTAAATACCTGGGCATAAATATTCACCCCAACCTGAGCCAATATATAAAATTAAACATAGAACCACTACTCAAAAAATTTCAGGAAAAAACGACCAGCTGGATCAAGTTGCCACTATCGGTAGTGGGCCGCTGCAACCTGATAAAGATGGTCTGGAACCCACAGATATTATATGCTCTACACAACGCCCCTATCTGGATCCCCATTCATGTGTTTAAAAAAATGCAATACCATATATCGCACTTTTGATTTGGAGAAAACAAACTCCAAGAATCAAACTGGAAACGTTGCAAGAACCCAAAGACTCGGGAGGCCTAGCAGTGCCTAATCCATTCTACTACTTCATGGCGGCTCAGCTGCAACATTTAACTGGCTGGCTACGCCCTGAACCTATGGATCCCATTAGAAATATTATTTTGACTCAGCTGTCTTGTGGCGAGATAGTGGAATGTATAGTGGCAGGTGAACTGGGGATCCAGGGCCAATGCCCCACATTTAAGTTAATAGACAAAATATGGAATAAGGCTAAACAACACTTGCAATACACAGGATATTCAAACTGGTCGCTTATATGGCACAACTGTAGCTTTCCAGAGCTGAATAAGCTACAGGTGTTTCATAACTGGGCAAAAAATGATGTCAAATATATTCCTCAATTGTACTGTGGGGGCGTACTGAGGGACTTCCAATCTCTGAGAACTGAATTTGATTTACAAAACACTTCCTTTTATCAATATCTCCAACTCAGACACGCAATAACAGCCCAAGCCGCATCAGGGGACTGGAAATTGACTAAGATGGGTATACTTACCCAGCTGGTTACCTCTTCGTCCCGTAAGGGACAGATCTCCTCTATTTACAATTCCCTCTTGAGCCAGATATCCAAGGCAATGTCCCTGAAGTGCAGGACTGATTGGGGTGAGGATCTAGGACATATCACGGATGAGGAATGGAACACTATACTGGATAATATCCCCAAGGTGTCACTTTCCTCATCTCAAAAACTCACTCCACTGTTCATTACACATAGAACATACCGCACACCTGAGAAGCTTCATAAATGGAAAAGGAGAGACTCCCCTCTCTGCCCTCGCTGCCTTGTTAACACTGGTACACTAGTACACATGCTATGGCGATGTCCGAAACTCCAGAGATACTGGACGACAGTGGTTAGTACTATCAATAATATATGGAATCTCACGTTACAGGTCGACCCTAAACTATGCTTATTAGGCTGCATAGACGATGAACAATATACTCCTCATACATATGCAGCAATTCTAAGAATGCTATTCTTGGCTAGAATACTCATAGCCAGGAAATGGCTATCGGCGACAGCACCTACTCTGGCTGAGTGGATGAAGTCGGTGAACGATTCTCTTATTAGGGAACAACTCACATATAAGCACAGAGGTAGCCCTAACAAATTTGAAAGTATCTGGGACCCCTGGCTGGACCCACCTGGATTGGCACCTTTGAGGCTGGTTCAGAATAGAATTCTAGGAGGTAGGACGACCACTAACAACATAGTATCCTAGCGAGCTGGCGATACGCTACGAAATGATAGAAGAAGCTTGGAGGAGAGGGAGAGTAAAACATAAAATTATAGCCCTGCAGAGACTGATGTAAACGTTGTTTAAAATGTGCTTCATCTCAACGGTTTAGAGATATGCTGCCACACCTGGTTCTCTATAGACCACTGAATAACTGGGGAAACACGTCGGAAGTGTGTTTATGATACTGCGATGCACAATAGACGATGTAATGGAATGTGTACTTCCTCTGCTTTATGTTAAATAAGTGTACTTATTGAAATACTGCTGAAGGGTCTGCGTACCCGACATAAAAAAGGTGCGGACCGGTACCTTCAAATACCTGTGCCTTTAAAGTTTAAGTCTTTGTCTTTGTTTCGTTGTTGTGTGTTTTTTCTTATGTTGTATATGTTTTAAAACACAATAAAGATTTATCTGATTAAAAAAAAAAAAAAAAAAAGAGATTGGTATAAATATGAATGCACATTCAACCAGTGATAGCAACGGGAGACAGCCTTTGTTATCTGCCCCATGAGAGATAGAGGAAAAGGAAATAATTTATCATTCTTTAGTTCATGTTGCCCCTATATTTTTAGACAAAAGTGGTTGCCCTTATTTAAAAGCTAAAATTAATGGACAAAAAGTGAAAACTCTTTTAGACACAGGTGCTCAGATTAGTGTCACTGGTTTGAAATTACCTGTTTTAAAGGACGCAGCAGTTTGTACATTTGTTGGGTTTAATGGAACAGGTGATTCTCAAGCTAAAATGTGTAAAAATGTTTCTTTTGAAATCCCAGGTCATTTACAAACTGAAAAAGACATGTGGTTTTGTAAGGGATCTGAAAATATTATCGGAAATGATATTTTGTATCAAAGAGGGTGGATTATTGATTTAGGCAATGGAGTGGTTAGGAAGGGTTCAGCTAATCGTAAGCCTGTGGTAATTGATCCAGCTGATTATTAAGAAGTGAGAAGAATTTCTTTAACAGAAGCAGTTGACACTGATTACAAATGGCCTGATACAGGAGAGAATTTGAAGTTAAAACATGTGAAACAGTCGCACAAAAAACTTTGGAGTCAAAAAAAGAATGATGTTGGCTTATTTAAAGATATTGTAGTCAACGTCGAAGGAAGGGATCATCCGTTTGTGAAGCCATATAAATTACCACCAGATTCTGATGAACCCGTCTCATTGATCATACAAGAGTTTTTGGAACAGAGTATCAGGAAAGCAAATTCGGTAACAAATAATCATTTATGGGTAGTTGCTAAACGAGAAGACCCTAGTGCATACAGACTTTTAATTGACCTAAGAATGCTAAACAAATATATACCATGTTGTTCGCCTATTGTAGCGGAAACACCAGATATGTCACAATTAAATGCTAATGCAAACATTTTTTCTGTATTAGACATTGCAAATGGATTTTTTAGCATTCCTTTGGCCAAAAGCGGTCAATATAAATTTTCATTTGTGTTCAAAAACATCTCTTATGTTTTTACAAGACTTCCCCAAGGCTTTCATAGTTCCCAATCTATATTCCATCAGGCATTGGCAAATGTTTTATCAAGGTTCTCTAGACCCGATTGTTTAATTCAGTATGTGGATGACATACTTCTTTCAAGTGAAAATGAGGAGGAGCATTTGACTCTTCTGGCAGAATTGCTGACAATTCTGCAGGAAGAAAGTCTAAAGCTGAATACACGCAAAGTTCAGCTCATGAAAAGTGAGGTAAAATTTCTAGGAATTTTGATTGGTCCAGGAAAGAAGCAGCCTTTGCAGGAACGTATAGAGGCTATTGCATCTTTACCTGTACCAACTACATTTTCTCAAAGTGGGTGGAGCCTATTCCAGTACGCAAAGATGATGCTTTAACAACTGCTAGGATGTTGATTAATCATGTTTTTCCAGTTTGGGGTATTCCAGCAAACATCAGTAGTGACAGAGGCTCTCATTTTACAGGTAAGATTATGCAGGCAATGTGTAAAATCTTGGGAATAGAACAGAGATGTCATGTACCATATCATCCACAGTCTGCAGGTGTTGTTGAGAGGATGAATCGTACAATTAAATCTAGAATTGCAAAAATTTTGTTAGACAGAGGAAATACTTGGGTTGATGTTGTTCCATTCATTCATATACATAATGGGTGTAAGAAGCACAATTTCTGCTACTACAAAGTATTCTCCTTTTGAACTAATGACAGGAAGGAAAATGCCACTTGTTTTTCCTCATGAACCTTTTTTGTCTATACCTCAAAGAGAGGCAATAGAGAAGTCAAAATGGTTGCAGATGTTGCAAGATAATTTGAACAGTATTTTGCCACATGCAGCTACCTGTATGCAAAAAATGGTCCCTCCCCACATTTCTAAGTTTGAGAAAGGAGGTCAACTCATGATAAAAAGTTTCAGGAAAAGTGGACCATGGCAAAGTAATTGGGAAGGTCCATTTGACATCCTGGATGCTCAAGGGGTAATGGTACAGGTGCAAAGACCTCTGAATTCAGTAAAAAATACACGTAGACAACAAAAAACGTGGGTACACAGTGATCAGTGCAAAATTTATATTCCGAGATAATGATGCTGCATTTATTGTTTCAGGAATGAATTATAAAAATCTAACCTAGAGAAATTGTATATTCCAAAAAGAAGGAGAGATGTCAGCTTAACAAAAGAAAAATGTTAAAGAGAGAAGATTTATCATCATCACAGGATTCATCTTTTACCTAGTGACAATTTTATATGTATTGAAATATATCACAAACTGTTCCAGTTATGCAGAGGTTAACAGGATTGAAGAATTACACAACACAGATCTTGCATTATTCAGAAATAAAAGAGAAGTAGACATTGATATCAATACAGATGAACAAAAAGATAACAATGCTGATATCATTGCAAAGGACAAAAATGAAATTGATATTAATGCACATGACATAAAAGATGACTTTAGATATGTTGATATTAATACAGCAGAAGATTTGTATGGATATATATGTGTAGGACAGGGATATGATTGCTGTTTGCAATTGTATTTCATTCATAGTAATAATGTTGAAATCAAAGTTAATATATAATCCAAAACGAACTTCGTTAAAATGCAGGGATCCTATAAGTTTAACAACAGAACTGGAATTTTTGAATGTAATATATTGTGGAGAAGTTTCTGGTCTATATTCTTAAAGGGTAATGATTCAACAATTTGGTCTGGAGATGTGGATAATAGTTTGTCGAGATCTGGGAAAACACTTTATCCCTTAGATCAATATTATTACCTTTTTCAAAGTTTCGTAAAAATATTAGACCCAGAACATTTAAACATCATAGGAGATGAAAAAGGAGATATTGTAAGAACATGGGATTTTAAAATAGCAAGAAAATTAACTCAATTAAGAGTCAAAATTAGTATTTTTATAGTCGACATGATTGTTCCAGAAATTAATATTTTCCCACAATCTTTGAAAATTATGGAAGATAAAGATAATTTGCATTTGATATGTAATACAAAAATATCTTTACCTCAAAATTCATTGTTAACTTGGAAAAGGAATGGTGAATTTTTGGGTAGTTTTTTTCATAGTTCTACTATCATTATTCATAAAGGAATTGTTGGTAGTGTGAATTGGATTAATAATACATTTGTTTATCAACAAATGAGTATCTTTGAATGATACTGGTATATATGAATGTTGCATATGCATAGAAAATTATCCTGTGAAGTGTGCTAAGGCAAATGTTATTGTAATGTCTCCAAGGAAAACTCCATGTGTTAATAAGAAAAGTGTCTGCAACTCCTTCTCAGATTAACCATTTCCAATCCAGAACTCTTTTAAGAGAAGGAAAGTTTGTCATTATTTTGTGGAACTTTAATGTTTCAGAATGGAAGATTTCTACAAGGTTTCCACAATGTCAAGGACATTTGGTTAATATGGAATTGGGTATAGAGAGATGGTTTGGAATTAATAATAGGAATAATAACAGATATAAGCGTGGTATAGTTGAAGGTATTTTAGGAGGGATTGGCACAATCGGGAGTATAACAAATAGTATGGATATCGATACTTTAAAGTCTGATTTAGAAACCGCTGGTTTAGTGGGGAGTAATGGTATTAAAATACAAAAACATCTAAATCAGATTTTAGAAAATATGTCATTAAAACAGCTAATGTCATGGGTCCATCTATTTTAAATCTTTAAAATATTACTCTTGATTTGATGACAAGTGAACAACATTCTCATATAGCCAGAGCATGTTTAGAAATCCAGACGGAATATTCCACTAATTTTAAAATAATTGCGCAAGCATTTCAAAGTGGAATAACTCCTTTTGGCATTTTACAGAATTTACCCAGAGAATATGTATATGCTATAAATCATACAGATTTATGGGTAAATAAATGGATAGGATGCAAACAGGACGTATGTTATATTTCTTCTATGATTCCAATAGCCAGGAAAGAACAAATTTTGGTTCCAATCACTGTATTGGGATTACCTGTCAGCAGTACACAATTATTATACTATAAATTACAATATACAGATTTTGCATTTATCAATGACAATTCTGAATTAGAACAATTAGATCTGTCATCATGTTTACAATTCCAGTCTAAAGTTATTTGTTTACCTAATCAAGATAACAGCATTTTTCATTCTTGTTATCATAATCATACATTATGTTCAGCAAGAATAGAAAAAGTTGAAACAATTTCTGAATTAATTACTCGTGTACATAGAAAGGAGGTTTGTTTTCAGATCATGACAGATACAGAAAGGGTTAAAACTTTTTTCTCTTCTTGTACAAATACAGAAAACCTGAATCAAGGTTTGTATTGTATAGAAGGAGACATTGATGCAATAAGTATTAATGGGTTGAGAACTAATTTAACAAATATGTTTATGAAAAATATAAGTGCACTTCCCACACAATATAATATATCCCAAATAGATGAATTTCCATGGGAAAAATGGGCAAATGTAATTCAAAAGGATAAAGGTTTATTGATAGCTTTGGCTAAGGAACAAGGTATTGTTTAAACATGAACAAGGTAATTTGCAAGAAATATCAGATCAATGGTCAGAATTTTCAGGAAGTAATTGGTGGAAAAAATTCAGTAATAGTGTATCAATTTGGGGAAAAACTTTGATAACTTCAGCAGCAGGAAATATTTTATCACATCCTGTAGTTATTCTTTTTATTATTATTATGTTATTCCTTATATTCCAGTTATGTTTAATGTTTAGAATGAAGAAATTATATTTTCGAATTAGAAGTGAAATTAGGAAAGGAGATGATTTATTGCAATATGCTTAAAAGAAGAATGGGTTTGGAATTGCAAACTCGGTTACAAATGAAATTACATCTGAAAATATTAGATCAAAAACTGCGTGTATCTGACATGAATGATGTTGAATGAATTAAAAAATGAAGTAGGATTATTATTCATATTTCAGAGGGGAATGTTATATTCTTAATATTCAAAATTTTATTTGGTTTAAATCTCTCTGCAGAGTTTCCCTTTAATTAGTGTGAATGAGTTTTTGTTTTTAATACATTTCAGATGTGATATTCAGCTGGATTTAAATTCTAAAAGCTGTTTTAGATGTTTGATGGACATTATAAATATGCAACTGATATTCTGTTTGGGAAAGAAGGCTAGTTACCTTCCCCCATTTCTGTAGATAGGATTTCACTCTTGCTGTGTTTAAAGTGAACCAGATGTTATATGCTCATGTTTCCACTCTTGACCCCCTCTTTTTCTGATGGGTGGAGTTCAGAGTAAAGGGAGTGTATATTTTTTGGGCGCGTTTTCCAAACAAAGAATGTGAAGTTGATAAAAGGGAAAAATGCTCTGGTCTAAGCCTCTTTGCTACCTTCCTCATCACAGCTACACTTCATCCATCTTCAGAAGCACACACAAGATATTCTTCAACAATTCTTCGGCCATTTTAAGAAACCAAGACAATAGACCACATGGTCTAATGACTAAGAAATCTAGTAATCTTGAAAAGAACAATACTCTAAGAACTCCTTTAATCTTATGCCAAGTAACATTCTTTCATATCTTTTACTATTTTTGTATCTTGTACAATTTTTTGTCTATTTTGGTGTGTATAATAAAAACACACATTTTTGATTTAACGCTGTCTCACAATCATCATTTGAAAGCTTACACAGAATAAGCGATTTATTACAATCTGTCCACAGAATATTTTGCCAGTACTGCTGTGGAACATCCAGGTGCTCTTGTGCAAACTGCAAACGTGCAGCAATGCTTTTTTTTGGACAGCAGTATCTTCCTCTGTGGTATTCTCTCATGAAATCCATTCTTGTTTAGTGTTTTACGTATCGTAGATTCGCTAACAGGGATGTTAGCATATGCCAGAGACTTTTGTAAGTCTTTAGCTGACGCTCTAGGATGCTTCTTCACCTCATTGAGCAATCTGCGCTGTGCTCTTGCAGTCATCTTTACAGGACGCCCACTCCTAGGGAGAGTAGCAGCAGTGCTGAACTTTCTCCATTTATAGACAATTTGTCTTACCGTGGACTGATGAACAGCAAGGCTTTTGGAGATACTTTTATAACACTTTCCAGCTTTATGCAAGTCAACAATTCTTAATTGTAGGTCTTCCGAGAGCTCTTTTGTGCAAGGCATCGTTCACATCAGGCAATGCTTCTTTTGAAAAGCAAACCAAGAACTGGTGTGTTTTTATAGTGTGAAAAAACAATGTGTAGCGCTAACAAAAGAACAATGAACACTACAATCCACAGTGTGAGGATTATAAGCCAAATGAGAATCATACACAAAAAGTCCCAAATGGAATAAACAGAATAAATGTGTCATGGTGATAAAGTCTTTTTAAAAAAACTTTTCATGTGCGGTAATGAAGCATCATTTCATGTAGAATGGTGAGGCATCTCTGGAACCACAGCATGTGATATATATACGAGGATATATGGAAACCTTCCCAGAATATGAAATGGATACGCTTACCAACAGTGTTGGGCCCACCTACCATACGGCAGTGGGTCAATTATGATTAAGGTAATTCCTGTAGGTGGCACCTGGAAAGCCGGCGTGGAGACTGGATTCGAACAACGCACCTCCAAAGCAAGGATGGACTGCCAAGATGGTATTCTGAATCCTCCAAAATGACACTGACTTGTAATCCAAATGGTCCACAATGACGTGTGGCACCAAAAAAAAACAAAAGGAAAAAGAAGAAGAGACTCCAATAGTGTAAGTCCGCCACTATATTTTAATAGATGTGGGGCATAAGCAATAGTACAAAGGGGAAAAATCCCATATAGTACAAAGCGTTTAAAGTATATAAAAATATAAGATAAAATCAGAGTAAAAGCAATGTGGGGGACTCAAATGAGCAAAGCCCGACGCGTTTCGACCTAGTGGTCTTCAACTGGGGCATCATTTGACTCCCCACATTGCTACCAGCTTTATACTCCTATCAATATGGAAGAAAGCACGAAATGGTGCCAAAAATTACAAAAACTGGAAGTGGCCACAGGGCTTGCTTTCCAAGCCTCATCCTGAAATGCCACTTCCGGGTCATATAAAAATATACAATGTATGCTTAGAGCGATTCCCCCTAAAGTGTCCCATTATGGACTAATAGACAACTAAACCCTTATATAAAGCAAAATAAATTAATAGCCGGCCGTTTGGAATTGTACAAAAGGATAACTGGCCGAAAAGCGGGATCATACTTGTGCTCCACACCTCCTATTAGGAGCGGAGGGTGGAACGCATGGTCATTTCCGCTGCACAGCGGGACGTCACTTACGCTATTGTGCGCCCCAAGCCTCGCACAGGGATGGTATCAGCGGGCTGGAGCGCACTGTCACTTCCAGGGAGGTGATCGGATGACTAACCGCGTCAGCGTCGTGGCTCCAGATCATATGACCCGCAATCAGCCCATCACCGAACGATGTCCCTAACAATGGGTGACACAGTTATACAGAGCAAAGAGCCGGCTAAGATCGAAAAAAAGAACAAACAGCCCATAATTTAATCGATCTCCGGGTGCCTGCATTATAGTAAAAATGTATTCCTGCGCCACCTCAAATGAATAAGAACAAATACTGCAGCATACACTGGGGGGAAATGTCTGAACCCAGAGAAAAGAATATCAAGAAAGGTAGTGATGCGCTGTATGAATAAATAAAGTGCAAAAATGCAGTGATTATGGCAGAGAGGTGAGAGGGTCAGGTATTCAAAATATCCTGATATAAATAAACCATAAGTTATCTGGTATACTTGTCCAATATCGTAAGAACAAATAGACTCCAAAGACCCAAGTTAAGGTGATAATAGTAATAAATAAACAATAAAAATTGCTGATCGTAAAGAGTACAAGTAGAGCTAAAAAAATGGTAAAGTGCCAAAGTGCTCAGGTGAAGTGATCAGACCACTAAGGAAGACGTGGTGTCTGATACAGAGTGATCATAAATAAATTCCAGTAAAAATAACGCATTAAATCGCATAAGATCGCATGGAAGTGAAGCATAAAAAAATCACATAAAATCACATAAAAAACAATAAAGTGATAATATAGTATTAATGACGGTGATCGATAGTCCATATAATAAGCAATATATTCAATCCAAAGCACCGATCATGTCAGTGAAAAATAATAATGGGGTGTCCGTGTAAGAATTCCTTTTTCTTTGGTAGATGAACGGTGTAGCATATAGCGTGACTGTATGCATAAAAATAAAAGTGCAGGTGCTGGTGATTGCTTCATGCGATGTGATATAGATGTGTTAGGTGACTTCGTTATCCTCCGTGAAGTCTAAAGTGTGGGTTTCCCCTTACCTTACAGCTGTAAGGTAACAGCGTGAAAAATATATAGGCCTTTGGTGTAGAGATCCCCGGTAGTCGTCTCAGAATTGCATCTCCGGCTCTGTTGATGTGTGTGTTTTCCTTGCAGTCAGCGTCCCCTTTTAGATCCCTAGAGATGTCCCTGGAGGTGTCTGCAACATATTGGCCTCACCAGTGGGTCATGGAAGGATGTGGGGAATAGGAACAGGAATGCCTATATAGTGTAGTAGATTTGGTATAAAAATGTTTATTTATAAAATGACAGACAGCGGTACTCACATTAAGTAGTTACAAACAGGCATAAACGATACGAGCGGCAAGCTTGTCCACGTCACTTCCGGTGTGTCAGTATTCCCCTGACACACCAAATACTGACACACCGGAAGTGACGTTTATACCAAATCTACTACACTATATGGGCATTCCTGTTCCTATTCCCCACATCCTTCCATGACCCACTGGTGAGGCCAATACGTTGCAGACACCTCCAGGGACATCTCTAGGGATCTAAAAGGGGACGCTGACTGCAAGGAAAACACACACATCAACAGAGCCGGAGATGCAATTCTGAGACGACTACTGGGGATCTCTACACCAAAGGCCTATATATTTTTCACGCTGTTACCTTACAGCTGTAAGGTAAGGGGAAACCCACACTTTAGACTTCACAGAGGATAACGAAGTCACCTAACACATCTATATCACATCGCATGAAGCAATCACCAGCACTTGCACTTTTATTTTTATGCATACAGTCACGCTATATGCTACACCGTTCATCTACCAAAGAAAAAGGAATTCTTACACGGACACCCCATTATTATTTTTCACTGACATGATCGGTGCTTTGGATTGAATATATTGCTTATTATATGGACTATCGATCACTGTCATTAATACTATATTATCACTATTATTTTTTATGCGATTTTATGTGATTTTTTATGCTTCACTTCCATGCGATCTTATGCAATTTTATGCGTTATTTTTACTGGAATTTATTTATGATCACTCTGTATCAGACACCACGTCTTCCTTAGTGGTCTGATCATTTCACCTGAGCACTTTACCATTTTTTTTAGCTCTACTTATACTCTTTACGGGTGCCTGCATTGAAACCCATTGCTAGTAATCAAAAGGGCAACAAGGTCCACCCGGACTAATGATGGAAAAAAGATTATATATAAGGGGGAATACATTCCAAGGACTAAATATGGACAATGCAGATATATTATGCAAATGTGGATCAAATATAAATATACAGTCGACTCATATTTTGTCCATAATTGTAACCAAAAAGTAATAAAAAGGGAAAAATGTGCAAATACGCATAAATACTACGAATACCTAATATGCCAAAAGTGGTTATATTATAAACCAATAGGAAAAACAGTGAACTGTCTACATTGGTGGCAAACCATAAAGGGCTTGCGTAAATGAATCAAACCGTTCTGCATTAATTATAATACAAAACGGATCAGACAGTTCTGTGTTAATGAAAAATGCGCGTCAAATAACACTCAATAATAAACGAGGGAATTGTATTGTAGCACATGCATAATCGTTTACTTTCAAAAATGCGTTTAGAACAACTATATGTGTATAGGGTTCAATGACCAAAAAAGGGAATTTAGGCTCTATTAATAAAACTATTAATGTCCCACTCAACGTTAATGCCATGTGGCAAATAGCTCTTGAGTTCATATATCCAATATGTCTCAAGGCGGGACACCCCCCTGAGACATGATTCTTCTCGCCAATGGGGGACAAACTTGTCAATAATTTGGAACATTGTTCAAATAATATATGGTCGGTATCCTAGGAGCCAAGGGAACCAAATGGTCCCTTTCCTTTTTGTTAAGGATAGACAGAGAGAAACCTTCATCAACTAATCCTATTAGATCTTTAGTAGGATCTTTTGACAGGACCTTATAGGTGGTATGGTCATCCAACAATCTCGTCATCTCCTTAAAGATCTTAAGAGAGATCTAATAGGATTAGTTGATGAAGGTTTCTCTCTGTCTATCCTTAACAAAAAGGAAAGGGACCATTTGGTTCCCTTGGCTTCTAGGATACCGACCATATATTATTTGCCAAAGGTTCATAAGAGTACAACCAATCCTCCTGGTCGCCCAATAGTCAGTGGCATAGACTCGGTGACCTCGAGGATTGGTCGGTACATTGATTTTTATTTACAACCCTTGGTCAAACTGGTCCCTTCTTATTTGAAGGATACCAGTGACACCATTAAACTCTTAGAAAATGTTGAATACCAGCAGGACATGCTTTTAGTTACAGCAGACATATCTGCCATTTATACGTCAATCCCACATGCTTTAGGTTTGGAGGCAGTGGAGCAGGCCTTATCAAGAAGCGCCTCTTTGCCCGCTGTACACCGCAATTTCATTATGGAATTACTAAGATTTGCAACTGGGAACAATTATTTTTGGTTCCAAGGTCTTTTTTATTTACAAACTCAAGGCGTGGCTATGGGGGCCAAATATGCCCCCAGTCTGGCCAACTTATTCATGGCCAAATGGGAGGAGGATGTCGTCTATACCCTTCAGAGACCTGAATTGGCTCTGTGGGCCAGATACATAGACAAAATCCTCCTCCTGTAGAGAGGAGACAAGGACTCTCTGGATTGTTTCATGTCTATCTTGAATGATAACAATCGAGGCATAGTTCTAGAATATAAAGCTTCTGCCACCACCATTCAGTTTTTGGACCTTGAAATCTCGGCCATGAATGGCTACTTGGAGTTTAAAACCTTTTTAAGCCAACCGACAGAAACGGGTACATCCCGACAGATAGCTGCCATTATGAACAATGGTTAAAGTCGGTTCCCAAGAGCCAGTTTCTTCGCCTTAGGCGTAATTGTACCAATACCCACGACTTTATCACAGTCCCAGGTTTTAAAAGCCAGATTCGTGGAAAAGGGATATAGACCTGGTGAACTGGATTCGGAGATCCAGACAGTTGCACAAGTTGAGAGGTCATATCTTTTGGCCTGCCGACCTAAAGGAACTTTGGATAACAAATTTAGATGGTCCTTTTTCACATCCTACTCTATTTAGCACAGAGAAATTAAAAAAATTATGAGTAGGCATTGGAATGTTCTATGCAGTAAAAAGATTTTGGGACCTGCCCTGCCTGATCGAGCTACTGTCACGTTCAGGGGTGCCCGCTCTATCCAAGGCGAAATTGCTCCCAATATCTTGGATCCTCCCAGTACTGTTTCGTTTTTTAAGAAGTGTAAAGGCTACTTCCCTTGCAGGAAATGTAGAGTATGCGCATATAATGTGTGTGGCAGACGGAAATCCACTGAGTTTTCCTCGACTGTCACCCAGTTGAGTCATAATATGAAGCATTTCACCACCTGCGCCTCAAAATATATAGTATACCTTATAACATGTCCCTGTAAAAAGCAGTACATAGGTAGAACTATCAGGACTTTCTCAGTAAAGGTCAATGAACATATCTCTAAAATAAAAAAAAGATGTATTAAACACACTGTCCCACGGCACTATCGGGAACACCACAACAGGGACCCCACCGGAACAATGTTCCAAATTATTGACAAGTTCGTCCCCCATTGGCGAGGAGAATCATGTCTCAGGGGGGTGTCCCGCCTTAAGACATATTGGATATATGAACTCAAGAGCTATTCGCCACATAGCATTATGGTTGAGTGGGACATTTATGGTTTGCCACCAATGTAGACAGTTCACTGTTTTTCCTATTGGTTTATAATATAACCACTTTTGGCATATTAGGTATTCGTAGTATTTATGTGTATTTGCACATTTTTCGCTTTTTTATTACTTTTTGGTTACAATTATGGACAAAATATGAGTCGACTGTATATTTATATTTGATCCACATTTGCATAATATATCTGCATTGTCCATATTTAGTCCTTGGAATGTATTCCCCCTTATATATAATCTTTTTTCCATCATTAGTCCGGGTTGACCTTGTTGCCCTTTTGATTACTAGCAATGGGTTTCAATACAGGCACCCGGAGATCGATTAAATTATGGGCTGTTTGTTCTCTTTTTTCGATCTTAGCCGGCCCTTTGCTCTGTATAACTGTGTCACCCATTGTTGGGGACATCGTTCGGTGATAGGCTGATTGCGGGTCATATGATCTGGAGCCACGACGCTGACGCGGTACGTCATCTGATCACCTCCCCGGAAGGGACAGTGCGCTCCAGCCCGCTGATACCATCCCTGTGCGAGGCTTGGGGCGCACAATAGCGGAAGTGACGTCCCGCTGTGCGGCGGTCTAAGCGGCTGAAATGACCATGCGTTCCACCCTCCGCTCCTAATAGGAGGTGTGGAGCGCCAGTATGATCCCGCTTTTCGGCCAGTTATCCTTTTGTACAATTCCAAACTATTCATTTATTTTGCTTTATATAAGGGTTTAGTTGTCCATTAGTCCATAATGGGACACTTTAGGGGGAATCGCTCTAAGCATACATTGTATGTTTTTATATGACCCGGAAGTGGCATTTCAGGATGAGGCTTGGAAAGCAAGCCCTGTGGCCACTTCCGTTTTTTTTTTAATTTTTGGCGCCATTTCGTGCTTTCTTCCATATTGATAGGAGTATAAAGCTGGTAGCAACGTGGGGAGTCAAATGATGCCCCAGTTGAAGACCAGTAGGTCGAAACGCGTCAGGCTTTGCTCATTTGAGTCCCCCACATTGCTTTTACTCTGATTTTATCTTATATTTTTTATACGCTTTGTACTATATGGGATTTTTCCCCTTTGTACTATTGTTTATGCCCCACATCTATTAAAATATAGTGGCGGACTTACACTATTGGAGTCTCTTCTTCTTTTTCCTTTTGTTTTTTTTGGTGCCACACGTCATTGTGGACCATTTGGATTACACGTCAGTGTCATTTTGGAGGATTCAGAATACCATCTTGGCAGTCCATCCTTGCTTTGGAGGTGCGTTGTCCGAATCCAGTCTCCACGCCGGCTTTCCAGGTGCCACCTACAGGAATTACCTTAAGCATAATTGACCCACTGCCGTATGGTAGGTGGGTCCAACACTGGTGGTAAGCGTATCCATTTCATATTCTGGGAAGGTTTCCATATATCCTCGTATATATATCACATGCTGTGGTTCCAGAGATGCCTCACCATTCTACATGAAATGATGCTTCATTACCTCACATGAAAAGTTTTTTTAAAAAGACTTTATCACCATGGACACATTTATTCTGTTTATTCCATTTGGGACTTTTTGTGTATGATTCTCATTTGGCTTATAATCCTCACACTGTGGATTGTAGTGTTCATTGTTCTTTTGTTAGCGCTACACATTGTTTTTTCATGCTTATTTGACTTTGTTAGGGTGTTGGCTGCTTCCACATATATTTTTCCAATATATTTCACATTATCACTAGTTTTTTGGTTAGCGCAGTGTTTCCCCCCCTTCCCTCTGTGTTTTTTATAGGGCAGGGCAGCTGTAACCAACACCTCCAATCTCATCTCATTGATTGGACCCCAGTTGGCTGACACCTCACTCCAATTAGCTCTTGGAGATCTCATTAGTCTAGGTGTTCACATACTTTTTCCACCTGCACAGTGAATGTTTACATGTTTTTTTCATTAAAAACATGGTAACATTTAATTCTTTGTGTGTTATTAGTTTAAGCAGACTGTGGTTGTCTATTGTTGTAACTTAAATGAAGATCAGATCACATTTTATGACCAATTTGTGCAGAAATCTATATCATTCCAAAAGGGTTCACATACAGTTGCAAAAAAAAAGTATGTATGGCAAATTTCAAATGCACTCCATATTTTACAGACAGGCCTGTCTTTCATATAAGGCTCCTTCAGTACTAATGGGCAGATTTTAAGGCTATATCACATTAGCTACGCAAGTATGGCAATGCTTACTGCAATACTTGTTCATTTACATACAAGTCAGTTTAGCAACTTTCTGTATATCTTATATCTATAGCTACCACTTTATGTGCTGATCCTCTGCACCGGGCCCCGTGGTCTCCCCCCCCCCCCCCCCTTTTGGGAGAGGTGGTGGTTCAGTCGCTGTGTCTCACCAGCATGGGTGAGCATTGAAACCCTCTTTAGCACCAATTTTGGCGAGTTCATATATGTTATGTATATGGGCATGCAGGTGTGTATGCACTATAATAATTGTATACTTTATTGCTTATATCTTACGCTAATTGAAATTTTTATTTCTTTAATTAGAAATGGGCTACTTTCACACTGGGGTGGGCGCCGGCGGTAAAGCGCCGCTTTGCCGGCGGGTTTGCGGCACTGCCCCATTGTTTTCAATGGGAAGGGGCGCTTTAGGTGCGGTGAATACACTGCTCGTATAGCTCTGCAAAAATTCAGCTTGCAGGACTTTTTCGACCATCCTGCAAGCACACTGCTCCAGAGGCGCTTTACAGGCTGTAAAGCGCCTCAGTGTGAAAGTAGTCATACAGAAGCTCCTGAAGAAGCGACAACTACAGTCGCGAAACATATAGAGCATTTTTTAATTCTTCAAGGACCTTTGAATACCCAATTGTTTATGCCGCATCTCAGTGTGGGTTTTTTTCTGATACCAAGATCATAGCCCCATAGGAAGTATATAAGTGGTATTCCTATTGGTGCTTTTTCCATGTATAAACTATGTGTTTTATCAAATGTGTACTGTATACGTTTGTAAGTTATGTGAATCATTAAAATGTGTTATATTTTTCTATACGTGCCGTTAAAGTCCATTTTTCTTGCTATTCAATTTTTCTCAATTTGTTAGGATGTGGCACAAGTGTATTCAAGGCACAGCAATCAACCCTTTCTCTGTCCCATGTAATGTCCCCTGTCTACTGCCCTGTCCCATGTAATGTCCCCTGTCGTGCTCTGCCCCATGTAATGTCCCCTGGCATGTGCCCTGTCCCATGTAAAGTCCCCCCCTGTCCTGTTCCATGTAATGTTTCGTTACGTGCCCTGTTCCATGTAATGTGCCCTGTTCCATGTAATGTGCCCTGTCCCATGTAATGTGCCCTATTTCATGCAATGTCCCCTGTCACGTGCCCTGTTCCATGTAATGTGCCCAGTTTCATGTAATGTCCCCCGCCATGTGCCCTGTTCCATGTAATGTGCCCAGTCCCATGTAATGTCCCCCGCCATGTGCCCTGTTCCATGTAATGTGCCCAGTCCCATGTAATGTCCCCCGCCATGTGCCCTGTTCCATGTAATGTGCCCTGTCCCGTCATGAGCCCTGTCCCATGTAATGGCCCCTGTCCTGTGCCCTGCTCAATGTAATAAGCCCTATCCCATGTGCCCTGTTCCATGTAATGTGCTCTGCCCCATGTAATGTCTCCTGTCCTGTGCCCTGTTCCATGTAATGTACCCTATCCCATGTAATGTCCCATGTAATGTTCCGTGTCATGTGCCCTGTCCCGTGTCATGTGCCCTGTCCAGTGTAAGGTCACCTGCCATATGCCCTGTCCCATGTAATGTGCCCTGTCCCATGTAATGTCCCCTACCATGTCCCCTGTCCCATGTAATGTGGCCTGACCCATGCAACGTCCCCTGTCAAATGCCCTGTCCCATGTAATGTCTCCCATCATGTGCCCTGTCCCATGTAATGTCCCCCATCATGTGCCCTGTCCCATGTAATGTCCCCCGTCATGTGCCCTGTCCCATGTAATGTTCCCTGTCATGTGCCCTGTCCAATGCAATGTCACCTGTCCCCTGCAACGTGCCCTGTCCCCTGCAACGTGCCCTGTCCCCTGCAACGTGCCCTGTCCCCTGCAACGTGCCCTGTCCCATGCAACATGCCCTGTCATGTGCTCTGTTCCATGTAATGTGCTCTGCCTCATGTAATATCCCCTTAATTGTATCAGCTCTGCAGGAAAAGAAAGCACAAGTTTCACATTAAATAGGTATGGTTTAATATTTATTCTTTATTTAATGCTATTTTTACAAATTTTTGTTAACAGCTCGCTGACCATACCAATGTTCCGTGAGCTGTAGATGAACATTTTAGGGGTTCCTCGAGATCTCAAACTTTTTGCCAGGGGTTCCTCGAAGGTAAAAAGGTTGAGAAACACTGGTCTAGATATTAACAAAAGTAGTAGAGTGGTTAGTGAGATTACACAAGGAAAAAAAAAAAAAAAGTCCCCACACAAGTTGAGGAGGGTAAATAGCGAATTGCACAAATGGTAAAAGTAAACAGGGTCACTTATCCAGCACTCAAGATGATAGAATATATAGGACTAAGCAGCTTCTATATAAAAATATAACATTTAAAAAGAAGGCAAAAAAGTTCCAAAAGAGTAGGTTCTTTCTAGCTTAAGCAGCGCTAAAAAAACAAACAAAAAGAAAATCTAAAATTGTAAATAAAAATTAAATAAAAAAACGTATGAGCAAAAACAAACTATTTAAAATGATTAAAATTGTGACAGTCCTGATGTTGGGTAATCAGGGGTAATTGGGTAATTACCCCTGATTAGCAACTACAGGACATCAGCATGGGAATTCAGTAACGATCAACCCGACAGATGAATGACATCCTGATCCATCCAGGCTGGACACACCCGCAATCCTCTTAATCACTCCATCCACATGCGATACTGTAAAACTTTTATTGTCCCAAAAAACACCCGACCCTTAAGATATTGCACTTACACAAAGTTCAATATAAAGCAGCATTCGGGTAACTCATACAGCAATGGTCATAGCAGTTCCTATAATCTCACCACCTCAAAGAAGCGCAGATCGTTCGTGGTAGTTCCCGGGAGAGACAAATCCCAAATGCAGCAAGCCGTGTGGTCTCCCCTAGACGCATTTGCAAAATCTTTTATATTGTTCTTTTCCTTTATGCTTATAGTCACTCAATTTAGTACAATTGCGTTTTATCTGTAGGAATGGACTAACTGGTATCACATTTTTAGCCATTGTGGATGGTGACTATCTGCTTGTATTAAAGCATTCACAGTTATTTTTTTTCTAAAAGTACACGTGATCAAAGAGCCATCCTCTATATAACATCCAAATATGCAAGTAAGCTGGATATTGTATTCATTCTAATTCAATTGCTGAATGAAATTATGTAGTTCCTCAATATCATTATTCCAAATCAAACACACGTTGTTGATGTACCTGAGCCATGTATGTACATGGCTCAGGTACCATGACAAACCATAGACCTCCCTTATATCCCAAAGGCCCAGGTGGAGACAGGCGTAGGCTGGCACGCACGGTGCCCCCATTGACGTGTCTTTTATCTGTTCATAGTATTTTGTGGAGAACTTGTTAAAATTATTCATCAGAACGAACTCTGGAAGTTCTATAATGAGTTTGTTTTGGGGCCCAATTCTTGGGTAGTGTTGGTTCAAAGATAATTCCACAGCCTTCAGTCCACAGCTATGTGGGATCGACTTGTAGAGGAATTCAACATCAGTCCCAATTAGCCACATGTAGCCTTCCACCTTAAGGTCAGCAATTTTGGTCAGGATATCCCGTGCGTCTTGGACATAAGATTTCTTTTCAACGACCATATCTTTCAGTTACAAGTCCAAGTAGCTACCCACTCTTTCCAGGGGGCCTTTAATTGCAGAAACTATTGATCTACTTGGTGGATCATGAAGACACTTGTGTTCTTTTTGTATGATGTAAAATATAGGCATATTGAACTTGTCCACTGTTAGATATTCACATTTAAGTCTACTGAGAAGTCCTGCCTCTTTTACTAGACCAAGTGTGCTTCATTTAATTTCCTCACTAGGCCTGGAAACGAGTTACTGTCCAGTTATTTATAGGTCGTGATGTCTCCGAATAGTTTTTTTTTTTAATGTAATCTTTATTTATATAACAATCAAAAAGAAGAGGACAAAAAACTGAGAAAGACCACAGTACAGAACTGTCTACTCGTGAGTCTGCACTAGATACAAAACTATTAGGCCCGCTTGGCCACCCAACACATGTAAAAAACAGATGTAAAAAAAAAAACGCAGAGGTGATCAAATAGCACCAAAAGAAAGCTCTATTTGTGGGAAATCAATTTTGTTTGGGAGCCATGTCGCCCGACTGCACAATTGTCAGTTAAAACGTCGCCGTGCCGAATCGCAGAAAACGCTCTGGTCAGGAAGGGGGTAAATCCTTCCAGGGCTGAAGTGGTTAAATCCGGAAATAGAAATAGGGAAAAGTGAAAAAATTGATAAGCCTGGTCCAGTTAGACTAATCATGCATTTTGGGGCTCAGTCAAACACAGTGCGCAAAGTCCTCCAGAAACACTGCGGGATTTTTACTAATTGCTCTGCAATAGCAAAAATAGTAGGCCTTTCCCCTAAAACAGTAGCCCGTAGAGCACAAAAATAAGGAGGTATCCAGATTTACTCTGAATTTGTCAAAGAACTGATGACTAACTGGCTATCTGATTATCCAAAATCGAAAGGAATGTTCCTTTGTAGCCGGTGCCAACTATGTCCCTTTGTTTCCAAATCAGGGACCTCCTAAACTGCTCTTGTACTAGAGTGATTTATATGCTTACCTGTCCTTATAAAATATATATATATATATATATATATATATATATATATATATATATATATATATATATATATGTCAGACCAAAAGACAATTAAAAATGTCTAGAATAGAAAAAATCCAGAGAAACCTCTAGCCAAACATTTTGCCAAGTTACATGATGGGAGATTGGATGGCTTGAAGGTTAAAGGCATTTCTCTGTTGAAGCTTCCATTGAGGAGGACTGACATCAATACATTCCTTTTGAAAAAAGAAAAGTGGTGGATCTACAAACTAAAAACAATTTCCAAGGGATTGAACACTGAACTGAATTGTCAGGTATTCCTAGAGGAATGAGGACTGTGTGAATTAATTAGTGGTATTTGTTTCTTTGGTTCCTATTGTTCTGATTGTGTTTTTCTCTCTCATAGTTTCACATGTTATGGAGTTCTTTTTTTTTTTTCAGTTCTTATATGCTTTAGGCATGATCTCTCCTGGGGTTTCTTAGTGGTGAGATAACAATTATTGTTGCTTAGACAGTATTTAAGCCTCTTGAAAAATATCTTGGTAAGCAGATAAAGCCATCTGTCGAGTTATAAAAGGACTGCTATTAAAATTACCTGTGCATGGCCACTTTAGGAAGCACTGAATGGGTGGGCTCTACAATTAGCATTAACCCTTATAAGGCGGACTTCTGGAAACTGCTGTTGTCCTGATGAAGCTCCGCAATTACAATACAAAATGCATTGACATCACCCTTTACATCACATGACGCTACCTGGGCCACGCCCCCCCTGTCACGGGCCAAGCGCCAGCACAGCCACCACATCTACATCTGGTGGGACAGCACAGCGACACACTCAGTCCATGAGCACTGTGGAAGTGGGGACGCTGCTGACACCCTCTGAATCTTCGCTGCTGACCGGAAATGTGAAGGATAAACGAGACCTAGCCCATGGAGACTGACTGCTATACTGTGGGCTGCTGGTTCTGGTCTGCAAGTAAACTGGTCACTACCCAGTAGCTGCATACACTTGGACAATAATAACAGCTGAATTCCTTTCTTCATATCCTTTATATATTTTTTTTCTTAGATTGTTTCAGATTATATATATTATCTCACAAAAGTGAGTACACCCCTCACATTTTTGTAAATATTTTATTATATCTTTTCATGTGACAACACTGAAGAAATTACACTTTGCTGCAATGTAAAGTAGTGAGTGTACAGCTTGTATAACAGGGTAAATTTGCTATGCCCTCAAAAGAACTCAACACACAGCCATTATTGTCTAAACCGCTGGCAACAAAAGTGAATACACCCCTAAGTGAAAATGTGCAAATTGGGCCCAATTAGCCATTTTCCCTCACCCGTGTCACGCGACTCCTTACTGTTACAAGGTATCAGATGTGTTAAATTTGGTGTTATCGCTCTCACTCGCTCATACTGGTCACTGGAAGTTCAACGTGGCCCCTTATGGCAAAGAACTCTGAAAATCTGAAAAACTGAAAAACTGAAAATTGAATACTCACCTTTCTGTAATTTTCCTTTCCTGGTGCCTACCCATGGCAGCATACCAATGGTTGATGGCTCCGCCCTGATCAACCAACAGGACCACGTAACTCTATAAAAAAAAGTGTTACTCCCCTCCTCAGGTATTCTTGTAACTAGTCTTCAGAACATTAAGGATTATTGAAGAGAGGGTGTATGCTGCCATGGGTAGGCACCAGGAAAGGAAAATTACAGAAAGGTGAGTATTCAATTTTCCGTTTTCCTGGTGCCTCCATGGCAGCATACAATGGTAAATAACTCGCTTACAGGGAGGGTACTGCAATAATAATTTTTTTTAATGACTTTACAGAGCTGATAATTCTAAAGGTCTTTCTCCCAAAGTCTCGGGAGGTGAGGACTGCCGGATCTAGGCTATAGTGCGACATGAAGGTGTTGAAGGAATGCGAACTAGCCGCTCTGCAAATTGTCTCAGGGGAGAGCCGCGCCAAAGCTGCCCAGGAAGAGGCCATTCCCTGCGTCGAGTGAGCATTCACCGCAACTGGGAAGACCACTAGCCCGATAAGCCCTCGGAATTAGTTTCACGAACCAGCTGGCCAAGGTCATCTTGGAGGCAGCCATTCCTTTCCTTGCCCCCTTGGGAATAACAGACGTTGATCCTTGCGCAAATGCTGTGTCAACTCCAAATAACGCCTCAGGGACCTGGCCACATCTAATTCCTGTAGTTTAGAAGAGGTTGGATCTTCTCCGAAGACCGGGAGAACCCATTCTTAATTAAGATGGTAAACTGATGGTACCTTCGGGACAAACTGGTGAATAGGCTGCAGAACCACCCTGTCTGTGAAAAACGTGACGCAAGGTTCTCTAGCTCCCAAGGCTTGAATTTCTAATAGCCTGCATCCTGATGTGATGGCGATCAAAAAAGTAGTTTTCCAGGTAATATCCTCCAATGCACATTCTTCAGTGGGTGCAAAGGGTGGACTGGCTAAGACGTTGACGACAACTGTCAGATCCCACTTGGGGTAAAGAGTTTTCCTGTGAGGACATAACCTTAACACTGCTTTTAGGAAACGGTCTACTAGGGGTTCCAGTGCCCAGCGTGTGTCTGTTAAGGCTGATGAGGCCGAAACCTGAACTTTCAGTGTGTTAAGACCTAAGCCTAGGTCCAGGCCCAACTGCAAGAAGAGTAGAATATTGTGAACTCCAGGATCCAGCGGATTGAACTGGCTGGACTCAGCCAGCTGGGTGAATTTCTTCCATACCCTGTAGTAGGTGGCATTGGTAGACAACTTTCTGGCTTGCAATAAGGTCTGTATAACTTTGTGAGCACCCTAGGTTGCCCAGTCTCTTCCGCTCAACTTCCAAGCCCTCAAGTCCAGGATCTCCGGATGCGGGTGGAAGAAGTTGCCTTTAGATAGGAGGTTGTCCGAGTGGGGAAGCGGGAGTGGATTGCACAAAGCCATCTTGATTAGAAGCGGAAACCACGGTCTCCTTGGCCAGTATGGGATGACCGCCAGGATAGTGACTTTTTCTAATGTCAGCCACTGGAGAAACCTCAGTATCAGGGGAACCGGAGGAAATGCATACCCCTTCTGGAAGTTCCAGGGCTGGATTAGGGCATCCACTCCTGCTGACCTTGGAGATTGGAACCTCGTAAAAAACAGAGTCTTGGCGTTGAGCGGGGAGGCGAAAAGATCTATCTGGGGAGTACCCCACTGTTGGCATATCCAGCGGAAGAATTGTGGATTCAGTGACCACTCGATGTTGTTGAAGGACCTTGAGAGGCGATCGGCTAGCTGATTCTCGGGGGCTGGGATGTAAGCGGCCCGGAGATCGATCAAGTTGTTCTCGGCCCAGGATATAATTGGGGCTACCTTGCTGGCTGTCCCCCCTTGATTCCGAACATAGGCCACTACCGCTCTGTTGTCCATCTGGAGCAATATGGACCCGAGTAGTGGGGACAGATGTAAGATTGCCATCCATGCTGCCCTTAGCTCTAGGATGTTGGAAATCATCCCTTCTGCATTGAATCGCCACCTCCCTTGCACTAGCTGGTTCTGGAAGTGTGCCCCCCATCCTAGCTGACTTGCAGAAGTAAGGGCGGACCATGAGATGGGCCCCAGGAAACGGTGAACCAGAAGGTTGGGTGGTCTTGTCCACCACCAGAGGCTGGACTTCATTGAAAAGGTGATGACTATTAATTGTCCCAGGTGCTTCCTTCTCCACTGTGCCAGAAACCCCGCCTAAAAGTCTCGCAGATGCCACCTGGCCCACTTCACCATTGGTATACAGGATGAATAGGACCCTAGGAGGCTCAGACAATCTGATGCTGGCATGGAGCATCTTCCTAACGCCTGCTTCACCTTCTGGATCAAAATCGGGATCTTTTCTGTTGGAAGAGACACAGCCTTCTCTGGGGTATTGAATAGAGCTCCAAGGTATGTCATCTTCTGGGTAGGCGTCAACTTTTTGCATAGTTGATAAGCCACCCGAAACTGGACAAAGTGTTCAGGACTAGCGGCACCTGTGCCTCCAGAGTTTCTCTGTGTTGACACAGGATTAGGATGTCGTCCAGGTAATGCAGGACCTTGACCTCTTTCTCCCGGAGGGGGGCCAGGATGGCCATTTGGCTGTGTTGACCTGCCCTGGGAGCTATGTCTGTTTGAAACATGTTAGGGTGATGTCCGACTGCTGCAGGAAGCATGTGCAGAGTAGGGCAAGTGTTCAGAGCTTCTGTGACCTCTTGACCTATCGGCAGAGTCTCTGTGGGAAGAGCTGCGAGATGATTCTCGGTGCGGGCTGTGGAAATAAAAGAACACAGAGATTTTTCCAAAAGCCCAGAGAAAGCTCTTTAAAAAAAAAAAAAAAAATACCTTTGTTGCAGCCCTTACCTAGTGGAGTGTTGAGGATTTCTTTTTTAATATGCGGCATAATGACCTCCGGGCAGCTAAGGATGGGGAAAAAAAAAAATATATATATATATATATATATATATATATATATATATATATATATATACACACACACACATACACACATATATACATATACATACACACATACATACACACACACACACACTCTACCCCTCAGAGCTCTACCTTGGTCAGGCTCCATACTAGAGAGAGAGGCAGAGGGTGGAGAAGACACTAGGAGGTGTTTTCCCAATGACAGCCTGATTAAAATGATTTTTCAGGCTGTTTAAATAGGAAGTGTACCAAGATGGCCGCCGTTTGGCTTCAAAATGCTACTGCACATGCGCAGTGCGTCCTGCTGTAGCCCCGCCCCCCGAGGAGACAAAATTGTGCACAGGGACACGAGCAAAGCGTCTGGACATGCCGGGGGGGGGGGGCATGAAGAGACTGTGCGGCTGCTGGCCATCCCTGGGAGCCAGCATGAGGAGGAAAACACAGCATGTCGGTCTGGCTGGAGCAGAAACAGGTATGCACTGAAGGATCCAGACAGGAGGCTCTGGGATAGGCAGCCAGGAGACTGAGGAGAGGATATGCTCCTGAGTCTCTGCACCCCAAAAAGATCCACAGAAAAATAGGCTCCCATACTTATCTGGTGCATTTAGCAACCCAAGTAATGGGACTCCATACTGCAGGAGAGCATGAACCTGCAGGTCCTGTGGGTTGATTGGGGCGGAGCCATCAACCATTGGTATGCTGCCATGGAGGCACCAGGAAAAAAGAATTGTTGCTCTACATAAAGATGGCCTAGGCTATTAGAAGATTGCCAAGAACCAGGAACTGAGCTGCAGCACGGTGGCCAAGACCATACATCGGTTTAACAGTAAAGGTTACTATATAATGATTATTATTTGTCTTATCTGTGCAGTGAAATTATTGTGGCAGAGACTATGTATCGGTCTTAAAGCGAAGAGCATAGCCTAGTGCTGGAATCTTGTTTGTTTATTGTGTCATATGTTGCCTGATTGTCAGGCTGTCCTTAGATGTTTTTGCTATATGTCTTTGTACTGTTTTTTGAAACTCAATAAAGATTTTTACAAAAAAAAAAGTTAGTAATATTTGAGGGTGAAGCCATCTAGGCCTGGTGCTTCTCCCGGTTAAGAGGCGCCAAAAGCCAGTTGGAGTTCTTCAATGGTGATGGGTATTTCAAGATCTTTGTGAACTGAGGGGGGTAGCTGCGGACATTGAGAGGTTATAATCCTCAATATGGGCTTGAGACACAGTGTCAGGAACAGTGTTGTTGCTTGGATCGCCTGCTGGTGTCACTGTTTCTTTCGGCATCAAAGGGTACAGTTCTGGTGGCCACCAGCGGGAGTCTCCCAGCAGATGGACATTCTAGTGATCAAGCTGCACCTGATGTGGAACTGCTGGGAGTATTAGCCTGTTCTTCACTGAGGCTCAGTGCTTCAGAATTCTGTCATGGGAGGGATGCCTAACACAGGCATCCAGCACAGAGTGAACAGATCAATGGGCTGCACTAAAGGAATCAGGCTCAAAGGTAAGTGAAAATATATATTTATTAAAGATAGACACACGTGCAAACCAAACACAGCAAACCGTGAACAAGCAAGAATGCAAATACACAGCAACCCCAAAACCCTAATCTAACTAAATATATACACACAAGGAAATGGAACACATATATAACAAGGCAGAGATGAGAGACAAGGGGAACAGGAGGCCAGGTGGAGGAAGTAGAAGCAAAGGCAGGAATCAGGGGACAAGTCTCAGGAACCAGGTACAGGAAACAGTCCAGGACAGGGCAGGAAGCGGATCAGGAACAGGTTTCAGGCAAGGGATCAGATCAGGCAGGGACAAGGCTTGCAGGAAGGAATTCTGAAGCACTGAGCCTCAGTGAAGGATGGGCTTATATACTCCCAGCAGTTCCACATCAGGTGCAGCTTTATCACTAGTATGTCCATCTGCTGGGAGACCCCGGCTGGTGGCCACCAGAACTGCACCCTTTGATGCTGAAAGAAACAGTGACACCAGCAGGCGATCCAAGCAATAACACCGTTCCTGACACACAGGCCTAGTAGGCAAACTGTATAGAGCTTGAAAAAAATGTATGGAAGGCAGAGGCTATTTGATTAGGGAGGGTCACTTTCCTACCATCTAAACACACTAATTGTGGGATGTAGGATATGGCACACTATTCCTGTAGTGCCCCAACAAGTGGCCACATTTATTAACAGATTCGGAATGCAGTTTGACAAGAGTGTTTTGCCGTCTTAGCCTTGTAGGGAAGGAGAGAGGTGACCCGTCTACCAAGAATCAATAGTTCCCCCTTGACAGAAGCATCCAATGTACTTTTGTGTAGTTTTAATGGCGCTTGAATTAGCTCCTGTCAGTTAGTGAGCCAATGAGGAGAGAGTGGGGTTGGGGCTCTGAGTCTGAATGGACACAGAGCTGCGGCTTGGGTGCCCCCATAGCAAGCTGCTTTCTGTGGGGACACTCATCAGGGGGGAGGCACCAGGAGAGCCAAAGCGGGAACCGAGAAAAGGTGAGACTGAGCTGCTTTGTGCAAATCCACTGCACAGAGCACTACGTTTGTTAATTGCAACACCAAGTATCTGTTCTATATTATCACATGCAAATTATGCCATATACAATATGTTGGGTGTACTACACACAGAATGCGTGATCATATGTATGACAATCTGTATGACATTCAGAAAGACCATAACACAAATGTAACCAGACATTGGAATATGGTACATCAGAAAGACATCTCTAGTTTAGCGATCCAGGTAGTTAAGATAGTCGTGCCAGCCAGGGGAGGAGACAAGTTCAGAATGTTATGTAGGAGAGAGGTATATCGGATCTTCTTTTTTTAATACCAGAAAGCCGGGAGGTATGAATCATGAATGGGACATTTCCCATTTTTATGAGTAATACTACATGTTTATCCCAGATTTTGACATCTTGGGTTTAGAGTTTTATGAGCATATAGCGGCTCCTAAATAACATCCAGTAGTCGTCCTGTCATTATATTATTCATAATTGGATTGGCCATTAGATTGGTTGAATGTTTGGTTTACTCTGTACATGGATATCTACAAGGCATTATTGGTTATTTGATTTCAGGAGAGATAGGAAGACAGTTGGCGTTTAAATATTTGGGATATTATATATATATTCTTTTGGAAAAACTATGTTCATCAGAGTCTTTTTCTTACAAATTACTCTCAGTATTCATACAAAATGCATACTTTGAAATGGGTTTTGTGTGCTTACATGAAAGTGCAATGCATATCTACGTTCAATCAGGATGTTCACAATTATAATTATGGTGTTAATGATCAAAACTTTAGATTGCATATTCACATGGTAATATTGGTCATAGGGTTAACAGCTTTTTTGCTGTATTGTGCGGTGAGAGTCCTGTCCATCTATAGGAGTTCGGACAGAGAACAATTGTTGAGGGCGTTTTGATCACCTATGTATGTGTGAGAGTCACATTCTCACAATTCTTTTTTCCATATTTTATATATATATATATATATATATATATATATATATATATATATATATATATATATATATATATATATATATATATATATACATACATACACATATATACACACACATGCTTTTTATGTAACTGGTTTATTCTTTTTTTCTTAAGGACTCATATGTGATGTCCACACAGAAGAGAAGTTCAGCTGGTTCACTTTAACATTAATTGTTGTGGGTGTACATGATCTCTAATTGAGCAAATCTTCAGCTGTGTTTGTCTGTATATATACGTTTTTGTTAGTATTTTAAAACCTAGCTATGAATAAGCACCTGCCTTGATGGTGTGAAAAGCGTTAGCAGTTTTTATCCTTGCTGTATGATTTACATTAATAAAGGAATCATTTTTTATTGGGGTGCAGCCGTCTGGACTTTTGTTCCGTCTCCTGCATGTGATTGCATATTGAGCGGCACCCACACCTGAAGAGGGAGGAGATCGTTGGTAACAGACACCTGGAGCAGGTTTTTCTTTTCCGCTGCACAGGGCAGGTAAGTATAACATGTTGGTTATTTTTAGGCAAAAAAAATTAGACTTTAGTATCACTTTAAGACTTACCAGGTCTCTCCTTTCAGTTAGAATTTTTGCTTCCGCTTCCCACTGTGGACGTCCATCTAGGAGGTAAGAAAATAGATTTACTCTACTCTAAGTTTTTACATTTTAATGATAAACAATGTTAAAATACAATACAGTTATCAACATAATGCTGGAAGGTATTTTTGTCCTATCCTTAATTTCTGTAGTTGCCCATTTCTGCTTGTAATAATTCTGACAAGTTAACCATTTGTTTTATTAACAAGGCAATAGCAGGACACATCATATGAGAAAAGATGGTAACATTTACTTCAAACAGTAGCAAAGCCATGTGATATTTTTTATTTTTTTTATAATTTATTCTTTAATACATTTTTTCATGTATACAACAACAACAAGAGCAGGCAAAAAGACCAATCACAGCAAGAGTATGTATTCTTCATTTTCATATCATCTATTCGACTCTATGCAAATTTTCTTAGCCTTTTTTTTCGTTACCAACAATCGCGAGACCTCCCTCTTTCACTGGGAGCTGGAGGGTGCAAAGAGGGATTCTAGCTTGACCGCCTTTCCAAATGAGTTCCCTAAAAAGGGTTTTGATTTTCTGGAACCAACTCCTGCATACCCACACCCGGGTATTGTGTAGCACATACAGGAGTTGCAGCATCCAGATCATCTTTATTAGAGCACATCGTCCCGCAACTGAGAGAGGAAGGTGTTTCCAAACAGCTATCTTCTTTTTAAACTTAATCAGCAATGGTACCAAATTGAGACTCACATATTAATTAGGATCTTTCGTCAGGACTACTCCCAAATACCTCAATGCATTGACCACGTCCAACTGGGGGATCCCTGGTATTCTACCTTCCACATTTGTGTTAATTGGGAGCAGTTTTGATTTCTTCTAGTTTATTTCAAGCCCTGTAAACCTGCCGAAGTTCTCCACTATGCTCATTGCACTAGTTAAAGAACGATTCAGTTCTCCCAAGAACAGTAAGACATCATCTGCATATAAAGCAATTTTTTCCTCCCCTTCCTTTGGAAACCCGTTATCTCAATACTATTTTTAATAGCAACAGCTAGAGGTTCCATTACGGGCGCGAAGAGGAGGGGTGACAGGGGACACCCCTGTCTCGTCCCCCTCTCCAACTCGATTTCTTCTGAAAGTTCATTATTAATTTTTAACCTGGCCTTTGGCTTGTCATATAGCAATCTTATCCATCTGGTGAACAAGGGACCTACCCCAAACTTCTCCAGCACTCTCCACATATATCCCCACTCCACACTATCGAAGGCTTTTGTTACATCGAGTGCCAAGACCGCTCTTGGTCCCTCGTTCACCACCGGATCTTGTAAATTCAGGAAAGCTCTTCTTATATTAATACTTGTGGATCTATCAGCTATAAAACCTGTCTGGTCCGGGTGAACCATCCTTGCAAAAACCTTGCTCAGCCGGCCCGCCTATACTCTGGCCAATATTTTTGTATCAGAGCACAACAGGGAAATTGGTCTTTATGCCGAGGCGTCTAAGGGGTCCTTCCCTTCTTTCTGTAAAATTATGATTGTAGCCTCCCGCATTGAGTTGGGTAACCTTCCTTCTTTATTGGCCTCCTCCAACGTATTTAACAGTGTAGGGAGCAAGATCTCTCCATCCTTTTTGTATATCTCAACGGGCAATCCATCAGGACCCGGTGTTTTTTGATTTGCCATACTATTTACCTCCTGCTGAAGCTCTACCAGAGTTATTGGCGCCTCCAGATCCTCTCTCTCCATTTGGGTCACGGAGGAAAACTCCATTTCCCTCAGGAAATCTTCCATTACACCCTCCACTCCAATCTTCTGTGCTGTATATAAGTTTTTGTAGAAGTTTCTAAACGTCCGGACTATCCCTATTGGATTAGTTATAATCTCACCACAAGACCTGCAAGACCCGGGCAGTATGTTTAGTTAGATGAGTCTCCTGCAGACAGATCAATCCTACTCCCCACCCCTCCATTACGGCAAGCGCAGCTGCTTTCTTGGCTGGAGTCCCCAGTCTCCTAACATTCCATGTTCCTATATTAATCGCTGTCATTTCACCTTACATTGCCGCAATGGCACCGGACAGCGCGAGGTATACCCTTATTTGGGTCAGCCCTTACAACTATTCTCATCTCCACCCTTAATCCTCTAATACTTTCCCTTTCCCTTACCAGAAAACCATTAATACGTGATCTCACCCTCATAACCCATCATACCCGTGAGAGTTATACGCATATGCTTCCCATATGCCTACTTCCCCCTGTTATGGTACAACCATTACTCCCGTATACTTTTATCCCCATTATCTTAAGGTGAGAAAACAAAAACAAAAAAAAAGAAGAGGAAGGGAGGGAAGGGACCATATAGATCCACCCTCCCCAACAAAATCTTCCATTTATGTGCCCTATTATATAGAAATTCTCTTTCTTAATTTTTAGTGAGATTCGTGCCACTCCTTTATTTAGTGTCTTTATATTCTGTGTTGTGCACCTTTCTTCAAATTTATAACAATTTTTTTTTGTCCTATCTACCCTCTTTCCTCCCCACCTCCCACTCCCACCCACCTTTCTTTTCAACCTACCTAGGTGTTCCCCTGAGGGGCTATAGGTGACCAGTTCCCACTCTAACATTACCACTCTTTCCCATTCACACATATCCATTTTCTCACTTTCTGTGTATCCCCTGTGTATCCTCCCGCCCCCTCATCCCCAAAAAACAAAAAAACAACACCCCATGTTCTATACAATAATTCTTAAACACTCCCCCCCTCCCTCCGCCCCCCTCCGTCCTCAAATAGTTGCAAGTCTTTCTTTGTTTACTTCCATCCATCTCTCCGCTGCCTCTGGGGAATTAAAAATCTGCGACTTCCCCCATGCTGTCACCCGTAATCTTGCCGGGTACATAAGGGCATAGGGTATTTTAACCCTCTGAAGAGAACGCTTGACCTGTATAAATTCTGCCCTCTGTCTCTGGAGAAAAGTCAGAATAGAACGAGATTCTAGTTCCATTAAAGAGGATATTTCCCATTTCTCTTGCTCTCCTTAATAACGACACCTTATCTTTATAATTAAGAAATTTAAACAGTAGTGGCCTGGGAAACTTTGCAGTATGAGATGCTCTGAAGGGAATTCTATGGGCTTTTTCGATGGCGAACGCAGCTGAAAAGAATTCTCTGCCATAGAGTTCAATTAGCCACTTCTCCATAAATTCCACGGGATTTAGCCTCTCAGTTTTCTCTGGGAGACCAACCATCCTTACGTTGTCTCTGCAGAGCCTATTTTCCATCTCTTCCAATTTTAATGTATGTCTTGTTATTTGTTCTTTCATATTTTTTACATCTACCATTAAAGGGGAAACATCTTCAAGTTGGCTTATTCTCACTTCCAGCCCTGATGTCCTTTGCCCAATTTTTTCCAACTCTTGTTTAACTATAATCATATCCTCCTTCACTCCTCTTATCTCATCACATAGTTCTTTAATTGAGCAATTACATGTGTTTACCGCCAGCAATACATCTTTTAAAGTTGGTTCTCTTTCAGAGGATAAACCTGATTCAGCAAGTTCATTAGGCTTTGCTTTTCCATCCTGACCAGCAATATCTACTATAACCGCCCCTCCAGTTATGTTTTTAACATTAGGGCCTTTGGCTACCCCAGGAGTCAAAACATTATTTGGTTGCCCTAGACTTTTCCTATCTGTGGGCCCACCTTGTTGTATTCTCGCCTGTACCCCCTTTTTGGGGGGGGGGTCTGTACTGTGGCATGCTCATACTGCTCAAGCCTTGCTGCCGCTGATGCTGATGCGGCTGCTACCTGTTGCTGAGTTTGTTGCGAGGTTTTCTCCTTGGCTGAGCGCAGGTGTTGCATGGTTGATAAAACAATGATGGCGGCTGAGGTAGTCACGGAGGTAAAAATATATATTTATGTACACTTGTTAAATTTCAATCAAGTAATGTCTTTATAGGAAAGAGTCCGGCGTGACACAAAACACTATGTGAATCCCAATGAAAGAATTTACTTTAAATCCTGGAGGCGTTTAGGAGGTGAGAGAAAAGAGGAAGGGGTAGGAAAGTACCAATCAGCATTCAGTGTCTTCACCACTTTTTTACTCTCTGCTACGTGCCGAGAGATAGGGAACAGTTTTTCTTGCCTTTATATCAAAAAAAAAAAAAAGAAAGCGAAAGAGCATTTCATATATGATATAGTCCCGTATTGAAACCCTTTACTTTCTGTCCACTCTATACCTTTAGGCACATATATACCGTAAGTGGCTACCTGAGGACAACAGAAGGTATATAAAAAGGTATGAGTCCATATAGTTCTTATGGTCACTGTAATTTACCACATAACTGTCCCACAGTTCAATCCTTTGCCTTTCCCTTTTTCCTTTTACAACTCAGTCAGCAGCTTTAGTACCTTTTGACTTCTGTCCCCTCCAATTTACTTTTGTTCATGTGTCCTGCATATATCCCACATTGCACAGTTCAGGTACCTTAGAGATTTTGAAACAGGCTTACAGTACAGATCAGGGACAGCAGAGTCAACTGATTATTTTTAAAACAGACAGGCAGATTTTCAGTTTAGTTTTTTTTTTCTTTTTCTTACCGGTACCTTAACCGACTCACAGCTGATAGGTGTGTCTCATGGGGTTCACAGGCTTCTTGGGCTTCATGTAGCTTCTGGTGAAATTCCGGTTTTAACCCTGGGGAAACAAGCAGCCAGGCACATGGGGTCTCACAATAACTCCGGACTGTGTGCTGAAGCACACTATAGCGCTGTGGCAGGCTCTCCAGACCGCTGTGTCGTCTCCTCCGTCTCCTTACACTGAGTGTCCACCGCAACTCACCCGGCGCACAGCGTGTGGCGTCACGCTACCTTCGGGAATCTCCGGGCACAATCGGAGCTATGCAGACCACCAGCCGATCCTCCAAATGTACCCACACAGGGCTGTTCGCCAAATCTCTGAACCGTTCAGCACGCTCACCACACAGTGTGCTCTATCCAGCTGAGCTATTCCTTCCACAGGGATTATTCGGGCAATATATCAGGCTGTATATCAACCTCGGGATGCCGGTATATCAGTGAGGCATCACCGCAGGGCGGAGGGCGAGAGGACACACACCTGACCTTACTCAGCCCTCATCACTCTCATCCGAGACTCCGCCATGTGATATTTATATATGTTAGCTCTAGACTGCATAAATGAAAAAAATGGATTTTACCTACATACCTAGCTGTAAAATCAATTTCTTGGAGTATATCACAGGACACAGAGCAGGTTATAATCATTACTATCTGGGTTATATGCCACCTATGGGTGAATGGACACTGGCAGATAAAACAGGAAATCCTCCACTATATAGCCCCTCGTACAGGAAGTACCTCAGTTTTGTAGCAAGCATTATATTCCCAGAAAGAGGGGGGGGAGGGACCTGTGTGTCCTGTGATGTACTCCAAGACATGTTTTTTATAAGGTATGTAGGAAAAATTCTATTTTCTTTTTCATACATCACAGGACACAGAGCAGGTTATAATCATTACTATCTGGATCATCCCAAAGCAATACACTTGGGGGGAGGGAGACAATCACAAAAAACATTACCCGAGAAGAACCTATTCTGCTGCCCGTAACATACTGCGGCCAAAGATGATATCCTTAATGGTTTTGACATCCACCTGGTAAAACCCTGTGAATGTATGAACTAAAGACCGTAGCGGCCTTGCAAACCTGAGTCACTAACGCCTGATGGCAGGTAAGCCAGAGATGCACCCACACACCTGGTAGAGAGCGCTCTCCCCAGAAAGGGTGGGACTTTGCCCTTTAAAGCCATAAGCTTTAATGATTTACTGGCAGATCCAATGAGAAATAGTTGACCTGTATGCTACCTGCCCTTCCTGGGCACTTCAGGCAGCACAACCATGATTCCTGATCTGTGAAGACAACTCAAGTAAATCCTGACTGCCTTTACTACCTCCAGAGTATGCAACGATCTTTCTCCTGACGACTGGATTAGGAAAAAAAGGCAAGACACTGCCCTGATTCAAGTGAAAATTAGAAACCATTCTAGGCAAGAAAGATGGATGAGGACACATCACTTTATCATGATGCAAGACCAATAATGGCTCCTTACATGAAAGAGCCGCCAGCTTTGACACTTTTTGCCGAAGTGATGGCAACCAAAGAAGCCACCTTCCAAGTAAAAGGACTAACAGAGTTTCTCAAATTGGTTCAAAAGGTGTCCTCTGCAAGGACAGTCAAGACCAAGCTCAAGGACACAAGGGTGGCCTGACAGGCAGGACTGTCTGCGTTACCCGCTTCATGAAGTACGAAAGGAGTGAGAAATAATGGTCTCTGGAAAAAAAATTGTGACAAAATCGGACCCTTAATGATACTTCAGATCAATCCAATTTCCTCTCCTGATTGAAGAAAGGAAAAACAAATCTCCCACTCACATATTTCAGTGGGTGCCGCTTCCTGGCTTCACACCGGGCATCTACGATTTCCATGTCCTGTATTGGAAGCTCCCTGAAGCCAGCCAGGAGCGTCCCCCACAAGATTCACTCTGTTGGTGTACCAAGCCATCCTGTGCTAGGCCTGCTTACACTATTATCAGTGTTACCACCTCTAGGATTCTTTACAAAAGAAGTGGCAGTAGTTAAATCAGGGGGAAAATGTAGACTAGGGAGAACAGGTTCTTAACGTGTACCAGTGCATCTACCCCTATTGCTAGTGGGACTCTCGTCCCAGACCCAACTTGTCCAATTTGATCTAGAACCTGGAATCCAGTAGATCCACCTGCAGAGTTCCCCAATGCTGGCAGACTGCACCACTGTTCCAGTATTAGTCGCTGACAACTGGGGAAAAAAACCCTGCCAGTCTTCTATACCTGGAATATGTACTGCCGTCTGAGACAGCACATGCTGTTCTGCCCCAAATAGAATGTGGTTCACCTTCCTGAGCCGCACAACTCCTGATGCCACCCTGGTGATTGATATATGCCACTGCAATGGCATTATTGGATGGAGCACTGACGATAAACCTGTGCAACTGGTTCGTCCAATAATCCAGAGTAAGGTGTACTGGCCGAAGTTCCAAGGTATTGATGTGCAGTAACCAGAAAGACTGGCATCAGTGGTTACTATCTTCCATATCCCTGGAAGGAAAAACTTCCCCTTCTCCAGATTCCGAACAATCAACCACCAATTAAAGCTCTGTAATACCCCAGAGACAGAGCCTTTTGGCAATCCAATGCTTGGACCTTCATGTTCCAGACTGAGAATGTTGCTCTACCAAAAACCTAGAGAGGGGAACTGCACATAGGGAATTGATTCAATGTAGATATCATTTCCTCTTAAATGCATTTAAAGATGGAACTAACTGCTCCCAGAGCAAAGGCTTGTTGAGGTATCCTGAGATTGACACCCTCTGTCTCCAGCAAGTCCAGCACTGGGGCTACGAGCTTTGTGAACCCTCGTGGAGCTGTAGCCAGCCCAAAGGTCAGTTTCACAAAACAAAAATCGCAATCTTTTACTGTAATCACAGAAACCTTTGATGAGACTGGACAAACACGATGATATGTGTGATTAAGCGCTTCAGCCCCGGAAGATTTTACCCCCTTCCTGACTAGAGCACTTTTTGTGATTCGGCACTGCATCACTTTAACTGACAATTGCGTGGTCGTGCAACGTTGCACCCAAACAAAATTGACATCCTTTTTTCCCCACAAATCAAGCTTTATTTTGGTGGTATTTGATCGCCTCTGCGGTTTAAATTTTTTGTGCTCTAAACAATATTTTTTACTTTTTGTTATAATAAATAGCCCCCAAACATATATAAAAAAAGACGATTTTTTTCCTCAGTTTAGGCGAATATGGATTCTTCTACATATTTTTGGTAAATTGATTGGTTTGCGCAAAATTTATAGCGTCTACAAAATAGGGGATAGTTTTATGGCATTTTTTTTTTTTTTTTATTAGTAATGGCGGCGATCTGCGATTTATATCGAGACTGCAACGTTATGGCGGACACATCGGACAATTTTGACACCATTTTGGGACCATTGTCAATTATACAGAGATCAGTGCTATTAAAATGAATTGATTACTGTGTAAATGACACTGAAGGGGTTAACCACTAGGGGGCGGAGAAGGGGTTAAGTGTCTCCTAGGGAGTGATTCTAACTGTGACGGGGCTGGGCTTCAACACAGGACAGTGATCACTGCTCTCGATGACAGAGCAGTGATCTCTGTCCTGTCACTAGGCAGAAGGGGGAAATGCTTTGTTTACAAAAGCATCTCCCCGTTCTTCCTCTCAGTGACACGATCGCGGGCACCCTGCAGACCCGCGGTCACGGAGTCCATGGCGGGCGCACGCCACAGGCCATGCGCCGGTGACACCGCTTCTTAAAAGGGGATGTAACCGTACACCCTTTTGCCTACCAGTGCCATTCTGCCAACGTAAATCGGCGTGCGCTGGTCGGCAAGCGGTTAATGACTGTGGACAGCCGAAATCTACCTCTTGCAGAGAGGCCATCACTGAACAGGCTAATCCCATCTGAAACAGAAGGAAGTTTAGAAACGTGTCTAGTGCCTTGAGATCTAAGATAGAGCTCATGTCCCCGTTTGGTTTTGGGCCCTCTACTGGTTGAGCGTTTTACAATAATGAGCCCATTCCTTCTGCTCAAGAAGCAAACGCAAGACAAAAGGCTGATAACTCTGTAGTGGACCAGGATTCCAAAGGGGCGTACTTAACCTAACAGGTTTTTGCCAGTCTCAACCTAACGATGGAGCGAACCACCCCAGAGACTGCCCTAATATCCTCTGACCTGAGTTAAGTCTCAAAACACAGCAGACTCATTCTGGAGGGGAAAAGCTTACAGCACCTGGTATTACTAGGTCTTCTCCGAACCAAGTACCAACAAGGTCCAATCCTGCTTAGCCTTTAAATCTAACACAAGGTCAGACACGTTCAGGGAGATGCATCTGCCATCCATAGCAGCTGCCAATGCCGCGACCAGGAATAACAGGTATATAATGTAGCAAACATAAAAAACCCAGTCCCCTAAAGATGCAGACCCAAAACCATATTGGTCTACCTCTATGCATCCACACAGGTATGCAAGTATGCAGATATGCAGGTGCACAGATATGCCATTCTGTACCTACATACCCAGGTATGCAGCTATAGAAGTATGCATTTCTGCAGTTCATGCCCCTATGCAGTTTATAAAAGTATGCAGTTAAATGCAAGTAAACATACACATGCAGTTCAATGCAAGTAAACATACACATGCAGTTCAATGCAATAAATATAAGTATGCAGATCAATGCATGTAAATATATATGGAAAATAATAAAACCGCGCTTGTATCTAATCTAGATCCCTATCTAATCTGAAGAAGGCTGCTACTCAAAGTGGGATACACACACTGGAACAACAATAATAAAAAACAAGCAGCGCCAAATTGTGATACTGTGTACCTATCGCAATATGTTCACCTGTGCACATACGTAATTGATATAACAATGCACTAACAGCAACATAAGATGGTACACATATGCATATAGTGTTTATAGTTCATATACTGATGATGTTAGCCAAAAACACTATATAAATTAGAGTCCTATGATGGCAAGAAGGAAAAAAGGTCACAGATGAAACGTGATGCTGCACTGCACTGATGAACGATAACCCTGCATGCATCCAAATACAGCTTGAGATCATACACCACGGTGACTTGTATATGCAATTTGTGCAGTGGACCGACACCCAGAATGTCTATGCGCTTACCAGATGGTAGAGCATATAGCGCTCTGTATGAAAACCAGCCAGCAAACTGGGAAGATGTCCCTGATTTTTCCCTTTCTTGATCTTTAGCCTCCAGCAATGATGGATAGGGGATATCCTATTTCAATCATGAAACTGAATCAATCCTGCAGGAAGCTGAGGATATCACTGGCTTTCCTTCTCTTGATCCACAGCACAACCAGTTTAGAGTGGAGATGGCTTTAAACCCCTCTTGGCTCTCTATTCAACAGAGCTCTTGATGGTGGAGATGGGTTTTGCTGCGTGTTAGTACCAGGTCATAGTTCTCAGGATGGCCTCACCAGGAGGTGAGTAAGGCGGGGTCCAGTAGCAGATATAGTAGGAAGAGATCAACCAGAAGCGCAGATACTGCCAGACACAGCAGAGTTTGCAGGTTCAAATCCGTGTCCTGTAGTGATGGAATTCTTCTGCTGTATCCTGCATATCACTATCCCACCAGCAGCTCTTCTGTAATCAGCAGCAACACAGGAAGCAGCTTTTGTTGTCATGTTGATAATGTCATGTTGATAAATTAACAGCATATCAATTGGCACAGTACAAAACATTGTATGAAGAGTACATATGTGCACATACAGGGCATAAAACTGAACACCACTACATGCAGTAAGGACACACAGCTGACAACTACCGAACAGTTCAGACTCACATAGCACTTGTTCCAAGAGGGATGATCAGCCTAATGCCGCGTACACACAAAGGGACTATCCCGCGGGATTATCCGCTGGACCTTAGTCCAACGGATAATCCCCTCGTGTGTGGGCGCCGGCAGACTTTTTGGCGCCAAAGTTTTAAGTTTGGTTTTAAAATTATCCGCTGGACTTGGCAGTCCGGCGGACAATCCCGCCATTAGTAGGCAAGTCCGCGGGACTTTTGAAAATGAACGGACTTGCCCACACACGGAGCAGTCCGTTCATTTTGAACGTAACTTCAGGTACGTAGCTAGCGTAGGCAGTAAATGCTGGCGCGCTAGCTCCGTCACCTGTCATGGATTTAAAGGGAATCCCCACGCCGAAAAACGGCGTGGGGGTCCCCCCCAAATCCATGTCAGACCCTTATCCGAGCACGCAGCCTGGCAGGCCAGGAAAGGGGTGGGGACGAACGAGCGCCCCCCCTCCTGAGCCGTACCAGGCCGCGTGCCCTCAACATGGGGGGTGCCCTGGGGAAAGGGGGGCCGTGCGGCCCCCCCACCCCAAAGCACCTTGTCCCCATGTTGATGAGGACAAGGGCCTCTTCCCGACAACCCTGGCCGTTGGTTGTCGGGGTCTGCGGGCGGGGGCTTATCGGAATCTGAGAGACCCCTTTTATAAGGGGGCCCTCAGATCCCGGCCCCCCACCCTATGTGAATGAGTATGGGGTACGATGTACCCCTACCCATTCACCTAAGGTGTAAAATGTAAAGTAAAAAAAACACACACTTTTGAAAAAATAGTTTATTGCACTGCTCCGGGGGTCTTCTTCCGTCTTGGGGGTCTTCTCGCCGGACTCCCCCGCCATTTACCAAGCTCTTTTACCGAGCGGGGGAAGTCCGGCTAGCTTCTTTGTCGTCGCCGCCGTCGTCGTCTGGGGTTCTCGATCCGCCTTCGGGGGTCTTCCGGGGGTCTCTTCTGTTCTTGCGGCGGTCGTCGTCTTCCGCGCCGCCGGCGCCTTCTCCTTCTTCTTGTCCTTCTTCTTGTCCTTCTTCTTCTTCCGATGTTGACCCGACGCTCTCTCTGCCCGGAATGCCTGTGCCGCGCTGCGCTGAGACTTATATAGGGGCATGGGGACAGGGTCACATGTTCATGTCACATCGTGACCCCGCCCCCTTGTGTTGTCACAGTCCCGGAGGATGCTGGGACTGTGACATCGCAAGGGGGCGGGGTCACCATGTGACATGAACATGTGACCCTGTCCCCATGCCCCTATATAAGTCTCAGCGCAGCGCGGCACAGGAATTCCGGGCAGAGAGAGCGTCGGGTCAAAAGAAGAAGAAGAAGAAGAAGAAGAAGAAGAAGAAGAAGAAGAAGAAGAAGAAGAAGAAGAAGAAGAAGAAGAAGAAGAAGAAGAAGAAGAAGAAGAAGAAGAAGAAGAAAGAAGAAGAAGAAGAAGAAGAAGAAGAAGAAGAAGAAGAAGAAGAAGAAGAAGAAGAAGAAGGACAAGAAGAAGGCGCCGGCGGCGCGGAAGACGACGACCGCCGCAAGAACAGAAGAGACCCCCGGAAGACCCCTGAAGGCGGATCGAGAACCCCAGACGACGACGAAGAAGGTAGCCGGACTTCCCCCGCTCGGTAAAAGAGCTTGGTAAATGGCGGGGGAGTCCGGCGAGAAGACCCCCAAGACGGAAGAAGACCCCCGGAGCAGTGCAATAAACTGTTTTTTCAAAAGTGTGTGTGTTTTTTTACTTTACATTTTACACCTTAGGTGAATGGGTAGGGGTACATTGTACCCCATACTCATTCACATAGGGTGGGGGGCCGGGATCTGAGGGCCCCCTTATAAAAGGGGTCTCTCAGATTCCGATAAGCCCCCGCCCGCAGACCCCGACAACCAACGGCCAGGGTTGTCGGGAAGAGGCCCTTGTCCTCATCAACATGGGGACAAGGTGCTTTGGGGTGGGGGGGGGCGCACGGCCCCCCTTTCCCCAGGGCACCCCCCATGTTGAGGGCACGCGGCCTGGTACGGCTCAGGAGGGGGGGCGCTCGTTCGTCCCCACCCCTTTCCTGGCCTGCCAGGCTGCGTGCTCGGATAAGGGTCTGACATGGATTTGGGGGGGACACCTGTCATGAAAAACGGCGTGGGGATTCCCTTTAAATCCATGACAGGTGACGGAGCTAGCGCGCCGGCATTTACTGCCTACGCTAGCTACGTACCTGAAGTCACGTGCTAAATGAACGGACTTGCCGATGAGCGGCAAGTCCGTTCATTTTCAAAAGTCCCGCGGACTTTGGCCGGCGGATTATCCGTCCGTGCGTGTGTGGGCAAGTCCGCACGTGTGTGGGCAAGTCCACACGCTCGGAAAGTCCAGCGGACCCAGCTGGAAAGTCCGGCGGGATTGTCCGCTGGACTAGGTCCGCCGGCAAAAGTCCGCACGTGTGTACGCGGCATTAGGATACTAGGTGGAGGTCCTGGGGGTATTTCCACTGACAGCCCCAATTAAGGTATGTAATCCTATACATAGGTAGGGCAGCTTCAATCTGCGCTTTCCAGGAGAAGAGAGATGGAGGGGTGGGCATGATCCACTTAAGGAGTATCTCCTTCTTTGAGTAAAATAAAAGGAAGGAAATCAGTAATTTAGAATGATAACGCTGTTCATCCTTATGAACCCCCAAAAGGGCCAGATCGGGTAGCATTGGAATTGCAGTCTAGAACTAATGACTCTGAATACCTTCGCCCAGAAGGCTGAAATGACGGGACATTCCCAGAACATATGGCAGAACATGCCTATGTGTACTTTGCATCTAGGGCACTCAGGGCATCTAGGGCACTCTTGGAACTCCATACATCGGGGCAAGTCGTATTTGGCCCTCAGGTCTGTGAATTGTAGCAGGGTACCCTGGGGCATAATTTGGCCCAAAGTTGTAATGCCATATCTGGCCTATACCTAAGGGTCTGGAATGGTGCAGAGGTGCGGTAGGTTAGGATTCGCCCATAAAGGGTGTGCCGGTAACCACTGATTCGGCCACTTAAACCGCCGCCGAGCAGCAGTCCACACCCTCCATGTCACCCTGGTTGGCCCCGGTGTCATCTCGTATGCCCCATGTCCCCTGTAGGCAAAGCTGTGGAGCCCAGCCAGTGAGCCCAAGCAGCTCGCCTCCAGACAGACCGCTGCATTGAAATTAAGATCCTCGAAACCATCACTGAACTGTTACTAGTACTGCAGCTCAGTAATAGACCTGAAAGTTGGGGAGGGCTAGTCCTCTCAGGTGAACAGGCAGCCACAATATGGAGCAGGCCAACCTGGGGACCGCTCCATTCCAGATAAAGGAGCCTATACATTTATCTATTTTTTATTTATTTTACAGAAAGCACCAGGGACCCACACCAGGCAATTTCTAATTTCTAGACAATTAAATTTGGGCAGCATAACCATTTTTAGTAGATTGATACGACCCAATAGGTTTAGAGGCAGATTTGCCCATGCTAGACATTTTATTCTTAGAGCCGACAGGGCAGGCATCAAATTATTAGTTTAGTTACTGTGACCCGCAGGTAGCGGAATTCCTTAATCCAACACAGGGGAGAGGAGGCAGCTCCACTGAGTGCCCCTTCATCTAAGTCTTTGGCGTCACACACGTGACACGGAGCGTTATTCTGACACCAACATCACGTAAAAGGACGCCAAGGAGGACAAATGGCGCCATTCCCTCTCCGCAACAGGGCTGTTGCAGGATAACATTGCGGGGGGAATACAGCGGGGAAATTCCAGCCCTACTCCGGAGTCATTCCCACATATTTGGGGTAAGTTATTACCACCTTTGGGGGCATGTATATTTTTACTTTGGAGGACAAAAGGCTGAAATTTTGGTTTTCTTTACACAGTATCCCGGCAAATTACACGCCTATTTAAGTGCCATTTTTTGGATTCTTTAATCCAGTTGTCCTGTATGGGATGCTAGAGGGGCAGGGGTTGATCTGTCTAGTGAGGTGAAGGGTTCTTCTTCTCTCCCCCCTTTCGGATGTTAGGGGAAATACATCTGTCTTTTGAATTTGAATAGTGAGTTACTTTATTATATTTTGAAACTGTATTAATGATTTGTTAAAAAGTTATTTTTTTATATATACTTAATGGACACTGTTCAAACTATTATAGAGAATGTTACAATACTTCATCCCTGAGGAAGATTGTATTTATTATTAAATGTCGAAACGCTTTGAATGACCCGCCTTTTCCGCCACCACCAGTCAACTGTCGGTTTTGAGATCATCAAGCGGATAGTATTCGCTTCAAATTATACATTGCGTTTTCTTCTTAGAAAAAGATTGAGATTGTACATTTTTCTCTATGAATTGTTTATAGGAGTATTTATTAATATTTTGTACAATAAATTAATTATTTTTTTATAAATATTTTTTTCTCTTATTGTTGCCTTAAAAATCCCATTAATAGAGGTTTTTTAAAATTTTTAAATGTCAGTCCCCTTACCCGGCATGAAACCTGTCTGGTCTATATCAACCAAGTCCTCAGTTACCTGGGACAGCTGGTTAGCAAGGATTTTCGCAAAGATCTTGGCATCTACGTTCAGCAGGGATATGGGTCTGTAGGACAAACAGTCTAGGGCAAGGATATGCAATTAGCGGACCCCCAGCTGTTGCACAACTACAAGCCCCATGAGGCATAGCAAGACTTTGACCGCCACAAGCATGACGCCCAGAGGCAGAGGCATGAGGGGACTTGTAGCTTTGCAACAGCTGGAGGTCAGCTAATTGCATATCCCTGGTCTAGGGGATCTTCACCTGGCTTGAGCCTGGCTTAAGGGTAATACGGTGAGCCCGCTCCACAGCATAAAAGGGTAAGAATTGGGCTGATGGCAAAAGGGTGCGCAGGAACTTTTCCACAAACTCAGTCGGGTGAGGACCCTCAACCCCCTCCGCCATGCCTACAATGTGGAGGTTGTTCCTTCTATCGCAATTTTCTGCGTCCTCGGCCTTGTATTCCAGGGCCCTGATCTTAGTGTGCAGCATGCGTAAGTCTGTATTATGGCCCTCCACTGTATCTTCCATGTGGCTCAGGCGCTGCTCAGCAGATGAGATCCGGGATCGCATTTTGTCCATGTCCAGCCTGATGAGACCTACATCAAGCTGCACAGAATCCACCTTTGTGGTCAGGGACGTGACTGATGCATGGCAATTGTTTATAGCTACCAGGACCTCTGTAAGGCTTGTCTGAGGCAGTGAGGGCTGCTCCTGGCTCTCTGTCTGGGACGCCATGTTTGTGGAGGGTCCCTTACTGGTCCCCACATGGTCTCTATGGGCCCCTCCAGTACAGGGGGGAAATAACCTTCTTACCCCATCCTTTTGATGCCCGTGTGGAGCATGGGGATGTTTCCGGATGAAAATATGCACTGTAGGTTCCCAGAGGAGAGGAAGAAGCCTCGGATTGCGACGGAGCTCTCTCACCAGCGTCCGCTCAGTGCGCCATCTTGGACACGCCCCAGGTATGCAGTTTAATGCAAACCCTCAGGCAGGTAAGCAGTGTAATGAAAACACTCCCATCCTACACCCACACGGATGACATAAATGGGCCTGCCTGTACGGGATGCGTGGAACACCTGTGCATTCCTGTGCGGGTAAACATGGCCCTCCATGGGCTTACACTTTAGTATGCCACATGTGAACAATGCTTTTGTAGCAATTTAGCGGGAATTTTGTAAGTTATGTTGTGTTTATGTGCACTATTAATGATTTTAGTGTATTTTTTATGAAAATATTGTTTTGATAAACAGTTACACAAATATCGCACTGCCTTAAAAATCAGTAGCACCTTCTTTTTATTTTATTGGCCATGTGCTTCAGAAAATGTATGGTTTGGGGGGACTAAGATGCTGACCCCACAAGCATTTTTACATTCTGAAAAACTAAGTGAAAAAGGAAAACCTCTAGATTTTCTAAGAAATTTTTGCCTATGTCCAAATTTCACTATTTCTCAAAAAGGCAGAATTAAAAATTTAAAATATTTGTTATTTATTAACTCAATGCAGGTTAAAGGGGTTGTAAAGGTATTTTTTTTTTTTAAACAACAATAAGTAAGTAATACTTACCTCCACTGTGCAGCTCGTTTTGCACAGAGTGGCCCCGAACCTCGTCTTCTGGGGTCCCTCGTGGATGTCTCCGCTCCCCCTGCAAGGACTTCTCATGTTCATGCGAGCTCCCTCGCATGGTGAGAAGTGCTTGCGGGGCACGCTCCCGTGATACAGCCGGCGGCCATAGCCGCTCGCTGTATAACTTGGCCCCACCCCCTGGCGCGCCGCGTCAGTGAATGTGATTGACAGCAGCGCAAGCCAACGGGGGGGGGGGGGGGGTGCTGGTATTGTCTGATGTTTTTTTCACATTAATGCATAGAAGGAAAACATCATTCAGATCCAGGATGGGGAAGGAGTTTACCATTAGGGAGTTGGTGACCTGTAACAGTACACACGTTACTTATGTCATAGAGTGCCCCTGCCGATTGCAGGACCACCAGGCCCCTATGTGTTCGCATCAGGGAACATATAAATAACATTAAAAAAGGTTTCCCTAAACATCATCTCTCCAGACACTTTGATGAATATCACAATAGAGACCCTACAGGTCACATCTTCTATGGCATTGATACCATCAATGACCACTGGAGAGGTGGAAACAAAAAGATCCAAATATCACAAAACAAAACCAAATGGATCTATCTCTTGGAATCTCTGGTACCCAAAGGGTTAAACGTGGATATTGACTTGAATTGTTGGCCGAGATGGCCGAGCCTCAGATGACGTCCTATGACGAAACGCGTAAGCCGGGACTATCTTCGTACACAATACGTCACGTCCGGTGCAGCCGTCTTTCGGTTTTGAGCTTATTGCGGCCGTGGAACGCACGCCGCTTCACCGGAATAGCGGCGGTTGTTACGCCGGTTCTTATGGTTTATGGGCTTGCTGGTCATAACAAAAAAGAGGGGATGGTAGGGAAGGGAGTAGGCAAGTGCCACTAGGGGCACCTAGAAATCTCCTCAGATCTAGCTTGTCCAGTGTGGACCATGTCACTCTGGTCTGAGTAATATTAACTAATAAACAAAAAAACCTGAAATGTTCCTATCAAGGCTGGCAGGAACCAGAAGACCAAATGAGTGGCATAACATACGAGAAATGAGGGCTTAAATAAAAACAATAAGGCTTTATTGTAAATACAAAAAAGAGAAAATCAGTGTAATCACATGTGATCCAAGTATGGATCAATATAGTGCGTGTGACATATGCAGTTATGACACCATATGACTCATCCAGTCACCTGATGGGTCTATGATGCAGCAACAAGTAAAACAGAAAAACATCAACACTAAACAAAAATATACAAACAACATAAAACAGTGCGTCCGGACGCCGGCAATCTATGTGTGGAAGGCCTGCGCTCTTTAATCATGAGTGTGCATAATGGCTAATGGTTGCCTGTAGGTCAGGGAATCCACACAGAGATCAGGGGAGGCTCGAGCCCACAGTGGGGGCGGGGAGATGGGGGGGGTAGAGGATGGGAGGGTAGTGGAGGAGGGCAGGGAAGAATGCTGGAAGATAGAGGGAACAGGAGTATACTGTGAAGAGTCAAATTCTTTTATAACCTTCAATATGAGTGATAGTGGTGGACAATCCTTGCTGGGTAGTAAAAGTGGATATCCTCCGCCGCAGCGAAAAGAAAAGAAAAAAAGGGGGGGGTTCAAGTCTCTTCAGAGCTAGTGGATATGTAGGTTTCCAACAGGAGAACACCGAAAAAAGGACACGATTGGCATTGATGTAAAAAGGGGGCCAAGCGGTAGTGCCAAATGGCAGGGAACTGTATATATCAGTGGGGGTATACTAGTTATTCAACCCAGCATGTGTAGATATCCATGGGTGGGAACAGACCAACATCTATGTTTGAGTAAACTTGTTTAAACTTCCAAGTGATGTCCTGAGATAAAACTTTAAATAGTAAATATCCGCTACAGGTTGAATGCCTTACAGGATACTGCTGAACGATGTCACCTTAGGGTTATTTGGGCTGCAATCAGCTCACAAATCAGGTAATATCCGGTTAGGATTTAAATATATTTGCATCTGTCCCATAGAGTAAGTTTGCAGTACCTGGTAATGTCCCGGTGTCCAAATGGGTATTGATGGATATAGTTGGGTCCGAGTGTGTATCCCCGGGCTTTGTGTTTCGGCGTTTCGGCGTCTCCTGTGCTTGGTCAGCTTCCAGCTGATTCCTCGTTGTCTCCTCCGTCTCTCACCCGGCCTGGGCTGACTTCCGGGAGGTGTGCCGGCGTCGGAACGCGGTGACGTCAACGCGTTTCGCAATTACAGTTGCGTAGCTTCGTCTGGACGTATTGGTGGGGCCTGCGTCGTCCCTTTTTATAGCACAGCGCTACGTAGGGCTCCCACCTGAATAGCTCTTTCTTAAAGGGACAGTGTGTTTAGTGATGTTTTGTCCGTACATAGGTTCCAGGGTAAGACCCTTAATTGACAAAGAGTGGTGTTTTTTTTACACATATTGGTACATAGTGGCTAGGTGGCCAAGAGGGGGGGTATTTGATTCCAAATATATGGGGAGGTATTTCGGGTAAAGGCAAGGTAAACCAACAGACAGGAGACAAGACATACCAGACATACAAAGTGATGTTGGGTGTCACAGAATCGGGCATCTGTCATAAGGTTGAATAACCTGTAAATTATATACTGTAAATTAGCAAAATTAGATATATTAAAATTGGAAGAATTAATATCTCTTTAAGTGTGCATGACATACAAGGTTCCAACATGAATATCAAATCAAGGACACTAGATGTACTGTGTCATGTATAATATTTAGAATCTACATATAGATATAGTATTGAGATGGAGTTCGGTGGAACTTAGTTAGAAACCATGTATGGTGAACTTCCACATTGGTTCCCCAAATAAATAGAATGTCTATCGGGGAACAAGGGAACCGGGACTATACTAGCCCAGGGGTACCCTCAGTTACTATGGTGAGGGACCGTGAGGTGGGAATGAACCCCAACAGCGAAAATTAACATTAAGGGAAAGCAAAAAAACCATACTTTGGTGTAGTGTGGTAAGGTTCATAGAGTAGATGGATAGCCAGGGACAGAGAAAAGCCCGGGTAATACTATACATAAATGTAGTCACTCCCGAGGACATGCCGTGAAGGGGGCGGAGGTGGGTGGGTGGGGTAGATAAACATATATCCCCTCAATTATTCCTCAAGGAATACCTGGAGGTTAAGTTCAGTGTTCATACCCAATGGATGTAAACTTCTTAAGCGATAAATCCACCACTTTTCTTTTTGCAGTAGTATGTGATTAAAGTCGCCGCGTCTAGGAGAAAGCTTGAGCATGTAAATGCCCTTCACGGTCATGCCTCTGAGACTGCCACCATGTACTTGGGAAAAATGTTTAGCCAGGGGCTTTTCTGTGTCCCTGGCTTTGATCTCCCGCATTGCTGGCCCCAACCTTTTTTGTTACCACTATTTGTCGTGGTATGTTATCCATTTTTAATTAAACACCCCCTTTTCATACGGATTCACCCTATGAGACTATCCTTTCCCATACATGCCAAAATTCACTACTGCTGAGAACATCCTGGATGAGGCATAGATAGGAGACCGGATGCGGGCAACCCCCTGGAGAAAAGGACACCCCCTGCATAGACGAGCGAGGTCGTTTTGGGATCACTAATGGTTGGTCTTCCAGAGAAAACTGAGGGGTTGAACCCCGTGGAATTTATGGAGAAATGGCTAATAGAACTTTTTGGTAGAGAATTCTTCTCAGCAGCGTTTGCCATCGAAAGAGCCCATAGAATTCCCTTTAGAGCATCGCCAACTGCAAAGTTCCCTAGGCCGTTACTGTTTAAATTTCTCAATTATAAAGAAAAAGTGGCGCTGCTGAGGAGAGCAAGAGAAACAGGAAATATCCTCTTCAATGGAACTAGAATTTCGTTCTATTCTGACTTTTCTCCAGAACTACAGAGACAAAGGTTGGAATTCATACAGGTCAAGCGTTCTCTCCAAAGGGTTAAAATACCCTACGCCCTTATGTACCCTGCAAGATTACGGGTGACAGCATGGGGGGAGTCGCAGATCTTTAATTCCCCAGAGGCAGCGGAGAGATGGTGTGTTGCTATGGGCATTTGTATAGTGACTTTATTGAAATAATATAGAGTTTTAGATTTAGTAACAACATGTCCACAGAAGGCCTCTTCCCCCTCCATTGATATGTAAATAAACCAGATAGCCAGGTATTGAAGATGAGTTGGTGTTTTGCAGGAAGTGGGGGGAGGGGCATGGAGAGGGTTGGAAAGAGACATGTGTTTTGGGAAAAGAGGAACAGTTGGTGTTTGGAGGACAAAGAGAAAACACATGGCTTCCAGGAACTGGGGAACGTTGGAGACGCTTTTGTGAGTTGGACTGAGCAAAGGACCATGGAGGACATCTTGACCCCTAAGTTGAGTAATTGTTTAGTTTACTTAATGTGTACATATTATACATGCTTATATGTGAAGCTATAAGTTGTATTGTATTGTTCATCCTACAGTTTGTATGTGCAGATTTTTCCCTGTTTAGTAAAGCATTAATACACTTCAGAGGTCTAGTCTTCCTTAATTTTACCACAAGAACTTAATAGATAGACGCAGGCATAACATTTGGGGGCTCGGCCGTTATTTGTGCTAAAATTTCAACTGAAGCAGACCTGTTTTATATTGTGTGTTTTGTTGCTTGTGCTGGGGAAAAAATGCTGCGTACACTGTTTAGGAGGAGTAAGGCTGCAAAGATTTCTGGTGTCCAGGAGGACTTGAAGGCGTGCACCCTTCCTATCTGGGCCAGAAATAGTCAGTGGATGCCTGTTGCAAAGGAGCTAGCTAGATATGCGTCTCCTTTGAACAGAGCTTGGGGGGATGGAGTCTGTGATCTTTCCTCAGATTTTAGTCTCAAAAGTTTTGGGTTCAGTAAGGGAGAGATGCGGGCAGTTGCTGTGTTTGGTTTGCACTTCCTGCATGCTCTACATATTGAATCTGAAAAGAGGGAAAAGGCGGAATTAGAAAGAGATTTACTGAAGGAGCAGCTTGCAGTGGCATCCAAGTGTTCGGAAGAAACTGCAAGCAAGGACAAAGATTTAGAAAGGAGGGTAATCAAAGTTAAACCTGCAGTGGCTTTGAAGTGTGTTCAAACCCCTGTAGGCCGAGCTGAAGATTTGAATGAGCGGTGTGCAGCCCTCATGACCAAGTCTAATGATGCTCTAACAAAGGACAAAGGCCCAAAGCCTGTAAGCAGAAGTAGGACATGTGCCACTGTTACTTCTCATAACCGGGAAGCAGAGGATTTGATCAGCTCAAATGACCGAGTTGAGTCAGATACAAGGAAAGCAAGGCCTATGATCTCCAGGAGACACATGTGGATTGATTTACTTAAGGTGGGGGTCCCTAGAGAGGAAATAGATGGGATTCCTACACCAGCATTGTTTAAGAAGTGGAAGCAAATGGTTGGGAATGGTAGATTCAGTCACATTAAGTGTTTCTGTTGCCATAAAATGGGGCATTTTGCAAAAATGTGCCATGCTGTGAAGGCTGAACAACAGCAGGCCTGTGTGCTTCCCAGGACAGCACGGAGAGACATGCAAGTTTATTCGTTACGTTGGAAGTCAATGCCTTTCCGTGAAAGTATTTCAAGGCAACAGTGGGCACCCTACAATAGTTTTGCAGTTAGAAATGGGCAGATAGAGAAATGTGAGCAGTGAGCTATGTTTTTAGGCACAGTTGGAAGGAACATATAATCTGCTTTGTCTCTTACTCTTTTCAGGTATTGAGCATCGAGAGGTGGAGCAGGCAGAGCAGATGACCATACTGGATGGGAGGAGACAGACCAGAAGAGAGCCTGAGAAATGGTGGCTGAATTGGAGTGGACTTCCATCTGAGCATTTTCCTTATGACCAAGAAGAAAAGAGACTTTTCATCTGGGACTTTTACAAACTGCCAAAAGACATTGTTAACCCTGCTCAAAAGTCAGCCTTCCAGGGACAAACCAATCGTCTGACCGCCCACAAGATGGGGGTCGAAAGGGAATTTGTTCCTCCCATTTATACGGGGGGTTTATTTTGCCCTTTCCTGGACAAAAGGCTTGAAGAAGTTTCCTATATTATCCTATAAAGTCAAGAGGTGGTATGTGTTGCTATGGGCATTTGTATAGTGACTTTATTGAAATAATATAGAGTTTTAGATTTAGTAACAGCATGTCCACAGAAGGCCTCTTCCCCCTCCATTGATATGTAAATAAACCAGATAGCCAGGTATTGAAGATGAGTTGGTGTTTTGCAGGAAGTGGGGGGAGGGGCATGGAGAGGGTTGGAAAGAGACATGTGTTTTGGGAAAAGAGGAACAGTTGGTGTTTGGAGGACAAAGAGAAAACACATGGCTTCCAGGAACTGGGGAACGTTGGAGACGCTTTTGTGAGTTGGACTGAGCAAAGGACCATGGAGGACATCTTGACCCCTAAGTTGAGTAATTGTTTAGTTTACTTAATGTGTACATATTATACATGCTTATATGTGAAGCTATAAGTTGTATTGTATTGTTCATCCTACAGTTTGTATGTGCAGATTTTTCCCTGTTTAGTAAAGCATTAATACACTTCAGAGGTCTAGTCTTCCTTAATTTTACCACAAGAACTTAATAGATAGACGCAGGCATAACAGATGGATGGAAGCAAACGAAGAAAGACTTGCAACTGCCGAGGATGGAGGGGGGCGGAGGGAGGGTGGGAGAAATGTTTAAGATTACCGTATAGCAACATGGGGTGTTGAAGTGGGAGACAGGGGGGGGAGGATACACAGGGGATACACGGAAGTGAGGAAGGGATATGTGTGTAAGGGTAAGAGTGGTAAAATTAGAATGGAAAATGGTCACCTATAGCCCCTTAAGGGAACACCTAGATAGGTGGAAAAGAAAGGGGGAGGGAGAGGGAGGTGGGGAGGGAAAAGGGTAGGTAGGATTAAAAATTATTTTTATAAAGTTGAAGAAAGGTGCACAATACAGAACATAAAGACATTAAATGCAGGAGTGGCACAAATTTCACTAATACCTAAGAAGGAGAACATTCACACAATAAGGGATATAAATGAAGGAATTCTGCTGGGGAGGGGGGATTCATATAGTCCCTCCCTTCCCCTTTTTTTTCCCTTCTTTTTTTTTTTTTTTTTTCTTTTTTTTCTTTCACCACAAAACAATGGAGATAAAAGACCATAGAAGTAACGGGTGTATTATAATAGCAGGAAGTAGGTATGGGGGAAGTATATGTGCATGTTTTTCACTGCTATGACACTATGAGGGTGCGATCACGTTTTGATATGTTGTTTATGTTGTTTTTTGTGAGGAAAAGGGAAAGTATTAGAGGATTAAGAGTGGAAATGATTAAAGTTGCAGAGGCTCCTCCAAACAAGGGCATACATTGGGCTGCCCGATCCCATCGCGGGAATATAAGATGAAATGACAGTGGTTAATATAGGAACATGGAATGTCAGGGGACTGGGGACCCAGACCAAGAAAGCAGCTGTGCTTACTGTAATGGAGGGGTGGGGGGTAGGTTTGATCTGTCTGCAGGAGACCCATTTAACTAAACATACTGCCCGGGCCTGGCAGAATAAGAAATACCAATTTCAATATCATTCAGTGTACTCCACATATAGTAGGGGGGTTAGTGTGTTGGTAAGATCTGGGGATAACTTCTCCTGCAGACAGATTGATATAGATGAAAATGGAAGATATATCTTTTTGTATTGTACGATTGAAAGTGGAGCATATGTGATTGCTAATGTCTACATCCCCCCGCCATTTAAAATGGACGTATTGCTTAAACTGAGTGAATTTTTACAAGATAAAGGGGAAACCCCAGTATTAGTAATGGGGGACTTCAACGAGGTCTTGAATAATAAATTAGATAGGTTCCCTATGAAGACAGCCCCCAATATTGTGGAGAAGAGTAGATTAGGTCAGCTTGTAGAAGAATTGGGTCTGGTGGATATATGGAGGGTTCGTAATCCTGAAGTGCAGCAGTACTCATGTTACTCGGCTACGCACTCCACACTCTCCAGGATAGATTTGATCCTGGGGAGTGTGGGTGCGGTGCCGAAGGTGGAAAAAGTTAATTATTGCCCAAGGGGGATATCGGATCATTCCCCAATAGTAATGGCAATGAATGTGGGGGTAAAAAGAGTACGGGGGGAGTGGAGGATAAATCCTGGGTGGTTAGACCTGATTGAGGAAACAGATGAGACCTTGCCTAAAATAGAGGAATTCATAGCATTTAATAAAGAGTCAGCACCATCTAGCATAATATGGGATACATTGAAAGCATTCCTGAGAGGAATCTTGATACAACAATTGGCCAAGTTTAATAAAAAATCCAGAGTGGTAGAGGAAAAAGCGCAGCGACAAATGATGGAAGCTGAAAATTATTTTATAGTAGACCCCACAGTGGAGAATAAAAAAAATTGGATAGACAGGCAAAGGAACTATAAGTTAGTTATCATGGAAAAAGTTGAGACTAGAAGGCTCCTCCAACGGCAATCTGCGTTTGCGGAAGGGGAAAGCGTAGGAAGAATGTTAGCACAAATAGTAAAAACGAATTCCCCGTCCTCCGCGGTTCAGGCTATTAGAACTGAGGGTGGAGAGATTATAGCTAACTCAACAGGGATAATCCAGACATTTAAGAACTTCTATAAAAATTTATACACAGCACAGAAGATTGGGATGGAAGGTGTAATGGAGGATTTCTTGGGGGAAATGGAGTTTCCCTCCGTGTCTCAAGTGGAGAGAGAGGATCTGGAGGCACCAATAACGTTGGTAGAGCTCCAGCAGGCGGTAAATAGCATGGCAAATCAAAAAACACCGGGCCCTGATGGACTGCCCGTTGAGATCTATAAAAGGTATGGAGAAACCTTGCTTCCTATACTGCTAAATACGTTGGAGGAGGCCAATAAAGAAGGAAGGCTACCCAAGTCAATGCTGGAGGCTACTATCATAATTTTACAGAAAGAAGGGAAGGACCCTCTAGATACCTCGGCATATAGACCAATTTCCCTGTTGTGCTCTGATACAAAAATATTGGCCAAAGTATTGGCGGCCCGGTTGAACAAGGTTATTGCAAGACTGGTTCACCCGGACCAGACAGGCTTCATAGCAGATAGATCCACAAGCATTAACATAAGAAGGGCTTTCCTGAACCTACAAGATCCGGGGGTGAATGAGGGGCCAAGAGCGGTGTTGGCACTCGATGTAACTAAGGCGTTCGATAGTGTGGAGTGGGGATACATGTGGAAAGTGCTGGAGAAGTTTGGAATAGGTCCTCTGTTTACCAGATGGATAAGAATGCTCTATGATAAGCCAAAGGCCAGGTTAAAAATTAACAGTGAACTGTCAGAAGTAATTGAGCTGGAGAGGGGAACGAGACAGGGGTGTCCCCTGTCACCCCTCCTCTTCGCGCTTGTAATGGAACCACTAGCCATCGCAATTAGAAACAACAGTGGGATAACAGGTTTCCAAAGAAAGGGGGGGAGGGAAGAAAAAATTGCCCTATATGCAGACGACGTCTTACTGTTTTTGGGGGATTTGAACCACTCGTTAACCAAAGCAATGAGCATAGTGGAGAATTTCGGCAAGTTTACAGGGCTTGAAATAAAGTGGAAGAAATCAGAATTACTCCCAATCAATACAAACGTGGAAGTCAGAATACCAGGGATGCCCCAGCTGGAAGTGGTTAAGGCTTTGAGGTATCTGGGAGTGGTCCTGACGAGAGACCCTAACCAATATACGAATCTCAATTTGGTGCCGTTGCTGATTAAGTTCAAAAAGAAGATAGCGGTTTGGAAACATCTTCCTTTGTCAGTGGCCGGACGGTGTGCTCTAATTAAGATGATCTGGATGCCACAACTCCTGTATGTTCTACACAATTCCCCAGTGTGGGTATGCAGGAGCTGGTTCCGGAAAATCGAAACCCTTTTTAGGGAACTTATTTGGAGGGGTGGTCAAGCCAGGATCCCCCTTCATACCCTGCAGCTCCCGGTGAAGGAGGGAGGTCTCGCGGTGCCCCACCCGGAGCGCTATTTCCTGGCGGCTCAGTTACAGCAGCTGTTGGGGTGTGGGGTCACGGGAGGAGGCACCCCGAACCTAGAATTAATATTGGCGGAAGCGGGTCATGACACACTTATAGAAACGCTAGAGGCGGGCTCATTTGGACATGAATATCCCACCATAAAAATGATAAGGAAAATTTGGGCAACGGTTAAAAAACAACTACATTATAGAGGCATGATTGAACAAACGCCGTTGTGGAATAATAGAAACCTTAAAGAGATCTATTTAATCGGTAAGATTAGAGATTGGGAAAGAAAAGGGATTAGGAGTCTGTGCCACTTATATAGAGGGAACACATTAAAAAAAAATTGGGATCTAAAAAGAGAGTTTAATATATCACAAAAGTCCCTATTCTCATATCTACAGGTGGAGCATGCTCTTGGGGTACAATTTTTAGAACAACCATTAACATGGCAAAAAATGCCACTTTTCCAAAAGATCTTGCAGATAGGATCAACTAAAGGGCTGATATCAGGGCTATATGAGTTTATGGGGCAGGAAATAGATTCAAGGGGGAGACTTGAAAAGGTAAAAGTAAAATGGGATAAAGATCTTGGCCGGATTTCGGTTAAACAATGGAGGAGAATTTTGGAGGCGGGGTCAAAGGTGTCAGTCTCCCCTCAGCAGAGAGTTTCACACTTGATGTTGACCAAAAGGAGGAAAAAGAGGAAAGGAAGAGCTGCAGTATAGAGCTGAATAGATGTTATGAAATGAAAAATGTATTTGCTGGTATTGATCTTTACCATTGTTATTTTTGTATATATGAAAAAACGTAATAAAGAATAAATTATAAAAAAAAAAAAAAAAAATGTGCTTCCATTTGTTCATTTAGTGTTATTTTCTTTCTATTATGACACTTCTTACCTGTCCGGTGGGCTGCCAATAGTGTAAAGTAAGGAGGGTCTGGCCAAACTATCACACATTATTTAGGCATTTAGCTCTCAATGAAGTGGAGAGGGTTAACTGTCCAAAACACCCCCCCCCCCCTAATTTTTTGCAATGGGCCATCAGGTGGTGAGGAATCTAAAAAGGGGACCTAATACTTTTATAAATTTTATACTGATCTTGGCCAAAAATGTTTGTGTCTAATCTGCTTGCAATGTTGATGTGCAAAATTACTAACTTTTTTCTTGTTTGACTCCACAGTTTCCTTCAACGCCACAGGAATGGCAGACTGTGGCCTCCCACTTTGCCACCCGTTGGGACTTTCCCAACTGTGGAGGTGCAATTGATGGGAAACACATCTGCATCCTCCCACCCCCCAACTCGGGGTCCTACTATTATAATTACAAGGGGTATAATAGTATTGTGATGTTGGCGGTGGCGTCAGCGACATATGACTTCCTGTATGTGGACGTGGGGAAAAATGGCCGGATGGAGTCATCGCGCAGATGGAATTCTACTGGTGTCTCCAGAGTGGCTGTCTGGGCTTGCCACCTCCAGGAGGAAAATGTGGAAGGACTCCCCTTTGTCTTCGTCGCTGGCAAACCATCTGATGCGGTCTTTCCCGATGAGGACCCTCACCCCGGACCAGAGGATAATTTCCGGCTGGCCAGAGCCAGAAGAGTAGTGAAGAACACTTTCGGGATAATGGCCAGCCGGTTTTGCCTATTTTTGACTCCAATCCACATGGCGGAATATAAACTCAATCATATTGTGCTTTCCTGCTGCATTCTGCACAATTTTTTAAAGAAACATTCACCAAACTATGTGGCCTCAGTTGGGCCTGACGCAGACTTACCTGAAAATGCCAACCTGATGACCCTTGAAGCTGGCCGTCCTGGCTTGCCCCCCCCCAAAACGCTTGCAAAGTCAGAACAAGATATATGGAGTACTTTGTGGGTAGGGGGGCCATTGATATGCCAGACAATGTCTGAGAGGCATTTTTTTAATACATTTTTCTTTTAAACTGAAATAATATTTGTTTTAATTTACTGCTTGGGTTTGTTTTAGGTGTCTCCTTGCTTTTTTTTTTTTTTTTTGGGGGGGGGGGGGGGTGGGGGGGGGGGGGGGGGGGGGGGGGGGTTTGGGCCTTTTTCTTCAACAGTGCAAACCCACTTTCTGGGCAAGATGAGGTGACAGTCGCTTCTTCAGATAATATTCTTCTTATATTGTGGGTCTGCTACACACACACCTTGTTTTTGTTGTTAACCACTTAACAACCGGCCCATAGCCAAATGACGGCTACAGGGCGGTTGCTTAACTCTGGGAGGACGTACAGTGACTTCCTCACAGAATTCCGCTCTTGCGCGCCCCCTGGCACTCAAGAACATCCGTGATCGCTGGGTCCAGAGGATCCGGCGGATCACGGTAAACGGCCGCTCATCGCGGTCGTTTACCAGGTGATCGCTCCGTCAAATGACGCCGGTTCCTCTCTCCTCTCTCTGTACCGATTGGTACAGTGTGAGTGGAGAGGGATCTGTGGCAGCTGTGGGATCTGTGGGATCTGTAGTGCCCACAGTGCTGCTCTGCAGTCGCCGCCGATCCATCCATCCATGCTTAGCCATCCCTCCATACCCTGCAATACTCTGCAGTGTATTGCTGGGTATTGAGGGATGGCTGAGCATGGATGGATACCCAAAAATACCCTGCAGCAATACTCTGCAATGCCCAGCAATACTCTGCAGCAATACTCTGCAAATACCATGCAATACACTGCGATACCATGCAATACCCTGAGACGATACCATGCAATACCTTGCGACGATACCATGCGATACTCTGCAATACCCTGCGATACTCTGCAATACCCAGCCATACTCGGCTGTACTCAGCCTCTGTATGTGGCCAGGCTGTGGAGGTCTCACACATGTGGCATCGCCATAATCAGGAGGAGTAGGAGAATCTATTTTGGGGTGTCATTTTTGGTATGTACATGCTATGTGTTAGAAATATTGTATAAATGGAAAACTTTGTGTTAAAAAAAAAAAAAACGTGTTTTAACCACTTCCCGCCTGCTGGCCGTCTTATAACGTCCTCGACTTTGTGCGGGATATCTGAATGATGCCTGCAGCTACAGGCATCATTCAGATATCAGCTTGTTCAGCCGGCGATTCCCTACACCATAAGAATGATCATTACCGCTTTTCTGCTGCTTGATCGTTCTTACGGTAGGCGAGAGGGGACATCCCCTCTCCCGCCATCCTCCAGTGCTTCTACTGACTCACTGCTACCATCGAAGCCAGGATAATTTGACCCCGTATCTCAGTGTAAAGAGGACCTGTCATGCCATATTCCTATTACAAGTAGGGTTGTCCCGATACCACTTTTTTAAGACTGAGTACAAGTACAGATACTTTTTTTCAAGTACTCGCCGATACCGATTACCGATACTTTTTTTAATGTTATGTGACAGTTTTCAAAGCACAATACAGATTAGGTGGCACTGATATGCAGCACTGATGAACACTGATAGGATTAGGTGGCACTGATATGCAGCACTGATAGATGGCGGGCACTGACAGATGGCACTGATAGATGGCATTGACAGGTGACTGGAACTGATAGGTGGCACTTATGGGCATTGGGAACTGATAGGTGGCATGTATGGGCACTGATGGGCAGGCATGTCATGCCATGAGGCTGCCGCAACGCCCATCTTAGTACTCCTTGCACTCAGCCGTATTAAAAGCAGCAGCGGCCATCTTGTTACACTAAGCCCGAACTATATAGGCTGGGTGTAATAAGATGTCTGCTGCTGGCTTACTGCAGGGTGTACCAAGATGGGCGTCGGGATGTCCAACCGCTGACGTCAACACCGAGCGTCACTTCCGTTCCGCCCGCTGACTTCTGGTTGTCACTTAATCCTCTCTCCCAGGTATCGGGTCAGGCATTGGGAGCATTTGTGTGAGTACAAGTACTCGCGCAAATGCTCAGTATCGGTATTGGGACAACCCTAATTACAAGGGATGTTTATTAGGAAAAAAAGTGATCAAAAAAAAAAATTGGGGGAAAAAAAAGTGTCAAACAAAAATAAACAAAAAAAAAAAAATGTTTAAAGCGCCCCTGTCCCCGTGTGCTCGCATGCAGAAGCGAACGCATACGCAAGTCCCGCCCACATATGAAAACGGTGTTCAGACCATACATGTGAGGTATCGCTGCGAATGTTATAGCGAGAACAATAATTTTGGCCCTAGACCTCCTCTGTAACTCAAAACATGTAACCAATAAAAAATGTTAAAGCGTCGCCTATGAGGATTTTTAAGAAGCGAAGTTTGGCGCTATTCCACGAGTGTGTGCAATTTTGAAGGGTGACATGTTAGGTATCTATTTACTCGGCGTAACTTCATCTTTCATATTATGCAAAAACATGGGGCTAACTTTACCGTTTTGTTTTTTGTAAAGAACAAAACTTTTTTTTTTTCCAAAAAAAACGCGTTCGACAAATTGCTGCGCAAGTACCGTGCTAGATAAAAAGTTGGAACTACCACCATTTGTATTCTCTAGGGTCTTTGCTAAAAAAAACATATATAAGGTTTTAGGGTTCTATGTAATTTTCTAGCGAATTATGACTTTTACATGTAGGAGAGAAATGTCAGAATTGGCCTGGGTGCTCCCTGCATGTTGGGCCTCTGTATGTGGCCACGCTGCATAAAAGTCTCACACATGTGGTATCACCATACTCGGGAGTAATAGTAGAATGTTTTTTGGGGTGTAATTTGTGGTATGCATATGCTGTGTGTGAGAAATAACCTGCTAATATGACAATTTTGTGAAAAAAAAAAAAAAGAAAAAACAAATCTTGATTTTGCAAAGAATTGTGGGAAAAAATTACAACTTCAAAAAACTCACCATGCCTCTTTCTAAATACCTTGGAATGTCTTCCTTCCAAAAAGGGGTAATTTTGGGGGGTATTTGTACTTTTCTGGCATGTTAGGGTCTCAAGAAATGAGATAGGCCATCAGTACTTCAGGTGTGATCAGTTTTCAGATATTGGCACCATAGCTTGTGGACTCTATAACTTTCACAAAGACCAAATAATATACCCCAATTTGTACTTATTTTTACCAAAGATATGTAGCAGTATAAATTTTGGCCAAAATTTATCAAGAAAAATTACAAATTTGCTAAATTTTATAACAGAAACGAAGAAAAAAAATCATTTTTTTTTAACAGAATTTTCAGTCTTTTTTTCTTTTATAGCGCAAAAAAAAAAAAAAAAACAGCAGTGATTAAATACCACCAAAAGAAAGCTCTATTTGTGTGAAAATAAGGACAACAATTTCATATTGGTACAGTGCTGTATGACTGAGTAATTGTCATTCAAAATGTGAGAGCACCGAAAGCTGAAAATTGGTCTGGTTATTAAGGGTCTTTAAGTGTCCAGTGGTCAAGTGGTTAATGTATGTAGTGCATTACTGACAAAAAGATTACTCATTTTCTGCACGACAGAAATGTGTGGAGTCATGAAAATGTCGTGATTGGTGGAAAATTCAAAAGCACTGTGGGTGTTATTTACTAAAGGCAAATCCACTATGCACTACAAGTGCACTGCACCTGAAACTGCACTTGGAGTGCAAATTGGATTTGCCTTTAGTAAAGAACACCCATTGTCACTGAAAACAACAACTTTACTACAAATACTGCTTTTGGGCCTTGAAAAAGGAAGCCACACATTGTTGATAATTAAACTTTTTACTCAAAGCACATTCACATGTGCGTTTCTAAAAGGGTTTTACAACAAACCAACATATTTGGTGTATATAACATTATTTTTGATAACATTAATATAACTTGCCGTTTTTGTGTAAACAGGCCTGTATCAAAGCATAACATACAGAACACAGGAACTTACAAAGTTCAACTTTGAAAAGTGAAGACAATATCAGACACGAGTATGTCCAAACTGTGTTGATATTGCCTTCATCGCATGGGGTGTCACACCTGTAAAAGCCAAATTTGGAAGATGCAAACAAATTGGGGATCAAACTGGGTATTTTCTTCCTGAACCCATGCCTATAATGTCAAAATGTGCTATCTCCCATCATAGGGGATCAATGTACATGTTTTGGGGGTGCAACCCTTTCATCTCAGCCACTTTAGTAGCAAGGAAGGGGTTGCACACACAAAACGTGTACATTGATCCCCCATGATGGGAGATAGCACATGTTGACACACTGTGCGCATCTTCCAAATTTGGCTTTTCAAAAATAGAAAACGGATGCTAGCTAGTTTTGGGTGTTTCAGATTCTCCCTAAAACATCAATGAGGTTCTTAATTTTTTGTTGAACATCATTGATGTTTTTCTTGATATCATCTAAATCGCGATTGCACCCCATTATCTCCCCGATGATGATCTGGGCACTTTCACTGGTAAAATGCGATTCTTCTTCCACAACATCCACATAACCTAAAAATAAACCCCAAAAAACACTGTGTATTATAAATATGCAGGCATACATTGATTAGATTACCTGAAGCTGTGGTCTCAGACACTCACCTGTTGTGGTGTCAATTTCTACAATCTCTCCTCCCTCCTCTGCTTCTGGTGTTGGTATTTACCCTTCTTTGGGAGGTGTGGGGTCCCTGGTGTCCTCAGACGTCCAGAGTCTTCTCTCCCCTATGAGAATGTAAAAAAGGAATACTTAGCACACAGATATTTCAGGGCAGAAATAGGAATATGAAACATTGCTTGGAAGTGTCGTACAATTGTTTTTTTTGGCAGAGTTCCCAAGCTGAAAACATAATTTTTGACACTTTCTACAGCTGGAATACTTACCTGTTTTGTGTAAGTTTGTCAGATGGAGACACCCCTATAGTATCCACTGGAGCACGTGTGTGGGACATCCTAATAAAAAGGGTGTTCTGGTGTCCCACACTAGTGCTCCTGAGTCCAGATGTGTAAACAGCTACTGAGAGTCCTCTGCTTTACGCTGAATCAAGAAGTTTGCATTTCTTTCCATTACCAAGCCCTCTAGACAACAAACTTCCTTTGACTAGAGATAGATCGGCCTGAACAAATGTAGTTAACTGCAACTTGACAAAACATCGTAGTTGAAGTGGAGCGAACGATCAATGTTTATTACGAATGATTGAACCCACGAACATGAAAGTGGCCATTTTAAACTGTACAACATTAAATCAAAGCACATGGAGCAGTATGCAAGCAATAATAATAATAATAATAATAATAATAATAATAATAATAATAATATGAACACACGACAACTACTTACTTTTTTGAAGAACTCGCTTGATCCTTCAGTACTGATCGTGCTCCCTCAGTTTCAGGTCTGACCAGCGTTTCCTCAGTTGATCCATGGATCGTCGTACCCCAAAATTCTTCGGCAGACTCTTCACAACTTTAGTCATGATCTTGGCCTTTCTGACATTTTGGTTGGGGTAAGGTCCATACTTCCCATCATAGTCGCTCCTCTTCAATATGTCCACCATCTCCAACATCTCTCCAAAAGACATATTTGAGGCCTTAAATCTTCTCCTCCTGGATCGGGACGTTTCTGGCTCCGGGCTTTCCTCGTCGTCCTCCTCGTTAGTGGAATTATCATGGACCTGCTGTGTCTCCGCCCTGTGCTCTCCCCACTGTGCCAAAAGAGAAGGGGCGGGGAATAGACTAGAAAGATCGTCAGGGGTGGGCGGAGTTTCACTGTATATAAAACGCAACACGCGTGTGTCGTATGTACGATCTGTGAGCAGAGGGAGGAGCTGACGCGCCGATCGTTCGAACGAAGGTACAATTTGAACTTGGTACATCACTAGCCTATACTGCTTCTAGATTGAGGCTTATATTGGGACAAGATTAGGAGAGTTTAGCCTGACATTAGGGTTTGTCTGGTGTTGTGTCTTGCACAGAATATGGATCCCTTCAAGATACCATTTTTTAGGGGGATCATCATTGATATGCTCAGGGAGCTGCCCTGCCTGTGGCAGATGAACAACCCGTTTTATAAAGACATAATAAAGAGGAAGGCAGTGCTGGAGAAACTCCTTGGTTTGGTGAAGATCATTGGCCCCACGGCAGACATGACCTATGTGATGGCCAAAATTGGTGCCCTGAGGAGCACATATCTGAAGGAGCGCAATAAGTTCCAGCAGTCCCTGCGATCATGAGATCCAGATGACATTTATGTCCCCAGGATGTTGTACTATGAGAGGCTGCGTTTTCTGGCAGACCCGAGGGAACCCAGGCCACCACTCTACAGTCTTCCTTCAAGGCTTCCTTCACCCCCAGCTGAGGCTTCCGATGTCCAACCTGGGCCTTCCAGGCAGCAACATGTGGAGGGGCCCAGCTTGAGACAGGTATAGCATTGTTGAACATATTTCTTGTCGTACATTTAATGATGTTAACTAGATGTTATTATTGATCAGTAAGTTGTGATTTACATATCAATAGACAGTAGTGACCAAAAATGATTGGGACAAGAAAGAAAAATGCTGGGCTCAGAATGATAGTATGTTCTATTTATTAACATTGAATTTGCAACAGTCATGAGCTGAAAATTGTGTGATCGATTAACCAAAAAACAAAAACTATGTCCCATTTTCATACACAGGAAGACCTCAGCCAGGAGGGGGCTGTGGTAAGTGGCAGCTGGGAGGAGGCTGTGGCAAGTGGCAGCCGGGAGGTTGACCATCGCCCTCCTCCTCCTCCTGCCACAACTACAAGAGCAGAGCCACAGCCTAGAAGGAAGCCTGGAGGGAAGTGCCTAAGGAAGACCAGAGAGTGATGGCCTGGGTTCAGTCTGGTCTGACAGACGATGCAGCCTCTTGTATGACCACAGCCTGGGGACATAGATGTCATCTGCTCTTCCTGATCTCTTGGACTTCTGGACCAGACTGTTCTCCCTTTAGATATGTACTCCTCAGCCTACCAATTTTGCATTTAAATAATTGAGGTCTGCCCTGGGGGCCAAAAGGCTTCGCCAAATTTACCAGTTTCTCCAGCGTTGCCCTCCTGTTTATTTGTTTATGACACCTAATAAAGGTTTTTTTTGGTTCAAGAAATACTTGCCTATGCGTTTTACTTAAAAAAAGAACAGTTTATTTGTGAGTAGGCAGGTACATTTCAAAAATACAAAGTCAAATTAACAAGGGTCACCAACACCAAATAACCTGCTACAGATTAAAAAAAAAAAAAAAAAAACTATAAAAAGCTAATAATGGTGTTGTGGTAAGTTGACACACAAAACACACCAAAAAAATTACGAAGATGAGAAAATGTTAAAAAAAAAAGGAGAAAAGGAGATCTTGATTAAAAAAGCAACCACAAAATGATCTGACGAATAAAAATATTCTATTCATGAAATCAGGAAAAAGAAGAAAGAAATACGTTTTGGAGAAGTCTGTGTGAATATGAGCAGCAAAAGAACTTCATTCTTCTAGCATTATAAAGAAAAAGAATGTGCTGCATTAAACAATTTTTAACATTGCAGCGTGATGAATGTGCTATATCGATTACGAATGCTAGTTTTACCTGACCGAGCGCTTCCGTCTCAGAATTTATTGTGAGCATGTGTGGCACTTTGTCCGTCGGACTAGGCTACACGCGATCGGAATTGACGTGATCGGATTTTGTTGGAAAATTTGAGATACAGCTCTCAAACTTTGTTGGTCGGAAATTCCGACGGAAAAAGTCAGATGGAGCCCACACACGGTCGGAATTTCCGTCAACATGGTCCGAGGGGACATTTTCCGTCAATTTCCGACCGTGTGTACAAGGCATAAGTGGTATACAACACAAAGAAAACAGTAGAACTTAAGGAGCTGTGCTATGTGAAATTAAATAAAACTAAAATATATATAAATAAGTGTAATATAGAAAATTAATATGAATAATATCATGTACACCCAAATTTAAATATTTCACTTCCACAATGTGCCGTGATGCATACTATCTCCAAAAAGTTGTGAAATAAAATAAATTAAAGTTCAAATTGCAAAAATGATGAAATAATAGAGTCCACAATTATGACAGTCAGCCCGATGTGTAGATATTGAAATGACACCCAGTGATGGCTCCTCATATTGTGTAGCGAAGTGTATCCACCACCTTAACAGATGTAAGCTTACCAGATAACCAGTAAGAATAGGCTTGTCACCCTGTCTCGGGTAATAACGATCTCAAGCTAATGTAACCAACCTGTGGAGTGCTGCCAGACCAAATGATCTCCTATTTTGGGAAATTTGGTGATGCACAGATCCTCACTGTGATGCTGGCGGGTCACCCGTATAGCACTCAAACCGGCAGGTGGAAACAGGCAGAGATGGACAGAGCAGTCAGATCTCCCATTCCCCTTCTCTATAATAGGATTGGAAGAGGTATCCTATTAGAGAGAAGGGGAATGAGAAGATATCTGACTGCTCCGACCTACCAGTGAGGATCTGTGCATCACCGGATTTCCCCAAATAGACGATCGTTTGGTCTGGCAGTGCTCCACTGGTTGCCTACATTAGCTTGAGTTATTACCCGAGACAGGGTGACAAGCCTATTCTTACTGGTTATCTGGTAAGTTTACATCTGTTAAGGTGGTGGATACACTTCGCTGCACAATATATGAGGAGCCATCACTGGGTGTCATTTCAATATTTACACATCAGGCTGACTGTCATAATTGTGGACTCTTTATTATTATTTCATCATTTTTGCAATTTGAACTTTAATTTTATTTCACAACTTTTTGGAGATAGTATGCATCACGGCACATTGTGGAAGTGAAATATCTATTTAAATTTGGGTGTACATGATATTAATTATTCATATTAATTTTCTATATTACACTTATATATATATATATATATATATATTAGTTTTATTTAATTTCACATAGCGCAGCTCCTCATGTTCTACTGTTCTAATGATATGAAACTGCCTCGGAACAAAGTTACTGGGATTATTAATGATGGGGCACCTGCCATGGCTGGTGAACGAACTGGATTATCAACCCTAATCTGTAACAAGGTGATCGAAGGAGGCAAAGCTATTAAACTCCATTGTATCATTCCTCAACAAGTTCTCTGCTAAACATCTCAAATATGATCATGTTATGAAACCGGTGGTAAAGACTTAATTTTATTCGCTCTAAAGCCCTGTGCCCCCGCCAGTATAAACAGTTTCTACTGGACATCCAGGCTGAATACGAAGATGTTTTATATCACAACGATGTAAGATGGCTCAGTCTGGGGTCTGCACGGCAGCGTTTATACTCTCTCAGAAAGGAAATCAGAGAATTCCTGGAAACAGAGAATTCTTGGAGACAAAGGGACAACTGTTGCAAGAACAATCGGATCCTGTATCCTATTTGGCTGGCTGATTTGGGGTTTCTAGTTGACATAAAGCATCTGAATGTACTGAACATGAGACTTCATGGGAAAGAAGCAGAGGTGAACCAGCTTTATTCACACCTCAAAGCATTTTTTGTAACCAAGCTGCAACTTTTTATAAGGCAGTTTTCACAAACAAGGCCCAATACAAAACATTTTTCAGCGTTGCAGGAAATAATGAACAGTTTTTCACAGGACAATACCAGTGTGCAAACAAGCAGGTATGCAGCGGACATCACATCTCTGGCTGGGAAGTTTAAACGGCGCTTTCAGGATTTTGCAGCTATTGAAAAGGAGATCAGCCTTTTCTCCCCTCCATTCTCTGTTGAACCCAATGATTCTCCAAATCAGCTGCAGCTCAAGCTCATTAAGCTGCATTGTGACAGTGAGTTATGCAGTCATCACCAACCGCTCTCTCTTGTGAACTTTTACCACCAACTGGATAAGAGCCAGTTTCAGGAGATTCAAACATTGGCTAAGAAAATGCTGAGCTTGTTTGGTTCAACATATATGTGTGAGAAGACATTCTCCACTATAAACTTTAACAAGAACCAAGTGAGGACAAGACTAAGTGACTCTCCCCTGTGTGACATTTTGTGCATCAAAACCACTGCCTTTGAACCAGACCTAGCCTATGTGCTGCAGTCCAGATCTCAGTTTCAGCCTTCACATTAGTGCAGGTAAGTTTTTTTTTTTTCCATTGAGATGAATATATTGTAAAATCTCAGTTAATGTCAATTGGTCTAAATCAGTTATGAATATATTTGGACACAACATGTATACTTGGTGTTATGTTCCTGTTCATTTTTTTTTTTAACTTAAGAGTTGACAACCTTTATTGCCAATAATATGTAATGTACTTTACAATGTTCCTGACATATTTTAGCTTCCTGGATTTTTTTTTCCATCTGGCCTTCAGATATGAAAGGCAGAGTGATTTAACACCTGTTTAGATTTGTCATCCATGTGACTAAAATGAAAACTATGCCGTTTGCAATAAACTTGCATAAAATATTTAATTTGCATTTCATTTTAATGGTTCAAAGAATGTCAGGCAAAATGGTTGGCCCTCACATATGTTCACTTCATCAAATCTGGCCCTCTTTGAAAAAAGTTTGGACACCCCTGATCTAAGGTAACAAACCAAATCTTGGTTTAATTTTCAAAATCGTCCCAGATGATTGGTTAGAATGGAACAGAAACCAAACCTTATTTTGACTAAGATGAAAGTAGTCAAGCCTCTATTTTGAACTGCATATCAAATTGAAATATAGCAACAAAATTGTGAAATAAATTTAGCCCCACAGTGGCAGAAAAGCACACAGAGGGGAATATGTCCACTCGAAATCTATACATGAAAGATAAAAATCTACAAATCGGTTTTAAAAAATATAAATATGGTGCAGTTGTCTCGTATTAAGTGCATCACAAAAATGGTCAGACCATCAGCAGAAAAATAAATACAGAAAAAAAAAAAAAAAAAAAAAATTACAAAATACATGAATGTTCCCATAAGTAAAAACCATACAGAGCCTAGGCAAAAAAAAATGCCACAGATATAAGCAATACATTGAAAAAAATAAAATGTATACAAAAAAACAAAAAACGGTACAAATTCTATACATAGAAATTAAAGAGTTCCAAAACTTTCTTGTTAAAAAAAAAAAAAGAGTTCCAAAACTGGACCACCACCTACATCCAAATGAAATAATTCTATAGGCAGTGCAACTTACAGTTTATATAAATAGTCTACACACCCCTGTTAAAATGTCAGGTTTCTGTGATGTAAAAAAAAAATTGATTATTCGGTTGCATAAGTGTGCACACCCTCTTATAACTGGGGGTGTAGCTGTGTTCAGAATTAAGTAATCACATTCAAACTCATGTTAAATAGGTGTCAGTACACACCTGCCATCATTTAAAGTGCCTCTGATTAATCACAAATAAAAGCTCAGCTCCTGACATTTTCTTAGTCACATCCTACGGCAAAAGCCATGGTCTGCAGAGAGCTTCCAAACCATCAGAGGGATCTCATTGTTAAAAGGTATCAGTCAGGTGAAGGGTACAAAAGAATTTCCAAGGCATTTGCTATACCATGGAACACAGTGAAGACAGTGATCATCAAGTGGATAAATGGCACAACAGTGACATTGTACTGTTGGTAAATGATGTATAGCTGTGGAAGACCGCCCTCTGTATCATCTACCCCCACCGCGCCACAGGTGTGTAGGCTATAAAATTAGTGAAGGATTAAAAGTGCAAGTGTAAAAAATATATATATATATATATATAACAAACAGCAGCTACTTAAAACATATAAACGTGTGAAATCTGCAATTCAACCTAAAAATACAACATAGATAAGGTGAATCAGTAGCGCTAATATAAACAATGAAAAATAAAATACTGAATAAATACTTTGCAAATAAATACAGTGCAAATATATAAACAGTGCTATATAAATATCAAAGTGCAAAAATAGTGGTGTATATTTGACTCAACGTATAATTCAATAGCAGCAGTGTATCTATTTCTCTTAGTGACAAGTGAAAAAGTTCATAAATATATAAAGTCCAGATTGTAAATAAATAAATAAATAGGTAAGTGATTTTCCAAGTGTCTTCAAACACAGTTTCAAACTGGAGTCTTCTGACTGGCTTGAATCTACCACCACACCACGTGTTTGTGATCACACTCCCTCTGAAAGGCCCTTTTATATATTTGCACTGTATTTATTTGCAAAGTATTTATTCAGTATTTTATTTTTCATTGTTTATATTAGCGCTACTGATTCACCTTATCTATGTTGTATTTTTAGGTTGAATTGCAGATTTCACAACAGTGACATTACCAAAAACTGGACGTCCCTCCAAAATTGATGATAATTGATGAGAAGACGAGAAGAAAACTGCTCATGGAGGCTGCCACAAGGCCTACAGCAACATTAAAGTAGCTCCAGGAATATCTGGCAAGTATTGGCTGTGTGGTACATGTGACAACAATCTCCGGTATTAGTCATATGTCTGGGCTATGGGGTAGAGTGGCAGGACAGAAGCCTTTTCTTATGAAGAAAAACATCCAAGCCTGGCTACATTTTGCAAAAATACATCCGAAGTCTGCCAAAAAGCATGTGGGAAAATGTGTTATGCTCTGAAGAAACCAAGGTTGAACTTTTTGGCCATAATTCTAAAAGATATGTTTGGTGCAAAAACAACACTGCACATTACCAAAAGAACACCATACCCACACTAAAGCATGGCATTGGTAGCATGCTTTGGGTTTGTTTTTCTTCAACTGGAACACGTGCCTTAATCAAGGTAGAAGGAATTACTAACAGTTCCAAATACCAGTCAATATTGGCACAAAACCTTCTGACTTCTAGAAATCTGGACATGAGGAATTTCATCTTTCGGCATGACAACAACCCAAAGCATACATCCAAATCAAAGTAATGACTTCACCAGAAGAAGATTCAAGTTTTGGAATGGCCCAGCCAGAGCCCAGACCTGAATCCAATTGAAAATCTGTAGGGTGATCTGAAGTAGGCACAGGAGATGCCCTTGCAATCTGACAGATTTTGAGTGTTTTTGCAAAGAACAGTGGGCAAATATTGCCAAGATGTGCCATGCTGATAGACTCATACCCAGAAAGACTGAGTGCTGTAATAAAATAAAAAAGTGCTTCAACAAAAGTATTAATTTAAGGGTGTGCACACTTATGCAACCATATTTTAGTTTTTTAGCTTTACTTTTTACTTCCCTCCACCTAAAAGATTTCAGTTCGTTGTTCAACTGAGTTGTACAGTTTATTAGGTCACATTAACCACTTAACCGGTTCCCGACTGGCGCACGGCAATGTACGTTGGCAGAATGGCACGACTGGGCAAATGGGCATACCTGTAAGTCCCTTTAAATTTGCCGCCGTGCCATCGCGTGCGTGTCTTCACGTGCGCGCCCCTGGCGGCACACGCTGACCGGGAGCTCCGCGAGTCGGGTCGCGGTACCCGCGGACTCGATCGCCGCAAGTATACCCGCGATCGTCTCACGGAGAGGAAGAATGGGGAGATGCTAATGTAAACAAGCACCTCCCCATTCTGTAGTGACAGTGTCACTGATCAGCTCTCCTTGTGATCGGGAGCGCTGATCACTGATGTGTCACAGCTAGCCCATCCCCCTACAATTAGAAACACTCCCAAGGACACACTTAACCACTACAGCACCACCTAGTGTTAACCCCTTCACTGCCAGTCACATTTACACAGTAATCAATTGCACTGATCACTGTATAAATGTGAATGGTCCCAAAATCGCGCCAAAATTGTCCGACGTGTCCGCCATAATATCGCAGTCATGATAAAAAAATCTATGATCGCCGCTATTTCTAATAAAAAAAAAAAATATTAATAAAAATGACAAAACTATCCCCTATTTTTTAGACGCTATAACTTTTGTGCAAACCAATGAAAAGCTTATTGCGATTTTTTTTACCAAAAAATATGTAGAATACGTATCGGCCTAAACTGAGGAAAAATATATTTTTATATATTTTTGGGGGATGTTTATTATAGCAAAAAAAACATGTTTTTTTTTTCAAAATTGTCGCTCTTTTTTTGTTTATAGCGCAAAAAAATTAAGACCGCAGAGGTGATCGAATACAACCAAAAGAAAGCTCTATTTGTGGGGAAAAAGAGACGTCAATTTTGTTTGGAAGCCATGTTGCACGAACGTGTAATTGTCAGTTAAAGCAACGCAGTGCCGAATCGCAAAAAGTGCTCTGGTCTTTGGCCAGCAAAATGGTCCTTAAGTGGTTAAGGACCAAGTCTCTTTCTGAGATTTGATGTTTACAAATTAAAAACATTTTCTTTTTGCTAGACTTCAAAAAAAGTATAATGTTTGGGGGTTCTAACACCCTAGAGAACAAAATGGCGGTCATTGCAACACTTTTGTCACACCGTATTTGCGCAGAGGTCTTACAAGCGCACTTTTTGTTGGAAAAAAAATAATTTTTTGCCTAAAAAAATAGGACAATAGTAAAGTTAGCCCAATTTTTTTGAACATTGTGAAAGATAATATTACATACAGTAAATTGATACCCAACATGTCACACTTCAAAGTTGCGGGCGCTCGTGGAATGGCAACAAACTTTTACCCTTAAAAATCTCCATAGGCGACGTTTAACATTTTTTACAGGTTGCATGTTTTGAGTTACAGAGGAGGTCTAGGACTAGAATTATTGCTCTCGCTCCAACGATCGCGGCGATACCTCACGTGTGGTTTGAACACTGTTTTCATATGCGGGCGCTGCTCACATATACGTTCACTTCTGCACGCGAGCTCAACGGGGCGCGTTTAAAAAATATATATTTTTCTTATTTATTTTAGATTTTTACACTGTTCTTTTAAAAAAAAAAATGGGTCACTTTTATTCCTATTACAAGGGATGTAAACATCCCTTGTAATAGAAAAAAAGCATGACAGGACCTCTTAAATATGAGATCTGGGGTCAACAAGACCTCAGATCCCATATTTACACTAAAATGCAATAAAATAAAAAAATTTTTAAAAAACATGCATTGTCATTTAAAAAAAAAAAAAACATAAATAAGTCCCTTTAAGAGCATTGGGCAGAAGTGACGTTTTGACATCGCTTCCACCCTGCAATGATAAGGAGACGTGTGGGGGCCATCTTTCCCTCACTCGTCTCCATGTCAGGCTAGGGAGAGGATCAGATTGCCTAGGGTAAGCGGCGGGAGGGGGGCCCCCCTCTACGTATAACGACAGCGGGCGGTCCGTAAGTGGTTAAGAAGGGTTGGTTGTCTTTCATAATCATCATTAGTAGTTACATTGCAATCTGACAAATTGTCTACAAGGCACAGATTGCAACTAAGTCCTATGATGGCAACTGTCCGTGGGTATAAAAAAATTGCTGTCAGTGGATTTAAAGTAAGTACTGGTAGTTCACTTATTATATTCATCCCTAATTTCCAAGTCTAAAATAAGTATAATTTCACTGTTCAAACGACAAATGCCTTGGTAATTAGCATTACGATCCTTCATAAATCCTTGTAATAATTCAAAATGTCCATTCCAGAGGAGGAGGATGTCATCTATGTACATAGTCCAAAGCACAAGTTTCGGCCTGCCAAATAGACAGACATCCTCCTCCCATTTGGCTATGAAAAGATTGGCCAAGCTGGGGGCATACTTTGCTCCCATGGCCACACCCTTCTTCTCAATGTAATGGTGATGATTGAACCAAAAGTAATTGCAAATACTGATAAATCCATAATGAAATTATTTTGTATTTGATGAATACTCCTTTCTTTTGATAAATAGTATTCCACTGCTTCAAAGCCGAATTGGTGTGATATGCATGTATAAAGGGACGCAATGCCCTCTGTAACCAGTAAACCTCCCTCATTCCAGATAACCCCATCTAAAAGCTTTATGGTAGCCTTGGTATATTTCAAGTAGGAAGGAATCATTTAACTATAGGCTGGGGATAAAAATCTAGATATTTAGCAATCCTGGATGTTAGGATGGATCCTGCTCATAATGGGATGACCGGGAGAATAAAGTGAGTCTTTGTGGATCTTAGGCAAATAGTATATTATTATTATACAGGATTTATATAGCGCCAACAGTTGGCGCAGCACTTTACATGGGGGCAGACAGTACACTTACAATACAAATCAATACAGGAGGGATCAGAGTGTATAGTTGGAATGCGGGGGGGGGGGGGGGGTTCGATGGGGACTGGTACTAGATTTTAGTTTTTTTGTCCAAAATATTATCCTTAAACCTTTTTATTTATTAATTTTGATAGATTTTTTTTTCCTAGGAGGAGGTGGGTTTATTGGCCTCTTAAAACACCAATGAACTTAAAGGATATCTAAAGGTTAGGTTTTTTTTAAAAACAAACATGTCATACTTACCTCCTCTGTGCAGTTGGTTTTGCACAGAGTGGCCCTGATCCTCCTCTTCTGGGGATCCTCAGCAGTGCACCTGGCTCCTCCACTTCTGGAGTGCCCCGTTGGAAAGCCACTCTCCCTTGGGGCACTCGTGCGGGCACGCGCTCGTGTCCTGCTGCTGCATCTTGTGACACAGACAGCAGGACTTGGTCCCGCCCCGAATCATTGGATTTGATTGACAGCAGTGGGAGCCAGTGGCTGCGCTGCTAATCAATACAATTAGGGCCAGAGACACCGGCTGGAGCTGATGTGCTCGTCCCCGTCGCTGGAAAGATCAGGTTCAGGTAAGTAAAAGGGGGGCTCTGGGGGGCTGCTGCATCACAGATTTTTCACCTTAATGCATAGAATGCATTAAGGTGAAAAACCATGAGGGTTTACAACCCCTTTAAACATTTCTTGTTGATAATCCTATTTAGCCAAAACAACAATACTTCCCCCCCCTTATTAGTTAAGCGGATTAGAGGATAGTTTTTTCAGCCCTACATTTAGAGCCTCAGACCCCTTTCACAATGGAGGTGTTTTTCAGGCGCTTTAGCACTAAAAATAGTGCCTGTAAAGTGCCTGAAAAATGCCTCATCTGCAACCCCAGTGTGACAGCCTGAGTGCTTTTACACTGGGGCGCTGCGCTGGAAGGACGCTCCTAAAGCGCCCCTGTCTACTGAAATAAATGGGCGGCGGCGCCAAAGCGTTTGTAAAGTGCCTCGGCAGCGGCTCTTTGTGGGCGCCAATAACCCCTTCGTCGGCCGCTAGTGGGGGTTAAAAGCCACCCCGCTAGCGGCCCGAAAAGTGCCTCAAAAACTACGATAAAGTGCCCGGGCACCGTCAGTGTGAAAGGGCTCTCATGCACACTGGACATTCTAAAAATTACAGTAGCAATAGCTGTAGAATTTTGTTTTTCAGTGTTGTTGTAGTAGTGTTTTTCAGCTGTAGATTTTGTTTTGTTTTTTTGCGCAAAACTGCTGTACTCCCACAAAAGCTCATGACTCAAAAACTCAGATAAATGTCGAATAGCCCCAAACTGTGGTTTTAGGAATAATGGAGTTAGAAATCACATCTCTGTATCTTACGCATATATTTTTTGTACATCAACGAAGGGGGCTGATTTGAGCCCCTTATCTAAAACTCTTCTTTTGTGTAAGTGTCGCCTTGCTTAACCACTTGGCCTCCGAAAGGTTTACCCCCCTTCATGATAAGGAAATTTTTTGTGATATGGCACAGCGTTACTTTAATTGACAACTGCACGGTTGTGCGACACTGTACCCAAATAAACATTTTAGTTTTCTCCCACAAATAGAGCTTTTTGGTGGTATTTGAATTAATTTTTTGCGCTATAAACAAAAAAATACCGACAACTTTGAAAAGAATAAAACTTTTTTATTTTCTGCTATAAAACATATCCAAACATTTAAAAAATAAAATTTCTTCATACATTTAGGCCAATATGTATTTTGCTACATGTTTTTGGGGGGAAAAAATCCCAATAAGCATATGTTGATTATTTATTGTTTATGCGAACATTATTGTGTCTACAAACTATGGGATATATTTATGGAATTTTTTTTTTATATATACTATTGTTGGAGTCAAATCGGCGACTTATAGCGGGACTGCAATATTGCAGCGGACTATCGGACACTGACACTTTAGACACTTTGCGGGAACCAGTGACACTAATACATTGATCCGTGCTAAAAATATGCACTGTCACTGTACTAATGACACTAACTGGGAAGGGGTTAAATATCTAGGGTGAGCAAAGGGTGTACCTAGTCAGTGTTTTTGTGCACACAGTGTGGTGCTTTCACTAGAGGAAGAGATCGATTCTAGTCTCTGTTCTTCATTTTTTACTAATGATCGGTGGGTGCCGGAGGAAATCTTTTGCTGTGAATTATCACAGCAGAAGCAACCTGCCGGCAGCATGCATGCGCTGCTTGCGCAAATGTATAATCAAATACATACACACATGCAATTCTGCCCACAGCTGCACCCTGTAGCAGTAAAAGTGCTATAGGGTGGTCAGCAAGTGGTTATAGATACCAGTACCTATCACATTCTCCTCCTTTTCCCTTCTTAGTCTCCTCCCCCCTTAAGTCCATCTCTTTGTTCTGGGTCCCTTTATCTTCCTTTTGGCTTCCTGAGAAAATCCCACCCTTCACAAGTAGCATAGTCCTGGATGTAATTGTATGGGGGTTTGTTAAATTCATCCTATCTTTTTCCATATATGGGTAAGAGTAGTTACCTTGATCCTCTTTCCTTAGAGGGGAATACCTATTACGGGTAGGAATTAGGCCCCCTCTTTGATTACTTTGGCCATTGTGTAATGGACCTAAATTGTTCCTGAATTAGGTGATCTTGAATACGTAAGGGGGGTGGGGGTCCTGGTCCTTTTCTCCTCAAGTTCCCATTTGAGTTGTTCCAGAGTCTAGGGGTATGGTAAGGGTAACCATGAGTATTGGATTCCCTATATTTGGCGTTTTGTTATGTACCAATGGTTGTGGGTTCTACGATTAGGTTCCCTATATTGGGTATTCCTATATGTCAATGTATGATGGTTACTGGAGGTTCTATAGCCATGTCTCCTAACGGAGTGTTGCACCGGGTAGGTTCTATAAGTGTCAAACAAAAAGTGTAGCGCTGTGAGCTAGAATTAAACAACACCTGATCAGTGTAGAAAAATAAACCTATAACAGTAAATAATCAGTTGTAGTTTACTATTCACTGGTTTATTCACAACAGTCCGAAAAGGTATTTTCATGGAATGTCCAATCAAGGATTGATCTCTTCACTCACTGAGGTATGGGCTCAAGTGAGGGATGAACAGTCCAAAATAACCAAGATGAATCAGCAAACACAAGAGATATTCAGATGGAAAGAATGGGTACTCTTACCGATCCTGTTGGACGCATATACCGTACGGTAGTGCGTCTAAAAGGCTTAAACGGATGACTTCTGAGGGTAGCAGCCTGGATGGTCACACAGCAACTGAGAATTCCGACTCCTCTCGGACGTGGATGGGAGTACTTGAGATGGCACCAAGATGGCGGTTCCCGAACTTTTCAGCAGGTAAGCGCAGATTCAAAGCGGACACAGATTCAGACCCAAGGGCTAGTCTGATGGTAATTATCAAAACGCAAACATGGAAGGAAAAAGAAAAATGGATGCTCCTCATGGTGCAGATTAACCAAGGTTGGTTTATTAAAGATAAAAATATTGTACAATCATGTAGGATATATAAAAGTGATCACAAAAAAGTATAAAAAAGCAATGTGGGAAGCTAGGAACGCTGGACCTTGGTTAATCTGCATCATGAGGAGCATCCATTTTTCTTTTTCCTTCCATGTTTGAGTTTTGATAATTACCATCAGACTAGCCCTTGGGTCTGAATCTGTGTCGGCTTTGAACCTGCGCTTACCTGCTGAAAAGTTTGGGAACCGCCATCTTGGTGCCATCTCAAGTACTCCCATCCACGTCTGAGAGGAGTCGGAATTCTCAGTTGCTGTGTGACCATCCAGGCTGCTACCCTCGGAAGTCATCCGTTTAAGCCTTTTAGACGCACTACCGTACGGTATATGCGTCCAACGGGATCGTTAAGAGTACCCATTCTTTCCATCTGAATATCTCTCGTGTTTGCTGATTCATCTTGGTTATTTTTGACTGTTCAGCCCTCACTTGAGCCCATACCTCAGTGAGTGAAGAGATCAATCCTTCCTTGATTGGACATTCCGATGTAGTTTACTATTCACTGGTTTATTCACCACTGATTATTTACTGGTATAGGTTTATTTTTCTACACTGATCAGGTGTTTAATACTAGCTCACAGCCCTACACTTTGTTTGATATTTGCTTTTGACTCGGTTTGTTTGTGTGTTAGCTGCTATAAGTAACTTTTTCATTTGTTTTCACATATTTAGGTTTAGCGCAGTATTTTATCCCCTTTCTACAGGTTCTATAAGTGGACCTACCATTTCTATATGTTGACCATTGGGGAGAGAACAGGAAGAGTTATGCACATTAGGGACCTGTTCATCATAATTAATTCCTCCATTATTTCCTTCTACAGTTTCTTCCATCTCAGTACCCCCCCTTTTGCACTTTGCACGCCCAAACCAGGATACAGTAGGATCTAATCCAGGGATCTGTATTTTTTAATCCAAGTCCTTTTTTTGTACTTATAACATTGTGAGTGGCTAGCTTCTAGTCTACTAATAAATTAGTATAAAGTTTTACACTATGCTGGTCCCCTCATGATGGAATGTCCTATGTTGCCAACTGGGAGACTACAGAGACCATTTGTAATGCTACAGTGAAGAAACCAGTTCCCTTTACAGTTGACATACTGATGCAGCTTTGACTCTTTTTAACCACTTGCCGACCACCTCCTGTACATATACGTCAGCAGAATGGCATGTACAGGCAAAAGCCCGTACCTGTACGTGCCTGCCTTCCACCGAATGGCAGGTCCGTTCGGACCCCCGCCCCCTGGCGGAGACGGCTGGCTTCGCTTCAGGAGCGATCCGAGATGAGGGGGCGGCCAGTGATTTCTGGCCACCCCCTCGCTATCGCTCCTGGCGAATAAGAAGCTTCCCCTGCCTGTGAACTGTAAACACAGGCAGGAGGAAGTGACGTCACACTCCGTGTCGGTCTTTCTGACCGGGACGCCAGCGAGTGAAGACATCCAAGTAAGTGCACCAACAGTACACTGACACCAGCACACATTTCACCCCCCCAGATCACCCCTTGCCCCCCCAGTCACAGTGTCACTGATTGCAGTGATCATTTATTTACTGATCACTGCATTTAGTGTCAGTTGTGACTGTAACAAGTGTCAGGGCAGTTAGCTTTAGGCCCCTTTAGGTCCAAGGTAGCCCCCTACCCCCCTAATAAAGGTTTAACCCCTTGATTGCTCCCCAGGTAACCCTTTCACCCCCTTTTGCCAGTGTCACTAAGTGGTCGTTTTTCTGATCACTGCATTTGTCTCACTGGTGCCGCTAGGTTACCAGTTATTTTTTTTTAGGTTAACCGCCAGATTTATATAGGTTCATAAATAGGTTTATAGGTTAGGTACCCCCATATTACAACCTAAATAAAGGTTTTAACCCCCTGATTGCCCCTAGAGTTAACTCTTTCACCAGTGATCACCGTATAAGTGTCACTGGTGATGCTGGTTAGCCAGTTAGTTATTTAGGTTCCCTGTCTGGTTTTTATATAGCGTCAGGTACCCCCATATATTACCTAATAAAGGTTTTAACCCCCTGATTGCCCCTAGTTAACCCTTTCACCAGTGATCACCGTATAACTGTTACGGGTGACGCTGGTTAGTTAGTTTGTTTTTTATACTGTCAGGGCATCCGCCATTTATTACCCAATAACGGTTTGATAACGGTCAAATAAGGTCTGCGTCGCCCCAGGTTAGTGCCAGTACCGCAAACATCCACGTGCAAAGCATACACCTCCCTTAGTGGTATAGTATCTGAACAGATCAATATCTGATCTGATCAGATCTATACTAGCGTCCCAGCAGTTTAGGGTTCCAAAAAACGCATCGTTATCGGGATCAGCCCAGATACCTGCTAGCACCTGCGTTTTCCCCCTCCGCCCAGCCCAGCCCACCCAAGTGCAGTATCAATCGATCACGGTCACTTACAAAACACTAAACACATAACTGCAGCGTTCGCAGAGTCAGGCCTGATCCCTGCGATCGCTAACAGTTTTTTGGTAGCGTTTTGATTCAGTCGCTAACAGTCAGGAGCTTTTTTACCTGTGAATCTCACTAGTGTACTACTAAATTTAGAGCCCAAAATGGCAAATCGAAAGTACACTAGTCAACAGGCCTACACGTTTCTGAGTATGACAGATAGTGAAGAGTAGGTCACTCATCTGTCAGAATCAGGCTCAGAATACGATCCTGTAGATGACAGCGGCTCCATGACAGATAGCCCTGACGACAGAGGTGTGGTCCCTGCTAAGGCCAGGCGTACCCGATCCCGATCTTCTGCTGTTGTTCAGATGCAAGAACCGCAGGTCTCTCGTATGGAGCAGAGAAGTATTAGCGCCGCTATTCCTTCTGGTGAACTGGCAAGCACCAGCGGCCTAGTACACCCTGGACGTACATCCAGCACTGCAGTATCACGTGGTGACGTGGCGAGTCCCATAAGTGCAATTCAAGCTGGCGTGGTGGCAAGCACAAGTAGTGTCCCGGTGCCACCAAGAAGAAGACAAAGGCAGGCCCGTCGATCACATGTCCTTCCTGCAGAATTTGCCAATCCTGATTGGGTGCCCACCACTTCTGCAGAACCCGTACTTCCCCCATTCACTGGCCAACCCGGTATTCAGGTGGAAACAGCTGATTTTAAGCCATCCGATTTGTATTCGCTGTTTTTCACGGAAGATCTCTATAGATCTATTGTGGACCAAAGTAATATATATGCTGGTCAATACATTACCGCTAATCCCCAGTCGCCTTCCCTTGCCAGAGATTGGAAACCAATTATGGTTTCCGAATTTAAGTCCTTTCTGGGCCTTTCCCTCAACATGGGCATACATAAATTCCCAACTCTGAGGACTTATTGGTCCACCCTCCCAGTCCACCATATGCCTGTGTTCTCTGCCTCCATGTCCAGGGCACGATACGAACAGATCTTGCGGTTCATGCACTTCAGTGACAATGAACTCTGTCGTCCTCGTGGAGACCCTGAATTTTATCGGCTCTACAAAATTCGGCCCCTCATAAATCATTTTAACCAACGTTTTGCAGCCTTGTTTACTCCCAATCAAGTTGTCTGCGTTGAGGAGTCCTTGATTAAGTTTTCTGGCCACTTGTCTTTCAAACAGTACCTTCCCAGCAAGCGTGCCAGATACGGGGTCAAGCTCTATAAGATCTGTGACAGGGCAACAGGCTATACATGGAGCTTTTCGGTTTATGAGGGAAAAGATAGTTGTGTAGAGCCGGAGAACTGTCCAGATTACATAGGGAGCGCTGGCAAGATAGTGTGGAACTTGTTGTCACCCTTATTCGGAAAGGGGTACCACTTGTACGTGGACAATTATTACACGAGCGTGCCACTGTTTAGTGACTTGTTTGATCATCAGATTGGAGCATGTGGCAACGTGCGACCTAATCGCCGGGGCTTTCCCCAGCGACTTGTAGATTCCTTCCTTCCTTGAATTCCAGGAAGGGGTTGTCACAGAACTTCTGTATCCAGACAGTTCAGCACCTCACCATTCCCAACCAAATGCAGTAAGCCGGCTGCATGAGCGGCATTATCCTTATGCCCTCCCGAGTACCCCTACCCAACGAGCCCCCCAAAGAAGATGTCGTGTCTGTACCAAGCGCGGATCAAGGCGTGATACCCGTTATTTTTGTCCACGCTGTCCTGACAATCTTGGTCTTTGCATTGGTGAATGTTTTGAACGCTACCATTCACTACTGAAGTATTAACGTAGGGTACAGCATTTCACAGGCTAGGATACACTTTCACAGGGTCTCCCAAGATGCCATCGCATTTTGAGACCCGACCGTTACAGTTAAAATTATAGTTACAAAAAAAAAAAAAAAAGTGTAAAAGAAAAATACAACCACCCCCCCACCCCCAAAAAAAATATAAAATAAAAAACCAAAAATAGTTGTCGTTTTATTGTTCTCTCTCTCTATTGTTGCTCTTTTTTACTATTATTCTATTCTGCAATGTTTTATTCTGTTTTATCATGCTTGCTTTTCAGGTATGTAATTTTGTTATACTTTACTGTTTACTGTGTTTTATTGTTAACCATTTTTTTTGTTTTCAGGTGCGCCATTCAGCTGCAGCGCGGATTTATTTATCTTGACAGCAACAGCGTTTGCTCCCACGATACATAAAGCCGTGACTCCAGTGCTGTCGGATGTGATTTCACCACCACAGTTAAAAAAAAAAGAGCATATATGCTGAAGCATGGGGGCAGCAGGGGCGGAGGAGCGATTTGCTCCTAATGCCACGTACATATGGTCTAAATTCCGATGGAGGCTTGCCCGTGGAAAAGTCCGACCATGTGTACGTGGCATAACTTTTTTGCGGGAGGATGCCCCCATGCTTCGGCATATATATATTTTAGGCACCGGTTGCATTAAAAAATGTTTTATTTTTTACTATGTTTTTTTTTGGTATTTGCTTTGCAGGTATGGTATGGTAAGGTCTTACTGTTATACTGTAATGTTAGTTTGTTTTAATGTTAACCATAATTTGCTTAGCAGGTACGCCATTCAGTTGCAGCGCGGATTTGTCTTGACAGCAACAGCATTTGCTCCCACGATACATAAAGCCATGACTCCAACGCTGTAGGAGGTGATTTCACCACCACAGTTAAAAAAAAAAAGCATATATGCTGAAGCATGGGGGCAACAGGGGCGGAGGAGTGATTGGCTCCTAATGCCGTGTACATACGGTCGGATTTCCAACGAAGGCTTGCCCGTGGAAAAGTCTGACCGTGTGTACGCGGCATAACTTTTGCGGGAGGATGCCCCCATGCTTCGGCATATATAAATGGTGCATGTATGCCCATCATTAGAAGTGGGTGGATGAAGGGAGGTATTCTAATGGTGGGCATACCCACCGATCAATCTCTTTTTTTCGTTCAGCCAAGAGGATGCATGAAAAAAAAAAAGATTACAATATATGTCCAGTATGTTGCTGGACTTTGAATGGTTATACCAGACTGATGCCTGCAGGTTTAGGTATCATCTTGGTATCATTCTTTTCAGCCAGTGATCGGCTTTCATGTAAAAGCAATTCTAGTGGGTAATTAGCCTCTAGACTGCTTTTACAAGCAGTGGGAGGGAATGTCGCCCCTCCCGGATATAAACAGCGCCATTGGGAAAGCGTTTTATCACACCAATCTTGGTGTGGTCAGATGCTTTGAGGGCAGAGGAAAGATCTAGGGTCTAATAGACCCCAACTGTTTCAAAAAAAAAGAGTACCTGTCACTGCCTATTGCCATCATAGGGGATATTTACATTCCCTGAGATAACAATAAAAATAACAAAAAAAAAATTAAATAGAAGGAACAGTTTAAAAATAAAATAGCTAAATAAATTTTAAAGAAAAAGCACCCCTGCCCCCCCTTCTCTTGCGCAAAGGCGAACACAAGCGTCGGTCTGGTGTCATATGTAAACAGCAATTGCACCATGCATGTGAGGTATCACCTCGAAGGTCAGATCGAGGGCACTAATTTTAGCTGTAGACCTCCTCTGTGAATCTAATGTGGTAACCTGTAAAGGCTTTTAAAGTCTTTTAAAAATGTATGTAATTTGTCGCCACTGCGTGTTTGTGCGCAATTTTAAAGCATGTCGTGTTTGGTATCCATGTACTAAGATTTAATGTTTCATTAAAAATTTGAGCAATATAGTGTGTTTTAGTGCATAAAAATAAAAAAAAAGTGTATTTTTTCCCCAAAAAATGCGTTTGAAAAATCGCTGCGCAAATACTGTGTGGAAAAAAAAAATGCAACACCCACCATTTTAATCTGTAGGGCCTTTGCTTTAACAATATATATATATATATATATATATATATATATATATATATATATATATATATATATATAGTGTTTGGGGGTTCAACGTAATTTTCTTGCAAAAAAAAAAAAAAATGTTTTCATGTAAACAAAAAGTGTCAGAAAGGGCTTTGTCTTCAAGTGGTTAGAAGAGTGGGTGATTTGTGACATAAGCTTCTAAATGTTGTGCATAAAATGCCAGGACAGTTCAACCCCCCCCCCCCCCCCAAATGACCCCATTTTGGAAAGTAGACATCCCAAACTATTTGCTGAGAGGCATGTTGAGCCCATTGAATATTTTTTTTTTTGTCCCAAGAGATTGAATAATGAAAAAAAATATAAAACATTTTTTTTTACAAAAAGTTGTCACTAAATGATATATTATTCAAAGATGTCATGGGCATATGTGGAATTACACCCCAAAATACATTCTGTTGCTTCTCCTGAGTACAGGGATACCACACGTGTGAGACTTTTTGGGAGCCTAACTGTGTACGGGACCCCAAAAACCAAGCACCGCCTTCAGCTTTCTAAGGGTGTAATTTTTTTATTTCACTCCTCACTGCCAATCACAGTTTCAGAGGCCATGGAATGCCCAGATGGCACAAACCCCCCCCCAAATGTCCCCCATTTTGGAAAGTAGACACCCCAAGCCATTTGCTGAGTATTTTGCAGATCTCGCTTTTTGTCACAAAGTTTTGAAAATTAAAAAAAAAAAAAATTTCTTTTCTTTCTTCATTTTCAAAAACAAATGAGAGCTGTAAAATACTCACCATGCCTCTCAACAAATAGCTTGGGGTGTCTACTTTCCAAAATTGGGTCATTTGGGGGGGGGGGGTTTGTGCTATTTTGGAATTTTATGGCCTTCGAAACTGATAGGTAGTGAGGAGTGAAATCAAAAATTCACATCCTTAGAAATCCTGAAGGTGGTGATTGGTTTTCGGGGTGCCGTACACGGCTAGGCTTCCAAAAAGTCCCACACATGTGGTATCCCCGTACTCAGGAGTCTTTATTCAATCACTTGGGACAAAAAAATAAAAATAAATATTCAATGGGCTCAACATGCCTCTCAGCAAATAGCTTGGGGTGTCTACTTTCCAAAACGGGGTCATTTGGGGGGGGGGGGGTTTGTGCCATCTTGGCATTTTATGGCCTTCAAAACTGTTATAGGTAGTGATAGGTAGTGAGGAGTGAAATCAAAAATGTATGCCCTTAGAAATCTTGCAGGCGGTGCTTGGTTTTCGGGGTCCCGTATGAGGATAGACTCCCAAAAAGTCCCACACACGTGGTATCCCCATACTCAGGAAAAGCAGCAAAATTTATTTTGGGGTGCAATTCTACATATAACCATGGCATGTGTGAGCAATATATCATTTAGTGACAACTTTTTGAAAAAAAAAAAAAATTTTTATTTTTTTGTCTTTATTCAATCACTTGGGACTAAAAAAAAAAAAAATATTTAAATGGGCTCAACATGCCTCTCAGCAAATAGCTTGGGGTGTCTACTTTCCAAAATGGGGTCATTTTTTTTTGTTTTTTTTACTGATCTGCCATTTTAGCACCTCAAGAAATGAGATAGGCAGTCCTAAATTAAAAGCTGTGTAAATTCCAGAAAATGTACTCTAGTTTGTAGACGCTATAACTTTTGCGCAAACCAATAAATATACGCGTATTGGCATTTTTTTTACTAAAGACATGTGGCTGAATACATTTTGGCCCAAATGTTTGACTAAAATTGAGTTTATTAGATTTGTCTTATAACAAAAATTAGAAAATATCTTTTTTTTCTAAATTTTCTGTCTTTTTCCGTTTATATCGCAAACATTAAAAATCACAGAGGCAATCAAATACCATCAAAAGAAAGCTCTATTTGTGGGAAGAAAAGGACGCAAATTTTGTTTGGTTACAACATTGCATGACTGCGCAATTACCAGTTAAAGTAGTGCAGTGCGAAATTGAAAAAAGACCTCTGGTCCTTAGGCTGACAATTGGTCCGGGGCTGAATGGTTAATAAAGGGTCCACTTGTTCTGGTAAAAGTCCATTCTGTCCAATGGTGGAGGTACACCTGGGTATCCCACATTTTTGGATTGGAGTGATTTCCTCACATCAGATTTTTTTGGGACTTCTATTACTCGTCTCACTTCCTTTTTTATTTATGTTATATTTATGGTGATTTAATGCACTCGTTTTCTAGCGTGTCAAAGATTCTTGGGGACACCTAGAAGCACTATGTATTATTCATCGGACTTCAGCTCCATTCACACCTAGAAGATTTAAATCGCAGCAATTCTGTCGCCCCCCCCCAAAAACATGGGGCGATTTTGCTGCGAGACTTAATTGCGCAAGCAAAATTGTGGGGCGCGTGTCATCCAAACAAAGTTCCGGATCTTCTTTTGCGTGACACGCATCCCACAATTTTGTTTGCGTAAAGTGTTGCGTGGCACAATCGCACCTCATTTGGGGTGTCATTGAGAAATAATGGCAACGCAAACGTGTCACATTTTGCCATGATTCTGGAATCGTAGGCATAATCACTGCTATTAAAATTGACTAGATATGAATGGAGCCTTAGGGTCACTAAAAATGTTAAATCTCGCTTTGAGGAGTCTGCTAATACCATCCGATTTGACTACTGCCATGATTTTCATTGAAATTGAGTATAGTTTCTTAGAATGCAAGTGGCTTGTTTTCACTACATAAACGTGGTAAACTATGACAAGAATTTTGCCACTTACTAATTGAATAAATTGCAGAGAATCTTCTACCTGCATTATATTATACCCATACAGCTACCTCCCTCATTTTTAAAATGGGTCCACAGACTGTTTAATAGTTTCATTTGGCAGGGGAAAAACAGCCTAGACTGGCGTACTTCATCCTCGACAGACAGAGGATGGAGGTCTGGGCCTATCTGATAGCTCACTGTATTATCCATATTCTTAACTGGCAACATAGCCGTAAAGATAAGATCTGGGTTACCCTAGAGACATTTTTGCAGTCTAATCTGGCAGGGGTGCCATTGATACTGCGTGAAGATAGAGGTTTATCTGCTGTCCCCCATTTATGTTGAACACTGTGGATATGTGATCAGGTTAATAAAACTGGTGAACCTTCCCCTACTCCTAGCACTACTGGGTGGGTTCCCCTGGTTCTCCCCTGCTGAGGATGTTGCATTTTTCAAATTGTGGCATAGAGATGGTGACTACATATTCTAAATTAGCACTTGCAGGATGCCTCCTGACCCTGGCACAGCTCAGGCACACTTATGCTGGCTTCCCAATAGATGCCTGGCGCCAGAGGCAGTTAGGGGATTTCTTTGTGAAACTTCCAAGCTCCTTAACACCATTTGAATCTATGTGCACATCCTGTGGCGATTCACAACACTTAATATTGCTGTCTGCTGAAAACAGGTCACAGGAGTGCAGAACGAACTGCACTCCTGTAATCCACAAGAGAAATACAGCCAAAGAAGCTTTGGCTGTACTTCTCCTTTAAGGCCATATCCATTCATCCAAAGCGATCGATCAACTTGCTTCTGAGTGTACACGTTAGACATCACTGCAAACGGCAGATCATGGGCAGTAATTCTAGCACCAGAGTGCCTTTCTAAATATAAAGTAGTGACCTGTAAAGGCTTTTAAAGCATTGCCTATGGATAATAAAATGTATGTCTTTTGTCGATGTTGCAGTGGCATGCGCAATTTTAAAGCGTGACATGTTTGGAATCTATTTACTCGGCGTAACATCACCTTTTATATTTAATCAATTAGATTCTACATTTTCATAAACATAAAAAAATGCAAAACCAAAAGATTTTATTTTCTTTAGGGCCTCTGCTTTAAAAAAAAAAAAAAAAAAAAAAAAATATATATATATATATATATATATATATATATATATATATATATATATATATATATATATATATATATATATATATATATATATATATATAAAAAAGTATAATGTTTGGGGGTTTTAACTAGTTTTCGAGCAAAAAATACCGGTTTGTACATGTAAACACATGGCAGAAAAAGTCCTAGAGCTAGAGTGGTTAAAAAGAATATCTGCATAGAACATCAAATTTCAGGAATAAATATTTGGTCAGTGTAATAAGATTTAATCGTTTTTCATTTCAAATTGGCGGCACTGTCATACATCGATCGATTAATCAATACCACTGACCTAATTAATCATTCAAACATGACAGAATCCATCTTTGATGAGTTATATGAACCAATAAGCTGAATAGATTAGTTAGACACCTGGGAAAGAGTGAGTGGGATCAATTTATAATTTTGATCTTGAATAGGATTGACTGGTAAAAGGAGGGAGCTGATAAAGAAAAAACATTGTCACGTACCTTAAGGTTGGCTGAAAATGACAAGGTCGGCCTCTCGCATCTCCAACCTGGGTCCCGTTGAGAGGGAAACACAGCGAGCCAAGGGGCAAGAGGAACACGAGTGCCTGTAGGACCAGGAACTTGCAGCAGGTGGTGAGTATCAGAGAAGACAGAAGAGCCATCAGATCAGGAGCAGTAGCCAGGCACCATAGTTCAGCTGAGGTTAAGGAAGCACTCTGCTTGTACTGCAGAACTGGGACGTATGGCAGGGTTGAGCTTCCGGCAGGTTTGCAGCAGGAACTCACTGCAGGTCGCAGGTCTGTAATTGCAGACAGCTGGGCAGGCACTCAGATGAGCCGGGAAGCCAGGGTTCAGCAGGCAGGAGCGTGGTCGCAGGATAGCCAGCATGCGGGCTGGGAGGTACAGAATCAGGAACAGAGCCAAAGTCAGGAAAGAGCCAGGTCAGGAGGGGCAGCGAGATAACAGAATGCGAGATCAGGTCAGGAGTAAGCAACCAGAGAAACAAATCAGAAGTACACAGAACTCAGGGAACAGCTGAAGACCAGTCAGCATTAAAGCAGAGTCCTCCTTAAATAGGCCATCTGGCGCCAAGATACATCGCCTGTACTCCTGTGCGCCCTTCTGAGATTTGTGCGCGCATGCGCATATCTATTAGCCAGAGTTCTTACAGGAATTCCCTTACATTGCATCCCCTCTTAGGGGCAGTCCCCGGATGCCCACTAGGGAACGCTTCTAAGGATGAAGATGGAGGTTAGCTTGAACCAACTGTGGAGCATGAACATTAGAGGAAAGTTCTCATGAATTATCCTCAGGGCCGTAGCCCTAATGAAGAACTGAGTTTGGCCCCTTCTCTTCCTGCAATACAAGATGGCTTCTACCTCAAACGCTTCATTTCCTTCAACAAGCAGCGGAGCAGGAGTCTTGAGTTGCTGATCAGGAAATGGATTAGCAGATTTTTTTAGAAGACACACATGAAACACTGGATGAATTTTCAAACTATTAGGCAAAATGAACTCAAAAGCTACTGTATTAATCCTCCTCCTCACAGGAAATGGGGGACAAGCCAGCTTTAAGTTCATAATGGATAGCCATACCCTATACCCAGGTTTCATGTCTAGATTACCCCTCCTCTTCTCATCATAGAATCTTATTGTTTGTCTGAGATTTGGTAATGGCTTTTTGCAGGAACTGGATTATTGGATCTCCAGAATTCCAGCCGATCCTGCATTGCTGGTACCGAAGATTCTCAGGGAACATCTGGTAAGAAGGAAGGGTGAGATCCATAATTTGCAAAGAAAGCTGATAGCAGAATGCATTGAGTTGTTGTAAGAAAACTCTGCTGATAGAAGAAGAGATGCCCAATCACCTTGTGCAATTATTGTTCCAGGGTCTGGTTTGTCTTCTCAGGTCTGACCATTTGTGGATGATAGGCTGATGACAAACAGTGTTTAATTCCCAAAACTTCACACAAAGCCTTCCAGAACCTGGAAGTGAACTGTACCCCATGGTCCAAAGGGATGTTAATGGGAATACCACTTCTCTGATGAAAGCAGAAGCAGTTTCTGTGGCAGGAGGGGTACCTTTCAAAGGCACAAAGTGGGCCATCTTGGACAAACGATCCACTATCACGAAAATGGTGGTGAATCATTCTGATGGGGGTAATTTCACAATAAAGTCCATTGAGATCGTGCTCCATAACTCATTGGGCACAGGAAGGGGTTCCAACACACCCCAAGTTTTAGTTCCATCAGACTTGCTACGTAAAGATGCCTGACTTAACAGTCTCTGCAATTCTGTACCAGGTCTGGCCACCAGAAGGAGCGAAGAACCAAGTCTGACGTCTTATGCACTCCAAAATGACCTGCCGGGGGATGGCACATGTAAAGGACTGCCATCCACAATTGCTCTGGAACAAAGATCTGCTCACCGTGGAAATAGAGACCCTCCTTCAGTTGAAGGTGAAGTTCCTGGGGTGGAGGATAGTCCAGAACGGTGGTCTTGATTTGAGAAATTAGATCAGCCTGTAATAACAGAAAATGTTTAGCACTAAAATATAAACTTAAAACCTCAGTATTTTGAAACATACGAGAAAGGGCATCAGGCTTCCCATTTTTAGATCCTGGCCGATAAGTGATATAGAAACAAAATCTTGAGAAAAGAAAAGAGCCCATCTGACCTGGCGTTTTGTCATTTTGCTGCCCTTAGAAACTCCAAATTCTTATGATCCATGAACACAAGAATAGGATGTGTTGCTCCTTCTAGCAGATAATGCCATTCCTCCAAGGCCGATTTAATGGCAAGTAATTCCCGATCAGTATCATCATAATTCTTTTCTGGGGCACTTTGTTTTCTAGAGAAAAAAGCGACAGGGTGAAGTAGGGATTTTGTCCCGTTGTTGATAGTATGGCTCCTATAGCAATCTCAGAAGCATCAACCTCGAGAACATATGGCAATGCAGGATCAGGAGGTCTTAAAATGGGTGCAGATTAGGGTTCAAGTAACGATACTTTTTTCAAGTACTCGCCGATACCGATACTTTTGATGTGACTGTGGACTGTGTCGCTAGTTTATTTTACGGTCCCTCCGCTCTCTATCCCGACAGATCAGGGACAGGGGCGGAGGAGGACATGGCGGGGGACCGGAGGACATGGGACGTGGGGACCGAAGGAGCAGGGAGGACATGGGACGTGGGGACAGAAGGAAGGAGCAGGGAGGACATGGGACGTGGGGACAGAAGGAGCAGGGAGGACATGGGACGTGGGGACCGAAGGAGCAGGGAGGACATGGGACGTGGGGACCGAAGGAGCAGGGAGGACATGGGACGTGGGGACCGAAGGAGCAGGGAGGACATGGGACGTGGGGACCGAAGGAGCAGGGAGGACATGGGACGTGGGGACCGAAGGAGCAGGGAGGACATTGGGGGGGCTGGGCCAGAGGAGCAGGGAGGACATGGTGGGGTACCGGAGGACACAGGGGACAGTCAGGGGTGATCAGTGTGGCGGTGGGGGTGGGGGTTACAAGCACCGATCTCCCTGTATAGATTTCAATAAAGCAACTGAAAGCTGCAGGGGGAGGGGGGATTAACGACTGTCGGCTGCTTTATTGAAATCTATACAGGGAGATCGGTAATTGTAAATTCCCCCACCACCGCAACTATCACCCCTGACTGCCCAGGTATCGGGAAAAGCATCAGAGTACTTAGCATCCTGCAAATGGTCAGTGTAGGCGCAACCCTAGTGCAGATGTAAAAAAGTCTCTCAAATGCGGTTTGAGCTTCCAAGGTCCATGTGAAAGTTGTGCTTAGTCTGCTCAGCTGTGTGATGGGGGAAAGGATGCCAGAAAAGTCCTTGATGAATTCTCTGTAGAAATTGGCGAAACCCACAAACCGCTGGACGGCTTTTTTTTATCAGTGGGGGCAGGCCAATCAAGTATTGCCGGTGTGACAGAACGTCCCTACACTCCTCTTGAGTGCGTTTGTCATATATCACTTCCTTCCTATCTGAATATGGATCTCAGATATTCCAACCACTCCCAAGCACTAAATGAGACAAGACTTGCTTAGTGCCAACATGGACTGTTTAACCAAACTGACAAGTATTTATATACAGTAGAAGAGGAGACCCCCCCCCTGCTCATTTTACTCTAACAATACACCTGTAACAAATTAACATGAGCTAATGAACTAATCCCTTTAAGCAGCCGATGTGACTCTGTGCCCATCAGGATTTCACTACAGGTCAGACTTGTTGTCACGAGCTTCACATGTTAGATGCTAATATCATCAACTCCACAAGACAGTAGGAGCTCCATTAGGAGTCGGCCCATCTCCTATATTGTACAGAGGACAATGTAATCAGCTCTCTCAATTAACATCTTGAGTTCATCAACAAACTAAGAATAGTCTTTACATATATCCTGCATTGAATATGACTAGCACAGATTATGATGGTTGGGGCTCTCCTTCACCCTGTGCCCCTTAAAATCCAGGGCCCATAATCGGTTGGCAGGAGGCTCGCATTTAGTCCTATCAAAAAGCCTGTGTCTCGGCTAGGTCTGTCACATTTCTCCCCTTTCGGCAGGAGACTAACACAGGAGGAGACCCCAGATGGGTTGACTCCGAAGTTAGCCAGGGGTTCCAGTCCTCTAATGCTGGTATCCACACAGTACCCCAAACAAATGGTTCCAAACAGAGTATTCGTCACCCAGCCAACCTCTGCCTCTCTCAGAGAACATATCTGCCGCTGGGGAGAGGCCTGGACTGACCCTTCTCCCTGGAGTCTTTTCAGCCGCTGGAGAGAAGACAGGCTGACCTTTGCACCAGCGACGCTCTGTCCTGTTGCCAGTGATTCGGCTGGGAGTAGCAGCTTTACTACCTCAGCTTGTCGCTGGAGAGAGGAGCCGACTACCCTGGCTCCCTGGAACTCCACAATTGTTGCTGGTGCTGGGCAGAGTTGGGTAGCACTCTGCCCTGTTGCCAGCACTTCTGCTGGGGGCTCCACATCCTCCGCTCCGGTTAACCATTGGGGCAGGAGGCTGGCTTCCTCCACTCCCAAATTGTGTAGCTGCCCTTGGCAAGGGGTGCCGGCTGCTTTCTTTTCCATTCCCTCATCTGGCTGCTGGGACGACACGTGTGTGGTACTGTCTCCCAGGTGCACGGATCTTTGCTGGGGAGGAAAGACCGCTTTCTCCACCCTGGCCGACTGTTGAGGAGGGACTACAAACACCTCCTCTCCCTTCTCCCCCTGTATCTGCTGCTGGGAAGTGATTGCCACCTTCTCACCCTGGGCCTCCGGAACTGCCACAGGTGTGGGGCAGAGGTCTTGGACCCTCTGTCTGGTGACCAGCGCTTCAGCTGGGGAAGTTCCTTGTAACTCCACAGATACTGCCGTTGGTGCTGGGCAGAGCACAGTGAAGTTTGGCCCTAATACCAGCTCTTCTGCTGGAGGCTCATCAGGTTGTTTTTCCTCAGCAGAAAAGTCTATCAAATCCCCTGCCTCTGCAACTGGTGTCTGGGGATATAGATTCACCATCTCCTGTCCATGGAACCCAGAAGAGGCCATCAGTGCTGAGCAGAGGTTGGCAGAGCTCTGGCCGGTTGTCAGCACTTCAGCTTTGGGGATGGCAATTTCCAGATTTTCCACTGCCGATTCTCTGGCATGCTGCTGGACAGGCACATTCCTCCATCCAAGATCATCCCATGCAGAAACAGGATCATCAAGGTCAGTCAGCACTTGCTGCATCCACCATAAGACCTCCGTGTCCATAGCTACAGGGGCAGGATGGCAAAGCACACTGTTACTCTGCCATATTGCCGACTCTTCAGCCAGACCAGAGTTGTCCACTGGTATTTCTTGATAGGCCCAGGCAAAGGGAGCCCCACCCTGCTGCTGAGCAGAGTCTAGCAGCTGTCTGTAGGAGATCTCCAGCTCCCATTCCTGAGCGGCCAGGAACTCCAAATCTTCCTGTGCCCAGAGCACTTCTGAGATGTTCAATCTTTGCTCTCTGTGCTCCATTATTTCCTCCAAACGCCACTCCAGATCACTCCCAAAGTCAGGGTCCTCGGACTACCTCCAATATAACAATCCCAGTCCATCATAGTCAAAGCCTTCCGTGGGGCTGTCATCCGCTGTCCATGGGCACACTTGGGCTACATACCACCGGAGGGCTCTGTAGCTCTCATCCAACCGCATTTCTGCCCGGATCAGCCTGCTTAACTCAGCTGTCCATTCCTGCTTCGGTTGTTCCCCCAATAACAGCATTCGTACTTCATACTGCGACCAGTACCTTACATGGATGGAGGGGAGAACTTTTCCCTGGTGTCGCTGCGCACAGGCTAGAGATTCCTTCCAGAGTTGTAGGTGGACAGAATCATACCATCCCAGCAGGACCTGCACCGATACTGATCCTCTGTGCTGTATCCGCATCTCTCGCAACCTCCTTCCGAATTCCTCTTCCATGGCGGCTGGTATCTGTACCTCTCCTGCTATCCGGACCTTGGATCCAGGTGGAGGTTTGGATGTCCGACTGCAGGAAGCATCCCACTGCTTGCCAACAATGTGACAGAACGTCCCTACACTCCTCTTGAGTGCATTTGTCATATATCACTTCCTCCCAGTCTGAATATGGATCTCAGATATTCCAACCGCTCCCAAGCACTAAAACGAGACAAGACTTGCTTAGTGCCAACATGGACAGTTTATTTAGAACCAAACTGACAAGTATTTTATATACAGTAGAAGAGGAGAGCCCCCCCCCCCCTGCTCATTTTACTCTAACAATACACCTGTAACAAATTACCATGAGCTAATTAAACTAATCCCTTTAAGCAGCCGATGTGACTCTGTGCCCATCAGGATTTCACTACAGGTCAGACTTGTTGTCACCGAGCTTCACACATGTTAGATGTTAATATCAACTCCACAAGACAGCAGGAGCTCCATTAGGAGTCATCCCGTCTCCTACATTGTACAGAGGACAATGTGATCATGATCAGCTCTCTCAATTAACATCTTGAGTTCATCAACAAACTAAGAATAGTCTTTACATATATCCTGCATTGAAACTGACTAGCACAGATTATGATGGTTGGGGTTCTCCTTCACCCTGTAACCCTTAAAGAGGAAGTAAAGCCTCTTAAAAAAAAAAAAAAACGGAACCTGCAAGGCAAAGGCATAATGAGCTAGTATGCATAGCATACTAGCTCATTATGAATAACTTACCTGAGCACGAAGCCCCCGAAGCGGCCCTCGTCCTCGACCTCCGCTGCCGCCATCAATTCCGGAGGGACTTCCGGGTCTCGCCGCTCCAGCGCTGTCATTCGCTGGAGCGGCGATGACGTCACTCCCGCGCATGTGCACGAGAGCGGCATATCACCGTGATCTCGGCATGCGCAGTGCGCCTGCGCGCCGCTGTCTACGGCGCATGCGCCGTAGACAGCGATGCCTCTCTTTTTTCTAAATATCTCCTAAACCATGTAGGTTTAGGAGATATTTATTGGACCTACAGGTAAGCCTTAATCTAGGCTTACCTGTAGGTCAAAGTGGTTTGTAAGGGTTTACAACCACTTTAAAATCCAGGGCCCATAATCGGTTGGCAGGAGGCTCGCATTTAGTCCTCTCAAAAAGCCTGTGTCTCGGCTAGGTCTGTCACAGCCGGCACCTTCTGCGGATCCATGGCAATTCCATCTGCAGAGATAATAAGACCCAAGAACTGGATGGTGAGTTTTTCGAATTCGCATTTCTCGATTTATTGGGCAGAGATAATGTTCTCTGTTTGCTTAACACTTTCCTTACATGAACCCAATGATTCTCTAGCGAAGCAGAAGAAATACAAATATCATCTAAATAGACAATGGTGAACAAATCTAGAAAGTCCCGAAATATATTATTCACAAAATGCTGAAAAGGTAGCTGATGCATTACAGAGTCCAAAGGGCATAACAAGATAATCAAAGGGCCCAAAACAAGACCATCTTCCATTCATCACATTCTTATTCCGATCAAGTTATAAGCTCCCCTCAAGTCTAATTTGGAGAATACACGTACTCCCCGTAGTCTCTGGAACAGTTCAAAGATGAGGGGCAAGGGGGTACTGACTTATAATGGTTACCTTGTTAAGGTCCCAATAGTCGATACAGGGTCAGAGTGTGTGATCCTTTTTTTCAACAAAGAATATCCCCACCCCAGCAAGCGATTTAGCTGGCTAGATAAACCCCTTGTCAAGATTCTCATCAATGTACTTCCGTAACTCTTCCAGTTCAAGCTCAGAGGGTGGGTGATTCCGTCCAAAGGGGATCTCTGCTTCTGGTAAAAGTTCAATAGGACAATTGTAAGGTCTGTGAGGGGGAAGAGTGTCAGCGTTCTTTTTATTGAAAAAGTACTCATGATAGACTGTGGGTACCAGTTTAGCGGCTTCAGAGTCCATAATAATACTGAGGAGTGGTTCTCACGGACTAGGTGTAGGAAGAAGACAGAATTTCTTGCAGTAGTCATAATGGAAAGTCATGTCCCCAGTGGACCAGTCGATGAGAGGGTTATGGGCTTTCAACCATGGTTGTCCAAGGATAACAGGGAACAGAGAAGTAATGACATCCAGACGTAAGCACTTTTGATGAATTGAAGCCGTGAAACACATGATCGGTGCAGTCTCTAGAGCAGGGATATGCAATTAGCGGACCTCTAGCTGTTGCAGAACTACAAGTCCCCTGAGGCATAGCAAGACTGACAGCCACAAGCATGACACCCAGAGGCAGAGGCATGATGGGACTTGTAGTTTTGCAACAGCTGGAGGTCCGCTAATTGCATATACCTGCTCTAGAGTGACAGGTCCAGATTTGATGCCTGAACCATCCGACCAGATAGACAGAGAAACTGTTCTTTTTGGCACACAGGGTCAGTTCATTCAGGGCTGCAGAGGAGAGGGTCTCCTAATGCATCTTCTGGGACAAGTCTGTAAAAAGTGTCCTGCATACAGGCAGAAATTACCACAGCGATGTTGTGACCATTCTTGTTCGGACAGAGGAGGTCTCGGGAAACTAGAACATGGAGACTCCTTGATGTCAGAAGCCTCCCTTGGCATGGCCGCAATGGAGACAATGGAGCCCCGGAACTAGCAGGCATATGGCAGAGGTTTCCAAACCTTGCAGACTGTCTTTCATGAAGGAGGCGATCGATCTGTATGCATAGATGAATTAAGTCATTTAGGGAGGTGGGTATTCCCACCCTGGCAAGTTAATCTTGGATAGCCTCAGATAAGCCAAGACGAAATTGGAAGCATAATGCTGAGTTATTCCACTTAGTATCAGTGCACCGTAACCAAAAATCAGATACATAGTCCTTCACAGGTCTTGGGCCCTGTTGTATGTGGCTCAGCATGGTTTCAGCAGAGTTCACCGAAGCCAAGGCAGGATCACATTGCTCCCGAAGCTGGTGTGCCCAGGCCTGAGGTTCCTACAGAAGCAGCGAGATGAGAAAACCCCACCTTCCCTTACTCAGTAGAGAACATGCGAGGCAACAGAAATACAGCTCGCAGGCATTCTGAAAAGTCCTGAATTTCTTACGGTCCCCAGAAAAACATTCAGGTAAAGGCACCCTGGGCTCAGGAGGAAAAAACAGTTCATCATGAATACAGGTCACAGTCTGAGCAGCGGAATCTTTAACCCCTGAATGATCAGAGGTGGGAGCAATGCTGGATGCAGACTGCAGCTGGTCATGTAATTGAGCAAAGTCCAGATGCAACCCTTGCACTAACGTGAGTAAGTATAGTAACTGTCAGGCAGAGGATTTGTCAGTAGAGAGACCTCCCTTTCAGACTCCATCACTGGCTGACTGGTACTGTCACGTACCTGAAGGGAGACTGAAATGACAAGGTCGGCCTCTTTTTTTTTTTTATTCGTTTTTATTGAAAAAATAAAAGAGAGAACACAGTGTACAGTGCAATTACAAAGAGACACAAAGTATATTCAGTGAATTGGGTACATTGAACATAGCAGAGCCGATATATTGTAAGAACGTCTGTTTAACCATAATATATACTACGTTATACTGTTCTGCACGTGTGTGCGAGATGTCATTGTAAGGTTTAAACAGTCAAATTCCCACACGAGAGCCCTCATGGGGGTGTATACCAACAGTGCAATCCCACTGTACATGGAAATAGAGAAAAAAAAAAAAGAGGGGGCATGGGGGGGGATGGCTGTCTGCCTCAGTCCAGCCCTTTTCAGGTATCAAGTGTAGCTTAAAAAAGGTACGTGCTTCATTTATCCTGAGACAAAATTTCTGTATAGGCGGTTGTATATTTAAAGGCGAACTAGCAGGACCATATCTTTTTTACCAGGTCTGACTTATTCCTGAGGGAGTAAGATCTTCCATGTAATATATGTTATCTACTTCTGATAGCCATTGGCGTAATGATGGTATGGTTGGTTGATCCAATATCGTGGAATAAGAGCTTTCGCTGCATTAAGTGTGGAGTTATTGTTTTTTGTATGCTCCTGCTGGTGAGCCCATACAATGTAATAAGATAACCCAAGGGTCATTAGGAATTTCGAAACCTTGTATCTCTTTTGCCCAATGTAGTATGGTCAGCCAGTAGGGACGTATGAGTGGGCAATACCACCAAATGTGGGCGTGGGAGGCTTGTTCACCGCAGCCTCGCCAACACAGGGGCGATACCTCTGGAAATGTCTTGTGAAGCACAACTGGTGTATAGTGCCACCTTGTGAGCAGTTTATAGTTTACTTCTGCCATTTTAGAGGCTGTGGAGGAGGTATGAGCCATTTGCAAAATAGTGGACTTTTGAGCCTCCGATTCTTCTTTGTGGGAGGTCCTTTTCCCAGTTGGCAAGGAAAGTAGGGTATCCAGTGGTAAATAAAGTCTGGAGGGTCTGGTAAAAGTAAGAGATGGGTTTATTGACTGGGTGGCTCTCGGAGAGAGCGGATTCCAAGGGTGTTAGATCAGATGTGGAGCGAAGGGGTTTCGGAAGAGAATGGACAAAAGCAGACAATTGGCAATATTTCCAGTGGTCCAGGGGTGTGGCCACCTGGTCAGATAGTATTGTAGACATGGGAACGGTTTCCGATTGGGTTGTGACTTGGGGAAGAAGAGGCGTAGGGCCTAGGTTCCATACATGGATTGTGGGGTCCATGTTTCCAGGTGGAAAGTAGTTATGGCCAGTCAGTGGCATGAGAGGGGAGTTGTGTTGCCATTTGTGTGTCCTACACAATGAGTGCCACATCATGAGGGCCGACTGTGAAAGTAGTGAGGTATTCAGAGAAAGTGTTCTGTACTTTTTAGGAATCCACATTTGGGTATAGAGTTCAGTTTCGCTAAGGGACATTTCTAGGTTGACCCATAGTTTAGTTTCTTTATGATGCTTCCAGTCAGAGATTCTGTTCAAGATTATAGCTGTAAAGTATTGCTTAATATTAGCTAGGGCCAGACCTCCTTGACATTTAGGCCTAACAAGGAGAGTTCTGGCAAGCCTAGGACGATTTCTGTTCCATACGGATTTGCTTATCATGGAGTTAATCAGAGTAAAGAAACCTGTGGGGATACCGTATGGTATCATTTGGAGTAGGTATATCAGTCTGGGAAGTACGTTCATCTTTACCACACTAATGCGTCCCAACCATGAGTAAGCCATTTGGGCCCATTTTTGCAAGTCAGATCTGAACGTGTTGAGAAGGGGTATGAAATTTGTGTGGAATAAAGACTTTGGGTTAGGGGTAAAAAAGATGCCTAAGTATTTCATTTTACTTTTTTGACAGCTAAAGGGAAAGGAGTTTTTGAGTTGGGAAACAATCTTACCGGGTACAGAGATGTTTAAAATTTCAAATTTGGCCATGTTGATCTTAAAATTGGAAATAGTGCTGAATCTAGAAAATGCTAGCATGAGATTGGGGAAGGAGATCAGGGGCTGTTGTACATAAAACAAGATGTCATCAGCATAAGCAGCATACTTGTGTTCAGTGTCACCTACAGTTATACCGTGGATGTTAGGGTCATGTCTAATCGATCAGAGAAAGGGTTTTAGGGAGAGAGCAAACGAGGTAGGAGATAGGGGGCAGCCTTGGCGTGTGCCATTGAAGAGAGTAAAAGGGTTGCTTAGGGTGCCATTTATGCATATTTGGGCCGTAGGGGAATTATACAATGCAACTATGTGAGAAAGGAGGGATGGGCCAATTCCTAGATGAGACAGTGTAGCCATAAGGTACTCCCAGTCCACCCTATCAAACGCCTTCTCCGCGTCCGTGGAGAGGAGAAGGGTGGACAGGGAGGACCCCCTCGCATAGGACATTAATGACAAAGTGCGAAGGGCACTGTCGCACGCCTTCCTACCGGGGATAAACCCAGTTTGGTCTGCGGATACCCAACGCGGGATAAGGGGTAGTAATCTGTTCGCCATAACTTTGGCATAAAGCTTGGCGTCGATGTTTAGAAGTGATATGGGTCGGAAACTCCCACAGCTACTAGGGTCCTTGCCAGGTTTAGGTATTACCGTAATATGTGCGTGAAGGGTTTCTGGTCTGAGGGTTCCCCCTGTTGAGTTTGCGTTTGCGTAGGAGGCAAGTCTAGGCAATAAAATATCTGAAAAGGATCTATAATATAGGACCGTGAAGCCATCTGGCCCGGGGGCCTTGCCACTGGCCATGGCCTTCAGGGCTATGTGAAGCTCAGAAGTGGTAAACTCTCCTTTCAATGTGTTTAAAACTTCAGGTGACAGTTTGGGTAAGTTGGCTTGTTCTAAATAATATATCCAATCAGTTTTGCCCTGGTACCCTGATCTGTTACTGTATGTTGCACATGGTACAGTTGTTGGTAAAATGTTTGAAATTCTTTGGCTATGTCGGGTGTTTCATAGCCCAAGGTGTCAGAAGGGGCCTTCATTTTTTCTATGTAGGAGGCTGTCTTTTTCTGTTGTAGGGAGCATGCTAGCAATCGTCCCGGTTTGTTTCCCCATTCATGAAAGCTTTGGGCTATTATGCGAAAGTGTCGCTTCTGTTCCGTATGGAAGAGGGTCTTTAATTCCCCCCTCTTCAGTGTCCAGGTGTGGAATATTGCCTGTGTCTGGCTAGCCTTATGTTGTTGTTCTAGAGTGCTGATGTCGCGTATCAGTACTGTTTGTTGGTGTATGTGTTCCCTCTTTTTCCTAGAACCTAGTTCAATAAGTTCACCTCGTATGTGGGCCTTGTGTGCCTCCCATAGTATGCTCGGTGATACGTCCGGCTGTGAGTTGTCTCTAAAGTAATGGGTCAGTTCGTCATTCAATAATTTCCTGTCCATTTCCTCGCTTAGGAGGTTTTCATTTAGTTTCCAATTTGCGGTCTTGGGGGGCATAGAAGGGACTTTTAGCTTCAGTGTGATCGGGGCGTGGTCTGAAATAGTGGTGGCTTCAATTTCAGTTTTCATAGTTGGAGATAGGTGGTGGTCTATGAGGAAAAGGTTGATTCTTGAGTAGGTGTGGTGAACTTGGGAGAGGTGGGTGTAGTCTCACGACCGCGGGTGCATTATCCTCCACACATCCATTAATTGGGCTTCATGTAACCGTTTGCAAATATACAGCAGACATTTATGCGAAATGCAGGATTTCCCTTGGGATGCGTCTATGCTGGGTTCTAGGGGAGTGTTAAAATCTCCAGCTAGGAGAATGCAACCGCGGGTGAAGTCTCTCAGTTTTTTAACTGTAAATGCAATGAAACTGGCTTGGTCACGGTTGGGAGCGTACAGTGTAGCTAGTGTACATGTCATACCCCCCAGACTGCCTCTCAAGAACAGAAAACATCCATTAGGATCACTTACCATAGACTCCAATGCAAATGAAGTTCCGCCACGGAACCCAATGGCCACCACTTTGGCTTTTTGAACATCTGACAAGCTATAGTACCAAGTGGGGTACCGTGGGGAAAACAGCTTTACGGAAGTAGTGTGTGTGAGATGGGTCTCCTGCAGGAAAACAATGTCTCCCCGCAGTCGATCCAGCTCTCTGTAGAGGTTATGCCTATTACCTGGGGCATAGAGGCCTCTCACATTGAGGGAGATTAGGTTTGCAGTAGCCATTGGGTTCCGCAGAGAAAGTCCACGCTTAGCAAATTACCTAGGGCTGGTACCTGAGGCAAAAGGAAACAAAGGTGGGGTGGGGTAGTCAGAGAGGAAAAAAGAAGAGAGGAATGGGGGGTAGTAGGGGGAAACAAACATACATTCAACATTTCGTAGCATGCATTTCACAGACCCTGACGAATCATGGTCTTTGTGTGCACGCATAGGTCTGCGGTGCAATGAGTTGGCGTTCACACGAGCCCGCGCCCCCGGACCACCGCTCCCGTAGGAGCAGGTGCCCGCGAGCACGATCCCGTGCGGCACCCCCCTTGTGGGGGGAGAGGGGTCTTGGTCATAGGGCGTCGACCACCAAAATCGGTGCATGCAACATCCCACAGCCCCGACGCCGACCCATAAAAGTGCAGAAGGCAACATAAAACTATAAGCAAGGGATAGCCCTCAACATTAGTGTCCTGTCAACAGCGCCGTATGTAATAAGCGTTAACCTTAAAAGTTTGAGGCAACAAACCATAAGCCTAAAGCTGGGAGCTTTTAAACTAAACTAACCCATAGCCGGTCCTTGTGGCTCCAATGTTATCCCACTAACTGACAGTCAAACAAAAAACTTCCACCGTGTAACACAGGGGTAAGATGAGAGGATATCGCAACAAAGGGAGTCATATACTTGCGGACCAAGGGGTAAAGGCCGAAGAGTCAGGGAGGAAGGTAGGTCTTGGGCCATCAGCCGTTACCATCAGCCCAGGCGAGGTGAAGCGTCTGTAGTTGGGGTGCGATGATTCCGATCCACCTTTTGCCATCTTGGTTCCGAAATTGTTGGGAAGCGGCGGGATGGTGTCTTGCCAGCCAGGTAGTTCCGGTGGGGAAATGTTAACGTCCATGCAAAACTTTTCCAAGACCTCTGGAAATCTAAGGACTGCTGTCTTCCCGTCTCTGTGCGCAATGAGGGCTGCTGGAAAGCCCCATCGGTAATTGGAGGCTGCGTGCAGCTTCTCAGTCAGGGGACACAGAGCCCTGAAATGCTTCAGAGTTTCCCTGGCTAGGTCAGGGAAAAAAAAGAAGAGTGTTGCCCCATCGAAGTATAGGGATGTAGCGACTCTTGCCTTTTGCATGATGCGTGCCTTCTCTTCAAAGTAGTGAACTCTGCATATCACATCGCGGGGAGCGCCAGCTGTAAGGTTGCGAGAACGAAGGGCCCTGTGCACTTGGTCAATTTTCAGGGGATGTTCCGGTGCCTGGCCTAACAGACCATTCAAAAGACATGGGACATCTTTTTTTATTGCCTGTTCGAGGCCCAGTAGCATGGAGGCTAGCTCCGATTTGATGGGGAGACTGCTTACTAGGGCTGCCGGCCTATGACGAGAGGCGGAGCCTGTGCCCGAGCTCGTGCCACGTGGAGAGCGGCCTAGGCCGTCCATGTCTGCTGCGTCCTCGGGGTCGGTCAGAAACCTCTTTATGGAGCTCGCTGATGAACCCTTCTTCGGCAGGGGCTTTCCGGTTTTCTTACCCATCTTCCCTGGTGCTGTAGATTCGTAATGAAGGCGATTAAGTGCTGTTACAGGGTCGGCGCCGGACCTCGGGAGAGAAGCGTCCTCACCGCTGCATGTCGAGACTAGGCCCCGGTCGGCCTCTCTTGTATCTCCAACCCAGGTCATGCTGAGAGTGAAACAGAGGGAGCCGAGGGACAGGAGGAACTCGAGTGCCTGTAGACCCAGGAACTTGCAGCAGGAGATGTGATTCTGAGAAGAAGCACTTCTTGTACTGCAGGACTGGGACATATGGCAGGATTGAGCTTGCTGCAGGTTTTCAGAACTCTCAGCAGGTCGCAGGACTGTAATCACAAACAGCTGGGCAGGCACTCGGATGAGCTGGGAAGCCAGGGTCAGCAGGCAGGAGCGTGGTCGCAGAATAGCAATGGTCATCAACACGGCAGCACGGTACAGAATCAGGAACATGATCAGAAGTACACATGACTCGGAACAACTGAAGACTCACATTTACCCCTTGTTTTGAGACACTGAAAAATATCTTTTCCCCCTGTCTTTTGTACTTCCCCTTTTGAAGAATTGGAGGAAAATTTGTTGGTGGTTTCAGTTCTATGAAAGTTAGGTAATGTCTTCTTTAACCACTTCAGCCCCGGACCAATTTGCAGCTAAAGGACCAGGCCCCTTTTTGCAATTCGGCACTGCGTCGCTTTAACTGACAATTGCGCGGTCGTGCGACGTGGCTCCCAAACAAAATTTACGTCCTTTTTTTTCCCACAAATAGAGCTTTCTTTTGGTGGTATTTGATCGCCCCTGCGGTTTTTATTTTTTGCGCTATAAACAAGAATAGACCGACAATTTTGAAAAAAATGCAATATTTTTAACTTTTTGCTATAATAAATATCCCCAAAAAATATATAAAAAAACATTTTTTTTCCTCAGTTTAGGCCAATACGTATTCTTCTACATATTTTTGGAAAAAAATCGCAATTAGCGATTATTGATTAGTTTGCGCAAAAGTTATAGCGTTTACAAAATAGGGGATAGTTTTATAGCATTTTTATTAATATTTTTTTTTTTACTAGTAATGGCGGCGATCAGCGATTTTTATTATGACTGCGACATTATGGCGGACACATCGGACATTTTTGACACATTTTTGGGACATTTGTCATTTATACAGAAATCAGTGCTATTTAAATAGCACTGATTCCTATGTAAATGACAGTTGTAGTGAAAGAGTTAACCACTAGGGGGCGGGGAGGAGTCAGTGTGACGTGTTGTGTTTTTTTTTACAGTAGGAGGCGTGGCTGTACATCTGACGTCATTGATCGGCTTTCCCGATGACAGGGAACAGCCGATCAATGACAGGCAGTGTAGGAAGCGCGGGGAGAGGTTTGTTTATGCGACCGGGTCGCGAGCGCGACCCACGGGCAGGCAAGTTAAAGGGGACGTACCCGTACGTGCTTTTGCCTGCCCGTGCCATTCTGTAGACGTATATCTACATGAGGCGGTCGGGAAGTGGTTAAAGAAACGACATATAGAAGGTATGCAACAATGAAGGAAAATAGATATTTACATGCGTTTATTGTTGTTTTTGTTTAATAGTTTCATGGCAGATCCAGTCTGGTTAATTTACCTTTCCAATCTGATGACTAAGTGAATATACTATATATTTAGATTGAGTTATTTTATTTTCTAGTATGTGGTGCTTATTAATATATTTTTTGTACAGACTCCCATAGGGATTTTATAGCACCCTGGCTATACACTATAGGGACACATGGACATATTTAATTTTAATAATGCTGATGATGTTTCAAGCTTGATGGAACAAACAATAAGGGGACATGGCGCAACATACAAAGACACACCATGAAAGGACAAGTGGCAAAGCATGGAGATTGTATAAAAAAAATGTACAGGTTTTTGTGATAAAGTCCTGGATAGTCATTTAAAAGAACAAAAAAGTCCATATAGTGCATTGGGGTGCTTTAGCAACGCTAGTGGCAGATCCCTTAAGAGTGAAGCAGTTCTCTGGAAGACCATGTAAAAACAGCAAGGCACGCCAGACTAAGTGTAAGGGCCCCTGCGGTGTTGCAGCAGGATGGAAGAAAGCGCCAGACAGAGCTCTGCCTCGCGGTAGGGGAACCAGCAAGGAACACACTCCCAATACTCCAGAACCAAAAGTGACGTTGGGACATGTTTCAAAGCTTCTGCTTTTTCCTCAGATCTCTAAAATTTAAGGAAAAAAGCGGAAGCTTTGAAAGGCGTCATCTGACACATCCCAAAGTAACTTCCGGAGTATCCCGAGTGCGTTCCACGCTTGTTCCCCCAACGCGAGGCAGAGCTCTGTCCAGCCCTTTCTTTCATCCTGCCGCAACACCGCAGGGGCCCGCTGTGACCCAGCATTGGACTCCCCTGAGTATTCACGGACTTCTGGAGTTCTACACATGCTTATTATCTTCCACTATTATGTGAGTAGCCATTTGGCTGAACGTTTAATAAACTCCTGTTTACATGATCTGCTACACTCAGTCTGGCGCGCCTTGCTGTTTTTACATTGTTTCAAGCTTAATGCAAGTGTACATCAATAATACCCCATTATACCAATTGTGTTGTATATGCATAGTGGATATTATTATTTTGTCACTACACGATTGTAAATCTGTATTTCAGATTAACCACCTTTCTTCCCCCCACCATGAAGATTTGTATGACATTGAAACGCACTGGCATTACTTTATAAAACAAACACATATACCTGTCTACATGTAATCATTTAATGGAGTGTAATGCTGTCTCATGGATCAGCTGATCTGTTTTATTTCTTTAGGTGTATTGCTTTTATATAAAGGCTGAATAAAGTATATTTGCATCTTATTAAGTGCCCAGAAAATCCCAACCAAAAATAGATTTCATTGTAATCTATTACTAAAGGCTTATATGCCAGTATCAGTTTCTTTATATAACAGGCTTGCTTGCTAGCATGATTTTGCAAAAAGATATTATAACAAACTGCAGTCTTCCAAATTATTGGAATGTCTCACTGTGAAATAAGATGGTTAAGCAGCCCATATAATAGCCGATCGGTAGATCAATTTCTGTATAACTAGCTTGCCAATACATTGAAATTTGTCTGGTCCCTGCTGTGTTACTGCTGCTAGAGAGAAGAAGATGCACACTGCATTTGCATAGTCTGAGCCAAAGCAGCTGCTGGAGTCACACTTCCAATGGGTGACTGAGCAGACTGAGACGTTGATTTCCTAATCGCAGTGCAAAATTTAGTTTTTCTTTTACATTATTAAACAATTAGAAGACATCCCACCTTGGCCTTTCTCAATAAAAATTACTTTGGATTCAGGAAGGATGTTGGATCCTGTGATTATCATCTCAGCTCCACCGGTTACTGAGCAGGTATTTATGCTATATTTGTCCACTTGAGGCAACTCCTGAGCAGATCGTTGGGCTGACAATCAAGAAATAAACAAGAAAAGTTAGAAAACAGCAAGTTTGGTGAACATGTATATATTTTACACATACACACACACACAAAATTAAATAGATACAATTTCAAACCCCAGAAACATGTAAGTGAATTGATTTTTAGCAAATGCAGCCCATGAGCCTACTACTGAACTTGGGGGGGGGGCTTCTTAATCCCCAATTAAAAAAAAAAAAAAAATGCTCTTAGCAGTACTCTGTGAAAAAATGCCTTATACCTAAAACTCCAATGCCCTGCTTACTGAGACTTTGCAGTGTCAGAGCTCCCGACTTCTCTGGTTTGTTGAACAGCAGATCTTCTGAATGGCCACTCTAGTTCCTACTGTTGACACCTAGGCACTACGGGACAAGATAATGATATAGGGGTTGTCAGGAGAAACCAGAGTGACCAAGTGAGTGACATGGCTCTTCCACACCATGTGGAATGGGATAGAATTGGGATCTCTTCTACAGAGTGAAGATTCAGCAAGCTGGCCACCAGACAGGGAAGTATAAGGGCTCATAATGACGGGTGTTATCCTGCATTTGGAATAGATGTCAAACCCAAGTCAGCAAAATTACAGTGACTTTAAAGAAGTGGTACACATTGCAGGTCCGAGGTTGTGTGTGGCCTACTTTGCATTGCATTTAGTTGGACAAATCATGCCTTGCTGAGGTGCGTTTGACCTCCAGAGAAAGCAGTTCAAAGACAGGATTTTTTGTCAAATGCTGCATTTCACATTGGAAGGCAGCTGCATGCATTTGAATGGAAAATACATAATTTAACGAGAATGCTTGTCGATGCAAACCCTAAGGCAGTTTTCAATCACAGGGTACTGCTAAACTTAAAAAACTTAAAGTGGAATTCCAGCCAAGAATGATAATCTCCCACAGATTTCTATAATTACAGGCATCCACTTCTATATCATCCACTTTTATTAATGGCCGATTACAAAACAAACTAATCAAACCATTCAGGACCCCTCCTCTCTTGGACCGACAACAATTGCTTTGAGCAGGCACATGTGACTGCTCACTGACACTTCCCTGTTTAGTTGTCGGTCCCAGATCTCCCAGCCAGCAAGCTTCACTCTGCTGCACTCTGTCCTACCTTTCATGTGAGGTATGCATAGCACAAGCTTGTGCGCATTTGTCGGTTTCAGTACTCCCAGCCAGCTCTGCCTCACTCAGTTACTGCAGCTTATAGGCCCTTCCATGCACATGCTTTTTAATGAATGACGGAGCTAGAAGATAATGTGCATGCCCATCAGCAGCTCTGTTTGCCAGTGCAGGACGACTGCAGTCACATGACAGGGAGAAATACTGCATTAAAAAAGGTACAAAACCAGAGATTTTTACCTTTTGGACCATATCAAAGGGTATTGATTGCTTAAGGTTGCATTGGCTCTTTCAAAGCATTAAAGCTTTATAACCATTTTAAGTGCAAACAGATCGAATATTAAACGTAAGGGCGGCACAGTGGTGTAGTGGGTAGCACTCTCGCCTAGCAGTAAAAAGGGTCGCTGGTTCAAATCCCAACCAGGACACTACCTGCCTGGAGTTTGCATGTTCTCCCTGTGCCTGCGTGGGTTTCCTACGGGTTTCCTCCCACACTCCAAAGACAAGCTGGTAGGTGTGACGGATCCTTTTCCTCACTCCGCTGAGTGATTCCGTCAGTAATACTGCTTCCTCCAATCTGACCATCAGAGAGAGATATTATTATAGCTGCATTGAATACAAGTCTAGCCAAGACTAGCTTGTAGAATCTTGAACTCCTTTATTGGACAGAATACAGCCTTTTTATACACATTTAACACAAGGGGTTAGATAATGAGGTAGGGCTGCTCATGGATACCCCCCCCCCCCCCCCTATAGCAACAACTTAAAAGACAATCACATAATTAACATATTAATTAACCTCACTTAAGGCAGCCTAGGTGACCAGACAGTCCGTCTCCGGATCAGCTCTCTCAATTAACTACTTGAGTTCATCAACAAACTAAGAATAGTCTTTACATATATCCTGGAGATGTTGTGGATAAATATTACTTACATTTTAAGTAATCCGAGATATATTTTCTCACTCACCCTGTGCCAGGATGGCACAGGGTGACTTAGACATAATAGGTACATGGGGAGCTGAAACATGGGTTTCCCAACCTTTCCAAGGGATTCTGGGTTTCACGTGCCCTCCCGTCACAGTAGGTTAATTGGCTTCTGTCCTAAATTGGCCCTAGTATATGAATGGGGACGTTGGATTGTGGGCTCCTTGAGGTAAGGGACCGATGTGAGTGTGCGATGGTACAATGTACAGGGATAGGGACAATTGTAGATACGCACCCACACTCACTCAGGTTAAACTGGATGGACTGGTGTCTTTATTCAACCTTACTATGTAACTATGTTCAACTAGAAATAAGTAAAATCATAAAAAGAATGACTCCCTTGCAATTATTTACACACAACTTTCAAGTTCATAATTTTAAAGTACAGAGGGGTTTCAGACTATGGAGACTGACCATCACGCCTATGATTTTAATGACTGCAGCAGGGGCCAGACCCATAGGATCCAGCTAGATAAGCTACAAGTTGCTTTAAACCAACATTGGTTTCTATTAACTTGAAAAAAAAAAAACGTAGGTGGACTTGGCATTTAAAATGTATACATATGGCTTGAAATTCAGTTACATACTGTAGCTAGGGTAAAAGACCAAAAAATGTGGGAAAAATAAAACTCACAATGGATAAAAAGTAAATTTTGAATTTGATGGCTACTGAGCTGGAAAATGCTTGTAAATATTACAATATTTAGTGTGGGGGGGGGGGGGGGGGGTTAAACTGCCCACTCTATACTCAACATACACGAGTGTGCCATTAACACTGCATTCATGCAAAACGCAGGGTCCCATAGTTTGTTTCTGGTCACACATTTAGACCATACAGTATCAGATAACACAGGAATCCAAATAAACCGCCCCTATTCAGACACCTCCCACCGCGCCCAGGTGATAGAAACTCTTAACTAAAGCTGCCACTTAAAAAATTAATTATATAGGTGAATTTGCGTGAGAAAATCTTAAATTAAAAAGACTTATAACAAATAGTGGCGCTGCAATATATATCACGTATCTGTACACACAATATTCCAGTGCAGAAAATATATATAATAAACTCAAACTGTATGTGTATAATAACTCAACACACCAATATGTGCCCAGTGCTATATATAAACATATGAATAAAAATAATAAATTGTAAAGTGTAAGATGATTAGCACAAGCCAATCAAACTCAATCGGAAATTAAAGTTCAAATAAACCGCTGGTGGTTAGTGTAAAAGTTCCATAAATAAATATTTGAAGTGAAGCAAATCAATTAAACAAAATCTTCTGTGCTCTTCCACCACACCACAGTGACATGTGCCTCCTCTCCCAAAAGAAACGCACTCACCACAAAGATATGCCCACACTTTCGTGAAGGGCCACTGCGCATAAAGGTCCCTCCAAGGGGGGTCAATCGAATTCCCGCAGATCAGTGATATAACTGGTTAATTGATTGGCTGGTTATGCTCCACATGTGAAATAAAAGAGGATGCTTTCCATAGTGTGAATCAGTAAAACAATTTTAATTATAAAATTCAAGAAAGCACTTCAAAGGTTCCACTCACATTTATCACATTAAAACCAGCAAAAGTAGTAGCACACAGTACCGCACTGCAAATCCAAATTCAATTCCAATCACTGTCTGTTATGTGGCCACGGCGGACCCAAGGTGTATCAGGCTCAGCCTGTGTGTCTCTCACCCACGTCTCTTTGGCCGGACCTCCAATTCAAAAACCTCCACTCCTTCCTGGGCTCCCTGCGCTAAGGTAACTCTAATGATGGCTGCCGCTTAGCCACGCCCCCGACATGTTTCGTCATAGGTTAGACTTATTCATGGGATGAACCCCATGAATAAGTTTAACCTATGACGAAACATGTCGGGGGCGTGGCTAAGCGGCAACCATCATTAGAGTTACCTTAGCGCAGGGAGCCCAGGAAGGAGTGGAGGTTTTTGAATTGGAGGTCCGGCCAAAGAGACGTGGGTGAGAGACACACAGGCTGAGCCTGATACACCTTGGGTCCGCCGTGGCCACATAACAGACAGTGATTGGAATTGAATTTGGATTTGCAGTGCGGTACTGTGTGCTACTACTTTTGCTGGTTTTAATGTGATAAATGTGAGTGGAACCTTTGAAGTGCTTTCTTGAATTTTATAATTAAAATTGTTTTACTGATTCACACTATGGAAAGCATCCTCTTTTATTTCACATGTGGAGCATAACCAGCCAATCAATTAACCAGTTATATCACTGATCTGCGGGAATTCGATTGACCCCCCTTGGAGGGACCTTTATGCGCAGTGGCCCTTCACGAAAGTGTGGGCATATCTTTGTGGTGAGTGCGTTTCTTTTGGGAGAGGAGGCACATGTCACTGTGGTGTGGTGGAAGAGCACAGAAGATTTTGTTTGATTGATTTGCTTCACTTCAAATATTTATTTATGGAACTTTTACACTAACCACCAGCGGTTTATTTGAACTTTAATTTCCGATTGAGTTTGATTGGCTTGTGCTAATCATCTTACACTTTACAATTTATTATTTTTATTCATATGTTTATATATAGCACTGGGCACATATTGGTGTGTTGAGTTATTATACACATACAGTTTGAGTTTATTATATATATTTTCTGCACTGGAATATTGTGTGTACAGATACGCGATATATATTGCAGCGCCACTATTTGTTATAAGTCTTTTTAATTTAAGATTTTCTCACGCAAATTCACCTATAGACCATACAGTATGATCGGGGAAAAAAAAAAAAAAATTGTATCCTATAATCTTGTTGTAATTCTTTTCTCTGAGTTCGATTAAGGACACAGCTGAATTCAGGAACCTTATATCACCATGCACAGGAGGAGAATGCTTGGAGCAACAAAAAAAAACACAACCTATGGGGCCAGCACAACTTGATACTAAATCCCACATCTACTAGAAAGCGTAGTTTGTAGCAAGCAGTACAAAAAGTATAAATCCCAACAACATAGGCTAAATGCCTAAAAGTTGTATACCAACAACCTATACAAATATATTCCATCAACCAATTCAGATATTAAACATGATAACTGACCACCATGTGCATCTTAACAAACAAAAATTATTAAACACTAATTATTAGAGTGCTATTCCGTACTTGAACAGTCAATCACCATCAGCCTGTTCATATAGTGACTGGCCACTGCATGTGCTTCAATAGACAATACTCATTGAACATTACTCATTAAAGTGCTACTCCATACCAAAAATAAAATGAAAATAAATTAAAATGAAAAAAATAATAAAATATATTAAAGAAAAAATAGAAAAATAGAAAATATAATTTTTCAGTAATGTCCACAATGAATAATCACTTCTATGCGAATCTGCTTCTAGTTAGAAAATGTTCTATTGATCATAGAGGTGCAACTCCTTGGAAAAAAATAGTGAAATAAAATAAAAATGTTTTGCTCTGTTACACTGAATGTCCCCAGTGAGTGATCTCTTCTGTTTGGAAAGTGATTCCTCCTCCACCAAACACAAAATATATATAGTGACTTCACCACCACCTGCTGCAATGACCACTCACCAGAAATCTCAAACAGTTATGCATGTGGTTCATTTGGGATAACCAATCCAATTTAGGGCTTCACCACCAATTTTTCCAGGGATTATATGTGTACTCCTTACTCCGGTATTATCTCATGGGAATATATAAATGACCATCATAGTGTAATATGTCAAAAAATGTATTAAAATTAAAAATTACACAAACTCACATTTTGCAAGCCGGCACTAAGCTGATCCAGCCTTGTGTATTTGAGGGGGTTCAGGTGCGCACCCTAGTCTGTATACCTCCCTCCTTGTAGCGGCGTGTGTTCCACTGCGGCCGGTGTGCGTTTCACGCCTCGGTGCCGGAGCGGAAGTTATGAGCGAAATGTCGTAGCAGCCTCTACGCGTTTCGCAGTATTTGTGTCAAGTACGGAATCGCACTCTAATAATTAGTGTTTAATAGTTTTTGTTTGTTAAGATGCACATGGTGATCAGTTATGTTTAATATCTGAATTGGTTGATGGAATATATTTGTATAGGTTGTTGGTATACAACTGTATAGGCTGATGGTACATAGTGGCATAGGCTGTTGATAGTCGCACAGGCTGACGATATATAGTTGCATATACTGATAGTACACCACCATATAGGTACGGTATAGAAAAAGCTTAAAAATTGGCAAGGTCTGAATAACCTAACCTAATAACCAAACCGATTATATTTATATTTTTTAAACAGATGATTGGTGGTAATAGCGCAATCCTTATTCTATACATAAAGCTTTGGAATTCTTTACACCCTATAGGGTTAAGTTCTCAAAAATTTGACTGCAGCAAACAACCACATATGAAAAGTTTCCTATTGCGCCTGGAGTCCATTACTTTTACACATAAATGCTTAAACACAACAAAAGAGCGGGAACTTGTGTCCCCAATGAACTCGGAGAAAAGTATTTGAAGATGAATACAACACAGAGGAATTTCGACTTACCTGTAAATTCTATATCTTATATTAGACTACAGTACAGGACACAGGCATCTTATTTATACACAATGGGTTATAAGGCTTGTACCTTCAGGGATTAAACACTAGCAAGCTTTTAATGATGCGCTCCTCCCTTATAACTCTACCCCACTCTGAGAGTCCTTTGTTTTGTAGAAAACAATGCAGAGTAACAAGGAGAATATAGGGAGGGTGGTCTGTGTCCTGTACTCTACTTTAAGATATGTAATTATGTGAGAGCCCAAATATGTCACTGCGCCAGAAGCCTGAGTAGAAGTATCCTCTAATCTTAAGGTCCCACAGATGACAAAAAGAAACAAGACCATTTATTTTTGCCTAGACAGCAAAGGAGGGAAGCAATTATGCCTCATAGACCTGTGTCACAGGTGAACAGAAGGTGGTTCAACTAAATCCTGAGCTTTCCAATCTAAATTAGACATGGATTCAGGAGAAAGCGGGGGCCATTGCATCCAGAATGTGAGCCACTGTAATGGACAGAAAGTATCTACAGTGAGCTTCGGCGGCTGACAGACTTCAATTTCACTTTCTCAGATGGCACAGGCTTTACTTCTCCTGACGGCTTATTTTAACACATTAATCTTTTTTATGTGCAGCCTGGTATTTGCAGCTTTGGAGGTTGGACAGCACCCCCCCCCCCCTCCTTATCAACACATACATTTTATTTTTGTCATGTGCAGCCTGGTATTTGTGGAGGTTGGACGGCAACCCATTACCATACAGTACATGTAAATGTCGGCAGCAGTCTGGACATTGTTTCGTTATTGTGGATGACATGTGCAGGATGTGCTATATGTGTATGTCATGTGGAGGACACGCAATGTGTATGTCATTCTAGGTGTATGTTGTGCTATGTGTATGTCATGTGCATGTCATGTTATGTGCATGTCATGTTATGTGCATGTCATGTGTATGTTATGTGGAGGACATGTTATGTGTATGTCATGTTATGTCTGTCATGTGGAGGACATGTTATGTGGAGGACATGTTATGTGGAGGACATGTTATGTGGAGGACATGCTATGTTTATGTCATGTTATGCGGAGAACATGTTATGTTTATGTCATGTTATATGGAGGACATGTTATGTTTATGTTATGTGTATGTCATGTCATGTCATGTGTATGTCATGTCATGTCATGTGTATGTCATGTCATGTCATGTGCATGTCATGTGCATGTCATGTTATGTGCATGTCATGTTATGTGGATGTCATGTTATGTGGATGTCATGTCATGTTATGTGGATGTCATGTCATGTGGATGGCATGTTATGCGGAATATCATGTTATGTGGAGGACATGTCATGTCATGTCATGTGGATGACATGTTATGTCATGTCATGTGGATGACATGTTATGTGGATGTCATGTTCATAGTTTCATAGTTAGTAAGGTTGAATAAAGACATCAGTCCATCCAGTTCAACCTGAGTGTCTACAATTGTCCCCATCCCTGTACATCACACACTCACATTGGTCCCTACCCTCAAGGAGCCCACAATCCAAGGTCCCCATTCATATACTAGGGCCAATTTTTTGGACAGAAGCCAATTAACCTACCTGCATGTCTTTGGATTGTGGGAGGAAACCGGAGTACCCGGAGAAAACCCACGCAGGCACAGGGAGAACATGCAAACTCCAGGCAGGAAGTGTCGTGGTTGGGATTCGAACCAGCGACCCTTCTTACTGCTAGGTGAGAGTGCTAACCACTACACCACTGTGCCGCCTGATAATGGATGTTATGTGGGGAGGACATGTTATGTGGAGGACATGTTTGTGTCATGTTATGCGTAGAAGAACATGCTATGTGTAGGACATGCTATGTACAACATGTAATTCATGGCATGTCCTACATAAGATGTTCTACACACAGGCTGGCTGCATTTGGTGGGACGCAGGCTGCATGTAAGGAGGTTCTCCACTGAGGGCAACTGATGTAAGGCTGGATTCACACCTATGCATTTTTAATGCTTTTTGCATTTTGCAGATTTGCACTTCAGCCCATTTAACATGGTTTCCTATGGAACACGTTCTGTAGTGCAAATCTGCAAAATGCAAAAAGCACAAAAAATGCCATAGGTGTGAATCCAGCCTAAGGAAGGACTCCGCTGGGGACGCCTGATGGCATCTGATGGCAGGCGACACGCTCAGGGCTCCCACTGATTCTGCATTATGGTGAGTTGAATCATTTAATTCTATATTACATTTACAATGTAATAATAGAAATAATGCGATTCAATCATCCTGACACCATAACAATCATGGTGCCGGGATGATTGAAGTGCTAACACCAGGTGTTTGGAGTATCTTTATCTGCTGATTGTTAAGCTTTCTAGAATACACATTTCTATTATGGTGTAGGATCTGGGGCTGCTGTCCCTTCATTCCTCTCTCTCTCCATCGTTCATCTCAGACGCTAACTACACCACCTTAGAGCCACGCCCACTATTTCACTGAAAACACGCCCATTTTCACCAAGTGGGAGGGGTCAAAAAGGCAGGGCGGGGTCTGGCGCCCCCCCTTCCTAAAACTTCACCAGCCGCCACTGAATTTCACCCTAATGCCGCAGCACCGATTTCTAAAAGTAGTTCCTGCACTACTTTTGGTGACTTCGGGGGCGATTTCAATGGACATCTGTGCATGAAACTGCACAGACGTCTTTCAAATCACTCCTGAACTCGCACTAAAAAGTGTGTTTGAAATCGTGCGAGTTCAGCTGATATCAAACCTGTGTTCAGTGTCAACAAAGGCAGAGAAGACATGACAAGTCATGATGCAGCAGAGCCAGGGAGAGATGTCCTACCTGACTTCAGGCCACTAACCTAAACTGTGCATGCTTGGTAGGGGTGGGGTTATAGTCTACCTTGGCCATTTGTGCTCAGTGTCCATCCTTCTGTAGGTAGCTGCATAACTTATTGTATGAATTCTACAGTTCTATGTCCCTCACTGAAAGGATATTAAAAAGTATTTTTAAGAGACAGACATTGTTGTATTAAGCTGGCCATACATTATACAATTTTCTTGTTCAATTTCCTTTGAGATTAACTTAAAGGGGCTGTAAAGTCAGAAGGTTTTTATACTTTTTAAAGACTTGTCATGTGTAATATGCATTAAGATAAAAAGTTTTCTGTGTGCAGCAGCCATCCCACCCCCCCAAATACCTACCTGACCCCATCCCTATCCATGAGTGACTCGGCCATCCGGGCCTCTCCTCCTGATTGGCTGAGACACAGCAGCGGTGACATTGGCTCCCGCTGCTGTCAATCAAAGTCAGTTAGCCAATCAGGAGAGAGGGGCCAAACCGGGGCTCCGTGTCAGAATAGATACAGGGAGCTAGGACTCGGCTCGGGTCCCCCCAATAGCAAGCCGCTTACTGTGGGAGCACTCGACAGGAGGGAGGGGCCAGGAGAGCCAAAGAGGGACCAGAGAAGAGGATGATCTGGGCTTCTCTGTGCAAATCCACTACACAGAGCAGGCAAGTATGGAAAAAAAACAAGACTTTACAATCACTTTAAACTATGTAATGCAAGGGCCTGCCTAATTGCAGACAAATTAAAAGTGTTTACGTTTGACCTCATATTGTATGGTTTTGGTAAATCTAAAAAGGAAAAAAATGTATAATGTATGGCCAGCCTTACTTTGGATCACTTGATCTGAATATGCAACCTCTCTTTTGCATTCTGATTTGCATACTAGAAATACATGTTATTACTTAATTGCCAATTATCAAGTTTGGTAATACTTACAACATTCAATGGGTATAGAGGCAGTTTGTAATGACAGCACTTTTCCATTGGGCTGGGGTATATGTGCTCTGAAGACCAGGCGCACACGAGTATTCTTCCTGCCAATGTCAGTCTCTCCTTTGCGCAGTTCAATATCAGAATTTCTCAGCTTTAGAATACCAGCACAATCAATACTGTAATATAATTCATATACAGATTAGCTACATTACAAACAGTTACTGAACCAAAATGCTTAAAATATCTAGACCACCCCTACAGAACTATGTTCCCCAAGTACTGAATTATCAAAAACAGGCTGCAATCAACATTTATAATTTCATATAAAACTTTTGGAAAACCCTCTAGCATATCATTTTCATTTATTTTCCTTCACAAGACAGAACGGGCATTTTTATCCGGGGTCAGGAATTACCATTCCCAAGAAAAATTAGTAAAATAAAAGCGTAAAACTACATGGTAACCCTGAAACAGATCCAGATTTATCGGAGGAAATTGGCCCTGATGTTTTTTTTTTTTACATTTCCTGTACATTATTTGTAACATAGTATTGCTTATTTACGCAAAAGTTGGAAGCTCTCATGTTTTATTTTAACTTCTGAAAAGTTCCCCATAATGCCACAGTTTAACAACTTCCAACCCATGTCTCATGTGATCATTTTGGCAACAAAACACTGCTACAATGTGCTATTGGAGGTTACACGGTATCTGAATATATGCAAAGCTAAATTTTATCTGTGCAGAGCAGCAAACGAGAAAGAAAAGATTGTTTAAAGTGATTGGAAACAACCACCTTGTAAAACAGCCCATTCAGTTTAAAATGGCAACAAAAGGCAAAACATTTGTGTATAGATAAAAAAAAAAAAAAAAAAAAATATATATATATATATATATAACCCTTTTTATAAGTGATCACATTCCCTCTGTCCCCTCGGTTCTCAGCTGTATAAGAGCTGGGGGGCGGTGAAGAAGCAAAAATACACTGAGCTTCTCAGTGAATGGCTGTGTCAGGACAAGTCTGATCATTGGAGAGCAGGCAGAGTTCAAAGCACACCTAGAGAACTGACCACGATGTGTTCTCCTGCTTAGTGTGGTCAGTATTTAATATTAAAGCAGAGGGACTGGCAGAACACCAGGTTTTTCACACAAAAGGAAGCCATACAAAGAACAGGAGACGTCTTTATACAAGTGCAGCAGCCACATATCAGGAATGTGAAATGTTGGGGTAACAAATACTTTAAGTTTCATGAACTGTAGTAGGGCTGCAACTAACAATTATTTTCATAATCGATTAGTTGGCCGATTATTGTTTTGAATAATCGGTTAATAACCTTAAAAAAAAAAGTGTGGTGTATAATTTAGTTAATATGTAAAGTTTAAAAAAAAAGGCAATTTATTCTTAAATATCTCTATGCAGTGGTAAATATAAATAACCAACTATATGGTTAGGGAGCAAAATATTTAATCCACTATGAGAATAACAGACAGAAGAGGTATACTTCTTTTGGCCAATTAGTTGTTGGGCAGATTAACCACTTCAATACTGGGCACTTAACCACTTCCCGACCGCCCCATGTACATATACGTCGGCAGAATGGCACGTACAGGCAAAATCACGTACCTGTACGCGACATTCTTCCGGCGGGTGGGGTGTCCGATAGGGGTGCAACGGATCAAAAAACTCACGGATCGGATCGATCCTCGGATCAGGAGTCACGGATCGGATCATTTTTCGGATCAGCAAATAATAATTGAATTTGCAAAAACCTGTGAAAATTCCGCCACCATATAGTCCCCACTGTAATATCCACGTCATCTCCCCCACTGTAATATCCACGTCATCTCCCCCACTGTAATATTGGCTGGGTATCGCAGAGTATTGGCTGGGTATCACAGAGTATCGCAGAGTATTGGCTGGTTAATGCAGCGTATATGCAGGGTAATGCAGAGTATATGCAGGGTAATGCAGAGTATCGCAGAGTATTGGCTGGGTAATGCAGAGTATATGCAGGGTAATGCAGAGTAAATGCAGGGTAATGCAGGGTATGTTTACAAGTGATCGCTCCGTCATTTGACGGAGCGATCACATTGTAAACAGTGGCCGGGTGTACCAAGATGGCCGCCGCTCCGGAGCTAGGCCGAAGCCGCGGCCTTTCCTAAGGCCGCCGGGTGTACAAAGATGGCCGCCGCCGCACCGGAGCTAGGCCGAAGCCGCGGCCTTTCCTAAGGCCGAGGCCGCGGAGCGCTCCGCGGATCGCGGGGTGTGCCGATCCGAACGGGGTGGCCCGTTCGGATCACGGATCGGCGACGATGTCCGATCGGAACCCCCACGGCCAGCGGGGACGGTCGGGATCGCTTCAGGAGCAATCCGGCACGAGGGGACGGCCAGTGGTTTCTGGCCACCCCCTCGCGATCGCTCCTGGCGAATGAAAAGCTTCCCCTTCCTGTCTATTGTATAGACAGGCAGGCGGAAGTGATGTCACGCTCGGTGCGTCGGTCTATCTGACCGGGACGCCGAGCTGTGAACATGTACAGGTTAGTGCACCAACAGTACACTGACACCAGTACACATAGGCACACAAATAACCCCCCTGTCACCCCAAAATCACCCCCCAGATCACCCCCTGCCCCCCCAGTCACAGTGTCACTAATTGCAGTGATCATTTATTTACTGATCACTGCATTTAGTGTCAGTGTGACTGCAATAACTGTCAGGGCAGTTAGTTTTAGGCCCCTTTAGGTCTAAGGTAGCCCCCCCCCCCAATAAAGGTTTAACCCCCTGATTGCCCCTAGTTAACCCCTTCACCCCCTTTTGCCAGTGTCACTAAGCGATCGTTTTTCTGATCGCTGCATTAGTGTCACTGGTGCCGCTAGGTAGCCAGTTATTTTTTTAGGTTAACCGCCATGTTTATATAGGTTCATAAATAGGTTTATAGGTCAGGTACCCCCATATTACAACCTAAATAAAGGTTTTAACCCCCCGATTGCCCCTAGAGTTAACCCTTTCACCAGTGATCACCGTATAAGTGTCACTGGTGACGCTGGTTAGCCAGTTAGTTATTTCTTTATTTAGGTTCCCCGTCAGGTTTTTATATAGCGTCAGGTACCCCCATATATTACCTAATAAAGGTTTAACCCCCTGATTGCCCCTAGTTAACCCTTTCACCCCCTTTTGCCAGTGTCACTAAGCGATCGTTTTTCTGATCGCTGCATTAGTGTCACTGGTGCCGCTAGGTAGCCAGTTTTTTTTTTTTAGGTTAACCGCCAGGTTTATATAGGTTCATAAATAGGTTTATAGGTCAGGTACCCCCATATTACAACCTAAATAAAGGTTTTAACCCCCTGATTGCCCCTAGAGTTAACCCTTTCACCAGTGATCACCGTATACGTGTCACTGGTGACGCTGGTTAGCCAGTTAGTTATTTCGTTATTTAGGTTCCCTGTCGGGTTTTTATATAGCGTCAGGTACCCCCATATAGTACCCAATAAAGGTTTTAACCCCCTGATTGCCCCTAGTTAACCTTTCACCAGTGATCACCGTATAACTGTTACGGGTGACGCTGGTTAGTTAGCTTGTTTTTTATACTGTCAGGGCACCCGCCATTTATTACCCAATAACGGTTTAACCCCCTGATCGCCCGGCGGGTGATATCAATTAGGTTTTAGGGTCAAATAAGGTCTGCGTCGCCCCAGGTTAGTGCCAGTACCGCAAACACCCACGCGCAAAGCATACACCTCCCTTAGTGGCACGGTATCTGAACAGATCAATATCTGATCTGATCTATACTAGCATCCCAGCAGTTTAGGGTTCCAAAAAACGCATTGTTAGCGGGATCAGCCCAGATACCTGCTAGCACCTGCGTTTTCCCCCTCCGCCCAGCCCAGCCCACCCAAGTGCAGTATCGATCGATCACTGTCACTTACAAAACACTAATCACACAACTGCAGCGTTCGCAGAGTCAGGCCTGATCCCTGCGATCGCTAACATTTTTTTTTGTGGTAGCGTTTTGATTCAGTCGCTAACAGTCAGGAGCTTTTTTTACCTGTGAATCTCAAAAAAAAAAAAAAAAACAAAAAATAGTTGTCGTTTTATTGTTCTCTCTCTCTCTCTCTCTATTCTCTCTCTATTGTTGCTCTTTTTTTACTCCATTCTATTCTGCAATGTTTTATTATGTTTTATCATGCTTGCTTTTCAGGTATGTAATTTTGTTTACTGTGTTTTAGTGTTGAGCATTTTTTTGTTTTCAGGTGCGCCATTCAGTTGCAGCGCGGATTTATTTATCTTGACAGCAACAGCGTTTGCTCCCACGATACATAAAGCCGCGACTCCAACGCTGTAGGAGGTGATTTCACCACCACAGTTAAAAAAAAGAGCATATGTGCCGAAGCATGGGGGCAACAGGGGGGGGAGGAGCGATTGGCTCCTAATGCCACGTACATATGGTCGAAATTCCGACGGAGGCTTGCCCCGTGGAAAAGTCCGACCGTGTGTACACGGCATAACTTTTGCGGGAGGATGCCCCCATGCATCGGCATATATAAATGGTGCATGTATGCCCATCATTAGAAGTGGGTGGATGAAGGGAGGTATTGTAATGGTGGGCATACCCACAATCAATCTCTTTTTTTCGTTCAGCCAAGAGGCTGCATGAAAAAAAAAGATTACAATATATGTCCAGTATGTTGCTGGACTTTGAATGGTTATACCAGAATGATGCCTGCAGGTTTAGGTAACATCTTGGTATCATTCTTTTCAGCCAGTGATCGGCTTTCATGTAAAAGCAATTCTAGCGGGTAATTAGCCTCTAGACTGCTTTTACAAGCAGTGGGAGGGAATGTCCCCCCCTCCCGGATATAAACCGCGCCATTGGGAAATTGGGAAAGCATTTTATCACACCAATCTTGGTGTGGTCAGATGCTTTGAGGGCAGAGGAAAGATCTAGGGTCTAATAGACCCCAATTTTTTCAAAAAAAGAGTACCTGTCACTGCCTATTGCCATCATAGGGGATATTTACATTCCCTGAGATAACAATAAAAATGATAAAGAAAAAAATGGAAGGAACAGTTTAAAAATAAAATAAAAAAGCTAAATAAAAAAAAAAATAAAACTAAAAAAAAAAAAAAAAGCACCCCTGCCCCCCTTCTCTTGCGCAAAGGCGTACACAAGCGTTGGTCTGGTGTCATATGTAAACAGCAATTGCACCATGCATGTGAGGTATCACCGCGAAGGTCAGATCGAGGGCAGTAATTTTAGCAGTAGACCTCCTCCGTGAATCTAATGTGGTATCATGTAAAGGCTTTTAAAGGCTTTTAAAAATGTATGTAGTTTGTCGCCACTGCGTGTTTGTACGCAATTTTAATGCATGTCGTGTTTGGTATCCATGTACTCGGCCTAAGATCATATTTTTTATTTCATCAAAAATTTTAGCAATATAGTGTGTTTTAGTGCATTCAAATTAAAAAAAGTGTATTTTTTCCACAAAAAATGCGTTTGAAAAATCGCTGCGCAAATACTGTGTGGAAAAAAAAAATGCAACACCCACCATTTTAATCTGTAGGGCCTTTGCTTTAACAATATATATAGTGTTTGGGGGTTCAACGTAATTTTCTTGCAAAAAAAAAAAAATATGTTTTCATGTAAACAAAAAGTGTCAGAAAGGGCTTTGTCTTCAAGTGGTTAGAAGAGTGGGTGATGTGTGACATAAGCTTCTAAATGTTGTGCATAAAATGCCAGGACAGTTCAAACCCTCCCCAAATGACCCCATTTTGGAAAGTAGACACCCAAGCTATTTGCTGAGAGCAATGTTGAGCCCATTAAATATTTTTTTTTTTTGTCCCAAGAGATTGAATAATGAAAAAAAAAAATATATATATATATTTTTTTTTACAAAAAGTTGTCACTAAATGATATATTGCTCAAACATGTCATGGGCATATGTGGAAATACACCCCAAAATACATTCTGTTGCTTCTCCTGAGTACGGGGATACCACATGTGTGGGACTTTTTGGGAGCCTAGCTGCGTACGGGACCCCAAAAACCAAGCACCACCTTCAGGCTTTCTAAGGGTGTTATTTTTTTATTTCACTTCTCACTGCCAATCACAGTTTCGGAGGCCATGGAATGCCCAGATGGCATAAAACCCCCGAAAATGACCCCATTTTGGAAAGTAGACACCCCAAGCTATTTGCTGAGAGGTATGGTGAGTATTTTGCAGATCTCGCTTTTTGTCACAAAGTTTTGAAAACTGAAAAAAAAATAATTTTTTTTTCTTTACTTTCTTCATTTTCAAAAACAAATGAGAGCTGTAAAATACTCACCATGCCTCTCAACAAATAGCTTGGGGTGTCTACTTTCCAAAATGGGTTCATTTGGGGAGGTTTTGTGCTATTTTGGCATTTTATGGCCTTCGAAACTGATAGGTAGTGAGGAGTGAAATCAAAAATTTGCACCCTTAGAAATCCTGAAGGCGGTGCTTGGGTTTCGGGGCCCCGTACGCGGCTAGGCTCCCAAAAGTCCCACACATGTGGTATCCCCATACTCAGGAGAAGCAGCAAAATGTATTTTGGGGTGCAATTCCACATATAACTATGGCATGTGTGAGCAATATATCATTTAGTGACAACTTTTTGAAAAAAAAAAATTATTTTTTATTTTTGTCTTTATTCAATCACTTGGGACTAAAAAAAAAAATATTCAATGGGCTCAACATGCCTCTCAGCAAATAGCTTGGGGTGTCTACTTTCCAAAATGGGGTCATTTGGGGGGGTTTTGTACTTCCCTGCCATTTTAGCACCTCAAGAAATGAGATAGGCAGTCATAAATTAAAAGCGGTGTAAATTCCAGAAAATGTACTCTAGTTTGTAGACACTATAACTTTTGCGCAAACCAATAAATATACACTTATTGGCATTTTTTTTTACTAAAGACATGTGGCTGAATACATTTTGGCCCAAATGTTTGACTAAAATTGAGTTTATTAGATTTTTCTTATAACAAAAATTAGAAAATCTCTTTTTTTTTCAAAATTTTCGGTCTTTTTCCGTTCATATCGCAAAAAATAAAAATCACAGAGGCAATCAAATACCATCAAAAGAAAGCTCTATTTGTGGGAAGAAAAGGACGCAAATTTCGTTTGGTTACAACAATGCATGACCGCGCAATTACCAGTTAAAGTAGTGCAGTGCGAAATTGAAAAAAGACCACTGGTCCTTAAGCTGATAATTGGTCCGGGGCTGAAGTGGTTAAACACCTTCCTGCCCAGACCAATTTTGAGCTTTCAGCGCTCTCACACTTTGAATGACAATTGCGCGGTCATGCTACACTGTACCCAAATTAAATAATTCATTAATTTAATTATATTTTTATAATTTTTTTCTCACAAATAGGAGCTTTCTTTTGGTGGCATTTGATCACCTCTGCGGTTTTTATTTTTTGCTAAACAAATAAAAAAATATGTTTTTTTGTTTCAGTTTCAAAACTTTGTAAATAAGTAAGTTTTCTCCTTCACTGATGGGGCTGCACTGATGGGCACTGATAATGCGGCACTGATGGGCACCGATGAGGTGGCACCAATGAAGTGGCACTGAGGTGGCACTGATAGGTGGCATGGATGGGCACTGATAGGTGGCACAAATTGGCACTGATAGCTGGCACAGATGGGCACAGATAGGCGGCACCGATGGGCACGGATAGGCGGCACCGATGGGCACGGATAGGCGGCACCGATGGGCACGGATAGGCGGCACCGATGGGCACGGATAGGCGGCACCGATGGGCACGGATAGGCGGCACCGATGGGCACGGATAGGCGGCACCGATGGGCACGGATAGGCGGCACCGATGGGCACTGATTGGCATCCATCAGTACAAAACAATGCTGCCTATCAGTGCCAAACAATAATGCATGCCAATCAGTGATGCCCATTGTGGGCACTGATTGGCATCCATTGTGGGCACTGATTGGCATCCATTGTGGGCACTGTGTGTCATCCCTGGTGGTCTAGGGTGGCATACCTTGTGATGGGCATTCCTGGTGGTCTGGTGGCATCCCTGGTGGTCCAGTGTGGGCATCCTCGGGGGGGCTGCGCTGATAATCGATCAGCACAGACCCCCCTGTCAGAGGAGCAGCCGATCGGCTCTCCTCTACTCGCGTCTGACAGACGCGAGTGAGGAAAAGCCGATTACCGGCTCTTCCTATTTACACTGTGATCAGCCGTGATTGGACACGGCTGTTTATGTGGTAATGAGTCTCCGTCGTAGACTCTTTACCAAGATCGTAGTTGCGGGGTGTCAGACTGACACCCCGCAACAACGATCGACGCGATGCGCGCCCCCGGGGGCGCGCATTGGCTCAAAATCCCGAGGACGTCATATGACGTCCGGGCAGGATTTTACAACCACTTTGCCGACGTCTTGACAATAGACGGGTGGCAAGTGGTTAAAAAACACAAATTGCTTTTCTGCAGCTTCTCCATTGAAGTGTATTGAACCAAAAAAAGCACAGTTTTGCTTTAAAAAAAAGTCCCTGACCCTTTCCAAACAGCAGCGGCTGAAAAAATTTGAACTTTAAAGTTAAAAGTTATAGGCAAGTAGCTCGCTAAGGTTGATGATTGTATTGTGTAATGATAGTAGTCCCCGCTAGGTTGGCCAGGACTGGGAAAAAAAGATAATTGGAAATAATTTCAGATCATCACATTGGACAACCAAGAGATTTCAAGTTTTGTTTAAATGAATGGCCCAGGGCATTTTAGGGAACTAAGGGCAGGACGCTGTCCAGATTGTAAAACCGGTTTATTGTTTGTATATCGTGGTCAGCATACATATCTTATTTCTTCTGTTTCTGGTGGACTTAATATCCACAATAACTTTGTCTTCCAAGAGGGATTAAGTGTTAAAGGTGTTAGAAGCACCATTGAATTTAGAACTGGTGACATTTGTTGTATGCCCAAAATCTTTGTATGTTCTGTTGAAGACGTTTATAAATAATTATGGGGAATCAATTGGAGAAGCTGGATGCTGTTGGTGAGTCAGAACAGCCGACCCCAATTGATTTCGTGTTGGGAAATTATGGAAAAAATTTTACTGATATAGTCCGTTTGGAATAATATTCTGTCCCGTGCACACACTTTGCAAATATCTGGATTGACTATACATGGTCCTTTTAGTCAAGAGGACTGGGAAGAGGTTACTAAATTATGCGGTCAACACAAACAGTACAATTATCCACCATTTCACTATGATAAAGAATATATGTTGAATTGTTACAAGATTTGGTCAAAAGCTTTAATATAAAAATAGGAATATAAAAAGAAATTCCCCCAGACTATTTTAAAAAAATCTATTTCCAGACCACCACCTAGTGCTCCAGTGCTCCTCCAACATCTCTCACACTGCCCCCACCACTAGTCCCTTATCCCGCGCCACCTCCCTATGTCATGGCCAAAATTGATGAGACTCTAACAGCTCAAAAGAAACCTGTGAACAACCAGACCCTAAACCAAAAAACGACTCAAGTCCAAATTCCTTTGCCTTTGGGGACCGTTAAGGAATTAAAGGACACCTGTCCAAAGCCAAAAAAGGACCCCAAACAAGTGGGCGAAGAGGAGTATGTGCGTTTAGTGCCCCCGCCATTGTACCGAGGGCTGCCATTTCAATGGGAAATAAATGGGACAGATGTCACACACAAAATAACAGAAATCACTGCAAGTGTCAGATTTGCAGGATAAACCCTTAACCAGACAAACCTTTGCCATCCTCACTGACTGCCCATTGTGTCTAATGGGAAGGGACCTCATGTCTTCGTTGGGGGTAAGCATTAAATTTGACCTACAAGGGGGAATGACTGCCAAATCAGCAAGATGTGACTTGACTATGCCAAAAAGAAAAGATTTGACGTTTTACATTATGACCAAACCGGCGTCATTAGAGACTCACCCGATATGGGCAAAGTCCAAGACAGACGTAGGACATGTCAAATGTACTCCCTATGTCCCTACTTTCAAACCAAACATCATATCATTCTTTCAGAAACAATACCACCTTCATGCTGACAAAGTACAGGGTATAGCACCACAGATCACTACACTACATGCAGAAAGGCATTCTAAAACCCATTATCAGTCCCTGGAATACACCCATCCAGTAAAGAAAGCCAACGGCGAGTGGAGGCTAGTACAGGATTTGAGGGGGTAAACAAATGTATTCAACCACTTCCACCACTAGTCTCAGACATCACGGGAATTTTTATAAACATCCCTGCTTCCTCCACTGTATATACGGTACTAGACTTGTCCAATGCTTTCTTTAGCATTGATGTTCACGAGGATTTCCAAAAGATCTTTGCCTTTGCCTGGTAATCGGCCTCGGGCCAACTGACTTGGGCCAGTCTTCCTCAGGGCTTTGTGGACAGTCGTCCTGCAGCATTTTCCATGGTGTTAAAACTAACCCTGGATGACTGGGTGCCCCCACAGGGATCAGTACTCCTGCAATATGTAGATGACCTACGATTATGTAGTGAGAGCAGGGCACAGTGAGCAGAAGACTCTGAAAGCCTGATGACTCACTTATCTCTTAAGGGTCACGTGGTGTCTCGCAAAGAGATCCAGTGGTGCAGGGAGAGGGTGGAATACCTAGGATGTATTATCTCAGGCGGGACCAGGCAAGTGTCCCCGGAAAGAGTCAAGACTCTGACCTGTCTCGGCCCACCCAAAGATAAGGCAAAGCTCCTTTCTTTTCTTGGCTCTATTGTCTACTGCAGGCAGTGGATCCCAGATTGTTCTTTCTATGATTCAATCTTGCGCCCCTCTACTGAAGCCACTGCCCCCAAGCAGGTGATTTACACTGAGGAAATGACACAGGCCTTTCATGCCTTATTACAGTCTTTGGCCAGTGCTCTGGCACTAGGTTTACCAGATCATAAGAAATCCTTTGTGCTTTACTGTATAGTCAGGGGCCCTGCGCTAGCTGCCGTGCTGGCCCAAGCGCATGGCACCCACTACCGACCCGTGGCTTATCTATCCAAAAAACTCCCCATTCAGGTACAAGGAATGCCAGCTTGCCTACAAGCTGTCGCTGCCTGTGCTATGGCAGTAAAAGAAGCATCCAAAATCCACTTTAGGAACTGATACTACATTGTACACATACTGTAGTGCACCTTTTACAAAACATTTCTACACAGCACATGATAGCACAACGCTCCAGTGGCCATGAGATCATCCTTCTCAACACACGGTCTCACTGTCAAATCTTGCTCTGAAACAACTGCAGTCAGATTACTCTGATCCCAACTACATAAATGTTTTTGTTGACGGCAGCTGTTCTGAACCAAGTGATGATACTGTATGCTGTAGTGACTTTACCAGACATAATATTAGAAGCAAAACCACTAGCAGCGACTTCAGCTCAGCAGGCAGAGCTCTATACTATAACACGTGCCTGTCAGTTATTCAAAGGACAGAGAGTAAACATTTACACAGAGTAGATATGCGGGTTCAAGACGGCAGATAATAAGCAAATCTCAGATCAAGCCTGGGTAGAGGATCTAGTAGAGTGCACTTCATTTACACTCAAAAATGAATGTCATAAAAGTAAAAGGTCATTCCTATGACAAATCTGATGCTACTAAGGGAAACAACTTAGCAGACAGAGCAGCCAAAATTGCTGCTGAGGAGGCAATAAAAAAACCAACCCTCCAATTGTTTTCTACAGCTCCACATCCCCTATCACCCCCAGAGTGCAAATTGAGAAAGGCCACACAAGGTACCATGAAGAACTGGCTTCATTTTCTGCCCGGGGTACTTTTCCAGATAAGGACCACCCCCCTTTGAGATTCTCATGGGAAAACCCACTCAAAGAGCCCCTAAGATAGGCGAGGAATCTAACTTATATTCCTTACAGGAAGAGCACGTGAAATATCTGGTAAGTAGCCTTGCTGAAACTTATGACAAGGTTGCTGTCACCTTTCCTCCTCTTTCCACAGAACCAACACATCCTTTTGTCCCGGGGGATAAAGTACTGATCAAACAAATTGCAGTCCGCAAACAACCAGGCCCCGTCTTCCAAGGCTTCACAGCGATCCTCACCGAACAAGGACCACAATGGATACACGCCTCAAGGATAAAAAAAGCACCCGGCCAGAAGGAAGTCCTGATCCACCCATCGAAAGAATCAAACTCAAACCCCTCAAAAAAAGCCAACCACCTTACTCCACACCCTGCCCAGAGGACAGAGGCATTAGAAGCCTCGAGCCTGATGACTTTCAACTAGTCCCTGAACCCCCCCTTTCCGCCCAAGATACCTACCAAGCAGAAATGTACCCTCCCGATTATTATTGTTTTTGCTTTTTCTTGAGTAGAATGGTCTTCCTGCTCATCTGCTTCCAGTACTGGATGCACAGGCATACTCTCTGGATCAATAAGGATCTCACCATGTTCTACACGGAACAGAGGTGGTATAATAGTGACCAATAAGTGACCAGAGTGATCAAAGAGAGAATGACGTACCCATTCAGAGATCAGAGGGCGTCGTTCTCTGTTTGATCAAAGGAGGGGTTGTTAGGGAATAAGTGAAAGAGAGTCCAGTGCAATATAATATAGTAAAACAATGATAAAGTCCTTTGTTAAGGAAAATAAATCATATGGCATGGATCATCCTTGCACATGAGATGTATATGGAGAAACTCTGCAAACACAGATGCTAATGTGTATAGACGAGTATTTAAACCCTCCAATGGTTATGGAATGCATACGCTTACCAGGGATGTTGGACCCACCTACCATACGGCAGTGGGTCAGTAAGGCTTATGGTAACTCCTGTAGGTGGCGCCCAAGGGATGAAAGCTGGATTCTGGCAGCACTCCTCCAGGTCTGGGATGGACTCTCGGCTGGATATTCCGGAATCTTCCAAAACGACACACATGTGGGGCACGACACCAGGAACAAACCAGGAAGCAGGAAACGGAAAAAGGAACTCCAATAGTGTGATTCCACAGTGTACAGTATAAAGCCAGTAGCAGTATGAGCCATCAAATGATGCCCCAGTAGAAGACCTATTGGTCGAAACGCGTCGGACTTTGCTGATTTTGAGACCCTTATACTGCTTTTACTCTGTTTTATTTTAGATTTTATCATTTTTTGCTCTGTACTGCTTGGGTGAATTCCCCTGTTTGTACCATTATTTATACCCCACACCCAATAAATTAGTGGTGGAATCACACTATTGGAGTTCCTTTTTCCTTTTCCTGCTTCCTGGTTTGTTCCTGGTGTCGTGCCCCACATGTGTGTCGTTTTGGAAGATTCCGGAATATCCAGCCGAGAGTCCATCCCAGACCTGGAGGAGTGCTGCCAGAATCCAGCTTTCATCCCTTGGGCGCCACCTACAGGAGTTACCATAAGCCTTACTGACCCACTGCCGTATGGTAGGTGGGTCCAACATCGCTGGTAAGCGTATGCATTCCATAATCATTGGAGGGTTTATATACTCATCTATACACATTAGCATCTGTGTTTGCAGAGTTTCTCCATATACATCTCATGTGCAAGGATGATCCATGCCATATGATTTATTTTCCTTAACAAAGGACTTTATCATTGTTTCACTATATTATATTGCACTGGACTCTCTTTCACTTTATGAGTCTATTGGCTCTATTTTTTGTTAGCGCTACACATTGTGGTTATTTGCTTGTTTGACTTTGTTAGTGTTGGCTGCTTTCACATATATTTTCAGGACATTCACTGTACACAGTACACTATAGTATTATTTTTTGGATTGATTTTATCATTTTCACTTTTTGAGTTAGCGCAGTGTTTCCCTCACTCAGTTAGGGAATAAGTGGCTCATGAACACATACATGGGTTGGAGTAATGCTTTAAGCTTATATTGAATTTATGCTTAAATTGCAAGGCTTAAAACTTTAGATACAAAAAAAAAACTTTGCAGCTTTGCAACAGCTCACAGGAAATCGCTTTCAATTGTGGTTAAGAAGGCACCTACGCCTAAGTCTAAGCCTGGGTTCACACTATTGCGAATTCGCAGCAGTGGAAAACACTGCAAATTCGCAGGACATTTGAAAACCCATTGCTTTCAATGAGGCATGTTCACATATGTCGGGTGCATGCGCACTGCGCATTGCAGAAAAACCGCCACCGACTTTGGTGCGGGGCGGATCAGGTGCGAATTCAGGCCCATTATCTTCTATGGGCACGCATCTGATTCGCACCTGACTTGCGTGGTGAACAAAAATTTGCAAGTCATTTTACTACTTCTGAGGGGGAAGTCCACGCCCACTTTTTAAAAAGAAAAGACGGCATGGATTTCCCCTCCAGGAGCATACCAGGCCCTTAGGTCTGGTATGGATTTTAAGGGTACCCCCTACGCCGAAAAAACGGCGTGGGGGTCCCCCCAAAATCCATACCAGACCCTTATCCGAGCACGCAGCCTGGCAGGTCAGGAAAGGGGGTGGGGACGAGCGAGCGCCCAACTGCTGAGTGTGTAGCTGAGGACTGGAACGTGTAGCTGGCTCCACATATCTGTGTACAAAGTGCATGTTGGGTGGTTTCCACATACAGGCCTGGTCTTCACCTGGATTGGTGCACTCTATATCTGCAGGGGGTTTTCCTAATTGGCTCCAGTGTGTTTGGATGGCCGCTTTTGAATCACTGGGAGTGGGAGGTGACATTTAACCCCTCTAATGATTTCAACATCAATTTTTTCGAACAAACCATTTGATACCCTTCCCTGCTTTGAGACAGAGCCCAATTGACAAAAACCAACCACAGGCTGTGTAAATCGATTTTAATGTGAATAATTGCAACATTAAAAAAACACCTCACATATTACTATATGAAATCCTCCTCTTTTCCTTGCACCCCTGAAGAAGGAATATACGATTATCCCAAAACGCGTCAGCTGTAAGGAGGCTTCATTTTACGAATACTGTATATGGCGATGTGAACTGACTGCGTTCAGTAAATCAATGTTTGCAATTCATAATTTCTTTTTATGTTCAAAATTGAATAAACAAATCATTTTAATATAGCATTTCATTATTATACTATTTAACATTATATGTTGCCTTAAAATTCCACCCAGGGGAAACCTTTCTTCTTCTGACTGAAAAAATTTGGATGTGGCACATAGTAAGCATATCACGTACCACTCACTCCTTCTGTTTCCATACTCATTTACATAGGGCGGAGGGCCGGGATCTGGGGGCCCCCTTATTAAAGGGGGCTCCCGGATTCCGATAAGCCCCCCGCCCACAGACCCCGAAACCAACGGCCAGGGTTGTCGGGAAGAGGCCCTTGTCCTCATCAACATGGGGACAAGGTGCTTTGGGGTGGGGGCCGCAGGGCACCCCCTTCTCCAAAGCACCCACCCCCCCATGTTGAGGGCATGTGGCCTGGTACGGTTCAGGAGGGGGGGGGTTGCTCGTCCCCACCCCCTTTCCTGACCTGCCAGGCTGCGTGCTCGGATAAGGGTCTGGTATGGATTTTGGGGGGACCCCCACGCCGTTTTTTCCGCGTAGGGGGTACCCTTAAAATCCATACCAGACCTAAGGGCCTGGTATGCCTCTGGAGGGGGAACCCATGCCGTTTTTTTTATAAAAATTTGGCGTGGATTTCCCACTCAGAAGTAGTACAATGGGTTGCGAATTTATGTTAGCAGCTGATTCGCACCTAAAACGCAGACACGCCGCAGAACAGCCGACGTTTCACCGCGCAGTCACGCAGGGCCTTCAATTCGCACCGCACTAGTTTGAACCCAGGCTAAGTCTGGGCTAGGAGCCAAAATTCCGAGGTGCCAGAAAAGGTTAAAAACATATATATATAAATATATTAGTTTTTTTATATAAAAAATATATGCGTGGTTATATGCGTGGTTAAACGTTAAAGTTAATATTAAGATATATGAAAGGTCAGACAATTTCCAAACTGTTCTATTATGCAAATATATGTATTACGTAAGCAACGATGTATAACATGTAAACGCCTGTATGCGTATGACTGGTTAGCCCCCCCCACATCCTGTGTAATCATGTAACCTATATAATCGCTGAGATCCTAAAATATATTCGTATTTCATGACAATCCATATGCTTCATGGTGTCTTGTTTTAACAGATCGATCAGGGGGATCTCTTGGGGTCTGCTAAGGTCCAGCTCGAGCAAAGAGGGGCGCACTTGACCACTTACCTAACAGTTGCCTTATAATATCTTTTTAGGTCTGGGACTGCCAACCCACCATTTTTTTTTTCTGGTCAAAAGAATGTTGTTTGCTCTGGCTTTTTTATTTTGCCATAGGCATTTCAAAATTACTGTTTTTATTACTTTAAAAAAAGCTTTGTGGTATTTCTTTCTATAGGGAGCATTTGAAATTTATAGATTATTTTTGGCAGAATAACCATTTTTAACATATTTATCCTACCTATCCATAAGATTGGTTTCCTTGATATATTTTTTATCTCTGTTTTCACTTCATTAAGTAATGGGATAAAGTTAGCATGATAAAGCTTCTCTAAAAAGGTAGGAGTTATTTTGATTCCTAAATATGTCAATTCTTCTCATTCCCAAGTAAAAGGGAATTCCTGTTGTAATGCTTTTTCCTCTCTTTTATCTAATCCGAAATTTATTTTACTGTCTTTATGGGATTCATTTTGAAGTTCGTAAACTCGCCATATTCTTTTAATTCTTTTATCAGGTTGGGTAGCGACAGCCTTGGTTTGGTCATATATAAAAGTACCGTATTTATCGGCGTATAACACGCACCCCAAGTTTAGGAGGGCATTTTAAGGAAAAAAAGTTTTAGGAGGGAAGTTTAGGGGAAAAAAAAAAAAAACTTACATTTAAGCGTCATTTGCAGCCTTGCCCAGCGCCATTTGCAGCCTTGCCCAGCGCCATTTGCAGCCTTGCCCAGCGCCATTTGCAGCCTTGCCCAGCGCCATTTGCAGCCTTGCCCAGTGTCATTTGCAGCCATGCCCAGTGTCATTTGCAGCTTGCCCAGTGTCATTTGCAGCTTGCCCAGTGTCATTTGCAGCTTGCCCAGTGTCATTTGCAGCCTTGCCCACGTTTAAATTTCCCGCCGCCGAGACAGACCGCACGAGCGCCGCCGGAAAAGACAGAAGCGCCGCCGGAAAAGACAGAAGCGCCGCCGGAAAAAGACCGAGCCGACTGGTCGGCTCCGCTCGCAGTCCCGCCTCCCTGCTGTTTCGGGAGCGAGCGCAGAGAGGTGGGACTGCGAGCGGAGCCGAAGAGTCGGCTCGGTCTTTTTCGGCGGCGCACGATTTTTTTGTCACTTTTTTTTGGGGGATCGGCGTATAACAACACGCACCTACGACTTTCCCCCAATTTTAAGGGGGGAAAAGTGCGTGTTATACGCTGATAAATATGTGGTATGGTATGTCATCCGCATATGCCGCTACCCTATGCTGGAACCAACAATGGTTCCAGTGCAATTACATATAGGAGCGGCGACAGCGGGCATCCTTGTCTTGTTCCATTGAACATCTCGAAAGCAGATGACATACATCCATTGACCCCTACCCTGGCCGTAGGATGGTTGTATAGGTTATTGATCCAGCTCATCATTCTTGGTTCCATACCTGTGCTCTGAAGTGCCTCCATCATATATCCCCAATCTACTCGGTCAAATGCTTTTTCAGCATCGATCGAAATGAGTAACATTGGAGATTTCCTCTCCCTATCTTTATTCATTACTGACATTGTCCTTATACTATTGTCTCGTCCCTCCCTTCCTAGTACAAAACCTACTTGATCAATATTTATCAAGTCTGGCATGAGATTTTTTTAGTCTCGATGCCAGAATTTTTGCATATAGTTTTGTATCTGCGTTTAACAGCGCTATGGGCCTATAATTAGAGCAGACAGTTCTATCTTTCCCTATTTTTGGTAGTATTGTAAAATTGGATAATAGGGATTAAATTCTCATTTCTTCATTTTCTTCTATTTTATTAAAGTAGTTACATAGAGCAGGGACTAATTGTTCTTTACATTTTTTATAGTATTTTATTGTAAATCCATGCCGAGTAATTAATTTTTCTAATGTTTCTACACTTTCTGATGGTATTTTTGGTAGATTAACTTCAGCTAGATATTCTTGTATTTTAACTTATCTCCTTTCTTCCTCCTGTCGTGTCTTTATTTCTTATTGCATATAAGGCACTATAGTATGTTTTAAAGATCTCTGCTATATCAGTTGTTTTATATTTCATTTCCCCTTTCTAATTTTTTTCTTTTTTCTACGTAATTTACGTTTTTTTTTTCCCTTGATATTTTTGCTAGATATTTCCCGGGCTTATCCCCCCACTTATATCTTTCTTTCGCAACATTTTTAAATGATTTTCTGGTTTCTTGTTCCATCAGGTCCCTTAACTGACCCCTTTTTATAACGATCTTCTGATATGTTATCGTGTCTAATTGTATCTTGTGAATTTGTTCAAGGTCATGTAGTTCTTTTATTACATTTTTCATGGCCATTTTTCTTTCTCTTTTTTTCCCAGCTCCTATAGAGATCAACTTTCCCCTAATATAGGCCTTATGGGCCTCCCAAATAGTCGACCTTGTTACATCTGGTGTATCATTTATTCTGAAGTTTTGATAGATTTCTGTCATTTTTCTGACTTCTACATCATCAATTAGTCCTTCATTCAGTCTCCAAGTCCCTTTCTTATATTCTCTCTCCCCGAATATTATCTTTACAATTACAGGGGCATAATCAGAGATTGGTGTTACCCCAATTGAAGCCTCCTTACTCAAGTATTTTGTGGTCCATCAAAATGTAATCTAATCTCGAGTACGTGTCGTGCACCGGTGAATGAAATATGTAGTCTTTCTTACTTGGATATAGTATTCTCCATGCATCAATTAACTGCTGGCTATACATCTTTTTCTTTATTACCGTATTTATCGGCGTATAACACGCACTTTTTTCCCCTTAAAATCAGGGGAAAAATCGGCGGTGCGTGTTATACGCCGACCCCCCGCCGTTTCTGACCTCTTCTGCCGTTCTCGACGGCTTTCTGGTATTTTTGGCCACTCCCGGCTATCTTCGGCCGTTCTTGGCGGCTTTCGGGTATTTTCGGATACTCCCGGCTATCTTCGGCCGTCCTTCAGGCGAGTGCGGCCGAAAATAGCCGAGAACGCCCGAAGATAGCCGAGAACGCCTGAAAATACCCGAAAGCGGCCGAGAACTACCGAGCGCCGCCGAGATACACAGGACATCCGCTCTGTATCTCGGCGGCGACATTTTTAAACGAAAAGACACTGACAAGGCTGCAAATGAATGAAAAGGCTGCAAATGACTGACGAGGCTGCAATGGAAGGCTGCAAATGACTGACGAGGCTGCAATGGAAGGCTGCAAATGACTGACAAGGCTGCAATGGAAGGCTGCAAATGACTGACAAGGCTGCAATGGAAGGCTGCAAATGACTGACAAGGCTGCAAATGACTGATAAGGCTGCAATGCAAGGCTGCAAATGACACTGACAAGGCTGCATTAATGGGCATTTAAATGTAAGGTTTTTTTCTTTAAACTTCCATCCTAAAAGTTTTTTTCTTTTAAATTCCCTCCTTAACTTGGGGTGCTTTAAAAAAAAATATATAATGTTTGGGGGTTCAAAGTAATTTTCTTGCAAAAATATATATTTTTTTCATGTAAACAAAAAGTGTCAGAAAGGGCCTTGTCTTCAAGTGGTTAGAAGAGTGGGTGATGTGTGACATAAGCTTCTAAATGTTGTGCATAAAATGCCAGGACAGTTCAAAACCCACCAAATGACTCCATTTTGGAAAGTAGACACCCCAAGCTATTTGCTGAGAGGCATGTCGAGTCCATGGAATATTTTATATTTTGACAAGTTGCGGTAAAATTACCATTTTCTTTATTTTTTTTAGCCCAAAGTTGTGCCTAAATGATATATTGCTCACACATGCCATGGGCATATGTGAATTGCCCATGGAGGCGTGATTGGTTTTCGGGGCCCGTACGTGGCTAGGCTCCCAAAAAGTCCCACACATGTGGTATCCCCGTACTCAGGAGAAGCAGCAGAATTTATTTTGGGGTGCAATTCCACATATGCCTATGGCATGTGTGAGCAATATATCATTTAGTGACAACTTTTTGTCATTATTCAATCACTTGGGACAAAATGGGCTCAACATGCCTCTTTGCAATTTCCTTAGGGTGTCTACTTTCCATTTGGGGGGGGTTTGTACTGCCCTGCCATTTTAGTACCTCAGGAAATTAGATAGGCAGTCAAACTAAAAGCTGCGTAAATTCCAGAAAATGTACCCTAGTTTGTAGACGCTATAACTTTTGCGCAAACCAATAAATATATGCTTATTGACATTTTTTTTTACCAAAGACATGTGGCTGAATACATTTTGGCTTAAATGTATGACTAAAATTGAGTTTATTGGATTTTTCTTATAAAAAAACTAGATTTTATTTTTTTTTTTTTTTTCGCGATTTTCAATTTATATTGCAAAAAATAAAATCAAATACCATCATAAGAAAGCTCTATTTGTGGGAAGAAAAGGACTCAAATTTAGTTTGGGTACAACATTGCATGACCGCGCAATTACCAGTTAAACCAGTGCAGTGCCAAATTGTAAAAAGTCCTCTGGTCTTAAGGCTGCAAAATGGTCCAGTCTGAAAGTGGTTAATATAAGGATGCCTAACAATCAAAGCAGGCCTTTTACTTTTAGGGCCAGTTCACGCCACATGCAGTCCAGTGCGTTTTTTTTCTGCATCAAAAATGCATGGAAAGTAGGTTATATGGTTTTCAATGGCATAGTTCACACCAGTGCGGTCAGTTCCAGTGCGTTCCAGGTCCAGAAAAAAAGTAGAATATGCTGCATTTTTTCTGCACTGGACTGTACTGGAACGCTGTAAAACACATCAAAAACGCACCAGAACACACCTAAATGCCCAAAAACGCACTGCAACACACTTGTCCTTATTTAAGGTTAAGAAAAAAGAGGGGGGAGAAAAAAAGCACTGGACTGCATCAAAAACGCACCAAAACAGCACTGGAACGCATCAAAAAAGCGTATGCAGAAAAGCACCTGGAACGCATCCGGACTGCCTTTCTATGGTGTGAATTGGCCCTTAAAGTCAGAATAGCAAGAGGCCAGAGTTCTAAAGATAAGATCAGCACATAAAACTTAGGTAAGACTACAGAGCAACAAAAAATCAAGTTAGACTTACTGGTAACTTGTTTTCCAAGAGTCTTTCAGGAAAGCACCTGAGAGAGTGACTCCTCCCCTTGTCAATAGGAAACACCTCTTCCACCAAACTTTAAAAGGAGGCTCCTTCCCACACATAGTCAGTTGTAGTAGAGAACCTCCGGGCCCAAACTGGAACACATAATCGAGATATGGTTAGTCACAGTATATATATATATATATATATATATATATATATATATATATATATATATATATATATATTACATTAGGGTAGGATGCTGCTGTCCTTAAAGACTCTTGGAAAACAAGTTACCGGTAAGCCTAACTTGATTTTTCCCTAATCGTCTTTCAGGACAGCACCTGAGAGGATAATAGAGACTTACCCCCTTAGGGAGGGACCACAGCTTGCAGAACCTTTCTGCCAAAAGCCTGGTCTCCTGCTGACAGGAGGTCCAGCCTGTAATGACGGACAAATGTTGACAAACTTGACCACGTGGCCGCCTTACAGATCTGATCTGGAGTGGCACCAGCTCTTTCTGCCCATGTAGTGGCCTGCGCCCTAGTTGAATGAGCCCTAATTCCCCTAGGGGGAGATAGACTCATCTCATCGTAGGCAATAGAAATAGCTGTTTTAATCCATCTAGCCAAGGAAGCCTTCGATGCTTGCTTGCCTTTCTTGTTTCCAGAAAAAAGAATGAATAAAGAGTCTGAAGCTCTAAAAACTCCTGTAACTTCCAAATAATGTAATAAGGTACGTCTCACGTCCAAGTTGTGAAACTGCTCCTCCTTTTTGCTCTTAGGGTTAGAACAGAAAGTTGGGAGGATAATCTCCTGGGATCTGTTATGAGAGCTTGCTATTTTCGGCAAAAAACCTGGATCTACTTTAAGGACAATTCTATCTGAAAAAACGGACAGAAAAGGCTCTTTCACGGACAGAGCGTGCAGTTCGCTAATCCTTCTTGCTGAAGTGATTGCTACAAGGAAAACAGTTTTTAAGGTTAAATTCTTTAGAGAAATGCTCTGCAAGGGCTCGAATGGTTCCTTAGTAAGGGCCTGCAAGACCACAGAGAGGTCCCACTTGGGGAAATGCCTCACTGGGACTGGTCTGGACCTGGAAAGTGCCTTGAAAAATCTCGTAATCAGGGATTCTGAGGATAAGGATTTCTCTAGATATACCCCTAAGGCTGCCACCTGCACTTTAAGAGTGCTGACTGCGAGCCCTCTGTCTGCCCCTTTTTGCAAGAATTCCAGAACTGAGACTAGGTTCTCAACCTCTCTATGTTCTGCATGCCAAAGGACGCATAGACCTTCCAAACCTTGGCATAAATGATCATAAATGATCAGTATTACTGGTACCCCTTATTTTTGTATCTTTCTCAGCACCAGTGGAATTAACTGGAAAGGGGGAAAAGCGTACCCCAGGTGAAAATTCCACTGATGTGCTAAAGCGTCTGTCCCCTGAGAATCGTTGTTTCTCTGAAGGGAGAAAAAAATGAGGAAGCTGAATATTCCGCCTTGAGGCAAACAGGTCTATCTGCGGAAGGCCCTAGGTTCTGGTGATCAGAGCGAACACCTCAGTGTTTAGGCTCCATTCTGCTTCCTGTACTCTGTCGGCTCAGATAATCCGCTACCTCGTTCAACGTGCCCTTGAAGTGGACTGCAGATAGAGATAGTAGATTGTTTTCCGCCCAAACCAGAATCTCTACCGACAGTAAGTGCAAGGACCTGCTCCTTGTGCCTCCCTGTTTGTTCAGATAGGCTACGGTAGTGACGTTGTCTGATAGTATCTGGACATGGCACCCTAGGAGGTTTGGTGAGAAGGCAGCTAATGCTGCAGCGACTGCTTTTAGTTCTCTACAATTTGATGATCTTTTGGATTCGGCCTGAGACCATGTCCCCTGTGCCAAGTCCTGACCCATGTATGCCCCCCATCCCCACATACTGGCGTCTGTTGTGACCACCTTTTCTGTCGGGAAGGACCAAAGAAGACCTTTCTGCAGAACTTCCTGATCTCTCCACCACCACAGTGAGTGTCTGACCCTGGTGGGAACCCTTACCCTGGTGTCGAGGCTCTCTGTCCTGTGGTCCCATGTTCCTAAGAGGAACCTCTGGAGAGGCCTGAAATGCCGCCTTGCCCACTGGATGGCTGGCATTGAAGAGGTCAAAGTCCCCAAAACCGACATAATTCTTCTCACCGAAACCTATTGGTTCGTCTGAAGAGTCGATACCGCCCTCTGTATCCTGAACTTTTTTCTCCTCTGGGAGAAACATTTTCTGTTCCACCGAATCTATCCGGTATCCCAGAAAAAGTATCTGCTGGGCTGGACTGAGATTCGATTTTGGGACATTCACTAGCCACCCCAGTGCCTCCAAGTGACTGCGGGCCCTGGCCAGATCCTCCTGCAACCTCTCCCTGGATGGGGCGAAGAAGGGAAGGTCGTCCAGGTACAGGATTATCCGTAAAGATACGAGGAGCTGACGAAAGACCGAAGGGAAGGGCCCTGAACTGTAGATGTAGAATCTCCTTGCCCATGTTCACCGCAAATCTCAGAAACCTTTGAGACTCAGGAGCTATGGGGATATGCAGGTAAGCATCTTTGAGATCGATTGATGCCATGAAGCATTCCTTTGGTCAGCAGGTTACTGACCGTGAAAATTGAATCCATACAAAATTTTTTGTAACGGACTGACTTGTTCAGAGGCTTTAGGTTGAGGATTAACCTGTAGCTCCCTGATGGCTTCTTTATTAGAAAAATGTGAGAGTAGAACCCCCTGCCTCGTTCCTCTGGGGATACTGGAACAACGACCCTCTGGTGTCTCAGATCCTTTAAAAGGTTCTTCATGGCCAGGGCCTTTGTGATATCCTTTGAAAGGCCTGTCACAAAGAATTTTTCTGGCGGGGGCTCCAAAAACTCTATTCTGTAACCTTGGGACAGCATGTCCAGAATATATCGATTCTCTGTCATGCTGGCCCAAGGGGGGAGGAAACCCTCGAGTCTTCCCCCTACTGGTAAGTCCAAGTCATTGGGTTTTGCTGGAGGCCGCAGGAGGATGGAAAAGGACATTTCCCTTTCCCTTCTGCGACGACCAGTTCCTTCTTCTTTCCTGGGGTCTGCTGCTTTCCTGAGCCCTTTGGGGACGAAAAAACGTTTTAATTGGCTGTTTTTTCTTTTTGATAGGAAAAGACTTTTTTATCAGCTGTCCTATCTAAAACAGCGTCTAAGTCAGGGTCAAACAGCAAATCCCCCTGAAACGGGATCCCACATAGCTTATTTTTGGATGCCGCGTCTCCCGGCCAGGTTTTCAACCATAAAGCCCTTCTGGCCGAGTTAGACAAGGCTGCAGATCTAGCCGTCATCTTAAAGCGGAAGTAAACCCATCGATTTAACAGTTTAAAAAAAAAAGGCATGCCGGGAATGCTAACTGCACATTGGCTGTGCTCTCAACCAAACAGTCAAACCATCCAATGGCTGGTGTCATAACGGATCACATGTGCAGCACTGTGGCAGTTGAAGATTAAACAGAGGCAAAGATGGCAGCTTCCTTGGCTGAAAACGATAGGGGGGTTTACTTCCACTTTAATAGACTCATCCGATATATATGCTACAGCTGCTGAGAGGGTCGAGAAGGAATCCAAAATTTCTTGTTTTGGGGAGTCTGCCGAAATATGGGCCTTAAGTTGGTTCAACTAGAACTCTATATTCCTAGAGACGACAGTAGTCGCCATAGCAGGTTTTAGGTTTCCCATAATGGATTGCCAAGCTCTCTTTAGCTGCAGATCCATCCTCTTATCCATGGAGTCTTTTAATACACCCATGTCTTCAAAGGCTAAGTCAGTTGATCTGGAGACCTGGGAGAAGGCGGCATCAAGTTTGGGATTTTTGTTCCGCCGGGTCTTCTTCAAAAGGAAAACGCCTTTTCAAGTTTTTAGGAAAAAAAGGCTTTTTTTCTGGCTCTGCCCACTCCCTCTTAATAGCCTCAGAAATAACCGAGTGCACTGGGAAGCTGCAATTTTTTGGTTTGCTGAGTCCTGCGTACATTTTGTCTTGCAGGGACAACTCCTTTCTTTCCTCCTCTAGACCCAGTGTAGTATAAATTTCCTTTAACGGGCGATCTACCTGCTCCAAAGACAATTTAAATTTTGAAGGGAATTCTTCACCTTCTTCCTCCCCCTCAGATTCTTCTCTAGACTGGGTGGGGGAATGACCCTCTTGGGTAAGAGATAACTCAGTCTCTACCGACGGGATTACAGGTGAGCCTAGGGAGGATTGTGAGGCAGATGGTTGACTCAGGGATGGGTTTGCTACTGAAGAGCGGAAAGACTGGATAGTCGCATCAAGCTTTTTTTTAACTGATGCGATCAAGTCGCTGCAAGCAGAGGAAGCTTCTTCTTTCACTAGCGCATCAATGCAGGATTGACATAGTCTTCTTCATCCCTCTGGTAACTTTGCTTTACAGGAGGGGCATTTCCTTTTTGCCACTGGATCAGAGCTCTTGACCTGCCGTGAGACAAAAGGCGAAACCCACCCCAGTGAGACAACCTGTCCCTATTTGAGAAAGGCTCACCACAGGTGCACAATGAAAAGAGCAAACTGCCTCATGTGCCCAGACAGGCCCCTGCCACCGAGGGGGGGGGGGGGTAGGAGAGAGAGACCTCACAGTAAGGGAGGACAGTATACAACTGTCCCTTACCTGGGCCTTGCTGGTGCCTGTGCCTGTCCCACTCTCTGCTGCCATCGGGTCCATTGAGGAGCGCTGCAATACTGTGGCTGAAAACGCCGGTTCCGGACTCCATTAGCGCCAGTCAGGAACCGCCTTAAGATCACCAGCCCCGTCCCTCCCTTCTCCCCCTGCGATTTTCGGCGGAAATGACCCGCACGCCTGCTACGTAGGCCCTGCCCCCTTCCGGATGCCTCACTTCCGGCGGATGGAGCACAGCATGCCATCCCCAAGATGGCGGCAGGGTTTACAGGCAGCAAGCGGAGGACCGAAAAAAAAAACAAAAATAAACGGTCATCGCTGTGTTACGCCGCCGCCCAGGGACAGGACCCACAGCAGTCCGGACTCACAGGGAGCCACCTGAAGAGGGAGAAGGAGCCCAGCCAGCAGCATCACTCACATTGCTGTGGAATGGGAGGAACAGCTCTCCTGAGGTAAAGAAAAAATTGGTGGAGTAGGATACCCAGGCTCTCAGGACAGCACCCAAGAGCCCTGATCTCCCACGAAGTTTTCCCTCCGGAGGAAACACAAAAACTGACTATGTGTGGGAAGGAGCCTCCTTTTAAAGTTTGGTGAAAGAGGTGTTTCCTATTGACAAGGGGAGAAGTCACTCTCTCAGGTGCTGTCCTGAAAGGTGATTAGGGAAATAAAAATAAAAAACTGTTTAGTTACTCAAGCCACTCCACCCAGTTACTTCGCCCACTCCAGTGGGTGGAGGCAAGAACACGTCACACAATTTCCCCAGAAATTGTGGCTCTTCTAGTTATTATTAAGTGTTCTTGCATAGCAAGACCACTTACTGTTATCTCACATATATATTATTATTATAGCCAAATTTACCACCCTAACTCCTCCCACAGCTTTTACGCTACATATACCGAAACGTGTGGATTGTTCCCGAATGGTGTGCTATTACTTTGTGGAACGTTTTGCCGAATGGTTCACGAAATATCGTAATTTTTGCGGCGAAATTTGTCCCATAGGAATGAATGGAGAAATGTTCAAAACTAGAGTGGGAGGTGACAAAAGCTCTGAGGAAAATTATAGCTACTCCCACACAGCTCTGAGGAGAATTATAGCTCCTCCCACACAGCGCTGAGGGGAATTATAGCTCCTCCCACACAACTCTGAGGAGAATTATAGGTAGTCCCGCACAGCTCTGAGGGGAATTATAGGTAGTCCCGCACAGCTCTGAGGGGAATTATAGGTAGTCCCGCACAGCTCTGAGGGGAATTATAGCTCCTCCCACACAGCTCTGAGGGGAATTATAGCTCCACAGACACAGCTCAGAGGAGAATTATAGCTAGTCCCACACAGCTCTGAGGAGAATTATAGCTAATCCCACACAGCTCTGAGGAGAATTATGAAATTAGCAAATTTGAAAAAAAAAAAAAAATGAAAAAAAATTAAATAAAACATTTTGTTGAAAAAAAATACATTTTAGAAAAATTAAAAAAAATAATAATTAAAAAAAAAAAAAAAAAAAAAAGAAGAACGTTTCGCCGAATGGTTCACGAAATATTGTTGTTTTTGCGGCGAAATTTGTCCCATAGGAATGAATGGAGAAATGTTCAAAACTGGAGTGGGAGGTGACAAAAGCTCTGAGGAGAATTATAGCTAGTCCCACACAGCTCTGAGGAGAATTTTAACTAGTCCCACACAGCTCTGAGGAGAATTATAACTAGTCCACACAGCTCTGAGGGGAATTATAGGTAGTCCCACATAGCTCTGAGGAGAATTATAACTAGTCCCACACAGCTCTGAAGAGAATTATAGCTAGTCCCAAAACTAGGTGGGAGGGGGAGAGAGAGGGAGGTGACAAAAGCTGGTCCCATAGGAATGAATGGTGAAATGTTTAAAACTAGAGTGGGAGGTGACAAAAGCTGACAACCCCATAATCAGCCAAAACATTATGACCCCCCCATGATCAGCCAAAACATTATGACCACAACATGATCAGCCAAAACATTATGACCACCCCATGAAAAAAAAAAATGTTGAAAAAAAAATTTTTAGAAAAAAAAAAAAAAAATTTGACAAAATAAGCATTTTTGAAAAAAAAAAAAATCATTTAACAAAAATAATTTTCGAAAATTTGTATTAGCTCTTTCAGCCAATGATGGGACTTCAACTTTTTTACTACTATTTATACTTTTTAAAATATTAAGCTTTTTAACACTTTTCACAGTTAGTTCAGCCACTCCAACCACACAACAGTTATTCAAGCCACTCCACCCAGTTACCCTGCCCACTCCAGTAGGTGGAGGCAAGAACACTTCACACAATTTCCCCAGAAATTGTAGCTTTTCTAGTTACAATAAAATCTTTTAACAGTCTGCATTTAGAGGCGTCCCTGTATCTTCTCTTTTAAATGCCTTACATAGATCGCTTCTGCTCCTTACATGTGGCTGGCCCTAAATTGCTGACATCCCTGTGGCTCTGCAATCCTGTCACCTGGATGAACTTAGCCTGCACATGCACCTATCCACCTAGCACTTAGACTGTGGACTTTTTTTTTACACAAATAGCCTCACAAGGTTTAAGCCATTACATTGTGCCAACTATCCTCCTTTTGTACTTCCTGAACCAGCATGCGATCGCAGGTATTACTTCCAAGACAGAACCGAGGTGGTTGGGGGGCTGTCAGCCAAGGTAACACTGACATGGACTCCAGTGCTCGATCATGTGTGTCATTGTGAGATATTTATCTCACTGGCCACCCCGGTCCAAGATTGGCACGTAATCGCAGGCGAGGTTGGGGTGACTACAAGGATCTAGATTATCCAGCCTTGTGCCCAGCCTGGCTGTTGATTGAACATCTCCACAGGAAAAAATCCCAGGAAAATGTGGAAAAGTAAAAAAAAAAAAAAAAAATTGAGCTGCCTATGGCAGAGAGGGGATTGACTACCAGTTAGGACTGCCAATAGGCATTGCTGTGTTCTCTCTTTTCTGCGTAGTGTCCTACTCCTGTAGGTGGCGATATAACCTTATGATCAAGAATGAAACAGAGCTGTGTCAGTCAATGAACGCAAGGGATAAAAAAAAAAAAAAAAGTTGCTGCAACTGCTTAAAAAGTCTGAGCTAGAGTTTGGCTTTAAATCCTAACTCTGGGAATACTATGACTTTAAATAGCTTGAAGCAAGCCGATTCAAACAAACTGCTCCTCAATGCAGTGGCTGTTATCGATGTATAAACAGCATCAGCTGCATAATGTATAGTATACAGCAATTTGTTACAGCAACAGTACAAGGACTTCCTGTCCTGTTCCCCGAAACAAAATGGAGTTCAGTTGAGCACTATAAAGACATTCACAGGAAGCTTTGTGTTTTTTTTAATGTGGAAGTAAAGTCAAAATTATAACTTTTACCTACAGGTAAGCCTATAATAACGCTTACCTGTAGGTAAAAAAAATATCTCCTAAACCTGTACGGTTTAGGAGATATTCCCCGTGCAATGCGCCGCTGACTGCAGTGGCGCATGCGCAAGGGGGATTCTCGGCTGAAGGGCCGGCAGAATCCGAACCCTGCCGGGAAGAAGTCTCCCGTGCACTTGCGCGGGAGTGACGACATCGCGGCTCCAGCCACTCACAGCGCTGGAGCCGCGATACCCGGTAGACACGCCGAGGCAACATGTCAGCGACCTCGGCGTGGACCAGGTGAGTTACCGACGCTTCGTTCTAAGGTAAGTATTTCATAATGAGCTAGTATGCGGTGCATACTAGCTCATTATGCCTTTTCCTTTACAGGTGTTAAAAAAAAAAAAAAAAAGTTCAGCGGCTTTACTACCGCTTTAATGATTAAAAGGCTGCCTCTGATTTGCCAAGATGGAGAAGAGGGCGGATATCACAATCTCCTCCACAACCAGAGAAAGCCTTTTATTCATTTGAAAAACTACAAGGCCTGTAAATTGCAGAGCAGCTCTCAGCCCAACTTAATTCTGTTACAAGAACATAACACCACTGTATACGGTTTGTAGCTGATGCTACTGTACATACAGTTCATACAGCACTTATAGCTGCAACATTGATTAATGAAGGAAATGGTTTGTTTGGACCAGCTTCGTCCAAACTAAGGCCGGTTTCACACTGGGGCGGTGGGGGGTGGCAGCGGTAAAGCAGCGCTATGTTTAGCCGCGGTAAAAAGGGTTAAACCCCCCCAAAGCACCGCTGCTGCTGCGCTTTGCCGGCGGTATTACCGCGGTATCCCTGCGGTGTCCCATTGATTTCAATGGGTAGGGTCGGTATAGGAGCGGTGAATACACCGCTCCTTCACCGCTCCAAAGATGCTGCTAGCAGGACTTTTTTTACCGTCCTGCTAGCGCACCGCTCCAGTGTGAAAGCCCTCCGGCTTTCACACTGGAATTAAAGGACGCACTTTTTTAGGCACATTACAGGCGCTATTTTTAGCGCTGTAGCGCCTGAAAAACGCTTAGGTGTGCAAGGGGCCCAACTATTTAAAGTCATAATACACCTGGAGTTGGGCTTTTATTTGTTAGTAAAGTCCATCTAAATCTGCTAGTGCATCAAACATTACCCTTTCCTATGAATGACAATGCTGTTGTTCAAGGGTGCATCTGTTGCTACTCCATCCAGAATGGAGAGACCCTAAGAAGGGAAGTGTATTCCTGGCTCATCAGGTGAAAAAAATAATAATAAAAAGCCTAAAAAAGGAAACTAATGCAGACACCCTATTTAGGCTTCAGTAAGCTGTACATTTTTTGGTTTATCAATGTTTGACGTATAAAAATAAGTATTTTCCTATAGTAAAAATACACTTTTTGAACATACCTTGCACACATGTTGTTTTCTGGTAACAGTGGAATTTCCAAGACTTTGGTGCTAGCTATGACAATTTCTTGGCTAGAAGTAGCTACCGTTTTCCCAGTGATTCTATGTACCTGGTAAAACGCATGAGGCCTCAGGTAACGGTCATCAGCTGTTCCAATAAACATCTGTAGATTTACTGTTTTTTCAGTGTAACCTAGCAACTGAGAAAATAAAAGTAGTGAATAGGCAGCCTAGCATAACAGACATACCTTTATTTTTTTTGTCTGTTAAAACTGAACCTAGTTTAAAGATAGATAGTTTAGTACCACCTTCATAATTGCTCTACTCAGGGTAAGTCCCTTACCTTGCAAAATTGGCTTCCCTTGCATTAAAGTGGTTGTAAACCCTTACAGACCACTTTGACAGACAGGTAAGCCTATATTAAGGCTTACCTGTAGGTCCAAGAAATATCTCCATAACCTGCACGGTTAATGAGATATTTTACAAAAAAGGGGCACCGCTGTCTAAGGCGCATGCGCGCTGTAGACAACGGCGCTGCTCACTGGGCGCGCTGCAAGTTAAGGCAAACATGCCGTCACTTACGGCTCCTGTGCGTATGCGCCGGAGTGACGTCATCGCTGCTCCAGCCAGCGATACCCGGAAAGAAGATGGACGCTCCGTGGAAGAGTGGACATCGGTGACATCGCTGGCTCCTGTGTCAGGTAAGTGACACATAATGGGCTACTATGCGATGCATAGTAGTCTATTATGCTTTACCTTTGCAGGGAAACAAAGAGGAAGTAAACCCATCAGGGTTTACTTCCTCTTTAAGTCATTACATATTCTCAAATCTCCCAACTTTGAACCTGTTGTACCCCTTTATAAGGGTCAAATTGACTGTTCAGTTAACCTGTAATGTGTTACCAAATTGCACTCAAAGCAAAGCAAATGGATTTTATTTTTATATCTGTAAAACTGGATTAAACCTGCTGTTTTTGGTTTTGCAGCCTTTTGTTGGACTGCATTAGAGGACAGATTGGACACTAGCAAAGCTTTTAGTCAGCCAGATACATTTCATCCCATGCCCTTTTAATGCACTAGTTCTTTTGGAAAAGCCATAGTAAGAATAGGCCACAAAGACAGATAAGAACCTACAGTGCCAGTCCCTGATGAGTACAAAAATCCTATTTTCTCCATTGTTCATTAGGGGGACAAAATGATTTAATCTGAGACAAGTAGGACATCAACAAGCAGTCCAAATGAGGGACTGTAAACACAGCAAATGAAGTGCTAACAAGTCCTTCAAAAAACAACAAAAGAGTACAAATGGGGTACCTTTCACCTCAAAGTGTTTTCTAAAGCTAAAACTATTTTTTACCTTAATGAATTGCCTGCATTAAGGTAAAAAAAAATTGGGTGAGTCTTTCCTAGAAAATATATTTTAAAGCAGTAGACCGCACAGATTCACGAAAGACAGAAGTTGTCAAAAAAAACAAATTTCTTTTTATGAGGAGGCAAGTAAAACCTTAGACAAAGGAGTGACTTTGGACATAGTATACTTGGATTTTGCACAAGCGTTTGACACAGTTCCCCACACACTTCTAATGTTTAAGGTACAGTCTACAGGCTTTGAAAAATCAGTTTGTAAATGAACAGAAAACAAGCTAAAACACTATATTGGGAGGAGTAGTGGTTAATGATTCATACTCTGAATGGTCCAAGGTTATTAGTTGTGTACCCCAAGGTTCAGTGTTGGGACCTTTACTTTAACCACTCCGCACCCGCGCTATAGCGGAAAGACTGCTACAGTGCGGCGCTTAATTGCCGTGAGGGCGTCCCTGGACATCTTCCTGTTTACCTGTTCCCGGCACGCCGGGATTTAGCACTCGATCGGCCTGTCCAATGGGAGATGATATCAAATGTAAACATGCAAGATCTTCTCTCATTGCCGGCTCTCCCTCCTCACACAGACCGCATGTGAGGAGGAAGAGCTTCTGTTCTGCAGATTGTGAGTGCCCACAGTACCTGTCAGTGCCATCTGCCATCAGTGCCACGCATTAATGGCATCTGTCATCAGTGTCACGTGTCAGTGCCCACCAACAATGTCTAGAAGATTATTTTCAGCTGAGGAGGCGTACAATATTCTTGTGGCCGACGAGAGCAACAGGGATTCCTCCTCAAATTCAGATTCTGAGTCCGACGTTGGACTACGAGCCTGTCCTAAGCAGTGAAACACCAACAGCCTCAGAGGAGGATGATAGTTCGCCCGCCAGATGAAGGCGTTCTGGTGAGGAGGCAGCGCCATATACCAGCAACGCAGTTCCATCCACCAGCACCGCAGTGCCTCGGCAAGAAAGGCCACGTACCAGTGGGGTGTCATCTCAGTCCCAAAGGGTTAGGTCCCATGCCAGCCTTCCCTATTCCCTTTCAGAACCCCTTGTGGCTTCCTCCTAATTCAGGAGAAGCCAACATTCCCCCTTTCACTGCCCAGCCAGGAGTCCAGAACATTTCCCCCCCCCCCCCCCCCCCCGATAGATTTTTTCCAAAACATTTTTTACTGAGGACATTCTAGCATCAATTGTGGCCCAGTGCAACCTGTATGCACAACAATTCATAGCAAGTAACCCAACGTCCTATTATGCCCGTCCCTACGAGTGGAGAGCCCTAACAGTGGAGGAGTTTAAGATTTTTTTTGGGCCTCACATTCTGTATGGGACTAACCAAAAAAAATGTATTACTTTTATATTGGTCAACCCACCCCATCCACCACATGCCCATCTTTTCCTCACTAATGCCCAGAACAAGATATATCATGATTATGAGGTTCCTACACTATAATATTAATACCCAGTGCCCTCCCTGAAATTACCCAAATTATGATAAGTTTTATCAAAAATGAAAGCTTTATTAAATTTTGGCCACTATTAAATTATTTTTCTGAAGTCTTCCCCCAGTTTACCCCAAACCAAGACATACGCGTGGATGAGTCGCTTATCAAATTCACTGGCAGGCTGGGCTTCAATTTATTCCCACCAAAAAAGCCCACTATGGGGTGAAGCTGTATAAATTGTGTGACCGAGCCACAGGGTATACATATGCCTTCATGATATACGAAGGGAAGGACACCCAGCTGAATACCCCTAATTGCCCAGACTACATGGGATCAAGCGGGAAAGTCGTTTGGGAACTCATAGACCCACTCCTGGAGAAAGGCTACCATTTGTACATAGATAACTTTTATACAAGTTTGCCCCTGTTCAGAAACCTTCACAGAAAGAACACTCCAGCATGTGGCACCATAAGGACGAACCGGAAGAGCTTTCCTGAAAGCTTCGTCAACAAGTTAAGAAGAGGGGAGACGGTGAGTTTGCGGAATGAGGAAATTCTGGCTGTGAAGTGGGACAGAAGGGATGTCTACATGCTTTCTTCAATCCATAAAACATTTGTGGAGATCACCAGGAGGAATGGCACAATCCAAAAGCCAACATGTATCCACGAATACAATATGTTCATGGGGGGTGTCGACTTCAACGACCAAACCCTACCTTGCCACAAGACGAACATACCAGTGGTATAAAAAAGTATCAATTTATTTGTTTAATATGGCCATATACAACAGCTATGTTATGCTATGTTATGTTAATGAAAGCCCCAAACCCTTCCTGGGCTACCAGAAGGAAATCACCACTGCCCTTATATTCCCGAACGGCCCACCAGAAAACATTTGATCAGATTAGCAGACTCTTCAAACACCACTTTCCCGATAAAATCCCTCCCAGACCAACAGGCCAAAAACCTCAGAAAAAATGCTGGGTGTGCACCGGAGGAGTTAGAAGAGACACCACTTATTATTGTCCCCAATGTCCTTCCCAACCAGGCCTCTGCATAGTTGACTGTTTCCGCCGTTACCATACTTCAATTATTAGTGAAGTTTGGTAAACATAACCCTCACTTCCTGCCATTTACCTTCACACCCCTTTTGCCTCTGCTTGCTCTGTAACTGACCTTGGCTTGTTATTCGAACACGCTTCTGCCTACCGATTCTGTACACACCTCTGCCTGATCTGGAACTGACCCTGGACTGATTGACCATGCCTTTTGCCTGCCTCTTGGACTGATTTTGTACCCTGCCACTGGACTAGTGGGATTAATAACACAGGGGTCTCACATATGTGAGGGGCTTCAGAATTGTTTTTCTGGATGAATTAAACTTTTTGGTTTCTCATTCCTAGATTAGGGTCTGGAGACTCCGAGGCTTCAAAAGAGATTTGGGTGGGAGAAGCCTCTGCCCCGGTCCCTATTCTGTCCTGAATGAGGCCCTACTTCTGCCTGCTGCTTGTAGGACCCATGCCATCATGCCTCTCTCTCCCTGTCGCATGAACTGACTACACCACATGGACCATGTTCCTGCCTACCAGAACCAATATTTTTGCACTGCTGACAATCTCTGCTGCACTGACCCGACTGTATATGGACAGTATCCCTGCCTGCTGCCTGTACTGGCTATGGACAGAATTCCTGCCTGTTGCCTAGTCAATTGCATTCGCTTTTGCTGACCAAGTCCCTGCCTGCTGCCTGGACCAGTGCTATCCTCCTGTGGACAACAGCGCTACTAAAACCACAGGTAATCTTTTGTTTACCCTTTGCTCAGCAGAATGTATTTTTGGGTGTAATTCTTGGTATGTGCATGCTATGTGTCCCTAGAACACCTGACGGTGTTCCTTGCATGTTGGGCCTCTGTATGTGGCAAGGCTGTGTAAAAGTCTCACACGTGTGGTATCTCCATACTCAGGAGGAGTAGCAGAATGTATTTTGGGGTGTAATTTTTGCCATGTACATGCTATATGTTGGAAATATCTTATATATGAACAACTTTGTGTAAAAAAAAAAAAAATGCGTTTAAATTTTTTTACCACATTTCCAAAAACTTCTGGAAAAAAATGAACCGTTCAAAAGACTCATTATGCCTCAGATTATACATTGGGGTGTTAGCTTTCCAAAATGGGGTCATTTTCTGGTAGTTTCCATTGTCCTGGTGCTCCAGGGCCTTCAAAAACGTAATAGGTAGTCAACAAGCTAGATGTGTAATTTATGCTCCTAGAACATCTGATGGTGCTCCCTGCATGTTGGGCCTCTGTGGCTAGGCTGTGAAAAAGTCCCACACATGTGGTATCGCCATACTTAGGAGTAGCAGCAGAATGTATCATTTGTAGTATACACGTCATGTGAGAGAAATAACCTATTAAAATGACAATTTTGTTGAAAAAATAAAATAAAACCGTAATTTTGCAAAGAATTGTGGAAAAAAATTACATCAAAAACCTCACCATGCATCTTACTAAATACCTTGGAATGTCTACTTTCAAAAAAGGGGTCATTTGGGGGGTATTTGTACTTTCCTGGCTTGTTCGGGTCGCAAGAAATGATAGGCCACCAGTACATCAGTTTTTTAATCATTTGCACCACAGCTTGTAGACTAACTTTCACACAGACCAAATAATATCCACTAATTTGGGTTATGTTTACCAAATATATGTAGCAGTATAAATTATTATTTTTTTTTTTTTCAAAAATGACAGTCTTTTTTTATTAATAGCGCAAAAAATAAAAAACCCAGAGGTGATCAAATACCATCAAAAGAAAATAGGATTTTTATAAACAGCTTACCTGCAAAATCCTTTTCTTGGAGTACATCACAGGACACAGTGCCATAGTAGTTACTATGTGGGATGTCCCAGAGCAATGCCAACTGAGGGGAGGGAGACACAACAAAGTAAGGCACCATGAGACCAGAGGACTTCTACTACTGCCTGCAGCACACTACAACCAAAGGCAATATCCTCACGCCTTTTTACATCCACCTGATAGAATCTGGAAAATGTATGGACTGAAGACCAAGTTGCAGCCTTGCAGATTTGAGCCATGGAGGCTTGGTGATGCAATGCCCATGAAGCACTAACAGCCCTAGTGGAGTGCGCTTTGATTTGAGCGGGTGGAATCTTCCGCTTCAAACCATAAGCTGGCACAATTACTTGCCGAATCCATTCAGAAATAGTAGATTTCCATGCTGCCCGTCCTCTTTTAGGACCTTCAGGCAACACAAACAAAACATCCAGGTTTACGAATCTGAGCAATCGCCTTAAAGTAGACTGACTGCTCTCACCACATCCAGAGAATGTAGCGATTTCTCTTCCGTAGAAAGGGTTCTGGAAAAAATGAAGGCAGAATAATATCCTGGTTTAAATGAAAACCTAAAAAAATATACAAAAAAAATGGAGAGACAAACAGTGTGCACTATGGCATTATCTTCCAGAGATTTTGAAGCAGCGCTGTTATTTAAATCCCACAATCCAATGTGAAATAAAGTGTTACTTAGAAAATGTAAATAAAGTTCCACAGAGTGTCGTTCTGTGTTTAAGTGAATAAATAAAAATAAGCATATGCATAAATAAATAATTAATCCGTCCACTAATTTCAATCCGTGTCCCAAATGTGAGTATAAATCCACGTGAGTAGAAATCAGATCAAGCAGGATGAATCAGCAATATTCCAGTTGTGACAGGTCTACAATGATGTGAGAAAATACAGTTCTATGCAGATATTTTGTAGCCAATCTGAGCCTTCCACACAGACTTCACCACGTGCGAGGATCGTCCCCTTTTGGGGGTACACTCACCAGAAACAAAAAATATGCAAGCCTGCAGTCAACATCAGTGTATCAGCCTTCACCTCCAACATCACCAGATCAATTCTCCACCAGCGCGGTCATTAATCATGTATGAAAACAAATGTTGGGCCACAGTGTAATACTGCATAAAATTATTTATTGAAAAAATCCCCTTTATAAAACAGATAATCCCCACAGTAAGTTCAGCGTACCAAAAATCAATAGTATTAGGCAAATGTATAGACATGTACTGTGCCTGTGCTGCTTTTCTCCACCGGATCAAATGTCAGTAGTTCCGCTGTATGGAACAGCGGCGTCCTTCCTGTCCGGATCGCTGGAGTGCACGCAATGGAACGCACATGTCGTGACGTCACTTCCTGTTGGCCTACGCCCTGACGCGTTTCGTCATTTCAGACTTCTTCTCGAGGGCGTAGGTCACCAGGCAGAAAGTGATGCATTTATACTGAGGGATAGAGCGCTCGCCCAATGGGAGAGGCCGCATATTAACATAGAGGCGGTATCAATGCATAGGTTCCCATGGACACTAGAGGTCTGATGCGGACACTTCTAAGTTTAGAGCGCACCATCCCGCAGCATGTTAAACAGCAATTTACACGCAATAAATATGTAACTGTAATGCATTTAAAACCGGAATGTCATAAAAAACGGAATGTCATTATAAAAAGCGGCTATGTAATAATTCTGCACATGTATGGAATGTGTAAATGACTTTCAGATGTCATACACTGCATTGCATGAATACCTAGGAAACCTGACATTTTAGGTGTATCCCGAAAATAAGGGGATATTGAATTATGCGAGGTATTAGAAAATAATATTAGTGTCAAATATATCCAAGTGCAGAAGCGTAGTATTCATTGATAGTTATAAAAATTGATTGTGACGGAGCAATCAATATGCAAATGGTATGTTCCGCAATGCATATTGACCTCTGATGGCCACTAGTGTTTAAACGACATATATCATTTACTAGATATTTAAGGAACATGAATATAAGGAATATGGTGAAAGGCTATATCTCACATTCTCATGAACTATGTGAACTAGCGTGTCATATAATTTGAATAAATATATAAATATTCATAAAAAAGCATGAATAAAAAATAAAAAATGAATTTATTAATTTATTAAAAAAAGGGGGTAATGTTAAAAGTGGGCAAGGAGGACTATAAAATTATATAACTATACATAATATAGATATGAAGACCATATGCGTGGGTATTGGTATAAAATCTATAGTATAGTAAAATACGGGTAAAGGATACATTAAATATATAAATAATAGTGCTAAAAAGATATATGTATAGCACTAGAAATAAATATATCACTAAAAATAAAAGTGTATATATATTAAATGAGTAGGTAAAATTATATATATTATTAATTAAAATGCGTACTCATGGATATACATAAATGATCGGATAAGACATGGATAAAGGTAAAATTAAAAAATTAATTAAAATAGTACTCCCGGGGTGGTAAAAAGTCATGTGTATGTGCTACTCCATGCTAATTAACCATACTATTTTATATTAATATTCCTTAAACATGTCTACAGATATAATGGAAAATACAATGAGCGAGACAAAATGATATAGTGGCAAATATTAGTGTGGGGGCTATGTGTCGCTAATAAAACATATTATGTCCAGCTCAATGTTTAATCCCTTTGGAGCAAGTACATCCACCAAATATATCCATTGGGTTTCACGTTTCGATAGTTCACGAACCATATGGATACCTCTCCAATGGGGCTGTACTTTTTCTATGCCCCAAAACTGTAATCCTTTAGGGTCCTGGTTATGTTTAAGCTTAAAATGTAAGGAGACATTATGATCTTTAAAGCCTATCTTTATATTATGTATATGTTCGGCTATGCGGATCCGTAGTAGTCTTTTCGTACGGCCTATATACATTAGGCCGCAAGGGCATTTCAGAGCGTAAACCACGTACATGCTATTGCAAGTAATAAACTGCTTGATTGCAAAATTATTATTGTTAGCTGTGGACGTGAAATTTTCTAATGCTCTAATTGGTCTCGACACTTCCCGACAGGCCTTACATTTTCTGCATGCAAAAAATCCTTTTTTTTTCCAAAATGTGGGTGTTTTTTTTGGGGGGGTCGATCACTTTTTTCACCACTTTGTCACCGAAATTAGGAGCCTTTCTATAAATAAACTGGGGTACGGGTGGTAAGGAGGTCATCAACTTTTTGTCTAATAGCAAAATGTGCCAGTGTTTTTTAAAAATCTGCTCAACTTCTTGATACTGGGCATCAAAACGGAAAATTGTATACTTACCTTTCCGTAATTTTCCTTTCCTGTCGCATCTTCATGGCAGCATACACTCTGGGTTGTGGCTCCGCCTCCACGACCTGATAGGACCACATAGCTATAAGATGACGATACGGCCCCCGCCCCAGTATTCTCTGTATATATGAGTCACCTCAAAAAAAAGGGTGGGTCGTTGTATGCTGCCATGAAGATGCGTCAGGAAAGGAAAATTACGGAAAGGTAAGTATACAATTTTCCGTTTTCCTGTCGCATCATGGCAGCATACACTCTGGGGAGTAACTCGCAGACAGGGTGGGTAATGCATCAATAAGCAAAATTTTATTCGCAAGGAATGGCAGAGTTGGCTTGAATAACAGATTTTCCGAAGTTTACTGTTGACAAACGGGCAGAATCAACTTTGTAATGGTCAATAAAGGTGTTCCTGGAGGACCAACTGGCTGCCTTGCAGATAGTTTTCGCTGATACCCTACAATAGGCTGCCCATGAGGTTGCCACTGCCCTGGTGGAATGCGCCTTCAGCCCCTCTGGAATCTGCGTGGAGCCTAGCGAGTAGGCCTTCTTAATGGTCTTTACTAGCCATGAGGCGATGGTGCGGGCTGATGCTGGCTGACCCCTCCTGAACCCATGAGGGATTATTAGGAGGTTCTCTGACTTTCTGATGGGTTCTGAGGCTGCAAGATATTTGAGGATGATGCCTCTGACATCCAGGGGGTGCGGGTCACTACCCTGTCCGGGAAAAGGACCAGATAGGGATCCCTGGCCAGTAAAGCTTGCATTTCTGAGACCCTCTTTGCTGAGGTTATGGCAATCAGGAATGTCACCTTCAGCGTTAGGTCCCAGAGGGAGATGTTTTCCAATGGGAAGAAGGGTTCCCTGGATAGGGCCTCCAAGACGACCGACAGATCCCAAGTCGGGAAGGAAGGTCTTCTGGGAGGTCTCAGTTTAAGACAGGCCCTCTGGAATTGGATAATGAGGGGGTCTAGCGCCCACCTGGTTCCGGTCAGGGCGGACAGAGCTGACACCTGCACCTTCAGGGTACTGGAGCCGAGACCTCTGTCCAGGCCTGCCTGCAGGAATTCCAGGATCTGCGGGGTTGATATAGAGGACAGGTTCCACCCCTGCTGATGGGCGAAGGAAGAGAACCTATCCCAGACCTGGGAGAGCAGGTCGGCTGACTGCGGGAGAGGGAGAGGGTCTGCTGTGTTTAGCTGAAGGAGGGTGGTAAACCACGGCCTCCTGGGCCAAAAGGGGATCACGGCCACTACCAGCGCCGATGATCTCTTGAGCCTCAGCAGGAACCTCGCTATCAGAGGGGTCGGAGGGAAGATGTACCCGAGGCGAAAGTCCCAGGGGTGCTGAAGACAGTCTGTCCCTTCGGCAGAGGGGAAGGGGACTCGTGACAGGAACCTCTCCCTGGCCTGGTGGCCTCCTCGAAGCACCTGCGACAGGCAAGCTTGTCTGGGAGAGCAACGGCCCTGCATATCCAGCAGGCATTGGCGGCTGGCCGGGGGGGGGGGGGGGGGAGCTGGTGAGCGACGTCTGCGTGGAGACCCTCTGCGGTGGGAGTGGCTGTGGGAGCAGGATCTGCTGCGACTCCTCCTGTGGCTTCTCCTATGGCCTGAGCGACTCCTTCTCCTGCTGCGACTCGAGTGGCTCCGTCTGTGCCCCGAACGGCTTCTTCCGCGAGAGGTCTCTCTGCGTCCGGATTTTGCTGATCTTGCGGACCTGGCGGGGCTAACCGTTTAGGCAGCGTTAGTTGGTCCTGCACTCTTTTTCGATCTTCTCTACTTACCCATTGCCGTCCCTCTTACCTATCACGTTGAAGGTGATCTGCTGGGGCAGTGGTCTCCATAGGGATAGAGAAAAGGCAGCCTAGCAACAATACAAAAATAGGCACAGTAAGAGGAAGGAAGGCAGAGGGAGCAGAGAGAAAGAGAAAAGGAGGAAAGGAGAGCAGTATGCAGAATGCGCAGGGAAGGAGAGAGGGAGGAAGCAAAAGGCTAACTTACCTATTGAGGATGTGCTGGGATGTTCCTGGGATGATCTGTAGGTGGTTCTTGCTCCAAAACATTCAGGGGAATGGAAAAGGGAATCTGCACTTTTGAATTTGGCGCCGGGAGTGCCGTGCCGCTCGCGCATGCGCAGTAGCGCCGTACGGCCGCCGGTGCCATCTTGGAACCTGGAAAGGAGAACACAGGATGCCCATAGTTCGCAGTGCACATGCGCGGAAGCGCCAGAACGCTCGGCGCTGCTAGGTAATAACGCACAGTGGGCAGTGGGACTACAGGGCCCAGGAAAACATACAATAAGCGGCAATATAAGTGGCATTATACAATAAGAAGTGCCTCAGCAAGCAAGGGAACAGCAGAGATGAAAAAAAAAGACGGAGAACCACTGCAAGGTAAAAAAAGCCTGTTTAAGGCTTATAACTGTAGTAAGGATGGCCACATACCTTTAAGCCTATTTAAGGCTTATCTTCCTAAGGCAGTATTGGCAGTGCTTTAAAGACCTGTTTAAGGCTTATCACAGCAGGCAGGTGCAGCAATACCCCTGAGATCACCAGAGTGGGGTTCCTTCCATTTAGCTTCGTTTAGAGGCTGTACCGGCAAGGACTTCAAAAACAAGGAGAGGCTATAACCTGGCTGGGGCGAAGTGGTAAGAGGGTGATGATCCGTGCGGTCCCAATAGGTGAGGAAAAATTAGAGAATACTGGGGCGGGGGCTGTATCGTCATCTTATAGCTATGTGGTCCTATCAGGTCGTGGAGGCGGAGCCACAACCCAGAGTGTATGCTGCCATGATGCGACAGGAAAACCTGATATAAATGACCATTCTAAGTTCCGTTTATTTGTGGGAGTGGACTCGTTATTCTTTTCCTTCAGGATTGTTGGTCTTGGTATTAATTTAACTTCTTCTACAATTTTCTGTAGTGTATCAGGATTGTATCCTCTCGCTTCAAACCTTTTCGTCAAAATGTTTGATTGTTCAATGTAGTTTGATTCTTCTGAGCAATTCCTTTTCACTCGCATTATCTGACCCTTTGGGATGTTTCTTAACCACAGTGGATGGTGCCCACTGGACATTGGTAAGTAACTAATCCGGTCGGTTTTCTTAAAAAACACTTTGGTTTCTAGTTTGTTGTGTTTGCGATAGACCGTTACATCTAAAAAGTTAATTTCATTAAAATCCCAATTTGACGTTAATTTAATATTATTGTTGTTGTTGTTGAGGCCATTTAAAAATACTTCCAAACTCTGACAGGTCCCTGCCCAAATAAAAAACAGATCATCAATAAAACGTTTATAAAATACCAGTTCTGGTCGCTGGTTATTAAAAATGATCTTGTCCTCCCATTCAGCCATGAAGAGGTTTGCAATGCTTGGGGCAAATTCGGCTCCCATAGCCACTCCTCTTTGTTGCGAATAAAAACCACCATTGTACCAGAAATAGTTGTGAGCCAAACAAAAATCTAGAGCATTTCTTAAAAACATTTTTTGAGTAAAAGAAAGATCATCTCGTTTGCTTAATGCCCAATTAAGGGCTAGCAGAGCGTCGTCATGTTGTATAATAGAGTATAAGGATGACACGTCTGCTGTTACGAGGATGATTTGTTCACTAATTTTCTAGATTGACTTCTTGTAAGGTGTTTAGGAAGTTTTTTGTGTCCCTTAAATAAGATTTAGTTTCTCTTACACTTTTTTGCAAGAAAGTGTCTAGGTATTGCCCTAATCTGGACGATACAGATTCGATACTGTTAACAATGGGTCTAGTTGGTGGGTTAATCGGGTCCTTGATTTTTGGAAGAGAGTGTAGAGAGTAGGAACACGGCTACTTGTTGGCAATAGGCATCTCTTTTCTTTGCAGGAGAGTACGCTTGTGCGTGAACCAATTTCTATTAATTCTTCCAGATGATTTCTATAAGGTTGTGTAGGGTCCTTTTTGAGTGTTTTGTAGGTTACAGTATCTGATAGCATCTCCAAGATTTGTCCATGGTAGAAGTCTTTGGATAGTAGCACCACGCCACCCCCTTTATCTGCTGGTCTTACAATTATGTCTTTGCGCTCTTCCAATAGTTTAATTCCTTTTTCAATATGTTTCACGTTTAACTCCTTTTTAGGTTTTAGTGTTTCAAGGTCTTGTTATATCAATCCTTTAAAAATGCCCCCTATTCCGGAATAGGGGGCATTTTTAATCGAACGGAAGTAAATCTGACCCACAAAGAACTCAATATTTTAAATCTGGGGCTCAAATGCGGTTTAAAAAAAACCATCAATAAATTCAATGTATACATCGATATACATAAATATATCAGGAAAATAAATATAAAGAAATATTTCCTGGGAAATAGCACCACTAATGAAATAACAAGCAGTGCTAATGAAATCCCTGCCAATAATAAGTCGACGGTCATTAACAGTGGATTGAAGAATAAATCGTTATTCAACCCACCCAACAATCCCAATCACCACGTGGAAGTTTTCAAAGGATTGATATTACAAGACCTTGAAACACTAAAACCTAAAAAGGAGTTAAACGTGAAACATATTGAAGAAGGAATTAAACTATTGGAAGAGCGCAAAGACATAATTGTAAGACCAGCAGATAAAGGGGGTGGCGTAGTGCTACTATCCAAAGACTTCTACCAGGGACAAATCTTGGAGATGCTATCAGATACTGTAACCTACAAACCACTCAAAAAAGGACCCTACACAACCTTATAGAAATCATCTGGAAAAATTAATAGAAATTGGTTCACGCACAGGCGTACTCTCCTGCAAAGAAAAGAGATACCTATTTCCAACAAGTAGCCGTGTTCCTACTCTCTACACTCTTCCAAAAATCCACAAGGACCCGATTAACCCAGCAGCTAGACCCATTGTTAACAGTATCGAATCTGTATCGTCCAGATTAGGGCAATACCTTGACACTTTCTTGCAAAAAAGTGTAAGAGAAACTAAATCTTATTTAAGGGACACAAAAAACTTCCTAAACACCTTACACAAAGTCAATCTAGAAAATAGTGAACAAATCATCCTCGTAACAGCAGACGTGTCATTCTTATACAACATGACGACGCTCTGCTAGCCGTTAATTGGGCATTAAGCAAACGAGATGATCTTTCTTTTAATCAAAAAATGTTTTTAAGAAATGCTCTAGATTTTTGTTTGGCTCACAACTATTTCTGGTGCAATGGTGGTTTTTATTCGCAACAAAGAGGAGTGGCTATGGGAGCCAAATTTGCCTCAAGCATTGCGAACCTCTTCATGGCTGAATGGGAGGACAAGATCTTTTTTAATAACCAGCGACCAGAACTGGTATTTTATAAACGTTTTATTGATGATCTGTTTTTTATTTGGGCAGGGACCTGTCAGAGTTTGGAAGTATTTTTAAATGGCCTCAACAACAACAATAATATTAAATTAACGTCAAATTGGGATTTTAATGAAATTAACTTTTTAGATGCAACGGTCTATCGCAAACACAACAAACTGGAAACCAAAGTGTTTAAGAAAACCGACCGGAATAGTTACTTACTAATGTCCAGTGGGCACCATCCACTGTGGTTAAGAAACATCTGTGGTAGTGAGGTACCCCGCCAGTGTTTGGACAGAGGATTCTCAACCAGGCAGGTTAAGGGGCTCTAGTTTATTTGCTTATTTGGGAGGAAACTGGCTTTTCAGTTTCCTCATTGTTTACTAAAATCCGTTTTGGGATCTGGAGCCCGGGGATTTCGTAGCGATCCGGGTGGGATAAAATCCCCAGTCCTGGGTCCAGGTCTTGAGATCCACCAGCATACTGACTGGTCAGGTGTGTGTGTGCTGGGCTATTTGTTCACACCTGACCATGGTTCTGGGCTCCACCCTCCCGAGGAGTCCAGGCAAGCAAGGGAGAAGTGTGTATGTCTGCACAGGTCTGTCTGTGAGAGAGGATCCAAGCCTGTGGGCTGGAAAAGGAAGCTGGAAAAGAGTGCTGAGGTACTGGGTGTACAGGAACTCTGTTAAAGAGCCGAGAGGGCTGAAGCACAAGTCTGAGCAGCCGTGCTGCTAAAGAGAGCCAAGTGGCTTGGTATTTTTGGTTTGACTTACATTATTGCTGTGGAAAGCTGAAACCCCTGTGTGGGAAACTCGTCTGTTTTATGGACATTTTCTTTCTTTAATAAAAGTGGGCCTACAAGCCCTTAAATCAGCATATCTGGCGTGGACTCCGCTCACTGGTAAGCTCTACCCTTAAGCTAATACATCCCCCGATGTTACACATCCCAAAGGGTCAGATAATGCGAGTGAAAAGGAATTGCTCAGAAGAATCAAACTACATTGAACAATCAAACATTTTGACAAAAACGTTTGAAGCAAGAGGATACAATCCTGATACACTACAGAAAATTGTAGAAGAAGTTAAATTAATACCAAGACCAACAATCCTGAAGGAAAAGAATAACGAGTCCACTCCCACAAATAAACGGAACTTAGAATGGTCATTTATATCAGGTTTTCATGCCCAGTATCAAGAAGTTGAGCAGATTTTTAAAAAACACTGGCACATTTTGCTATTAGACAAAAAGTTGATGACCTCCTTACCACCCGTACCCCAGTTAATGTATAGAAAGGCTCCTAATTTCGGTGACAAAGTGGTGAAAAAAAGTGATCGACCCCCCCAAAAAAACACCCACATTTTGGGAACAAAAAGGATTTTTTGCATGCAGAAAATGTAAGGCCTGTCGGGAAGTGACAAGATCAATTAGAGCATTAGAAAATTTCACGTCCACAGCTAACAATACTAATTTTGCAATCAAGCAGTTTATTACTTGCAATAGCATGTACGTGGTTTACGCTCTGAAATGCCCTTGCGGCCTAATGTATATAGGCCGTACGAAAAGACTACTACGGATCCGCATAGCCGAACATATACATAATATAAAGATAGGCTTTAAAGATCATAATGTCTCCTTACATTTTAAGCTTAAACATAACCAGGACCCTAAAGGATTACAGTTTTGGGGCATAGAACAAGTACAGCCCCATTGGAGAGGTATCCATATGGTTCGTGAACTATGGAAACGTAAAACCCAATGGATAGATTTGGTGAATGTACTTGCTCCAAAGGGATTAAACATTTAGCTGGACATAAATTGTTTTATTAGCGACACACAGCCCCCACACTAATATTTGCCACTATATCATTTTGTCTCGCTCATTGTATTTTCCATATATCTGTAGACATGTTTAAGGAATATTAATATAAAATAGTATGGTTAATTAGCATGGAGTAGCACATACACATGACTTTTTACCACCCGGGAGTACTATTTTAATTAATTTTTTAATTTTACCTTTATCCATGTCTTATCCGATCATTTATGTATATCCATGAGTACGCATTTTAATTAATAATATATATAATTTTACCTACTCATTTAATATATATACACTTATTTTTAGTGATATATTTATTTCTAGTGCTATACATATATCTTTTTAGCACTATTATTTATATATTTAATGTATCCTTTACCCGTATTTTACTATACTATAGATTTTATACCAATACCCACGCATATGGTCTTAATATCTATATTATGTATAGTTATATAATTTTATAGTCCTCCTTGCCCACTTTTAACATTACCCCCTTTTTTTAATAAATTAATAAATAAATTTTTTCTTTTTTATTTATACATGCTTTTTTATGAATATTTATATATTTATTCAAATTATATAACACGCTAGATCACATAGTTCATGAGAATATGAGATATATCCTTTCACCATATTCCTTATATTCATGTTCCTTAAATATCTAGTAAATTATATATTTTGTTTAAACGCTAGTGGCCATCAGAGGTCATTATGCATTGCGGAACATACCATTTGCATATTGATTGCTCCGTCACAATCAATTTTTATAACCATCAATGAATACTACGCTTCTGCACTTGGATATATTTGACACTAATATTATTTTCTAATACCTAGCATAATTTAATATCCCCTTATTTTTGGGATACACCTAAAATGTCAGGTTTCCTAGGTATTCATGCAATGCAGTGTATGACATCTGAAAGTCATTTACACATTCCATACATGTGCAGAATTATTACATAGCCGCTTTTTATAATGACATTCCGGTTTTTATGACATTCCGGTTTTAAATGCATTACAGTTACATATATATTGCGTGTAAATTGCTGTTTAACATGCTGCGGGATGGTGCGCTCTAAACTTAGAAGTGTCCGCATCAGACCTCTAGTGTCCATGGGAACCTATGCATTGATACCGCCTCTATGTTAATATGCGGCCTCTCCCATTGGGCGGGCGCTCTATCCCTCAGTATAAATACATCACTTCCTGCCTGGTGACCTACACCCTCGAGAAGATGTCGGAAATGACGAAACGCGTCAGGGCGTAGGTCAACAGGAAGTGACGTCACGACGTGTGCGTTCCATTGCGTGCGCTCCAGCGATCCGGACAGGAAGGACAGCGGAACTACCATACAGCGGAACTACTGACATTAGATCCGGTGGAGAAAAGCAGCACAGGCACAGTACATGTCTATACATTTGCCTAATACTATTGATTTTTGGTACGCTGAACTTACTGTGGGGATTATCTGTTTTATAAAGGGGATTTGTTCAATAAATAATTTTATGCAGTATTACACTATGTGGCCCAACATTTGTTTTCATACATGATTAACCACTTCAGCCCCAGACCAATTGGCAGCCAAAGGACCAGGCCCCTTTTTGCGATTCGGCACTGCGTTGCTTTAACTGACAATTGCGCGGTCGTGCGACGTGGCTCCAAAACAAAATTGGCATCCTTTTTTTTTTCCCCACAAATAGAGCTTTCTTTTGGTGGTATTTGATCGCCCCTGCGGTTTTTATTTTTTGCGCTATAAACAAAAATAGAGCGACAATTTTGAAAACAATGCAATATTTTTTGCTTTTTGCTATAATAAATATCCTCAGTTTAGGCCGATACGTATTCTTCTACATATTTTTGGTAAAAAAAAAAAAAAAAAAATCGCAATTAGCGATTGATTGGTTTGCGCAAAAGTTATAGCGTTTACAAAATAGGGGATAGTTTTAGAGCATTTTTATTAATATATTTTTTTTTTTACTAGTAATGGCGGCGATCAGCGATTTTTCTTGTGACTGCGACATTATGGCGGACACATCGGACATTTTTGACACATTTTTGGGACCATTGTCATTTATACAGCAATCAATGCTATTTAAATGCATTGATTCCTGTATAAAAAACAGTTGTAGTGAAAGAGTTAACCACTAGGGGGAGGGGAGGGGTTATGGGCTCTGACGTGTGTGTGTTTTTTTACATTAGGGGGCGGGGCTGACGTCTGACGTCATTGATCGGCTTTCCCGATGACCGGGAACAGCCAATCAATGACAGGCAGAGTAGGAAGTGCGGGGAGAGGTTTGTTTACACATACCTCTCCTCGTTCTTCAGCTCCGTGACCCGATCACGGGACACCAGCGGCGATCGGGTCTGCTGGTCCCGTGGCCGGGTCACGGAGCTCCCGACCGGGTCGCGAGCACGCCGCTGGTGGCGCGCGTGCGACCCACGGGCAGGCATTTAAAGGGCCACGTACAGGTACGTGATTATGCCTGCCCGTGCCATTTTGCCGCAGTATATCTGCGTGAGGCGGTCGGGAAGCGGTTAATGACCGCGCTGGTGGAGAATTGATCTGGTGATGTCGGAGGAGAAGGCTGATACACTGATGTTGACTACAGGCTTGCATATTTTTTGTTTCTGGTGAGTGTACCCCCAAAAGGGGACGATCCTCGCACGTGGTGAAGTCTGTGGTGGAAGGCTCAGATTGGCTACAAAATATCTGCATAGAACTGTATTTTCTCACATCATTGTAGACCTGTCACAACTGGAATATTGCTGATTCATCCTGCTTGATCTGATTTCTACTCACGTGGATTTATACTCACATTTGGGACACGGATTGAAATTAGTGGACGGATTAATTAATTATTTATTTATGCTTATTTTTATTTATTTATTCACTTAAACACAGAACGACACTCTGTGGAACTTTATTTACATTTTCTAAGTAACACTTTATTTCACATTGGATTGTGGGATTTAAATAACAGCGCTGCTACAAAATCTCTGGAAGATAATGCCATAGTGCACACTGTTTGTCTCTCCATTTTTTTGTATATTTTTTTACCATTTCATCCTTTTAAGCGGCTGCTGAAAAATGTATATATAGGACTCTCCATACACTTACATTTATAAAAAATAGTTTGGTTCATCACAAAATATTTTTTCTTTCACAACATAATTTTAATATCTATTTATATATTTATTTATTTATATATTTATTTATTTATCTCTAACTAACAGCACATTGGTATTTTAGTCACTTATTATCCTACATATTGCAACTTAGACATCTTTGCAGCGCAGAGCGGTGTTTATTTTAGGAGGGCGGTACTATTAAACACCTTTTTTACATTTTAAATGAAAACCTGACACTACCTTCGGTAGAAAATTAGGATGAGGACGCAATACTACCTTATCCTTGTGAATAATTAAATATGGCTCTTTACAAGAAAGAGCAGCCAACTCTGATACCCTTCTTGCAGGAGACATGGCTACCAGAAAAATTTGTTTCCTTGTCAAAAGGAACCAAGGGAATATGCCGTATCGGCTCAAAAGGCTGTTTCTGCAATGCCGACAGAACTAAATTCAAGTCCCAAGGGTTCAGGGGAGACCTAACCGGAGGATTAAGCCGCGTTACCCCCTGAATAAAACTACGAACCAAAGAATGCAAAGCAAGAGGTTGTTGAAACAATACCGATAAGGCCGGGACCTGGCTTTTGATAGTACTCAAGGCCAGCTTCATCTCTAACCCCATCTGCAGAAAGTCAAGGATTCTACCTATGACATACTTCCTGGGGTGCCAACCCCTGGATTCAAACCAGGAGACATATGCCTTCCAGACTCTATAATATAGGATTCTGGAGGCCAGTTTCCCTGCATTAATCAAGGTAGATACCACAGAACCTGATGGCCCACGCTTCTTCAGAATGTGGGTCTCAATAGCCAAACCGTCAAATTTAGCATTTGTAAGGTAGGATGGAATACCACACTTTGCGAGAGAGAGAAGGTCTGGACATGGTGGTCCATGGTCCATGGATCCCCTACCGCCATTCTTATGATCTCTGCATACCAGGATCTTCTGGGCCATGCTGGGGCCACAAGAATCAAATTCCCTTCATGCTTGACCCTGTGAAGAAATCATGGAAGCAGCAGAATAGGAGGGAAATGCATATGTCAGTGAGAACCGATTCCACAGGAACACCAAGGCATCTGTTCCGCATGCTAGCGGATTCCTTGTTCTTGACACAAAGTTGTCGACCTTTTTGTTGAACCTGGGCGCAAAACAGATCTACGTCTGGGATCCCCCATCTCCGGCATATTGCCAGGAAGATATCGGGGTGAAGGGCCCATTCTCCCGGGACCAACTGCTGGCTCAAGTAGTCCGCCTGCCAATTTTCTATTTCTGGAATGAAGACTGCCGATAGGCAAGGTACATTGTTTTCTGCCCAAGTTAAAGTGGTTGTAAATTCTCCCCCACAACTTTGTCCCATGTAAATCAGCATAAAAAAAAACCCCTAATGAACACTGCTTGTAGATATCTCCTTACTTGCTTAGTGTTGTTGTAATCCTTTTTATTCTTTAGAATGACGTTACTGTGCATGCCCAGATCTCCCCTGATTTACGGCACACTCTGTGTACTTGTCTATCTATTATCAGGACTTCCTACGGCACACACTATGGTTGCCACCTGTCCGGTATTCACCCGGACAGTCCGGGTTCTCAATCATGTGTCCGGGTCTCTGTCAGCCTAAGACCTGGACACATTAAACAAGGGCTTAACAAACCCCAGGCGCCAGGTCGCCATGGCGACCAGCCTAGGCTGCCACCAGCCCACTCACTAACTCCCGATGCCCCAGACATGCAGTGCATTAACATTGACCGCCGTTCCTCCTCCCTTCTCCACACTCAGCTCAACGCTTGATGCTTGCCAGAGCCGCTGAGTGTGTGAAACCGACAGAGGGGAGAGGAGAATCTGCCAGATTTGAGCTTGATGTTGGGGGTGGGCGGGACCCGGCCAGGGTGGGCAGGACCCAGCATCTATCAAACACCAGCCAATGGGATGGGGTCTGAGCGTGCTGCTACGTGTATGTTACCCTGCCCCTTTTCTTAAGCAGCCCAATCATTGGCTGGTGTTTGATAGCTGCTGGGTCCCGGGTCCCACCCACCCCCGACATTAAGCTCCACTGACAGCTGCTCTCTGCCCTCTGTTACTTTCACACAGTTACTGAGTGCTCAGTGTGAAACCTGCCAGTGAAAACCAGTGCCACCTGCCACCGCCAACCAGTGCCACCGCCATTTCCAACCAGTGCCATCTGCCAGTAACAACCAGTGTCACCTGCCCTCGCCAACCAGTGCCACTGCCAATCAGTGCAACCTGTCAATGCCTGCCAAACAGTGCCACTGCCAGTGCCATCTGTCTGTGCCACCTGCCAATCAGTGCCACGTGCCAGCACCACCTGCCAGTGCCTCCCAGTGCCACCTGCCAATTCCAAACCAGTGCCACCTGCCAATGCCAGTGCCAGTGCCAAACCAGTTCCACCTGCCAATGCCTGCCAGTGCCACCTGCCAGTGCCAACCAATTCCACCTGCCAGTGCCAATTGTGCCACCTGCCAGTGCCAAACCAGTGCCACTGCCAATCAGTGCCACCTGCCAGCGCCACCTGCCAGTGCCATCTGTCATTTTCACGCGCCAACCAGTGCCAGCTGCGGGTGCCAACCAGTGCCATCTGTCAGTCCCACCTGCCAGTGCCACCTGCCTAAGCCAACCAGTGCCGCCTGCCAGAGCCAACCAGTTCCATCTGTTGCCAGCCTTACTCTTTCTGGCCAGCCCATACCCTGATGTAACAGCGTCACATTGGAGTTATTGACTGGGTGCTCCTTTGTGAGTTAGGGTTAGGGGGCGAAAATTACTGGCCTTTACCCCGGGAGCTGACAATCCATACCACTCTAAAAAAAAAACTGGCTCCCAACTTTAACTGGCTCCTAGATTCAAAGCAAATTTGTCAGGCCCTGCATTAAACAATACATTGAACACCTACTACGGTAGCTTCTCTCAACCAGGGTGCCGTGCATCCTGGTTAAGAGAACGGAGATCACACTGAATTCCAACTGCCCTGCCAAACAGCTGAGTGGCCGGGTGCTCGATTATGGAAGGCAGAAAGAGCAGCTCCGCCAGTGACCTCAGTTCTACATCAACCAGGAGGCGGCTTAATTCCACTGGCAGCGGTGGAGCCTGAATGAGCGGGGAGCCCGGGCATGGGGATGCTGGATGTACCGTAAAGTTCAAGCAGGGAGAAGAGTTTATTGTTGCCTGTGTTGGGGAGATCTATCAGAGGCAGAAGAGACGCTGAGAGAGGTGGTCAGGAAGGAAATTAGTGACAGCACTAACTAGAATCAGTTCTCTGCATCAGGTGAGGCTAACAAAAACTTGCAGAGCCTAGTGGTGACATGCAGGGACAGTGCCCAGGACAGCCCACTCTGTACGGTCTGTGTTAAGTGCAGGCTGCTATTGCTCTGATAAGGTATAGGCATCCCCAGGTCTGATACCGAAGGTACTGTGCCAAAGTGTTGTTGGTGACATGGGGGTTAGGTGCCCAGGTGTTATTGATGATCTGGAGGTGCCAAGTTGTTGGGGATATGGAAGTGCCAAGGTGTTGACAACATGGAGGTAAGGTGCCCAGGTGTTATTGGCGATATGGAGGTGCCAAGGTGTTTTTCAGCAACATGGAGGTGCCCAGGTATTGTTGGGGATATAGAAGTGCCAAGGTGTTGGCCACATAGAGGTGAGGTGCCCATGTGTTAGTGGTGATATGGAGGTGCCCAGGTGTTGGTCACATGTAGGTGCTTAGGTGTTGTTGGTGACATGGAGGTACCCAGGTGTTGTTGGTGACATGGAGGTGCCCAGATGTTGTCATGGAGAAGTTCAGGTGTGGCTGGCAGCATGACGCTACCCATGGGTTGTCAGTGGCATGGCACTAGCCAGGCTTGCATGAAGGTGCTGAACATCGCAGAAAATCTGTACACACTGACAAGGCCAGATTTACACTTTTGCCCCCCCTTCCTAGGACAACTGTCTTGTGTCACTCCTCTAATTCCCTGCTCAGCAGTATATGTGTGTGTGTGTGTGTGTGTGTGTTTTTACATTTTGAACCCCAATACTGTTGGGCCAGAGCTACTTTTTTAAAACTCATCAAGAATGGTGGCAGGGGCTGCCACTCCTCTGAAAACAATCCATGCTTGGATTGCTTTTCAAATTAGTTTCACAGGCGAAGAGAAGACATGAATCTTGAGCAGCATCTGTTTTAACCCCTTAAATGCAGCACGTGCCGCCACTAAGTGCAATGCACACGGTTGCAGACCAGGTGCAGCACAGCCCCATTCACCTGGGGATATATTCTTGCCACAGCATTTATACAATCCGGGATGCTGCCTCTGCAGCTGAAGGGGGAGCAGATGAAGGAAGTAAAAAGGCTGTTCAACTGAATGGTTTTACTGTCCACCAACCTCAAAATTATTGTGGTGAGGTTTATACATGCCCGTGATACTCTCACTTGTGACACAGCCATCTAAGTGCTACATGAGCCACATTACTACTCTCCTAGGGGCTCAAAAAGGTGTCCCAGGTATTTTACAATCCTATAGTGTATACTACAAAAAATACTGACGTGCGCCGGGAAAAGGTGTTCAGGTTTGGCCTAAAGAGAAGGTGGCAACCCTACACAACACTGAAAACCCAGGAGACTGCATAATCACTCAGAGCTTCCTCCTACACCCCATGTGACCATGTGACATCACATGCAGTGTAAACCAGGGCATCCTACAGCAATACTGCAGTCTTATCAGCTGAAGCTGATAAGACTGACATAGGCAAACACTAGATAATCTGCACAAGTAAATACTATGAAATAAAACAAGTCAGCTATGAACAGGGAAGCAGGGTTGCCATAGAAACATTGGATTGAGAAGGAGGCTTGGTTAACAGTACAAGAAGTGCTCAATGTAAGGGCGGAAATGCACTCCACTGTGGACTCAGAAAACAATACTTAAGATGGCGCTGCCTAACCCCTGGAAACAAGTTTAATGTTTCTTTAAACAGTAATATGCGATTTGGGCTGGATTACAGTGGCTATAGTTTGAAAATTACTTATTATAATGGACTAAATGAAAAGCAGCATCAGAGTGGGAGAGTTTACTTCCTCTTTAAGATATGATTCACCTCCCTCTGGGCCGCACGACTCCTCGTGCCCCCTTAGCGATTGAGATAGGCCACTGCTGTGGCATTGTCGGATTGGATCCTGACAGGGCAATTCCATAACCTGAGCGTCCAGGCCCTTAGGGCCAAGCATGCTGCCCGAATCTCTAGAATGTTGATGGGCAAGGTCATTTCTGATCTGGACCATTTCCTTTGGACAGTAGCCTCTTCCAGGACTGCTCCCCAACCTGAAAGGCTGCCATCTGTTACCACCTTCCAGGTAACTGGTAGGAAGGATTTTCCCTTCTGCAGATTCTTGGTTATTTTTTTTTTTTTTTTTTATAATTCTTTATTTCTTTGCACGAATACATAACATAGCTCATTAGTAATAATTACATAAAACAACTTATTAAATCCACTTTCAGAACAAAGCTTATTCTTTTAGAAAGCAAAACATGATGTATTCCTACCATTTTTTATAAACAAATAACAATATCAATTCCCCACAACATCCCTCTGCTCCAAGGCCCCGTCCCCTATAAGGGGCCTATAAAATTGAGAACAAGAGAGAAAAAAAAAAAAAAAAATTTTTAAAAGGCAAAAGAAAAAAAAAAAAAAGAGGAAAAAAAAAATGAATTATATATTTTTATCATGAGTGCGTCGCACCCGCCATCAAAGATACATGTCTCACATCATTACTAGGCAGTCTATTCCTCTAATTCCTCTCCAATCAACCTTTTCCCTTCATCTGATTGTAAGAATGACTCCCAAGGAGCCCAAATTTGTGATATACATTCCCTTTCCTCACTAGACATAGGGATCAATTTCTCCATAATCCCAATTCTTCTCACTTTATTTAACCATTTAGAGATTCGGGGTGCCCCTGTCTCCTTCCAACATGTGGCGATGCAACTTTTAGCTGCATTCACCAGGTGGCATACCATTGAGTTCTTGTAACGCTCTAGTGGGATTTGTGAGCATTGTAGTAAGAAAAAAGATGGATCTTCCGGGATCTGGTGTTCAGTAAATAATTGAGAAATTCTCTGAACTTCTTGCCAAAACTGTCTAATTACTGAACAAAACCAAAAAATATGGGCTATAGTCCCTCTATCCTTACCACACCTCCAACATCTGTCCGACATTTCTGAAGAAAATGAATTAATTCGTGACGGGGTGTAATACCAACGCATTAATACTTTATAATTTAATTCCTGTATCTTAGTACATCTAGATGACTTAAAAGTTAAATGTATTATTTTCTGCCGTTGAGCTGATGTAAAAGTTTGTTCAAAGTCCCACTTATCTAAGCTCGAAATACTAAAGTCCTCTGAAGGTGATGTTAGAAGGGCGTATATCTTAGAAATAATGTGAGAGAGAGGTTCATTCTCCTCACAGTACTTCTCAAACTTAGTGAGTGGTCGACTGTACCCTTCGGCCGGTCCTAATGTTTCAAAAAAGTGTTTAACCTGTAACGCCTGCCAAAAGGGTATTTCATATTGTCCTCCTATTTGCATTAACGTTTGTATTGATGGCCATTTATTAAGTCTCAAAAAATGTGAAGCCTGAAAGCATCCTTTCTCTCTTAATTTTCCAAATATCCCTGGCTCCAAGCCAGGTGGAAAATTTGGGTTCCCCAAAATAGGAAACAAAGGAGACTCTGGTGATGAAAGTCTAGGGATCTGAGTAGCCTTAGCGCCCATACGGAGGGTAGGTCCTATTAGGGGATGTACTTTTACTGTAGAAGGTATAGCTGCATAACACCACATGGCTCTACCTAAAGGAATTGTAGTTACTTGTTGTTCCAAGGCGATCCACCTTTTACTATCTCTGTGGCGGCACCAGTCGATAATCCGACCAAGCTGAGTAGCCTGATAGTACTTATATAGGTCTGGCGCCGCTATTCCACCCACATCTTTAGGTAATGTTAACAAGTTCCTATTAATCCTTGGACGTTTACTTGCCCAAATAAATTTAGTAAACACTGTTCGAGTTTTACTACAGAAGGCAAGTGGGATCGAGATAGGTAATGCCTGGAACAAGTAAAAGGAATTTTGGCACTATATTCATTTTCAGAATATTGCATCTCCCGAACCAGGAATGTGAGGATTTACTCCATTCATTTAACAATTTACTGGCTTCCCTTAGTAAAGGTGGAAAGGTGGAAAATTCAGTGCATATGCATCTGATAAGTTAGGTGGGATCTGTATGCCTAAATAATTCAGAGCCGTAGAGGTCCATTTAAACTTAAAATTATTCTCCAAGTTCTGTTGGGTGGGACGTTCCAGGGATACCCCCATCGCCTCCGACTTGCTATAATTTATTTTGAAATTCGACAGAGCTCCGTAATACTCCACCTCCCTTAATAAATTAGGTAACGATATTTGTGGACTAGAGAGTGAGAATAAAAGGTCGTCCGCATAAGCTGAAAGTTTATATTCCTGATCCCCCATAGGGATACCTTTAATATCTGGGTTCTGTCGAATTCTATTTAATAAAGGCTCCAACGTCAAAGCAAACAGAAGGGGCGACAGGGGGCATCCCTGACGCGCCCCATTAGATATTGGAAAATTTTCTGAATTTATCCCATTAACCTTCACCAGGGCTTGTGGCGTTGAGTATATACCTGCTATCCAGTCCAGCATTCGGTCCCCTAGGCCCATCTGTTTTAGCACACCTAGCATAAAGGGCCAGCTGACCCTATCGAAGGCCTTTTCTGCGTCTGTATTCACAAAGATACTCGGCAACTTCCTTTGATTTGCATATTGAATTAAATTCAAGACTTTCGTAGTACTATCTCTAGCTTCTCGTGTAGGGATAAACCCCACTTGGTCCCAATGGACCAGCTGCGTCAAAAGCGGTTGTAATCGAGTTGCGAGTATCTTTGTGAATATTTTATAATCCGTATTCAATAATGATATTGGACGGTAGCTGCCACAGACCGACTGATCCTTTCCTTCCTTTGGGATTAATACAATATGTGCTCTTAATGTTTCTACAGGGGGAGGAGATATCTGTCCTAATACATTAAATGTTTTGACCATATATGGGGCGAGTAGTAGGTAAAACTCTTAAAATATTGCAGAGAGAATCCATCTGGACCAGGTGCCTTCCCATACTTCATCTTCTTTATTGCTGTAGACACTTCTTCTATTGTTATTGGTAACTCAAGTTTTCTTCGCACCGGCGACGACAGTCTCGCTAAGTGCGAGGATTCAAGGTATTCTTCTAATGATGAAGAAGGCTGGGGAGGCACCGGGAGATTATACAATGAGGTATAATATTTTCTAAATTCCTCTACAATATCTTTCGGTATTGAAGATTTAAGACCCCCTTTTGTTTTAATATGAGGTATATATGAACGTATTTGTTGTTTTTTTAGTTTTCTGGCTAACACCTTACCACACTTATCTCCAGACTCATATACTACCCTCCTCCCTTGTTGTAATGTTGCCATTGCCTTATACCGCAAAAGATCAGAGAGTTGTCTTCTTAGATGTGCTAGTTCTATTCCCATTTCCTTCCCCATTGTCTTCTTATGTAGTATCTCTATTTCCCTTATCCTTTCTAATATCCCACATGTCTGCTCTTCTCTGCTCTTCTTCATTCGAGATCCATGTTTTATTAAGATTCCTCTAATTACTGCCTTGTGGGCTTCCCATACTATCCCAACATCAGTCTCTCCATTGTCATTAATTTGAAAATACGATTCGATTTCCTTGACCACATCTTCACGTATTTCAGGACACTGCAGTAGACTTTCATTTAGCCGCCAATTCAAGTCCGTCATGTGGGTGGCACCCTTCAGAAAGATCTTAATTATAACTGGTGCATGATTGGACCAGGTTATGTTGCCTATTGATGTGTCCTGTACTGATGAAAGAATTTGTTGTGGTAATAAAAAGAAATCGATTTGTGAGTATCGTTGATGGGGATTTGAAAAAAATGTAAAGTCCCTCTCTTCTGCATGGAAGGCCCTCCAAGCATCAACCAATTGAAATTCATCTAATTTCCGAAGGATGTTTTTCCTGGTTCTCCCAGCAACAGAAGATGTCCCACTGGAGGTGTCTAATTTTGGATCTAGGGGGACATTGAAGTCCCCCCCTATGATTAGTATTCCCTCCCTGAATTCCATTAATTTAACTAATACTTTTTTCAAGAAACTGTCTTGGTGTGTATTTGGGACATATACTGTTGCTAGGGTCACCTTAACATTTCCTATAAGCCCTTTAAGAAATAGATATCTCCCCCCTGACTCTTGGCATTTGTCCAACAGAGACCACGTAATACGGTTAGAAATTAAAATGGCCACTCCCTTGGTTTTAGCCTTTTGATTTGTGGCATGGTATACGTCTGGAAAATATCTATTTTGAAGATAGGGAAATGCTTCAAATGTGTTTCTTGTACCATACCAATATCAGTTTTAAGACGTTTTAAATCATTTAATAACATTTTACGTTTTTCGGGGGCATTAAGTCCTCTAACATTTAGTGATGTGACACGTAATCCCTCCATCTACTCTGAGGCAGGGGCGACGCACCCAAAAAAAATAAATAAAAAAAATAAATAAATACAATTAAATTAAATCTTTTTCTTTATAAAAATAGAAAAAAATGAATAAAATAAATAAATAAATAGAAATAAATAAATAAAAAGAAAATAAAAATAAATGGGGAATATCTAACAAAATTCCCCAACACCTACCTAAGGGTACTAAGTTTCCCGTAGGTGTTAGGTACGGGGGGGTGACTAGCAAATGCAGAGTAGGTGAAGCACTGCCTCCCCTCCAGGAAGCTCCTTTATATTAATCATCCCTCAAGGCAGTCACTATAATTTATTCTCATTTATTACCACCAACTCTCACTCCCCCTATTTAATAACTTGTATCGCATAGTATGTCCAGTTTTCCCATATCCCCATCCCATATTTCAATTTCAAATCCACCTATGGTGCCCCAATCAAAACCATTCTCCATGACCTACTTTTGGGACGAAAAAAATATAAAAAAATAAATAAATAAAATAAAACAAAGGGAGAGGAAAAAAAAAAGATTCTTGGTTATTAACCAACTGAGGTTCTGGCACACCCTTGGAGGAAGATGCATTGGGAAATCTAGCGCCTGGACCTTCTTGTTCCAAGCCGATAGGATACTGTTTTGCAGCAGCCTCGAATGAAACTAAGCATAAGGAACGGCCTCTAACGAAGCCACCATCTTTCCCAACAACCTCATGCAAAGTCGAATGGAAGGATTCTTCTTTGCCTTGACCATCTGAATCAGTTCCTTTATGGCACTGATCTTTGCCTGGTTTTAAAGGGGGATTTCTCTAGGTTTAGAATGCAACCTAGGTATTCCAGGTAGTTGACTGTGGTGATCATATTTTGGTCTAAGCGGGCTACCGACTGGTCTATCTAGAGTAGATCTTCTAGGTACGCTATAATCGTTATACCTTGGGCCCTTAATCTAGCTAGAGGAGGGGCCAGGACCTTTGTAAACACTCAAGGTGCAGTAGCTAGACCGTAAGGCAGAGCTGCAAACTGAAAATGAAGATTTTCTACCTCGAAGCGTAGATATTTTTGGTCAGCGGGGATAATCAGCACATGGGCGGTATGCATCCTTGATGTCGATTAATGCCAGAAGATCTCCTCTTTGTAGGATGGAGACTACTGATCGGATTGACTATGAGAAAAGAGCGGATATTCAGGAACCGGTTTAGATCTTTGAGATCCAGAATGGGTCTGACATCCCAATTTGGTTTTGGCACCGTGAAAAGGTTTTGAATAAAACCCTAATCCCTGATCTTGCATGGGGACCACCGAGATCATTTTTTGAGACAAAATGCTCTAGACACCTCCCAGTGGTGACTTTTAGGCATGACAACATTTACTTTTTAAAGGTGACAATTCATAAGAGAATTTAAAATTCCTTAGAAATCTCCAATTGCCTTTCCCGCTGCAGGGATTCTGTGGTAAAACCAACAGACCCAATCTTCACCCCTCACGATGGGCTCCAATAAAAAACCTTCAGGAACCGGGGCCCCTTTTTATCGGGGATCCACACTCCTGGACTCGTAATGCCCCCCGCTAGGAAAACTTTATGGCTGAAAAAAATCAAAGTACTGGATCCCGGCGTCCAGCTCTCTAAAAAGAGAAGCGTTATGGGCTAAACCTCGTTTCGTCCACCATGAGGCCCAGGTACCATTCAATTCGGCCTGAAAAGACACTTTGAATGGATCCGGTGGCATAGCCTGCCCCAGAAAAGAATATTCCAGTGGAGCTCAGCACAGAACATCTTTACTCGTGACCAACACCTAAGACACTGGCGAAAAAACTGAGGTACTCCCAGTAGTGGGAGGGGTTATACAGGGAGTGGACTTCTAGTCTTAAGGTGTGCCAGTGTCCATCACCTGAAGGTGGCCTATAACCCACATAGTACTTACTATGCCTCTGTGTTCCATGATGTACGATAAAGAAAGCTCTATTTGTATGAAAAAAAAAAGGCAAAAAATGAATTTGGGTACAGTATTACATGACTAATTGTCATTCAAAGTGTGAGAGCACTGAAAGCTGAAAATTGGTCTGGCAGGAGGGGGGTTTAACTGCCCAGTAGGCAAGTGGTTAATAACAGTATATTTATAAATGATATAGCGTCTTGGAATAAAAGTACCATTTCAGACTTTGCAGATGACACCAAGCTATGCAGTGGAATAACATTCTTACAGGATGTCTCCAACGTACAAGCCAACCTCAATGCACTGTTTAATTGGGCGACCATTTTATTATTCAAGTTATACAGTGCTTTACATATATATTGTACAGTTACATTAGTCCCCGCCCTCAAGGATCTTACAATCTAAAATCCCTAACACACATACATATACTAGGGCCAATTTAGACAGGAGCCAATTAACCTACCAGCATGTCTTTGGAGTGTCGGAGGGAACCCACGCAGGCATAGGGAGAACGTGCAAACTCCAGGTAGGTACTATGTGGCAAATGAGGTTTATTGTTGAGAAAAGTAAAGTTACGCACTTGGGGGCAAAAATAGGCTGGCATCATACATACTAGTGGGAGTACAACTGGGGGAATCAATGGTGGAGAATGATCTGGGTGTTCTGGTAGATCATAGACCTAGTGCAATGCCAAGCTGTGGTTTTCAAAGCAAACAAAATCATTTTTATGTATTAAAAGAGGTATAGACTGCAGAGAGAGTCACATAATTTGCTTCTGTACATTAGTAAGACCACATCTGGAATATGCAGTTCAGTTTTGGGCACCAGCTTACAAAAAGGATATTGGGGAACTGGAGAAAAGACAGAGAAGGGCAACCAACTGATAAGTGATGTGGAGGAGCTCAGCTAGGAGGAAAGATTAGCTAAACTGAATTTATTATCTCTTGAGAAGAGGGGGATTAAGGGGGATACGATCAACATGTATAACTACACAAGTGGCCTATATAGTGAACTTGGTGTAGTGTTATTCACTTTAGGGTTACCAGAAGGGACAATGGTGCACTCTTTACCTGTGGTAAGGTAAATGCAGAAAGGCTTCTTCACAGTTGTGAAAATGTGAAACAAACTTCCTCATGAGCTGGTTCTGTCCAGCTCAGTAGATTTTTTTTTGGGGGGGGGGGGTTAAACAAACAGCTTGGATTCTTTCCTAAATGCACATAATATAGCTGGATATTATTATTTATAGGTAAAGTTGATCCAGGGAATATCCGACTGCCTCTAGGTTGATCAGGAAGGAATCATGCTTTTTTTTTTTTTTATTGGGACTTCCTTTGGATCAACTGTGGGTATATGCTTCCAGTGGCCAGTACTGGTATGCCAGCGGCACCAGCTATTAAAGAGGACTTGTTTGAAATGAACGGAGGAAACCTGGTGTTTGGGGGGGACCCTGAGGACATTGGGGGCAGACAAGTACCGATGGACCCCAGCTCCCTAGGAGAGGGACCAACACCACAGGTAATATGCTCAAGCCCAATATGGAGGGGTGAGAAGCAGCCTTTAAGGTCAGATATGGTTGAGGAGGGTATGGACCTGGACATTAGAGAGCCCCTAAGGGTCCTTCCCACTAAGGCAGATATAGAGCAACTGATAATCGCTGTGGAACAATCATACCAACAGGCGGTGGAAGGCCTTAGGGAAGATACACGGGCATTAGGACAGTAGAAATTTTGGAAAATGGCCATGAGGCAATGGTACAGGCTGTAGCGGATGTTCAGGATATTACTAAACATGAGGAGGTTTTAAACTTCTACAGGGACCAGCTGGATGACCGCCGGCAAAATATCTGCATAAGGGGCCTACCTGAACGATCGTGACACCTGAATTGTGCTCAACAGTTAAAAGAGTTATTTGGTCAGATTATGGGGGACTCTGCACCTGAGTTTATTGAGGTAGATCTGGTTCACAGTATCCCATCTTATGCCATCCAGAATACGGAAAGGCCAAGAGACGTTATATGTAAATTACATAAATTCTCAGTAAAAGAAACCATTATGAGAATTGCCCATAGCAAACTCGATATTGTTTTAGATGGAGCTGAAACTTATACTTATATCCCGATCTATCACGCCGGACTCTTTTGCAGCATCGAGCTGTTCGACCTTTGCTGGAAGCTTTGAGCTCTGTGGAGATAAGCTAACTGGAAACTTCCAACGGTAGTTAAACGGCTTCTCGGAACGGCAAAACGGCGACCATCAGAACCAAAGATGACTTACAGCTGTTTGTGGAAACATTGGATCTTCCACCAACTGATTTTTTGGGATTGGAGAATGACTAATTCTGGATCTCCCTTACAATGTCCTGAACGCTGGCAGCAAAGTTTATACTGAGTAAATACTACGCCGCGCTATAAATATGATCTCATCAAAAATATAAATCTATGTAAAAGGTAATAGGATCAATATTAGAAACAGCAGCTAAAAATCAGAACAAATTGTAAAATAAATTAATTGAAAAGTGCTGTGCTATGTAATAAGTACTATACAACCAATAATTGGATACCAAATGTATATACAACATAGAAACACTCAAATATTGACCAATGGTGAAGTGCCAGTAAATAAAAAAAATATATAAGGGAGTGGAAACTCAAATGCACAGTAAGTATATAGTGCTCATGTGAAAAAAACTGATTCGTAAAATTCATAAAGTTCGTAGAAGTCCATAAAATATATGCAAGGAAAAAAAAAATATATATAGAGCTGCACGATTCTGGGCAAAATGAGAATCGCGATTCTTTTGCTTAGACTAAAGATCACGATTCTCTCACGATTCTTTAAAATGGCAACTTTAAAAAGAAAAATCAGCTGTAGACGGCGCATGCGCAATCAACACGCCACTCACTTCCGATGCTCGGGGCCGGTTATTCATTTAATACAGCAAGGGGCGGATGCTTTTCTCAAAAGGGGCGGATGTAATACTTCTAATGCTTATGCATTATAATCTGGAAAACTATAAAACAAACAATCACATAGATCTCAGTCTTTAAAGTCACACAGCCAAACAAAGGTTTCAAATGACCAATATTAATGGAGAAGACGTTAGGGCATTTGTCGGAGTTCATTTGAACTTGCACTTTGTAAACAACACAAAGAAACATATAATGAATTGTGGATGTGGGCACGCTCTGTATTAAAATGCAGCTCCATAGATTAACATATCTCAGGCCAGCTTCACGGGATGCAGACAGGAAGGAAAAACAACACAAAAACGTTTTTCCTGGCTGCTATAACCAATTAAGCACACTGCCCAAGAAACAAAATAAATTCCAAGACAGTTCTTACTTGTTGATTCCATATTTCTTCTCAACAGCTTTGATATCAGCTTCTTCTGGGTATCCTTAAGAACTCTGGTAATAGGACAAGGGACGTTCCAGAGGAAACACAACAACAGGAAAAAAAAAAACTCTCGCTGTGTTAGTTTCCCGGCCACTGACTGTACCGCCCACGCCCAGGCATCATGTCCTCCAGCGATGCGCTCCGATGACTGAAGTCAGTTCCGATATCTGCAATTTGCGTTCCATGCTGGTTACGTGGAACCGGCGGCGCTAAAGAAAATTGCGGGTCATCCAGACATTAGATCGTGTGGGGGGGGTGAATCGGAATTGCGATCTTTTCGCGATTAATCGTGCACCTCTAATATATATATATATATATATATATATATATATATATATATATATATATATATATATATATATATATATATATATATATATATATATATAGTAATAAAGTGCTCACGTGAAGACAGTTTCCCCCTGAATTAGATATGAATTCCCTGCATCGAATACGCATTGGGGAGGGGACGGGACGGCACGAGGAGCAGTCTACCTGCCATAGGAGGAAATGCACATCAGCCCCATACCGTTACGGTATCTGATCTTATTGGTTATTGCTGGCAATTAGGGATGCACCGATACCGGTACCGATACTTAGCATTTTCGGGGGTATCGGTACTCGTGAAAATGCACCTGCTAGAAGTTTTTGAGTTAATTATATTTTAAGTGATAAAGGTTTCTGATAAAAACACAAAAATTATATGTAATTGGTGATAGGTTTGAAGGTCACAGAACATACTGACAGAGAGCAGAGAGATATGGTTTTACTGTGAAGGTTAATTCCATTTTGGCATTACTACTCAGGACACAGGACTATGGGTGGAGTTATGCTACTTATCTTTAGACAAAACCTTATTAAAAATATATGCAAATTATGGGTGTCACCAAGAAATGATGACATGGCAGTATCAAACACTATAAGAATGGAATAGGGTTATGGTAGAATTAGGAAGGGGAGGTGTAGAGAGTGAAGGAACTCGACACTTTGGAGAATGTAACATCAGATGTCTCTCCCTCCTTCTGAGGCCGTAACCATGCATATGTTACCAAGATATCTTGTCTTTGCTTATTCTCGCTGATGAATAAACTACCTTTCAAGTATTTTGGATGAGAAACTGATTCTTAATAGTATCGGAATGCTGCCTTGGATAAAGTCATTCAATTTTCCTCTACACACACCCTCTAGGAGAGAGGATATTGATTTTTATATACTGAAAAGACTATGCTATTTCATCTTGAAAACGCTCCTGTAAGTAGAAAGACGATAGAGAGAATATTTCCCTATCCCACACCTATCTTTCAGCACCGATACCAGAAACCGATACCGGAAGTGATGTCAGTTGGGGTGGGGCTCCTCCTCTTCCCCTCCGGCAGTGGGGTTCGGAGCAGTACGCACCTTACGGCACCAGGACGAGGGGGGGGTGGGAAAATCCACAGCACAGTGGGAACAGGCTGACAGCTGGCCACACCAACACTCCTGCTCCCGGCTGTCTTTTTTTCCATTATGCAGCACTGCTGCGATCCTCTCCTGCCTCTGTATACAAGAAGAGGATGGCTGATGTCATGATTCCTTCCATCCTGTTCCTGCACAGAGAGAGAGCTAGCTGGATGGCTGGCCGCTATCCAATAACAGAGAGTGGGTGGGTCGCCAAGGGCAAGGGGCTGGACAGCATCAGCACGTGTGTTTCTATGTGAGGCAGCTGTGGAATCATCCCTGGAAGCAGAACCGAGTAATGAGGAGAGCAAGTCCTGCAAACAGGTTAGTGTAGTATGTACAGGACAGTGTCAGCAGGGTACAGACCAGTCTTATACACTAGTATACACACACCAGTCTGTAAATAATGTAAAGGTATGGTGTCAGTGGACTGGTCTGTACCTAATGCCCTGTACTGCGCCCTCCTAATGCCCTGTACTGCGCCATCCTAACGCCCTGTACTGCGCCTTCCTAACACCCTCCTAATGCCTCATATTATGGCGAAAATGTGTAAATTTTCATAATTTTTTTTTTTTTTTTTTTAATGGTCACATGACCAAAGTCAGGTATCAGTAATTGGTATCGGCGAGTACATGGATGTCAAGTATCGGTACTCGTAATCGGTGTCAAAAAAGTGGCATCGGTGCATCCCTACTGGCAATAGAGTGGTGCACTAGATGTACTTTATAAATGTGAGTACCCTGTATTAGGGTTTGTTTGCTTGTGTTCATTAAATTGTTTAAACCTACTACACTATCAAGCGCTTTTATTTTTACATAAATGAAGGTATTTCACTGAGGAGCCCTGGATGCAGCTTTTGTCTTCTGAGCCCAGAGGAGGTTTAAATGCGTGTTTAGACTTGGCTTAATTGCCAAGTCGCATGCTCCAAGTTGAGTGTTCACTACCTAGGGGATCACTGGAGGGAGGACACCTTAGCACACCTTATGTCTGCACATGAGCACTTTATTACTTGCTCATATATTTATATATATATATATATATATATATATATATTATATATATATATATATATATATATATATATATATATATATATATACACACACACACACACACACACATACATTATATCTACGAACTTTACGAATCTACATTTTTTTTCACACGAGCACTATATACTTACTGTGCATTTGAGTTTCCACTCCCTTATATATTTATTTATTTGTTATTTAGTGGCACTTCACCATTGGTCAATATTTGTGTGTTTCTACATTATATATACATTTTGTATCCAATTATTGGGTGTATAGTGCATATTACATAGCACAGCACTTTTCAATTAATTTATTTTACAATTTGTTCTGATTTTAGCTGCGGTTTCTTATATTGATCCTATTACCTTTTACATATTTTTGATGAGATCATATGTATTTGGGACATCACTGGACACTGGGGCCAGGGTGTGTATTTTGGGCTTAATAAAAGAGGAGGGTGTACCGGGACCCACACAGATAGCAATAACTAGATGCCTGTTTCAAGGCAGAAAACTGATCGCATATAAATGGCAAGATAAAAATCCCCCAACAGTTGCAGAATGGGTGAAAGTGGTAAAAGATACAATTGAAAAAGATATATATATATATATATATATATATATATATATATATATACACACACACACACACACACACACACACACACACACACACACACACACACGAAGAGGTGTAATTATAAGAAATTTGAAAAAATATGGAAGCAATGGTTAGAGTTGGAATACCCCGAAATAAGTGTATCTGACCAAGGAATGAGAGGATGAATGCGTGTGAATGGAAGAAGAATAAGAGGTATGTATGGGAGGAGGGGAGAGAAGGGGAGTTAATGGAGAGAGTATGGTTTGTTTCTATTTTTGTGGTTAAATTTTATGTATCGTTATTTCATTTTTGTTGCATAATGAAATGTATATGACTTACGCAACGTGGCTAAATGGAATGGAAAACAAATGTATTTTCTTAAGAAATAAAAAGACTATTGAAAATAAAAAACTCTAAAGTGAAACACTCCGTTTGAATATTTGGCATGGCACAAACCGCATGTGATCCTTCTCCAGGAAACCCATCTACAGGGCTCCAGGGTTATGGCCCTTAAAAGACCTAAAATAGCTTACACCCTTCACTCCATATACACCCGAGGGACTTCAATCCTTATAGCCAAATCAGCACCAATCACTATTAAACACATTAAACTTGACCCCAGCGGCTGCTTTGCGACTCTCGTGCTGGAACTCCTTGGTAAACCTTACACAGTGACTAGAATATATGTTCCACCGTCCTTTACTAAAAAATTAGAGTGACGGGCACGATACTGGAAATTACTGAGGGCCACTTGATAATAGTTGGGGATTATAACAGTCCTAGACAACTCTATGGATAGGTTTAAATGTTCTACACTACCCCCTACACCCCTGGGTTCCTTCCTAAACCAATTTGACCTAGTGGAGGCCTGGAGATGGAGGCATGTGAATGTGCGGGAATACTCATGTCAGTCTGATTTTCATGGTACATTGTCACGTATAGACCTATGTCTTGATTCATCAGATATGCTTAACATAGTGGCCGGAGTTAAATATCTTCCCAGAACGATGTCCGACCATTCACCTTTGATGTTGGATCTCGTCCTGGGCACACCCTCTTCATATCGGGTGTGGAGATGGACTCCATTGTGGTTGGCAGACCAGGCCGTGGTAGACCAGAGTATGGCTGACAGGAAATTGTTTAACTACCCAAAATTGAGTGCCTCCATTTCTGTGGTCTGGGATGCCTTTAAGGCCACCACACGTGGCTCGTTTGCTGCAGCAATCGGACAAGCCCGTAAGCCGTCGCAATCCAAATTGATGGACGCAGAAGGAGGACGCAGAAGGAGGACGCAGAGATGCGGAAACTGCTTATTCCGCATTTCCTACCACTGCAACACACGCAACATGGTGACATAAGGCCAAGGAATTACAGTTGGTACTTATAGAACGCACACAAAAAAAAACTGCTATACCAGAACTAACGATTATTTGAATTTGGGGATAAAAACAGTTGCCTACTAGCTTATTTGGCCAGGCCAGATTATCAGCCATGCAATATCCAGAAAATTATAAACTCGGCAGGCATAATGGTTGAGCAAAACAAAGAAATTATGGAACCGTTTGTCGCATTTTACGCTACGCTACTAGAGCTCACTGTACAATAGTGGAACTAGATGACTATCTTTCTGACATCACACTCCCGAAACTAATGGACCATCAGGCCTCAGGGCTTGATGCTCCATTGATCGACAGAAGAAATAGGGGAGGCTATACAATCGTTCGCCAGACATAAAACACCGGGATTGGATGGGTTCCCCATAGAGTGGTACATGCAGTTTAACCACTTACCCACCAGGCACGAACACCTCCTTCCTGACCAAGCCATTTTTCAGCTTTCATCGCTGTCGCATTTTGAATGACAATTGTGCGGTCATGCAAGGATGTACCCAAATAAAATGTTTATCATTTTTTTCCCCACAGATAGAGCTTTATTTTGGTGGTATTTGATCACCTCTGCGGTTTTTATTTCTTGCGCTATAAACAAATTAAGAGGGACAAGTTTGAAAAAACGCAATATTTTTTACTTTTTATTATAATATCCAATTTTTTTTTTTTTTTTTTAAACAAAATTTTTCCTCAGTTTAGACCGATGCGTATTCTTCTACATATTTTTGGTAAAAAAAAAAAACGCAATAAGCGTCTATTGATTGGTTTGCGCAAAAGTTATAGCGTCTACAAAATAGGGGATAGATTTATAGCATTTTTATTATTATTTTTTTTTTTTACTAGTAATGGCGGCGATTTGCGATTTTTATCGTGACTGCGACATTGCGGCGGACACTTCGGACACTTTTGACACATTTTTGGGACCATTCACATTTATACAGCGATCCGTGCTATAAAAATGCATTGATTACTGTATAAATGTGACTGGCAGGGAAGGGGTTAACACTAGGGGGCACTGCAGGGGTTAATATGTTCCCTATATGAATGATTCTAACTGTGGGGGGAGGGGACTGACTGGGGGAGGGGACCGATCGGTGTCCCTATGTACAAGGGACACACCATTGGTCTCCTCTCCTCTGACAGGACGTGGATCTGTGTGTTAACACACACACACACCGATTCACGTCCTGCTCACTTACCGGGCAATCGCGGGTGCCTGGCAGTCATCGCGACCGCCGGGCACGTGCGTCGGGTCCCCAGCTACGCGGCGGGCACACGCCCCCTAGTGGCCAAAAAGCGAGCGCCGTCATATGACGGCGGCCCGCCACAAGAGCTGCACCGTCCCGCCGTCATTTGACAGTGGGCTGTCAGCTACTAGTTAAGGATCTTTTGATCCCACATCTGCTACGAATGTACAATTTTGCCCTTAAAACAGGACAGTTGCCACCCTCTATGTCTGAGGCACTGATTGTCCTAATTTCCAAACCCCATAAGGGCCACCTTCTTTGTGAATCATATCGCACGATTTCACTCATTAATTGAAATGTAAAAACTCTGGCCAAATAACTAGCCCGGCGATTAAATACAGTAATCACAACTATTATAGGTGCAGATCAAACTGTATTTATGCCTGGACGATTGACCTTTATTAATTTGCACAGACGCTTTACCAACATACAATCGGTTCACGACATGACTAGCTCTCTAGCTGTACTGGCCCTAGACGTTCTCAACAAGGACTTCGACTCAGTCGAATGGCCTTATCTCTTAGAAGTCCTTGCTAAGTTTGGATTTGGCACTACCTTTATCAGGTGGGTGCAGCTCTTGTACTTTAAACCCACCTCTCGACAGAGTGAAAGCATCCATATCGGACCCCTTCTTGATGAAGTGAGGCACCAGACAAGGGTATCCTCTGTTGCCGCTATTTGCGCTAGCGATAGAACCTCTTACAGCACTGATGCGATCCAGTGGGGAAATTAGGGGACTGGCAATTGGGGGTTTGGAGGAAAAAGGTATCCCTATACGCAGATATGTTGATATACTTGGGAGGACCCCCAGTCGTTACTCTCTGCCCTGCTGGATATTATCCAGCGATTTGGTCACTTTTCAGGGTTTCCAAGTCAATTGCGTTTCAAATCCCTCGTTTCAGATTGATCAGGGGACATCGATAGGGCTGCCCCCATCATGTCCACTACAAATAGTAAACACTTTTCGCTATCTAGGGGTCTTGATACAACACCCCATCTCCTCATATGCCAAGATTAATTTAGACCCCCTTATCACTAGATTAAGGAACACCCTGAAAACATGTCTCCCCCTAACACTGTTAGGAAGGATAAATATTTTCAAAATTATCCATCTCCCACGCTTCCTATACATCCTGACTAATTCACCAATATAGATTACCAAAGCTAAATTTAGAGATAGACTCCATAATCAGGGCCAGATTAAGAAGATCATGGGCCTGGTGCTGAGGATTTTGGTGGGGCCTTTTATAAACAATAAATAAATAAATAAAAATGCAAACAATTTTTTGTTATAACAAATTAAATTTAAAAAGAGAGGGAGGATGAGAGAGAGAGAGAGAGAGAGAGAGAGAGAGAAGGGGATGAAAGAGGTGTGAGGGGTAAGGGAAAGAGGATGAGAGAGAAAGGGGGGATGAGAGAAAGAGGATGCACATGAGCATGTGTGGGTATGACATCAACACAGCCCGGCCAAGGCAAGTGACCGAAGGCACAGAACCCGGAAGGAAGACGATGGAAGCGCCCGGGCCGGATTGATCACAGCACAGCACTGGAGGGCTCAGTCTGACAATTTAAGTGTACCCTAATGTGCTAATATGCTATGCATACTTGTACATTATGGCATAACCTACCTCAGGGCCTCTAAAAAATAGTAACGTTAGAAAAGTTTACTACCGCTTTAATATCATTGGAACCCAAGAGCCTCTCATGGGGCCCTCAACTGACCCGCATAGTTGCCAACATTTCAAAAATATTTTCGGGGACACTTTTTTACAAGTGCTATATTTAGAGTAGCTGACATCCCCTATGTTCCTCTATACATCACAATAGTAATTACAAAATTAAATAAGTACTAATAATGGGGCAATTTTAAAGAACTGTTTTTGTGGGTAAGAGGCATAGGGGAGGAGAATGGATGGTATAAAAGTGGGAAGTATGTGCAGGTGAGGGAGAGGAATGTGGAGGGTCTAACAGTGGGCACTATGTACATGAGAGGAGTGTGGAGGGTATGACAGAAGGCACTATGTACAGGAGAGGAGTGTGAAGAGTATGACAGTGGGCAGTATGAACAGCAGAGGAGTGTGGAGGGTATGACAGTGAGCAGTATGTACAGGAGAGGAATGTGGAGAGTACGACAGTGGGCACTATGTACAGGAGAGAAGTGTATGACAGCGGGCACTATGTACAGGAGAGGAGTGTGTAGGATATGACAGCGGGCGCTATGTATAGGAGAGAACTGTGGAGGGTATGACAGTGAGCAGTATGCACAGGAGAGAAGTGTGGAGAGTATGACAGTGGGCACTATGTATAGGAGAGGAGGATGAAGGAATCTGGGAAGGAAAAATGTAAAGGTTTGTGGAAGGCTGTTTAGGGACTGTGTAGTGGTTAAGCGGGCCATACATGGATTGAAATTGCACCAATTAAGCAGAGACCAGCCATAGTCGATCTATGTATGGGCTACCTGGTTTTACACAAGTCAACCTATTAACCGACTTGAGTACAACCAGCCTGTCAGGTTTTCCCCAAAACAATCAGTGCTGCCAGCTATAGTTAGCAACACTGATCATTGTATTCACTGGCAGAACACAATAACACTGCAGGAGTGATTCCCCCATTCACAGGTCAGCAGGTGAGAGGGTGTGTGGGGACAGGCTGGGGAGAGATACTAGTCAGTGGCTGGGTAGGCACTGGTTAGTATCAGATCCAGATACACACAGGTTACATATGCCACGATCGTAACTCTAAACATGTAACCTGTAAAAAAAAATTAAAGCATCGCTTGGTACACAAAAAAAATCGTTTGAAAAATTGCTGCACAAATATTGTGTAACATAAAAAGTTGCAAAGACCACCATTTTATTCCATAGGGTGTCTGCTAAAACAACATATATAATGCTTGAGGCTTCTGAGTAATTTTCTATAAAAAAAATGATGATTTTTACATGTAGGAGAGAAGTGTCAGAATTGGCCTGGGTGGCAAGGGGTTAATTAACATAAGTAATATACAAATAATTATTATAAGCACTGTGAGTTCATCCTCTCAGTCTTCGGCAGAGTGTGCCAGCTTGTATTTATACTAGCCGCTCTGTATGTAGCTTCTGATTGACTGTGCAAGCAACCCCATATCTCCAGAACCATAGATGATAGCAGCCCCATATTTTAACCAGTGCTGGAGAAATGTGGGGTCTCTGTGACTCCTGATCGTTGAGCTACAACCCTCGAAGTCGATCTTTTTTTGAATTTTTTTTTTTAGAATTTTTTTTTCTTGGGGCAAATGGGCCTATCTTGAGAAAGGGGCCTGGGGCTGCAGCTCCAATAGCCCCTATGTTAATCCGGCCCTGTCCATAATCACTAAATTTATTTGGTGGGGAGGTGTGGTGAGGATCTCTAAACACACTTTACAGCTACCCACCTTGGAGGGGGGCCTGGCGATTCCATGTCTCCAAACTTACTATGTCGCTTCAAATTGGAACATGCCCATTGGTGGTATCATCCTGAGGCCAACAATGCAGCTACTGCCTTGGAGACAGCCATCCTCATCTCATAAGAATCTCTCCAGGACCTCATACACCGCATTTCGCTTGGGGAGAGGGAAGGGGTGAATGTCCTGGTCATGACTTTATGGATCTTTAGAATTTATAAGCTGCTACCGCCCACTGCCCATACCATATACTTACCCAACGCCCCATTATGGGGAAATCCATGTCTACCAGAATGTTTCCAAAGAACTGATGGGGGTTACTGGTTCAAAAGAGGTGTAAAAACAATCTCACACTTGTTTACGGAAAACACATTCCGGCTCTTTCACGGAATTCCAAAGGGACTTTGGTCTCCCTCGCACGGCCTACTTTCAATACCTACAGATACGACACACTGCTGCTGCACAATTCAGCCTTTGAAATATAGAGATGCAATCTTCCCTACTGACAGAACCCTCTCACACTAAACTAGTTTTTACATACAAGACTTTACTCCACTACTAGCAGGCTTACCACCATTGAGCATAGATGCCGTTCCGACATACCTGAGTTGACGGAGGATGTTTGGAGGGAGGTTCTTTCCCTGCAGGTATCCTCTCATTTCCTCAAGGGACAAGGTGATCCAGACCAAATTACTATATAGATCATATTTCACACCATGCGTATTATATAGATTGCAGAGATTGCCTTCTCCCTTATGCTCTCGATGCGGAATAGCTGATGGTACATTCTTTTACCTACTAAGGGAATGTGCCCAGAAAAGGAAGTTCTGATCAAAAAACTCATGCCCTTTATCAGCTCTGTAGCTAAGATACTTAACATTTGCAATCCTCTTGGATGTCTGCTGGGATACATAGATGATGATTTATCCAAAAATGTACAATCCTTTATACGTATAGTGATGTTTTACGCAAAAAAACAAAAAGAAAAAAAAATGGATAACCGTGCACTGGAAATCCCAATCCTTACCCACTATAGAGTTCTGGCTCACCATTGTTAACCAAGCCATACCACTATACAAATTAACGTATGAAGCTAGAGGATGCCCAAAATTGTTTTCCAAAATATGGAACTCCTGGGTCAACTCAGATAGCATCATACCGCCCACCCCCTGAGATGCAGAATAAATTGGGGACATTGCACTATGTGGGCTGTCTGACTGAATGGAATAGATTGTGCTAATTGACAACACTCCTTGTATGTTACTTTGTGGTTTATACATGAATACCTGATAATTGTATTGCATTATGACTGAAGCGATGTTCACTCTGACTGTACCCTGTGAAACGGTTTGTTGTGTTTTATGAAACAATAAAAAAGTGAACCTTGAAAAAAAAAAAAAAAAAAAAAAGGAAAAAGGAAAAAGTCTCTGAACACTAAGTTTACGTACAAATTTTTGCACATCAATGAAGGTGGAAAATGTGTCGAGTATGTTCCTCCTAAGAAACTTAAGTCCTTTATCCAACACAGATTTCTCAATATCTGTAAGGGATACTTTACCAAGATTAAAAATACCTGTGCCTACCAAGTTTTTTCCCTTAAATGCACCGTCCCCCTTCGGGAGCCTTGTTTGTTTCTGGACCTCTTTTGTGGCCTTGTGTGGGCCTGGGAAAACCCACATGAGGAGATGGACCTGGATGGTTTTGGTTATAATTATATGACGATCTCGTGAATTGTTATTCCTCTCTATTTATATAAGGGTATGGATTATGATAAACCTCACGTGGACCTTCCTCTCAAAGAGGTGAAAAACGATTGTAAGTACTTACAGGTGTTCTGAGGGCAATCATTATCGCAATGGTATTCATCTCTATTGTTATGCCACCCCTGTGGTGATCCCTCAGCTTTCATTATAATGGAGGATTCCCAAAATTGCCCCGGTGTTGGCCTCTACCCCTATTTCTAGTGCCTCCACCTCTAATAATCGGAGAACTGTCTCCCTCTGTTGGAATCAGCTACAGTATGAGCGTTGGGGGGTCTAATCTTAGGGCCAGGTGTGGTATCATAATATCCAGACAGTCTAAGGCCTCACAGGTTGAGCAGATTTATAAACTAGTCTCCTGTCTATGCCCAATGTTGCAGGATCAGAGACCTCCATTATAGTAGGCTCTCCTCCTGTATCAGTAGGCATAATGTCCTTTTTTGCCAACTGAACACTAAATACATTTTATAATTGTTTACGTCTCGATTATATTTCTTTTGTTTGTTTCTCTGATCACGTTCCTTTCTCCAGGCGATTTCTCAAGTTAGTAGAGGGGGAAGCGTACTCAGACGTGGTTTTAAATGGTGTTAATTTGTCTGAGATCTTTGATCTCCTTGTCAATGATGGTCAATCTGACTTTTAAATTGTGATCACAGATACATGTACACCTTTCAAATCGATGTTTGTACCCATTTTAATAAACCCGTTTTTTTTTTGACCTACACTATATGGAGGCATTTTTTTCTTTTATGATCCCCATATGTCTACTGGATGAGAGAGTTTGCTTACACTATCTGTACCTCGAGTGACCTCTGCCCAAGTTCCAGTGCTGCTGTCCTCTTTTCCTAGATCCACTGCGGCTGGCAGGCGAGTCCACAGCCTTGAGAGTTCCAGTGTCCATCATCGGATTTCCATCTCCTGATCTCTTCAACTTGATTGACCCACTGCTGCTGGCATGCGAGTCCACAACGTCTGGTAAGAGTATTTACCCCCTACCCTGGGTGAAGGATGCCCCATCATTGGTGTTTTCACTGCGGTTGTGGTTATCCCATTTGTTTCCGTATTGGATTGCATCACAGAGTCTATAATTTCAGTGTGGACTGTTCAAGCATACTTTGTCATCCATTTTATCTTCATTTGAACTATTTCACTTCCCTATTGTCCTATTTCATCTGGTTCCATCCAGTGGAATTTATACTCATTTGCACTTAACTATTCATTACCGTTGTAGGATATATTTGCACAATTAATTTTGTCATTTTAGCACTACACTTTGTTTTACTTCGTTTTGTTGATTTTTCTGTTAGCTGCTTTACATTGCATAATATTTTGGTAAGCGCAGTAATCTCACCCGCATTATCACATTCCAACACATGAATATGCTATGATCTAAACCATTCCCTTGTAGCTCTGGTTGTATGTTTAGGGTCGTTGTTCTGATGTTAAGTGAACCTGCTCCCCAGTCTCAAGTCTTTTGCAGACGAACGGGTTTTCTTCTAAGATTGCCCTGTATTCGACTTCATCCATCTTCCCATCAACTTTGACCAGCTTTCTTGTCCCTGCTGAAGAAAAGCATCACCACAACATGATGCTGCCATCACCATGTTTCATGGTGGCGATGGTGTGTTCAGGGCGATGTGCATTGTTCCTTTTCTGCCACACAGCGTTTTGCTTTTAGGCCAAAAAGCTTAATTTTGAAATGATATACAAAAGCATGCACAAAAGTGCGTTAGTGGACGCCCCTTTGTACTTTGTATGGTAGCAATATGATGTGGAGATCAAAATACAATTGACAAGGTGTAAATAAAAAGGGGGCACAATAGTGCCAGCTTTATTTATATATAGTTGTGAAAAAAGGAAATATGTATCATGTAAACATGAATAGGTAAAAAAAGTCCTAATATTGTACATTTTATGAACATTACAGATATACAGAATATACTCTACAGTAACCCAGACTCATTTGTCAGGAAGAAGCGTAGATCAGACTGGTTGCAGCCTGGTAGGCTAGTTCAAGTGACATAAACCCGACATGTTTCGGAATTTGATTTTACATCATAATATTCCTTCTTCAGGGGTAATATAAGGTTGGGTAATTATATTCAATCTGTGAGAAATATAAAAGGTACATAGTGAGATTCATCTCACAACATTAAAGAGAGAAAAACATATACTGTCAGTAATTTTTGTTTTAACTTGTGCGTAGAATCAGTATATAAGTGGAGCCAAAATATACTTACATATCATAGATTCAAAGTAAATTCGAAAAAGACAATACAGGAAAATAATACACGCTGGCTGCGCATAGGTCCACACATGGGGCTGATAGTTGGTAACTTCTGTCTGCGACTCAGCCGCCGGTGATTTGCATACAAAAGACACCTGGATACTGCTACCACAGCAACAGAACTATGTGCTGTGGAAGTAATGGCAAAGAGGAAGCAGGCGAGTCCCCCATGCTAGTGAGGCACACATTTAAATTCAATGTAATAAAAGGTTTTGTGTGTTATATTGATAAGCTGAATGAAAATCAAAACAGCAGATATCTTGGAGCTAGTCCACGCCCCACTTATATACAGAGTCCAAAAGGGGAAAAAGTATATACACACACACTATACCAGTAAAATCAAAGTAAAAGTTACATGGGTATTTTTACCTTATCTGCAGGATCAGTCTGTGTATACCATCCGTATGAGACACAGCAGGTGTGCTGACTGACTCAGAGATGTCAGCACCTAAATACCGTGCTGTGTCTCAGGTTGACCAATCAAAATGCACCTGGTCTCATAGTCAGCTGTGATACACAGCTGATTTAATGCAATTCAAGAGATATTATTCAGACCTATATAACTGGCCTCTGGCCCAATGCCCGTCCAATGGCCACAGACCCCTTTCAGAAATTATCCGAGATTTCCTCGCTCAATAGAGCCCCAATCCTATCTAATGCGAGAAAGCCAAATAGATGGACATCTGACCTATGAAGAACTCAAAATGGCAATAAAACAACTGAAGTCAGGGAACAGACAGATGCACAGGAATCTACAATAAAACGCTCCTAAACATTCTCGCCCACCCCTTTCTACGTGCATTTAATTCCTTATCGAAGCCGGGCATTGACATGAGTACTTTCTGTGGAGGCACACATTTTGGTGATCCCAAAAGCAGGGAAAAACCTCAACCTAGTAATTATCTATCGCCCAATTTCCCAATAGACCTAAAAAGCTTAACCAAAATATTATCCAATCGCCTCGCTCCAATTATCAACACTCATCACAAAAGATCAGGTGGGATTTGTCACAGGTAGGAAAGCGAGGGACAATACTATTAAGGCAATATATATATATATGTACATCACTGCCTCACCACCTGCAAAAGACAGTTTTTTTTTTCTTTCCCTAGATGTGGAGAAGGCGTTCGACAGGCTGGCCTGGCACTATCTAGCGAAGATGCTCCAGCAGTTAGGCATGCAAACTTGCATGTTACACTTCATTATGGCTCTCTATGCAGTGCCTTCAGCTAAAGTTCGTGTCAATGGCCAACTTCTCCATCCACAAATGGTACAAGACAAGGGTGCCCTCTTTCCCCACTACTGTTCATACTTAGACTTACACCCTTTCTCAGATGCCTTCGAGTGAATGAAAACATCAAAGGAATAACGATTGCAAACTGTCAAAAATGAGCAGCCTTTGCCGACGTCATCCTGCGTTCTCTTTACGAGCCTCATATTACACCGCCCAACCTGATACAAGACTTTTGCCTCTTTCAATTCAGCTCTCACTTAAAAATCAACTTTAGCAAATCCCACGCTCTAAATGTTACCTCAACAGCGCCACTAGACAAACAATGTCAAAACAATTTCCCTTTCACCTGGCAACCAGAAGCAATTACTTAGGTATACAATTGCCAAAATGTTTATCAAAGCTATACGCTAGAAACTATTCACCGATCCTAAAGACCATAACGGAGGATCTTTGAAAATGGGACAAACCCATACTCTCCTGGTTTGGGAGAGCGGCAATTCTCAAAATGAATGTGCTCTATGTCCTTCAGGCAGTGCTGATAGAACAAAACTTTAACATTCCAGCGCACCTACCAGAAAATATGCACAACTTTTCGGTGGGGTAGGAAACGCCCACGCATCAGTTATGCCCAACTAACCCTACCTAAATAAAAAAGGGGGGGGGGTAGGTCTCCCAGGCCTGTGTAAAATATCACTGGGCCTGCCCTTTAGCTAGAATATTGTCAGGGCTGGGCTCTGCCCTTCTCTCTCTGAGCTGGCTGCTCAACTGTCGATTAATTGCCAGCTCCTATCTCTCCACAGTTACTCACCTGTTAATGATATCCTGCTCGTTAGTCCTAACTTAAGCCGTCCAGCCCAGATCTTCTCTGCCTTCGCCTGGTCAACATCACAGAGACTCTCTCCTGCGTGTCTATTAAAGACTTGCTTGGCTGACGTTCCTTCTGGCTTCAGATTCTGCTTGCTGTTCCACTACACTAATTCCTGGCTTCCTGACTTTCTAACTTGTCTGACTATCCATTCCGGTTACCGAACTTTGGCTATGTTATGACTATGTTTGTTCCATTTACTTTTATTATTAAAAACAAGTGTGATTTAACTGTACTTGTCTCGGTCTGATTCATGGTTTCTGACAAATATTTGATTGGCGCACACACGATAAAGCAAAAGGACTGGGTAAAGCCGAAGGCTTCAAGGGGCACGGCATGCAGTAGGACGTGCCTGAGTTAGCTCCGCCGAGAATCCTGCAGAATCCTGCCTGAAGCGCCATCCTCCCACCCGGGACCACCCGTATTTGAGACAGGGGAGGCTGAGCAGGAGCCAAATCCATACCGGACACCCCTGGCCATGATGGTGGCCTTCCACCCCGGTCAGCAAAGGAGGCCGCACAGTGGCTGTTCGGCAAGAACACTGCCCTGAAAGATCACTCAACCCCGCAACACATGGACTCCGGAGATAAGGTCAGTGAACCGGAGGCTGGATCGCTGACAGGCGTCCCAAGATTGCTGGATCAGCAACTGTGAGTACAGGCCGCCAGGCCTCAAAAATGGCGGCGGTGTCTCCACAGGGAGAAGCTGACCCGGAGCCCACATTGAGGGACATATTTACTGCAGTGACCACCTGTAATGCATCTATAACTGACCTGGCCGGGGAAGTAAAGGGCATGAAGGTGGAGATGTCCCTTGTCAGACATGATATGCAGAAATTAAGAGCGCACCTCTGCACTGGAAGGCCGCCTGGGCACTATAGAGGATGAATGGCAGCCATTGCAAAAGGATGTTGAAAGAATTTATGACATGGCAAATGCGAATGCAGCCTGTTTGGAAGACATGGAGAACCGCCTGCGCAGAAATATACGCGCGGTAGGTATCCCAGAAAGAACGGAGGGAGAGAATGCAGTGGCTTTTGTTGAAGCATTGCTGATAGACACTTTTGGCAGGGAGGCGTTCTCGCCAATGTTTGCTGTTGAAAGGGCACACAGGGTCCCTGCTAGACCACCACGGCAGGGTGCCCCCCACCCAGGCCCCTCCTGTTTCGCCTCCTGAACTACAAAGACAGGGACGCCATACTGACCAGGACTGCTGGAATTGTAAAGATTGACAATGCTAAAGTCTCCCTGTTTCCCGACTTCTCCGCAGAAGTGCAGAGACAAAGATCTAAGTTCATGGACATTAAAAAAAGGCTCCGCACCCTTAATGTCAAGTACTTTATGCTGTACCCTGCCAAACTGAAGGTCCTAGTCAATGGTGAATCGCTTTTATTTGATAATCCTAAATCAGCAATGCACTGACTGGACAGAGAAGAGAGGAAATTAGCGCAACACCCACCATAATTACTACATGACGCCCAGAGATGCTACATTCAAGTTAAAGGCGCTTTAAATCATCCTTAGCCGGCCGGCGGAGGGGGCACAGGCAGCCTGCAGTTTATGCACTTTGCAGTTGATATTTGGGAAACCAAAAAGAAAAGTTTTTAGGCATGCCCAGACGATAAGCCCTTCAGCCGCTATGGAGCCCCTATAAGTGTGTCCTGCAAGGACTGCTACACCCCCCAATGGTTTGGGGGTGCATTCCGGTTTTATTTTAATCAGTATTTTTTTTGTCCTTTTCACTTTTTTGTTTTTCACTTTTTTGGACCCCGTTGGCCATGGGGCGGGGAAACCTGCCGAATACGAACTTATTCCTCTCTCTTCCCCTCTTCTTGTCCTTTTGGTCTCCGCAGGTTATCCAACTGAGGACTGTAACTTCTGTACCCACCCATCATCGAGCCTACACTGAACAGATCAAGGACTATACATGTCGTCGGCTGGTAATATGGCTGCAGTTAGTCTCCCTACCTGGGCATATGCACCATAGAAATGTTCCCCCATATGCTGTATGTGTGTTAGAACCCCGGGAGGATACTTCCTGGCCCCCCTATACATCATATTGCTGCGCATACGCGCATTGGACTATCACTTTACATGGCTGATACACAAAACAAAGGTTTATTATTACTGTCGTGGAATGTACGGGGTCTAGGGGACAAGTCTAAAAGAAATGCAGTATTTAAATTTTTTAGTAGATTGAAGCCCCAAATTATTTGCCTCCAGGAGACACATTTGCAACCCAACTCTGTCCATCTGCTGCGCTCCCGTAAACACCCACTACAATTCCATTCAATGCACTCCTCCTACTCTAGGGGGGTTAGTATACTGATTTCAAATACCATTTCCTTTCAGTGCATTCAGCAGCGGATTGACAAAGAGGGTAAATCTATTTTCTTGCTCTGTAAGATCAATGGCCAACCATATATAATTGCTACAATGTATATCCCACCACCATTTTCAGCAGTTCCTTTAAAAGGCTTAGCACAATTTATTGCTCTATTTCCAGATGTCCCAGTAATGGTCTTGGGTGACTTTAATAATACCTTGGATTTGTGCTTGGACAGGAAACCTTTGGTGCCTGGGCGGATACAACCAAGGAGAGGGAAAACGGCTTTTGCCCTACTGCTGTCGGAAATGGGCCTCCGTGATGTGTGGCGTGAGAGGCATGCTGAGGACAGATGTTACTCAGGTCACTCGGCCACTCATGACGGACTCTCTAGAATTGACCTGTGTGACGGACCTCGTACCCAAGATGTCCGCCGTAAATGCTTCCTCCGTCCGGTACCATACAATCCAAGACCCCTTAGCTCACCCAGTCACCAGACAACACCAGTGTAGGCTACATCAGGAATTAATCTTTATTTGAAATGTCACACATATATACAGCCAGATGACTAAAGCTTAACCTAATTAGCATGAGCTAATTATCTTAATCAACACTGGACTCCTTCATTCAATTGCAGGGTTAATTAGCACATACAACAATAGGTGAAATACTCTTACAAGCCAGACTATATTCATTAACACAACAGACAGGTGGCTGGAGTTCATGAGTCATGACATTAGCGTCTCTTGCTAATATGCCAAATACACATACAGATTCTATGTGTATTGGGGGGCCAGCATGGACCTGAATCCAAGTACCACCAGCTCAGGGGTCCCAGGCTTGCAGCTCAAAGAGCACTGTTCCCCCAAATGCCAGCGCCCATAATCGCAAGGTAATAGGCTCGCGTTCAGTCCCCTCCAACAGCCTGTGTCCCAGCCAGGTCTGTCACATTTCTCCCCTTTCGGCAGGAGACTAACACAGGAGGAGACCCCAGACGGGTTGACTCCGAAGTTAGTCAGTGGTTCCAGTCCTCTAATGCCTGTACCCACACAGTACCCCAAACAAATTGTTCCAAACAGAGCACGACTCACCCAGCCAACTTCTGCCTCTCTCGTAGAACATATCTGCCGCTGGGGAGAGGCCTGGACTGGCCCTTCTCCCTGGAGTCTTTTCAGCCGCTGGAGAGAAGACAGGGTGACTGGGATCACTCCATCATGCTGTTGGGGATCTGGGCCGACAGCCCAGCATCCCTGGGGTATACAGGTGGGGACTGCAGTCCCCTCCCCCTTTACAGGAAATCTGCCCTCTGTTAGTTGTGGGCAGAGGCCAGCAGCACTTTGTTCCGTTGCCAGCAGTTCAGCTGGGTGTAGGAGCTTCCCTACATCTCCTCCAGCTAACTGTTGGGGAGAGAGGCCGACTGCCCCACCTCCCTGGAACTCCGCAGCTGTTGCTGGTGCCTGACAGGGGTGGGCAGCACTCTGCCCTGTTGTCAGCACTTCTGCTGGGGACTCCACATCCTCCGCTCTGGTTAACCGTTGGGGCAGGAGGCTGGCTTCCTCCACTCCCAAATTGTGTAGCTGCCATTGGGAAGGGGAGCCGGCTGCTTCCTTTTCCATTCCCTCATCTGGCTGCTGGGATGACATGTCTGTGGTATTGTCTCCCAGGTGCACGGATCTTTGCTGGGGAGGAAAGACCGCTTTCTCCCCCCTGGCCGACTGTTGAGGAGGGACAACAAAACACCTCCTCTCCCTTCTCCCCCTGTATCTGCTGCTGGGAAGTGATCGCCACCTTCTCACCCTGAGCCTCCAAAACTGACACAGGTGTGGGGCAGAGGTCTTGGACCCTCTGTCCGGTGACCAGCGCTTCAGCTGGGGAAGTTCCTTGTAACTCCCCAGATACTGCTGTAGATGCTGGGCAGAAGTTAGCAGAGCTCTGCCCTGTTGTCAGCACTTCAGGTTTAGGGACGGCAATCTCCAGAGTTTCCACTGCCGATTCTCTTGCATGCTGCTGGACAGGCATATTCCTCCATCCAACCTCGTTTTGTTCAGTAACAGGTTTGTTAAAGGTCAGTCAGCACTTGCTGCATCCGCCATAAGACCTCCGCGTCCATAGCTGCGGGGGCAGGTAGGCAAAGCACTCTGTTACTATGCCACATTGCCGACTCTTCAGCCAGGATTTCAGAGCCGTCTGCTGGTATTTCCTGATAGTCCCAGGCAAAGAGAGCCCCACACTGCTGCTGAGCAGAGTCTAGCAGCTGTATGTAGGCGATCTCCAGCTCCCATTCCTGAGCGGCCAGGAACTCCAAATCTTCCTGTGCCCAGAGCACTTCCGAGACGTTCAATCTTTGCTCTCTGTGCTCCATTATTTCATCCAAACGCCACTCCAGATTACTCCCAAAGTCGGGGTCCTCGGACAGCCTCCAGTACAACAATCCCAGGCCATTATAATCAAAGCCTTCCGTGGGCCTGTCATCCGCTGTCCACGGGCACACTTGGGCTACATACCACCGGAGGGCTCTGTAGCTCTCGTCCAAACGCATTTCTGCCCGGATCAGCCTGCTTAACTGTTGTTCCCCCAATAACAGCAATCGTACTTCATACTGCGACCAGTACCTTACATGGATGGAGGGGAGAACTTTTCCCTGGTGTCGCTGCTCACAGGCTAGCGCTTCTTTCCAGAGTTGTAGGCAAACAGAATCATACCATCCCAGCAGGACCTGCACCGATACTGATCCTCTGTGCTGTATCCGCATCTCTCGCAACCTCCTTCCGAATTCCTCTTCCATGATGACGTATCTGTACCTCTGCTATGCGGGCCTTGGATCCAGGTGATGGTTTGGATGTGTTCACGACAAGGAAGCACGATCCCACTGCTGCCACCAATTGTGACGGACCTCGTACCCAAGATGTCTGCCGTAAATGCTTCCTCCGTCCGGTACCATACAATCCAAGACCCCTTAGCTCACCCAGTCACCAGACAACACCAGTGTAGGCTACATCAGGAATTAATCTTTATTTGAAATGTCACACATATATACAGCCAGATGACTAAAGCTTCCTGGGACTAGGGAATGACACCCTAATGCAGAGAGTGAGAGATTCGGCTTACGAACCGCGTCTCCTATCTGACCACTCCCCATTCTGGGTTTTGCTGCAGGATATGACCGAAATAAGTCGCCCATTATGGAAAGTAAACCCTTTTTGGTTGACCTTATTTCGGTCGTGGGATGGAATTGTGGAGGCACTGAGAGACTTCCTGCAATATAACAGGGGCTCTGCCAGTGCGCCGTGATTTGAGATTCCCTAAAGGCCTTCCCAAGAGGTTGTATCAGTAAAGAAATAACAGGTATAAAACAAAGTTTGCGGGAATGGGAGGACAGAGTACGGGAGGACATGAAAGAAACAGAACAGGCATTAGTGGCAGACCCATCCCAAGCTAACCATGATTCCTGGACTGAGGCACAATCCCTATACAACTCAGTATTGCTGTCTGCTGCAGAGAATGGACGGTACTTCCTTTAGCAGAGCTATTTTGAGGAAGGGGAGAATACTGGCCACCTTTTAGCCCTGGTGGCAAGGGAACAAAAGGGACTCTAATAACATTCTAGCTATAAAAAAATGAGTCAGGAGAAGTAAAAACGCATAACCCTGATATTTTAGATGTATTTCATAAATTCTATGAGGATCTATACACCTCTAAAACCACCTATGACCCACCGGAAATGGCAACATTTCTGCAATCTTGTCCCTTCCCGCAGATATCAGAGGCAGACAGAGAGATGCTAGATTCTCCAATCACACTAACTGAATTAGCTGAGGCACTAAAGGAGGCACCACATCACAAATCCCCGGGCTCGGATGGCCATTTCCGGCAGAGGTGTATTTACGGTATGGCGGAATCCTTTTGCCACCTCTCTTGGAGGCCTTCTCTGAGGCTTTAGAAAACGTCCGTCTACTGCCGCGTACACACGAAGGGACAATCCCGCGGGATTATCCGCTGGACTAAAGTCCAGCGGATAATCCCCTCGTGTGTGGGCGCCGGCGGACTTTTTTTGGCCAAAGTACGGCGGACTAAAGTTTTAAGTTTTGTTTTAAAATTATCCGCTGGACTTGGCAGTCCAGCGGATAATCCGGCCGTGTGTAGTATGGTCCGGCGTACCAAAAAGGACGCATGCTCAGTAGCTAGTATGTCACGGACTCGCTCGGTCTGGTAAAACTAGCCTTCGTTTTGAAGCTCGCACAATCGTCACGCTGCAGATTTTTTTTTTTTTTTCTTCTGACAGCGGGATTTGTATGTTATCGTACTTGAAGAATGATTTTTGCCTTGCTGCTTGTATATTCACGCAGAGTACTCCCGAACGTTTTTTCTTCAGCATTCTTTAGTGAAGTTATATATTTGTATATCTCTCTCTCTCTCTCTCTCTCTCTCTCGAGAGAGAGAGAGAGAGAGAGAGAGAGAGAGAGAGAGAGAGAGAGAGAGAGAGAGAGAGAGAGAGAGAGAGAGAGAGAGAGAGAGAGAGAGAGAGAGAGAGAGAGAGAGAGAGAGAGAGAGAGAGAGAGAGAGAGAGAGAGAGAGAGAGAGAGAGAGAGATATATATATATATATATATATATATATATATATATATATATATATATATATATATATATATATATATATATATATATATATATATATATATATATATATATATATATATAGAGAGAGAGAGATATATATATATATCTAGATATCTATATATATATAGATATAGCTATATATATCCAAATCACCAAATTAAAAATATATCTATATTTCTCAATAAACCCAAAAAAAGATATCTCTATATATACATATATATATATTTATATATATATATATACGTATATATATATATATATATATATATATATATATATATATATATATATATATATATATATATATATATATATATATATATATATATATATTATATATGTACATATATCTCTATTTAGATATATTTTATTATTTGTTGGTTATCAAAAGGATTTGTTGTTATTACACATGATACAATTGTGGAGTCAGCAGAGCTTGCCCTTAATTCAGATCTTAACCCTCACCTTTCCAGCGACTGCACTTGCAGTTCCATTGAAGTTGCACTTTACACTTGTATTGTCAAATGAATGTTTAGACATGTACCTGCCTACTCCTAAAGAAACTATGTTTTTGAATAACAAGCACGTATATCATTATGTTCTGAAAATTAAATTACCATTTATTCTGGTTTAAACAAACAAGGCAAAACAAAATAGGAAGGCAACACTGGAGCCACTTTGCGATTTTGAGAAGACTTTTTGCCCCAACGGCAGACATCAAGTTTGTGAAGCCAAAAATTAAGCTTGGGCACATTTCATCCAATATAGGGAGCACAAGAAGATTGACCAGGAATCAGACAGACCAGGAACAGCAGCAGATGACATCTATGTCCCCAAGCTGTGGCACTACAACAGCCTGTGTCTTCTGTGAGACCAGACTGAAGCCAGGCAATCACTTCCGACTCTTCCCACCACGCTGCCCTGCACTCTTCCCTGCACGCTTCCTTGGAGGCTGACTTGTGGTAGGAGGAGGAGGAGGAGGAGGAGGAGGAGGAGGAGGAGGAGGAGGAGGAGGAGGAGAGGAGAAGGAAGAGGAGGAGGAGGAGGAGAAGGAAGAGGAGGAGGAGGAGAAGTTGGTGTCGGGCCTTCATGTGTCAGGCGGGTGGATTCTCGTAATTGACCCCTCAAACCCCCCTTAATAGCCTCAAAAATGAGGCCCTCACACAGGTGCCGTTGGCCCTTCTCCATTTCCAGCAACCTGCTGGCCAAGTAGGTGGCATAGGCCTCTTCTGGAATGGGGGGTTTGTCGAGAATCGCACTCGCCTTCCTAATAAGTTGGAGTGATTCCTCCTCAACAATGGTCATCCTCCTGGGCCTTCTTGGGGGTAAGGGCAGGGGTGGAGGTAGACTTCTTAATACAGTCTGGCTGTCACTCTGGCTCGTGCTGGGCCCAGCCACCTCCTGGCTCTCGCTGGTCATGTCCTCCTCCTCCATACCACTTGTCCCGGCATCATCCTGGGTCAGCTCATCCTGTGTGCAAATAAAAACAAAAATCAAACACCTGTTTTTTGGTTTATGGCCTCCTCAATCATCCAATTGTAAACTTATGAAGGAGCAGATAAATTTTTAAAAAGATCCAAAAGGCTATCATTTGGACCCCTGCATTTTCCAAGCAGATCACCAATGTTGTATAAGGCATTTTTTGCCACTACTGGATGTATGTATACACTATATATGTATCGATATGTTGCACCCACACTTTTTCGAAGTGTGCGCAATTTTTGGCAGCTTTTTTCACAATTCTGAGTTCAGGGTGTTAATTGTTTCACATTTTAACGTTTACAGCATTAATATTCACACAATCACAATTTAGGCTACTAAATATATACCTGGCTCCAGCTGGGCGCATCAGCCTGCTCCAAGGTGGAGGGGTCTTCTCCTTCCGTGGAAGCCTCAGCTGGGGTGGAGGGAAGAGTGGAGGGAAGAGTGGAGGGAAGGGTGGAGGGAAGAGTGGACAGTGATTGCCTGGGTTCCATCTGGTCACCTAGAAAAGCCAGTTGGTTGTAGTACCACAGCTTCGGTACATAAACCATCTCTGCTGCTGCTCCTGATCTGACTGATTCCTCAATCTTCTTGCGCTCCCGCTTGTACATGTGCCTTAAACTTGAAATTCTGGCTTCAACAAACTTGGTGTCTGCGTTGGGGACTTGAGTCTTCACAAAATCCACAAGTGGCCCCAGTGTTGCCTTCCGGACATCCCTATTGCCATATAAAGGGTTCTTGAGCTGCCACAGGTTGGTATTTTTTCTGTACAGCGCAATGAATTCGGACATGAACTGCTGGTCCTTGAATGGATTCAACTGGGCTGCTGACATGTTTGTTTCTGTTTTGTTAGTAATGGCAATACAAAAGACCAAAAACACAAATGTTACTAAAAACGCACATCCAGTTTTTCAAACCAAACATTACACAACACACCCACACACAGGCAGCAACACACCCACACAGGCAGCAACCCCTACACACAGGCAGCAACACATCCACACACAGGCAGCCACCCCTACACACAGGCAGCAACACATCCACACAGGCAGCAACACACCCACACAGGCAGCAACCCCTACACACAGGCAGCAACACACACATATCCTTAAAAAATGCAGGCCCAAAACCCAATAAACCACAGTAATGCATCCTAGAAAACACTTACCTTCGTACAGAGCGCTCGCTACTTCCGTTCGGGAACACGTGGGGCCCTCAAACAGCCTTATATACACTGCGCACGCGTCGAAGTCCGCCTGCGTCCTCCGCGTCGCCCGCCCATGACGTTCCTCCTGACGAGTATTCCCCGCCCCGCTTCCCCTCGTTGCATTGTGGGTGAATAAATTCATGAAGATGGCGGACACATTCTCAGCCAGTAGCGCGGAGGAAAGCCCAGAAGCGAACACATCTGCATCCAGCAGCAGATATAAGGCCACCAATATGGCCTTTGAAGAGATGGTGGAGATGGTGGACATCCTCCAAAGGGAAGATTACGACGGGGAAAATGGCCCCTACCCTCGACCCAACTTGCGCAAGGACAAGATTCTCACTACAATCGTCAGCACCCTGGAGCAGAAATTTGGCGTACGAAGGGGCAAGGATCAACTGCGCAAGCGATGGTCCGACATCAAATCCAGGGAGCACGATCAGTACAGGAGAATTCGAAAAGCCATCAAAAAAAGTAAGTCAAGCACGTGCGCTACTATGGTTATACTTGATATGTCTAATCTTGCGCAGATGTTATTAGCATTCGTACGTGAAACTTGCGCAGATGTTATTAGCATTCGTACGTGAAACTTGCGCAGATGTTATTAGCATTCGTACGTGAAACTTGCGCAGATGTTATTAGCATTCGTACGTGAAACTTGCGCAGATGTTATTAGCATTCGTACGTGAAACTTGCGCAGATGTTATTAGCATTCGTACGTGAAACTTGCGCAGATGTTATTAGCATTCGTACGTGAAACTTGCGCAGATGTTATTAGCATTCGTACGTGAAACTTGCGCAGGTGTTATTAGCATTCGTACGTGAAACTTGCGCAGGTGTTATTAGCATTCGTACGTGAAACTTGCGCAGATGTTATTAGCATTCGTACGTGAAACTTGCGCAGGTGTTATTAGCATTCGTACGTGAAACTTGCGCAGATGTTATTAGCATTCGTACGTGAAACTTGCGCATATGTTATTAGCATTCGTACGTGAAACTTGCGCAGGTGTTATTAGCATTCGTACGTGAAACTTGCGCAGGTGTTATTAGCATTCGTACGTGAAACTTGCGCAGATTTGATGAAAGTTCAGTTTGTCTTCATAACGTTTATTGAGTTTACCTGGCTTTGGGTTGTTGGTGTTGTAAGGTTGTTTATTAGTCTCACTATCTATACAATTACTGCTGTAGTAAGGGTTTTAGGGGTAACTTACACAGGGACTCCAGAAGCTGTTTTGGGGGGGGGGGATAAATATGTTAAGCAGGGTGTCAAGCTCACAATTCCAGAAAAATGCTCATCATCTACAAATACTGTAGGTGGTGACTTTTCGAAGAAGTACACTCACCTGTCCCTTGGATGGTGCAGCTACAATCTCTGATCTTGCAATCATGAAATTAATCTTTGCGGCTTCATTTCCCGGGTCACTATTGGGCATGCGCCAGTTGCGCAATGCAATAGGACTGGTCCGCGCGAGCTCGGGGACCCCTGTGTGTCCCAGCAGACAGCACGGTGGGACGGGATGTGGCGTATACTTCTGTGGGAGTCTAGGGCCGGATGTGTGTGCAAATACCTGCCTTACACAGGTATCTGCAACCCCTCCCCCCTAAAAGGTTCCAAATAAGACACCACAGGGGTGCAGGGATACAATGAGCGGAAGTTCAAATTTAGGGTTGAAGGGCGGTTTAAGTATTGGAGTTTCATTAGATAGACATTTCAATTCTGTCTTCAAGTAGGATCTTCTAACAAACTGCTAATAATTGGACAACACTTTTAAACAATGTTTAATAATCCTATTTTGGCACTCAAATATCAGTGTGATTAAAAGTGTACCTTTTTGTGTTCCATTACCATAGGGGGCAAAAGACTCAGACGTCAGTCCGAACCTACGAGGACCTCCCGGCCTCACCAGACTAATTGGGCAGTTAGCCCAAGCCCACGCGTGGATGTGGCGGAACAGGTGGTTGAAGTGGATCAAATATGCACCCCACCAAGTGAGTGTCTCAGAACACAGATTGAGCTAATAAATTAAGGTCTGCATGTTTTTGACACTTTTTTTCTTGTGTTTTATCTACCCAACTTTTAGGTGATGCTGATCTGTTTGTGGAAGGACAAGCTGCTGAGCCATTTTCAACAGACAGTGCCCACAGGCTTATTGGCCAGATCATGGCCTGGAATCTGCAGCTGGAAAATATGCAGAAGGAGATGGCCACCATGCAGCAGGGAATGAAGGACATGATTGATGTTTTGGGGAGAATCTAAAGACCCCTTTTCCATTTCTTAACATCAATCATGTCCTTCATTCCCCTTTTGATGCGCTATGTTTTACAAATTTTAGAGGCCAAATTTTTAATATGCACACGGTGTGTCAACATGTGCTATGTGCCATCAGGGGATCTCAATGGACGCATTTTGTGTTTGCAACCCCTAATGCTAGTAGGTGAGAGGGAAGGGGTTTCACACACAAAACACGTCCATTGATTCCCCATGATGGAACATAGCACATGTTGACATTACCCATTTTCCTGTTAAATTAGTGTGCATATTCTAAATTTGGCTTCTACTGTTCATGGGTTACCTGTTGAACTTTGTAAGTTCTGGACTTTTACATTGTGTAAATATTTTCTAATGCTAACCCTAAATTTTTTACCATTTTAAAACATGTTTTTATGTTTGTTAAAAAAAATCAATCACAAAAAAAAAAAAAAAAATATGTTGTGAGAAAAAGACCAAAAAAATTTAAAAAATATAACATAAAAAAAAAAGAAAAAAAAATGTTTTTTAAAAAAAAAAAAAAAAAAAAAATTATTAACCAAAAATACCAAAAATAACAAAAAAAAAAAAAATAAAAAAAACACAACATAAAAAAGGTTTGGATGTGCACTAGAATAAAAAAAAAAAATGTTTGCACAAATTAAACAATGTGTGGCTTCTTCTTTTTAAATACTACCAGTTTGACCAAAACATGTTGTGGTTCATTGACAAAGGGGCTTATTTACTAAACGCAAAACAAGTTTGCCACTATTAAGATGTGCACTAGGACAACATATAAAACAGGCAAAATTAAAAGCTAAACAATACGAAAATACCAATATTTCAAACATAAATAACTGTATTTATTCTTTGTAAAACAAAAAGATGGTTTAAGGGTCTGCTGCCATTGCAATGGCCCCCCTACCATTAAAATAATGTAAATAACGGTCCCGCACTTGCTGGGCTGATTGTGGGGCCAAACCAAGACGGCGATTATCCAGCCCGGTCATGTCGCCTTCCACTCCGGCCTCAGGCCCGATTGGTAATGAGTAGGTTCCCGAATGTTTGCGTAAATAATTGTGCATGACACAGCATGCAAGAATAATAGTATTCAGTTTGTACTCTGCCAGATGTATGGATGTAAGGAGCAATCTGAAACGGTTGGCCATAATACCAAAGGCATTTTCCACAACCCTTCTTGCTCTGGCCAACCGATAATTAAAAATCCTCCTCTCAGGGGTGAGGGATCGTTGGGGAAATGGCCTCATCAGGTGGTCACCCAGACCGAACGCCTCGTCGGCAATGAAAACGAACGGGAGTCCCTCCACATTATCTTCATCTGGTGGCAGCTCCAGGCCACCAGTCTGGAGACGATGACCGAACTCCGTGTGGTTGAAGACTCCTCCGTCCGACATCCGGCCGTTTTTCCCCACATCCACATAAAGAAAGTCATATTGTGCCGACACCACCGCCATCAACACTATACTATGGAACCCCTTATAATTCCAATAGTAAGACCCCGAATGGGGTGGGGGCACAATTCGCACATGTTTCCCGTCAATCGCCCCTCCGCAGTTGGGAAAGTCCCAACGGGCAGCAAACTGGGAAGCCACAGTCTGCCATTCCTGTGGCGTGGAAGGACACTGTGAAGTCAAACAGAAATATACAAATCGAATTAAAAACCAGGCAAAACACCTAACTAAATGCAACAAATTAACAAACAATTTGGAAGAACATATGTATTTATTTTGTAAGTCCTTGAAATAAAGCCAAAAGATTAAGGATAAGGGACAAATCTCTGATTGATGACCCCTCTGATGGCCCAGAGAAGATAATAATGGGGATGTGGGTGTGGAGTAATTAATTGTAAGGTCACACAATATACACATGCAATTAATTAAAGGGGCGTGTGTGTGGGGGGTGGGTTAATTACAAGCTGACCAAAACCACATGCAATTAATTAACGGGGTGTGTGGGGGGGGGGGGTGGGGGGGGGGGGGGGGGTGGGTTAATTACAAGCTGACCAAAACCACATGCAATTAATTAACGGGGGTGTGTGGGGGGGGTGGGTTAATTACAAGCTGACCAAAACCACATGCAATTAATTAACGGGGTGTGTGGGGGGGGTGGGTTAATTACAAGCTGACCAAAACCACATGCAATTAATTAAAGGGGTGTGTGGGGGGGGTGGGTTAATTACAAGCTGACCAAAACCACATGCAATTAATTAAAGGGGTGTGTGGGGGGGTGGGTTAATTACAAGCTGACCAAAACCACATGCAATTAATTAACGGGGTGTGTGGGGGGGGGGGGTGGGTTAATTACAAGCTGACCAAAACCACATGCAATTAATTAAAGGGGTGTGTGGGGGGGGGGGTGGGTTAATTACAAGCTGACCAAAACCACATGCAATTAATTAACGGGGTGTGTGTGGGGGGGTGGGTTAATTACAAGCTGACCAAAACCACATGCAATTAATTAAAGGGGTGTGTGGGGGGGGTGGGTTAATTACAAGCTGACCAAAACCACATGCAATTAATTAACGGGGTGTGTGGGGGGGGGTGGGTTAATTACAAGCTGACCAAAACCACATGCAATTAATTAACGGGGTGTGTGGGGGGGTGGGTTAATTACAAGCTGACCAAAACCACATGCAATTAATTAACGGGGTGTGTGGGGGGGGTGGGTTAATTACAAGCTGACCAAAACCACATGCAATTAATTAACGGGGGTGTGTGGGGGGGTGGGTTAATTACAAGCTGACCAAAACCACATGCAATTAATTAACGGGGTGTGTGGGGGGGTGGGTTAATTACAAGCTGACCAAATCCACATGCAATCAATTTAAAAATGAGGGTCAAGGGGGGTGAAAGGGGTGAGGGTCAAGGGGGGTGAAAGGGGGGGGGGGTGAGTAAAACAGTACAATGGAGCTGGTAATATACATTTTTAACCAAAGAAAGTGACTAGGCTAGGGGTGTTTAGGGGGCCAAGATTCCATGCTGGGGAGGTTGGTGCAAGGAAATATGCATGTGACCCACTAAATAATACATTCTTAAAGCTATTTTGATAAGTCAACCATAAAATACTAGACAAAAAAAAAAAAAAAAAAAAAAAAAAAAAAAGGAATAGGGGACATTCATAGAATAGTCCTATCATGGTAATTAGCTAATGATGACATTGATGCACTACATTAGCAAACATACAAGACATAGGTAATTTTAAAAGAGAAGACTTACCTTAATGTATTCCTCCTGCAGGACGTGGATAATGGCAGAACAGGTCTCTGGAATAATGAGCCCCAGAGCCTGGGGGGAGATGCCTGTCGTGAACTTGAGGTCCTGCAAGCTTCTCCCCGTCGCCAAGTAACGCAACGTGGCGACTAGCCTCTGCTCCGCACTGATGGCTTGCCACATGCAGGTATTCTGCCTGGTAATATAAGGGGACAGCGAAGCCAACAGACGGTGAAAAATGGGGTCCGTCATCCGGAGATAATTCCTGAAATCATCAGGATTATTCTCACGGATCTCACGGAGCAAAGGCATATGCGAGAATTGGTCACGCTGGCGCAACCAATTCTTGGTCCATGAACTCCTCCTCACCCTGTTCATGGACTGGGCTCGTGCCAAGGTGTTAACCGCAACACCGAGCCCCTGCACAGCACGAACTCGTTCCCGAGTACGTCCACACTCCATGGCTTCAAAACGGTCGGCTGATCAAACAAACAACTTAACAGAACGCACTGAAGAACAGCAAGGCCTATGAAGAACGACCTGAAAAACAGGAACGAGCGGACCAGAACGGCCTGAGAACAGGTAGGAACTGATCCACACGCACTGAAAGCCAGATACAAACCTCACAAGCACAAACTGAACGGCAGAAGCGAACGAATTAAGCAGAAGTCTGAGAAGCGCGAATCGTCTCTAACCAAACGTCAACTAACACGCGATACACACGAGATCAGCTGACGGTGCCCAAAGGGTGTCGTTTGGGATCTCGAGCTTCCTTTTTCTAGTCCCGTCGTACGTGCTGTACGTCATCGCGTGAACCGCCGGACTTTTTGCGTGATCGTGTGTGGTCAAGTCCGTTCGCTTTTTAGTCCAGCGTACCCAGCTGGAGAGTCCAGCGGATTGTCCGCTGGACTTAGGTCCGCCGGGAAAAGTCCCTTCGTGTGTACGCGGCATACCTGATAGTATGCAGGAGGCGATCATCATAGTTTCAGCCAAACCGGGTAAAGATAAGATGGTGCCGGACTCGTACTGGCCTATCTCCCTGCTCAATGCAGATGTTAAATTATTGGCTCGTATATTGGCTACCAGACTCTCAAAAGTAATAGGCAACCTGGTCCATCGGGACCAGTCGGGCTTCATTCCCACGAGGTCTACTGCAGACAATATTCAACGCCGGTTTTTGAACTTACAGGTACCGGTGGATAGGGCCATTCTGTAACTAGACGCTGCAAAGGCATTTGACAGTGTGGAGTGGCCCTACCTCCTGGACATTCTAGCAAGATTTGGATTGGGAGATCACTTCATCACCTGGGTAAAAGTACTGTACTCTAAACCTAGGGCCAGAATCCGCATAAATAGTAACTTGACCATACCATTTGATTTGCACAGGGGCACCCGACAAGGGTGCCCATTATCCCCATTACTTTTTGCTCTAGCGGTGGAACCTCTAGCTATCTTGATACGCAATGCTTCTGAGGTAGTCGGTTTCCGGAGGGTTCAGTTGGAAGAAAAAATGTCCTTATACACAAAAGCACCTTCCAAGTCCTTCCTATCCCTCCCTCTCTATCCCTCCCTTCTTTTCTTCTTTTGAGATGCATTGTATCGGTCTGTTTTCTCCTATTTCTCTGAGGATTGCAGCAATTTAATCGGCCTCCCGGACCTGTATCGCGCTTTGATGACTTTGCTGCCTGGCTACCCTACTTTCTCTCCTCTGAAATACCCACTATAATTCTTGGTGACTTCAACATTCCTGTCAATGTTAACAGCCCAACTACAGCTAAACTTCTCAACGTAACCTCTTCTTTTGACCTAACCCAATGGACACATATTTCCACCCACTCCAATGGTAATATCCTTGACCTTGTATTCTCCCATCTCTGCAGTCCCTGCAACCTCACGAACACCCCCTTTCCACTCTCTGATCACAACCTCATTACTTTCACTGTATCCTTGCCTCCAACCAACCATCCCTCCAAGCAGCAAACAATTACTTGTAGGAACCTTCGCCACTTTAACCCATCTCTTCTCTATTCTGCTACTGACCATCTATATGACATAATCTCTCCCCTGTCCTGTCCTGACCTGGCCACCTCTGTCTACAACAGTTCACTCTCATCATCACTAGATGCACTTGCTCCGCTAACCACACGCAGAATCAGGCCCGTTACAACCATGGCAAACTGACAACACTAGAAATCTCAAGAGACATTGCCGTGCTCTTGAACGACTGTGGCGTAAAACCAAATGCCTGCACGACTTCACCCTATATAAATCTGCCCTTCTAAAATACAATTCCTGCCTCCATGCTGCCAAACAAACCTACTTTGTCTCCCTTATTAATACCTTGTCATCTAGTCCCCGTCGGCTCTTCTCAACCTTTAACTCACTGCTTCGTCCCCCACCCCCTCTACCCACTAACTCACTCACTGCCCAAGAGATTGCCAATCACTTCAAAGACAAGATTGATGTAATTCGTGAGGATACCTCCACTCACTGTGCGTACACCTTCCCCACCCAACATACCTTGCCTAACGACACTTTCAACACTCTCCTCCTTTGAATTGGCTACTATTGAAGAGGTTACAAAACCTTTCTCAGATGCCCACCTAACCAATTGTCCCTTGGATCCTGTTCCCTAACAACTACTATGGTCACCCTCTTCTTCTATCCTATGCTCCCTCACTCACATCTTCAATCTTTCCCTCTCTAGTGGCACCTTCCCCTCCCCTCTAAAACATGCGCAGATCACTCCCATACTTAAAAAGCCCTCCCTGGACCCCACCAACCTGAATAACTTAAGGCCCATCTCATTGCTCCCATTCTCCTCTAAACTTCTAGAGTGCTTAGTCTACAACCGTCTTAGCTCCTACCTCAGTGAAAATAACTTTCTTGACCCTTTACAGTCTGGCTTTCGCTCGCAGCACTCCACGGAAACTGCCTTACTAAAACTCACTAACGATTTACTAACTGCTAAATCCGACAGCCAGTACTCCATACTGCTACTACTTGACCTCTCTGCAGCCTTTGATACTGTTGACCACCCGCTCCTTCTCAATAAACTCCATTCCCTTGGCCTCAAAGATTCTGCTCTATCCTGGTTCTCTGCCTATCTATAACAGCGCTCCTTCAGTGTTACCTACAACTCTGTCTCCTCCTCTCCGTTGCCCCTTTCTGTGGGGGTCCCCCAAGGCTCTGTTCTTGGACCCCTTCTCTTCTCCATCTACACCTCCTGCTTGGTCACTTGATAACCACCCACGGCTTCCAATACCACTTATACGCCAATGACACCCAAATCTATCCGTCTACTCCTCACCTCACTCCTTCAGTCTCCTCTCGCATTACTAACTTACTAACTGACATCTCAGCATGGATGTCGCACCACTTTCTTAAATTAAATCTCTCTAAAACTGAGCTATTAATATTCCCCCCCGCCCGTGCCCCCCTCCATGACTTTTCCATCAAAATAAACAATGCAACCATCAGTCCCTCCCCTCACGCCAGGGTACTCGGTGTAATCCTAGACTCGGACTTGTCATTTCAGCCTCAAGTCCAATCGCTGTCAAAAGTTTGTAGACTTCACCTCCGTAACATCTCTAAAATTCGCCCCTTTTTAACAAATGACACCACCAAGCTCCTCATTCACTCCCTTGTTATCTCTCGCCTTGACTATTGCAACTCCCTTCTCATTGGCCTGCCTCACCATAGGCTCTACCCTCTTCAGTCTATCACAGTGGTCATCAACCCTGTCCTCAGGGCCCACTAACAGGCCAGGTTTTATGTATTACCTTGGGGAGATGCAGACTAGAATACTGCAATCACTGAGCAGCAAATTATATCACCTGTGATGTTTTTCAGTTATCTTGCAAACCTGGCCTGTTAGTGGGCCCTGAGGACAGGGTTGATGACCACTGGTCTATCATGAGCTCTCGTTTCCTCCTCCCATGCTCGTTTCCAGGATTTCTCCAGAGCCTCTCCCATCCTCTGGAACTCGCTACATCAACCTGTCCGGCTATCCCCTACTCTAGCTACCTTCAGGCGATCCCTGAAAACTCATCTCTTCAGGGAAACCTATCATGTCTCCAACTAATCTACCACTTCCATCAGCTCATTCCCCACAGTTACAACCTTTTGTATCACCTTTCCCACCCTATTAGATTGTAAGCTCTTCTGAGCAGGGCCCCCTTAATCCTCTTGTATTTTATTGTATTATAACTGTATTGTCTCCCTTTTTATATTGTAAAGCGCTGCGTAAACTGTTGGCGCGATATAAATCCTGTAATAAATAAACACACGGATGACGCACTTGTGTATTTGGGAGATACTGACTCTTCATTGCAAGCAGTGATGGGAATAATTAAGAAATTTGGTAATTTTTCCCGTTTTACCATAAACTGGTCTAAATCGACCATAATGCCCATCGACCCAATGACAGACCCCCTACCTGTGGGTGCAGATCAAATAGCTATTGTAACTAAATTTAAATACCTAGGGGTGATTGTGTCCCCGGATACATCAGATTATGTTTGGTTGAATTTAAGCCTGCTACTGGACAAACAAAAAATCAAATGCGTCAGCTGGTGCAAACTGCCCCTGTCGGTGGTAGGAAGAGTGAATTTATTAAAGATGGTATGGGCCCCACAGCTGTTATACATTTTTCACAATTCACCTATGTGGATTACGAATAAATGGTTTAAAAAGATTGACTCATTGATGCGAGACTTATATGGAAGAAAAAAGTAGCTAGAATTAGCCTGAGTACACTACAATATGGGAAAGACAGAGGGGGGCTAGCGGTACCCCATCCTAAAAGATACTTTCTGGCATCACAGCTTTAGCAGATGGCGGGATGGGGCCGAGATCAAGGTAACGACCCAGTGATCCAATTGGTCGTTGGGTCTGACCCTTCCTTGAAGGCAGCTTCACATATGGAAAGAGGCCTTCCAAGCATTCCACACTCAACTACTAGTAGTGTTCTACTGAGAAAAACATGGGCAGAGGTCAAGAAGACTCTGAAACTATAAAGGCCCACTTCCCTTTACACCCATACGGTATAACCCTAATTACGCAGAATTACAAAAATTACAAGGGTTCGCCCCTTGGAGGGATAAAGGGAAATGGTTCTTTCCTCAAATTTATGAAGGGGGGATTCTCAAAACCTATGAGCAACTGTGTCAGGAATACCAGCTAACTCCCAGAGGCTTTTATCAATACCTGCAGCTCCGGCATGCATTAGAAGCACAACAACAGGAGTGTTCGCTGATAACCTCCTCATCCAGGCTGTTGATGGAAGTCCTACGGGCAGACACCCGGAGAGGACTGATATCAAAAGTATACCCGGAGCTATCTTCCTCAGTCCAGGATCATACTTCTCTCCCGTGCCGGAAGAAATGGGTAGATGACATAGGGGAGCTAGATGCAGACCAATGGGACATGGCACTTGAGTCGATACCGGCGGTCTCGGTCTCGGCTTCCCATAAACTGTCGCAACTTTATATTTTACACAGGGCATATAGAACGCTGACACAATTACACAAATGGGGAAGAAGGGATTCGCCACTATGTCCCAAATGTAAGGTCCACCAAGGGGACTTCATTCACTTATTATGGCGGTGCCCTAAACTGCATCGATATTGGGCCGAGGTGTCTCAACCAGTGTTGGTCATCTTACTTTAAAAAAGTAATTAGTTAAGTTACAAATTACTTCTCCCAAAAAGTAATTGCGTTAGTAACTCAGTTACTACATTGGAAAAGTAATTAGTTACGCAGCAAAGTAACTGACTTTTTTTTTAAATATTCTATACGTGTAACTAATGGGCGGGTCTAGTATTACTGTAACCAAGGGGCGCATTTATTATTATTGTTATATATCGTGTAACCAAGGGGCTGCTCTATTATTACTCTAACCAAGGGGCAGATCTGTTATAGCGTGTAAGCAAGTGGCGGGTCTATTATTATTATATCGTGTAAGGGGCGGATGGCTACAGAAGAGGGCGAATGTTAAATTAATGGGCAGAGCTCGATATATAACAATAATAATAAATGCACCCCTTGGTTACAGTAATACTAGACCCGCCCCTTACTTACACGATAGACGCCCCTTGCAGAGTAGCACGAGCATCAGGAGCGTGCGGCATCGCCTCGTACAATTACATGTTGTTAACTGCCCCTGCGCGGTGTAGAGTTCACTCAGAGCTGTTTACGTTCAGCAATTTTCGGAAGCTCTGTAGTCCTTCGTACTGCGCAAGCCCTGCACCTGCGCAGTACAGGGGGTCCTTATCCGGTGGAGGAACTTTTTCTGCAGGACCCCGGAATTACACTACTGCCATCTAGTGGCGGTAGATGTAATTGGGGTAACTAAGCCAAAGTAATGGGAACGGAGTTACCATGAGGGGAAAAGTAATCAGTTAGATTACTCGTTACCCTCTAAAGTAACTGCGTTAGGTAACTCAGTTTATTTTAACTCAGTTACTTACATCACTGGTCTCAACACATTGTTAGATTGGCACAAGTGCCAATCCCGATGAACCCCCTGGTGTACCTACTGGGGGCCATAGACGGTGAAATGTACCCAAAAGGGATGTACTACATGATCACCAGATTATTGTACTTAGCCAGGAAGCTAATTGCAAGATACTGGATGGCGCCTAAGGTCCCAACAGTAAAACAGTGGATTAGTTACGTTAATTCAATACTTCTCAGAGAAAGCCTTGCTTACAAACACAGAAAGGCACAGAGTAAATTTGACCTCATATGGCAACCATGGCTGGAGGATCCCAGCCTGGCACCACCTCAGTTGGTACTAGATAGACTTATGTAAATGGGTATGGCAGATGTTGGGGGGGGGGGGGGGGGGGAGAGAGGAAGAGAGGGAAATGAATAATATCATGACTATAGTTTCAGGTATGCACTGGACCCTGGATAATCAGCTGATGAAGTGAGATTTAAATCCGAAAAACTCATTGCAGGTTAACAGTGCGAGTTTGGGTTGGGGTAGGGGGGGGGGGGGGAGTTAATGTTTAAAAATAAATGTTCACGCTGTATGGTACCCTGTTATTGCTCTATTTGCATGGCAACTGAATATACTGTGAAACGAGACAGTAATGTTAAAAAATGTGAAATGCTGAAAATCTTTTTTTTGCATGAGCAATTTATCAATAAAAAAAGTTTTGATTAAAAAAAAAAAAGCCGAAGGCTTCATTCTCACCCATACCTCTTAAAGCACCCCACGGCTGGCAATCTGTCAACTCCCTGTGACTTTGCAAGAACACACGCTCAAACTGACCATTGCAGCCCAGTAGCTTTAAATACAATAAATAAGAATACAGAGAAATGTTGGAGATGTAACGTAGGAAGGGGGACTATGGATCACATATGGTATGGATGTTATAAGGTGAGACATTTTTGGACTAATATATTTGAGATCTATCAGAAAGTGGTCAGCTTAGAGGCGTGCCCAAACAAACATCTCATCTTATGTCAGATTCATTAAAGGGTTATTAAAACAGACATTTTAGGGGGCGTGGCTACGGCATGCACGAGTGAGGACATGCTTTTCCTGAGCTCTGTGTGACCCGCGCCCTATAGAGCCTGAACGGCGGCTCCGGGGGTAATTCTTTTACAGCACAACGATGCCACCGAAGCGGAGGACATCCCCGCAGCCACAGCGATCACAGAGGAACCCGGTCTGAGTCCCTGGACAACTATTTTGGGGCCCGCAGCAAACCGGCAAGTACCGCCAAGATGGCGCCCGGCACACACGCGGCCAAAGCGGCCTTCCCCATCGGCTCCCCACACATGCCCGTGCTGTCCCTGCCGCCCCCCTCCGGGTCAGATAGCATGGAAGGGCCCACAAACGGAGGTGATCCCTGGGAGGATAAAGACATCTGATCCCACATCCTACCCCTCCCCACCACGGCAGACCTGGAGAGATTTGCTAATAGGGTAGAGAAGGCCCTGAGACAGGACATTGAAAATTTGCAGGCTGACACAGCCCACCTGGGAGGGAGAGTAGAGACACTGGAGGCTCAATGGGATGAAACTGCTCCCACCCTGCAAGCTTTAACTGACCGCTGTGAAAGGCAAGCTCGCAGGCTGGAGGCCTTGCTGGATCAAATGGACGATTTTGAAAATAGGAGCCGCAGGGTCAATATCCTTATCAGAGGTCTCCCTGAGGCAACTGGATCAAGGGACATTGTGCCAACTTTGCAGGGGGTCTTTAAGCAGATACTAGGCCGTCAGGCCCCTGAGTGCATTGAAATAGACCGGGCGCATAGGGCCCTGAGACCCCCCTCAGATGATCCAGAACGACCCAGGGACATTATATGCAAGTTGCATAAGTACTCACTTAAGGAGCGCATCATGAACCAGGTCAGGGGAGTTAGACATGTGGACTTTGATGGCGCCAAACTGACATTCTTCCCAGACATATCAAGACGCACTTTGATGCAACGCCGGGCGCTTAAGCCACTGCTGGCATCTCTGCAGGACACCCAATTGCCTTATAGATGGGGCTTTCCATTCAGCCTCTCAGCGACTAAGGATGGCAAACAGTCTACCCTGCGCACTAAAGCGGATTTACCCCGCTTTTTGGAGGACCTGGGCCTACCCCCAGTGGACATTCCAGACTGGAGGACATCGCAGGCTATTCCTCTCCCCATGCGCCCTGAGCCGTGGCAACAGGGTCGTTGCAGACGCCGACACGAAAAACAGGAGAAGCTTGTCTGGACACAGATCGCCAGGACACCCTCCACAAGAGGAAGCCTGAACTACAACCCACCTCGCAGATAGCTGAAGAGACTTTGCTCGGTTATATTTGAAATTTCCCCCCCAGCTGCCGTTTCACATTGCAGCAGACTCTCTACTCCGTATCTGCTACTTCTGCCTATGCTTATCCAGTTTTATACGGGTAGATTGAGCCCCATATACCGGTAGCGGGTCCCCCGGTGGACTCGCTCTGCGTGCCTTACCACTACCCCCCAGTAGGACTACTTCTTGGAGTAATGCTCCTTTTTGGGAAATACTCCTGCTCGCTGGACTCCACCATTTCCCCTTTTCGGGGGGGGGGGGGGGGACAGGAGACAAGTTGCACTACGTTATGACCGCAGGGCTGTCTTTTTTTTTTCCCTTTCCTATGCTCATGTTTTTGTTTCAGTTTTTGTGTTTTTTTTATGCCCCATTTTTATGTTTTCTACATCCGTTGTAATTGTGGTTTATCTCTTAGGATCCTGCTTGATATTGGGTGCTAGCTGTGTTCGCTGCTATGGGTTTGGACGCACTGTTGGTATCCTCTCCCCTCTGGACCTGGGTCGCTGGCTCGACCCTTTAACTCCCCACCATGGCTGATCTGAAGGTCGTATCCTTTCGCAACAGCTGGAGGGCCGCCAGTTTGAGACACCTGGTATAAAGCTTTAAATAACCATTCTAATATGCTACTCAATTTCCTCAGTCAGATCTAGATATGCAACTCAAATGTTTGTTGTTAGAAGATGACACACTATCAGGGCGAATGCCGTTGTTCATCTGACATAACAGTTTATGACTATAGGTTTGTGACATTAGATTCTGTATTTGCTGTCTATCCCCAAATAAAACTTGTTTGGATAAAAAAAAGAAATTAATTGTGATTGGACTTTAGTCTGGCATCCAGATTAAAGTCCATCACCTCCTCCATCACTTTAAGTCCATCACTTAAAAAAAAAAAAAAGTTTTCAGGCTATTTTAGGCGTGAAACTTGTAGAGGCCTTTAACTCAATGCTAATGGGCGATGCCATACCACAAGGATGGCAAGGATCGTCAGAAATGCCTGAGTTACAGGCCCATATATCTCTCTTAAATGTATATCTTAAGGTTCTTTGCAAGAACATTGCTCAGTCAACTTTTGCACCATAAAGCCCTCCTTATATACCCCAGTCTGGATTTGGGCCTAAGAGAGGCCAAAGACAATACCCAACGTGTATTAAATACCATTCATTTGGCCAAAGAGAAATATACAGTTGATTCCGACACAGAAAAAGCATTTGATAGAGCTGGAATTATATTCTGGCTACCTTAGCGCATATATGAATTAAACAGAAAAGCACCTCTAAGTGTAATATTTTAATAAAACATGGGATCAGAGCAGACAAGTGAACACTCACATGGAAGATATGTATAAAAGGCTCATCTGTCAAGATAAAACTCCCAGTGGAGAGATCATATACAGTGCCTCAAGTCAGGTGTACGGAGACCGCAGTGTGTCAGGAGACAAGCCGCAAGGGTCCTGTGTTGTTCCAGGTATTGTACAATGGAGAGCAGCCTGGAGTGCAGCACTGTGGATGGCGTGTAATGTCACCGGGAGGAAGGGAACACAGCGCATGTACAAGGCTCGTACTGAGCATGCACACTTTTGTCAAATGATGCCAAGACCGAGGGGAGCCAGATATAAAATAGTCTGAATTGCGATTACTAAATCAGATGGACATGTGGGTATATGTTAAAAATATTATATAAAAAAACAAAGCCAATTACATTAGTCACTGTATAGAACATTACAACAATGCACAATAAAGTAGAAACCTATAAAAAAAAAAAAAAATGTAATAAAGATTTATAACAACAATATGCTTAAAAATAAAATAAAAATAGACTATTGGTAAATTAATGTAAACCCTGCAGCCAGCACATCAAAAGCATAAAAAATCTATGTCGATATATGTAATGTATATATCCATAAAAAAAATCAATATTAAAATAGCCTTAAAAGCATGATCATGAAAATAATTACTGTATTTATCAGCGTATAACAGGCACCTTTTCCCCCTGAAAATAGGGGGCAAATCATGTGTGCATGTTGTGTGCCTTGAAGGGGAAGGAGGGGGCGAGCGCCGCCAGATTACAAAGAGCCGGGATCGCCTGTGTACTCATCGCTCAGTCACTCATAGTCCCGCCTCCTGGCACGGCTCCTAGCATAGACGTCACATGTCCCGGCATTGGACCAGTTTTCTGTCTATCATAAGAGCTGGGCCAGGAGTCGGGGCTGAGTGACTGCGAGCTCCGAGTACACGGGAGATCCTGGCTCTGTGTAATCCGGCACCGGTGAGGCTGCATTGATGGGCAATGACGAACCTGCAGATGGGCACTGAGCAGGCTGCATTAATAGGCAATAGTGAGGCTGCAGATGGGCACTGATTAGGCTGCAATGATGGGCACTGAGCCCTATTTTGCTTCAATGTTCTTTATTTAAAATTTACGTGTTTTTCCTGAAACTTCTCTTAAAATTAAGGTGCGTGATATACGCCGATAAATACGGTATATAATGCAATACTTAGCAGTTATATAATATAATGGAGGCAAATATGCAGCCTTGGCTTTAAAGGGGCTGTACCGGGTGATGCATACAGCTGTACTTTTTTTTTTTTTTTTAGAGCCGGCGGTTGGCTTTCTTGGGATAACAACCAGTGCGGCTAAAAAAAAGACACTGGGCTGTTATCCCCAGCCTCAGGAGGGGACGGCTCTCCCGGAGATCTGAACAAAGCCGGAATCTACTTTGATTGGATCTAGTAACCCAGAAGAGATGTCGTCATGACATCACTTCAGGTTTACAACTTACAGTATTCAAAAAGAAAACTTGGCGTTTTAAATACTTTTAAGTGCAAAGGAGGGATTTGGGGTCTTTTCGATTCCCTCCATGAAAATAGTACCTGTCACTGCCTATTACCATCACAAGGGATGTTTACATTCCTTCTGACAGCAATAAAAGTGATCAGAAAAAAAATCTAATCAAAAAAAGAAAAAATTTAAATTAAAGCGCCCCATTCCTCCATGCTCATGCGCAGAACTGCAGAACTGTTCCAGCTAATACTGAGCCTCAGTATTAGCTGGAACAGTTCACCTTTGATGTGGATCACTGCACCTCACGGAGCTCATTTCCTGACGGTGGATGCCCTCTGTCAATATCGGAAGTGGCCCATTCACAGATTATTATTATACAGTATTTATATAACGCTGACAGTTTACACAGCGCTTTACAACATTAGGGCAGACAGTACAATTACAATACAATTCAATATGGGGGGGGGGGGGGGGATCAGAGAGCCCTGCTCGTTAGAGCTTACAATCTAGGAGGGAGGGTCAAGTTATACAAAAGGGTAATAGCTATGGGGGATGAGCTAATGGAGAAAATAGTGCAGTTGTTAGATGGAGGCAAGATGGGCTTTGGCCAAAGTTTTCAGGGATCGCCTAAAAGTGGATAAATTTGAAGACAGTCTGACAGATTGGGGTAGCGAATTAAAGAGGATGGGCGAGGCTCGGGAGAAGTCCTGGAGGCGGATATGGGAGGAGGTGATGGAGGGAGCTAGAGAGCAGGAGGTCTTGGGAGGAACGAAGAGGGCGATTAGGTTGGTATTTTGAGACTAGGCTAGTGATGTAGCTGGGGGCAGAGTTGTGAGAGTTCAGAGTCAAGGATAACACCTAGCACGCTGACATGTGGGGATGGGTGGTGCCATTGCTCTTAACAGATAAGTCAGGGGAAGAGGCACGTGGGGGAGGAAATATTATAAACTCCGTTTTGGACAAGTTGAGTTTGGGAAAGTGGTGTGACATCCATACAGATATGTCTGTTAGTAAGTTAGTGATGCGGGAGGAGACTGATGGGAGTGAATTGAGGGGTGGAGAGATAGATTTGTGTCGTCAGCGTAAAAATGATATTAAAAGCCATGAGAGGCTATCATATTGTGTAATTATTCCTGCGCTACCATGTATGGGTAAATGGAACTGCTGCAAACACCAAGTTTGGGTCAAACCGTACCCAGTAATAAGCTGAAGTATGAAGAATGGGTGGTGCTGCGCTGTTCCCAGGGAAAGACTACTACTCAAGACGGTAGTAAAAATGAATATTGTGTAATTCCGAGTATAGAAAAGGGTAGTGATGCAAGTATAAATTCAATTTTGAGAGAGGGATATATACTGTTAAAGATGATGGTATCAGGTGCAGAAGATATTGCTAATGGCTACCTATATAGGAGACAGTGCAATTTAGTTGAGAAGTATGCTGCTAAGGGTGGCAGTAATACTTGAGGCATAGTAAGATTGCAGAGTGCAAAGATTTTGCGAATACCTTCGTATAAGTTGACCAGAATGCAAGAGTGCAACAATGTAACAGGTTGCTAATAGCATAAATGAGACCAAAGATCAACTTAGTACTGACATTAAAGCGGGAGTAAACCCAGTTTCAAAAAACACTTACATTCCCGGCATGCCAGAAATGCTAACTTTCACATTGGTTGTGCTCTCAACCATACTTTCAAACCATCCAATGGCTGGTGTCATAACTGATCACATGTGCAGCATTATGGCAGTTGAATTATTAGAGGCCAAGATGGCAGCTTCCGTGACTGAAAACGATAGAAGGGTTTACTTCCACTTTAAGTAAAATATAGTGACATCAAAGTGCAAAAGGTAGCAGTATGATACTCGTAAAGTGCAAAGTGCAAATATTTTGCTAATGCCTACATATAGGTAATTCAAGACTGTAGGGGTGCAACAATGTAATAAGTTGCTAAAATCGTAAATGAAACAAGCATCAGATGAATACTGACATTAAAATACAATATAGTGACATCAAAGTGCACGGTGTAGAATGAGTTTACAAAATAAATCTACTAAAATGTGCAAAAATAATTGATTGTTTGTGCAAGTAGCGCAATAGTGTCATAAAACGCAAAATAAGTGCAAAATTTGCAATACAATGTGTGTGCTAAAAGAGAACGGCAATAGCAACTGTGAACATAAAAGATTTCTGTGCTGGGTACAGCTAACCAGTGCAAAAATGCAAAGGTTCCTGTGCTGAGTGCAGCTTGCCTGTGCAAAAATGCAAATAATAATGCAATACAAAAAAAAAAAAATAGTATGATATAATGGCACAATAAAAAGTGCAAAAAGGAAAAGTATATAAACGGCTAGCACAAAAAAGAAAAGTGCTATTAGGTAAGTTTGTGCAAGTCTGCAATGTGCAAAAACTGCAAAAATGAGATGGTGACAACAGTCTATTAAATAAAATTCTTCTTTCAAAAGTGACGGTGCAGAGGGTGTCTCCTCTTTGTGTAAACACACACTACTAAGTAGAGTTGAGCGGACACCTGGATGTTGGGGTTCGAGGGGTTTGGCCGAACTTGACCCCGAACCCGAACTCCATTGAAGTCAATGGGGACCCGAAAGACTATAATAAATTGTCGGCTCCCGTCCCCATAATACAGAGAACAGTCATTGAAAGTCATTGATTTTTAAAAAAGTTATCGTCATAAAAAGTGTTTGGGGACCTGGGTCCAGCCCCAGGGGACATGTATCAATGCAAAAAAGAAAGTTTTAAAAACGGCTTTTTTTTGGGAGCAGTGATTTTAATAATGCTTAAAGTGAAACAATAAATTTGTAATATTCCTTTAAATGTCATATCTGGGGGGTGTGTATAGTATGCCTGTAAAGGGGCGCATGTTTCCCGTTCTTAGAACTGTCCCTGCACAAAGTGTAATTATTGCAGGAAAAAAGTTAATTTAAAAGAACTCGTGGCTATAATGAATGAATGAATGAATGAATGAATGAATGAATGAATGAATAACTTGTATAGTGCTACAATGCGAACTGAATCGCCTCAAGGCGCTGTATTGGCATTTGGTTGTCGAGCTTCTAGAAGAGGTGGGTCTTGAGTTTCCTCCTGAAGGCCTGATGGTTTTCTTCCATGCGAATGTCGGTTGGTAGAGCGTTCCATAGCCGTGGACCTTGGACAGCGAATCTCCGTTCCCCCTTTGATTTGTAGCGGGATTTAGGAATGAGGAGAAGATTTTGATTAGCCGATCGAAGACTGCGATTCGGTGTGTAGTGTTTTATTTTCTCGCGAAGGTATTGCGGGACGTTTCCATGTGCGCATTTGTGGGTGAGGCAGAGGGTCTTGAATGCGACCCGACTCCTTACATTTAGCCAATGTAGGTTCCTCAGGGAAGGGGAGATGGATTCCCAGGGTTTTTTTCCTGTTATCAGCCTTGCCGCTGTGTTTTGGATAAGTTGTAAGCGCGCAAGTTGATATTGGGGTAATCCTATGTAAAGGGAGTTAGCATAGTCGAGTCGAGAATTGATGATCGTTCCAACTACCACTGCTTTGTCCTCTTTTGGAATGAAGGGGAGGAGTCTGCGTAGCAGGCGGAGCAGATGGTGAGAACCACTGACCACTGCTCCTATTTGGGCATCCATTGACATTTCTGAGTCAAAAATGACTCCGAGACTCTTAGCCTTGGTCCTTGGGGCGATGGTCTGTCCAAAGATGGTAGGAGGTGTCCAAGGGATCTTGGTTCGGGGGTTATGATTTGCATGTAGAATAAGAAGTTCTGTTTTTGATTCATTAAGTTTGAGGGAGCTAGTAGTCATCCAGTCGTCTATCATAGTGAGGCATTTTCCTAATTGCTGATGATGGTCTTTTTGTCCGGTGATACGAAAATATAATTGAGTGTCGTCGGCGTATGAGTGGAAGCAGAGGTCTGATCTTCTGATGATTTTGAGGAGTGGGCGAATGTAGATGTTGAAGAGCACTGGCGACAAGGGTGATCCTTGAGGGACTCCACAGGAGATTGCCCGGGTTTCAGAGGTGAAAGCTCCTAGTTTCACTGTCTGAGAGCGATTTCCTAGGAAGGATGCGAACCATTGCAGATCTGAGCCAGTGACTCCTGCTACTTCTGTGAGGCGGATGAGTAGAGTATTGTGGTCCACAGTATCAAACGCTGCACTGAGGTCCAATAGTACCAGGAGACATGAATCGCCGTCATCCGCTGCTTCGAGGGCGTCGTCCCATATCTTCAGGAGTGCGGTTTCTGTCCCATGGCTTGGGCGGAATCCTGATTGTAACGGGTCCAGGAGTGTGTGTGTGTCCAGGTGGCGTTGTATCTGTTGTACTACCGCTTTCTCCATAATCTTGGAGATGTTGTTCAAGCTTGTAATTGGTCTGCGATGGTTGGGGTCCCGTGGGTCGAGGTTGGGTTTCTTTAGCAGGGGTTTGATGATGCCTTGTTTGAGGGCGCCTGGAACAATCCCTTCTTTGAACGATTGATTTATGAGGTGGGAGCCAGGATGTCGGAGCATTCTTTCAGGAGTTTTGTGGGGATGATGTCAATGGAGGATGTGCTGTCTCTGAGATTTTTCATGATGTTTTTAGTAGTATCCGTGGTAATTGGGATCAGAGAAAACTTTGGTGGTTGTGGGATGTTTGTGTCGATATCGACTTTTTGCTCTGGTTGACTGTCGTCGGGTGTCTTTTTCTGACCAATTGTTTTCCTGATGTTGTCGATTTTATTGATGAAAAAATCTGATAATTCATTGCAGAAATCTTGGGTTTCATTAGCGGGGGGCTCTAAGCATGCCGGGTTCATCGACTGAGCGACTATTTTAAAAAGTTCCCGGGGGCGGTTTAAGGCCGCTGAGATGGTATTTGAGAAATGGTCTTTTTTTGCTTTGAAGATTGCCTTCTGATAATTCTGTGTGAGTCCTTTGTATTTTGTGTGATTTGTCGGCTCCCCGTAATACAGAGATTCAATTACCAGGCCCCTCAGGTCTGGTATGGATATTAAGGGGAACTCCACGTCAAATGTAAAAAAAAAAAAAATGGCGTGGAGTTCCCCCAAAAATCCATACCAGACCCTTTATCCAAGCATGCAACCTGGGAGGCCACAGGAAAAGGGGGGGGGGACGAGAGAGCGCCTCCCCCTCCTGAACCGTACCAGGCCACATGCCCTCAACATTGGGAGGGTGCTTTGGGGTCCCCCCAAAGCACCTTGTCCCGATGTTGATGAGGACAAGGGCCTGATCCCCACAACCCTGGCCGGTGGTTGTGGGGGTCTGTGGGCGGGGGGGCTTATTGGAATCTGGAAGCCCCCTTTAACAAGGCGACCCCCAGATCCCGCCCCCCCCCTACCATTTTACCACATAAGTGACAAAAGTGTTCAAAATGATAAGAGACAGTTTTTGACAATTCCTTTATTTAAGTCTTCCTTCTTCTTATTCTTCCTCCGATCCGCTTCTTCTTGCTCCGGTGTTCTCGTCCGGCATCTTCCTCCACCGCGTCTCTTCGTTCTCAGGCCGCTCCGCGCAATGGGATGCTCCCGCTGTGCGACGCTTCTCTTCTTCTGACAGTTCTTATATAACGGAGGGCGGGCCCACCTGGTAACCCCACCCCCCTCTGACGCACAGGGACTTATGGACTTCCCTATGGCTTTCCCCATGACGTCAGAGGGGGCGGGGGTCACCAGGTGGGCCCGCCCTCCGTTATATAAGAACTGTCAGAAGAAGAGAAGCGTCACACAGCGGGAGCCTCCCATTGCGCGGAGTGGCCCGAGAATGAAGAAGAGACGCCGTGGTGGAAAATGCCGGAAGAAGAAGGACAAAGGAAGGAAGGAGGGAGGAAGAAGAAGAAGGACAAAGGAAGGAAGGAGGGAGGAAGAAGAAGAAGGACAAAGGAAGGAAGGAGGGAGGAGAAGAAGAAGGACAAAGGAAGGAAGGAGGGAGGAGGAAGAAGAAGGACAAAGGAAGGAAGGAGGGAGGAGGAAGAAGAAGGACAAAGGAAGGAAGGAGGAAGAAGAAGGACAAAGGAAGGACAAAGGAAGGACAAAGGAAGGAAGAAGAAGAAGGACAAAGGAAGGACAAAGGAAGGACAAAGGAAGAAGAAGAAGGACAAAGGAAGGAAGAAGAAGAAGGACAAAGGAAGGAAGAAGAAGAAGGACAAAGGAAGGACAAAGGAAGGACAAAGGAAGGACAAAGGAAGGACAAAGGAAGGACAAAGGAAGGACAAAGGAAGGACAAAGGAAGGACAAAGGAAGGACAAAGGAAGGACAAAGGAAGGAAGAAGAAGAAGAAGAAGAAGAAGAAGAAGAAGAAGAAGAAGAAGAAGGAAGAAGAAGAAGAAGACAGAAGAAGGAAGAAGAAGAAGAAGAAAAGAAGAAGAAGAAGAAGAAGAAGAAGAAGAAGAAGAAGAAGAAGAAGAAGAAGAAGAAGAAGAAGAAGAAAAAGAAGAAGAGAAGGAAGGAGGGAGGAAGAGGAAGAAGAAGAAGAAGAAGAAGAAGAAGGAAGGAAGGAAGGAGGGAGGAAGAAGGAAGAAGAAGAAGAAGAAGAAGAAGAAGGAAGGAGGGGAGGAGGAAGAGGAAGAAGAAGAAGAAGAAGAAGAAGAAAGAAGAAGAAGAAGAAGGAAGGAAGGAAGGAAAGAAGAAGGAAGAAGAAGGAAGGAAGGAAGGAAGGAAGGAAGGAAGAAGAAGAAGAAGAAGAAGAAGAACGGAAGGAAGGACGACGAAGGAAGAAAGGAAGGATGGAAGAAGGACGGAAGGAAGGACAGAAGGAAGGACGGACAGACGAAAGACGAAGGAAGAAGAAGGAAGGACGAAGGATAAAAAAGAAGGAAGGACGAAGGAAGAAAGAAGGAAGGACGAAGGAAGAAAAAAAAAGAAGAAGGACGGACAAAGAAAGAAGGACGGACAAAGAAAGAAGGACGGACAAAGAAAGAAGGACGGACAAAGAAAGAAGGACGGACAAAGAAAGAAGGAAGGACAAAGAAAGAAGGAAGGACAAAGAAAGAAGGAAGGACAAAGAAAGAAGGAAGGACAAAGAAAGAAGGAAGGACAAAGAAAGAAGGAAGGACAAAGAAAGAAGGAAGGACAAAGAAAGAAGGAAGGACAAAGAAAGAAGGAAGGACAAAGAAAGAAGGAAGGACAAAGAAAGAAGGAAGGACAAAGAAAGAAGGAAGGACAAAGAAAGAAGGAAGGACAAAGAAAGAAGGAAGGACAAAGAAAGAAGGAAGGACAAAGAAAAAAGGAAGGACAAAGAAAGAAGGAAGGACAAAGAAAGAAGGAAGGACAAAGAAAGAAGGAAGGACAAAGAAAGAAGGAAGGACGAAGAAGAAGAAGAAGGACGAAGGACAAAAAAGAAGGACGAAGGACAAAAAAGAAGGACGAAGGAAGAAGAAGGAAGAAGGAAGGAAAAAGAAGGACGAAGGAAGAAGAAGGACAAAGGAAGAAGAAGGACAAAGGAAGAAGAAGGACAAAGGAAGAAGAAGGACAAAGGAAGAAGAAGGACAAAGGAAGAAGAAGGACAAAGGAAGAAGAAGGACAAAGGAAGAAGAAGGACAAAGGAAGAAGAAGGACAAAGGAAGAAGAAGGACAAAGGAAGAAGAAGGACAAAGGAAGAAGAAGGACAAAGGAAGAAGAAGGACAAAGGAAGAAGAAGGACAAAGGAAGAAGAAGGACAAAGGAAGAAGAAGGACAAAGGAAGAAGAAGGACAAAGGAAGAAGAAGGACAAAAGAAGGAGGAGGACAAAAGAAGGAGGAGGACAAAAGAAGGAGGAGGACAAAAGAAGGAGGAGGACAAAGGAAGAAGAAGGACAAAGGAAGAAGAAGGACAAAGGAAGAAGAAGGACAAAGGAAGAAGAAGGACAAAGGAAGAAGAAGGACAAAGGAAGAAGAAGGACAAAGGAAGAAGAAGGACAAAGGAAGAAGAAGGACAAAGGAAGAAGAAGGACAAAGGAAGAAGAAGGACAAAGGAAGGAAGGAAGGAAGGAAGAAGAAGGACAAAGGAAGGAAGGAAGGAAGGAAGGAAGGAGGACGAAGGACAAAGGACAAAAAAGAAGGAAGAAGGACGAAGGAAGAAGGACGAAGGAAGAAGGACGAAGGAAGAAGGACGAAGGAAGAAGGACGAAGGAAGAAGGACGAAGGAAGAAGGACGAAGGAAGAAGGACGAAGGAAGAAGGACGAAGGAAGAAGGACGAAGGAAGAAGGACGAAGGAGGAAGGAAGGAAGGAAGGAGGAAGGAAGGGAAGGAAAGGAAAAAAGAAGAAGAAGGAAGAAGGACGGAAAAAGAAGGAAGAAGGAAGGAAAAAGAAGGACGAAGGAAGAAGGAAGGAAAAAGAAGGAAGAAGGACGAAGGAAGGAAGGAAAGGAAGGAAGGAAGGAAGAAGGAAGAAAGAAAGAAAAAAAGAAAGAAAAGAAAGAAAGAAAGAAAGGAAGGAAGGAAGAAGGACGAAGAAGGACGAAGAAGGAAGAAGTAAGGAAGGAAGGAAGTAAGGAAGAAGGACGAAGGAAAAAGAAGGACGAAGGAAGAAGGAAAAAGAAGGACGAAGGAAGAAGGAAAAAGGACGAAGGAAGAAGGAAAAAGGACGAAGGACGAAGGACAAAAAAGAAGGAAGAAGGAAGGAAAAAGAAGGAAGAAGGACGAAGGAAGGAAGGAAGGAAGGAAGGAAGGAAGGAAGGAAGGAAGGAAGGAAGGAAGGAAGAAGGACGACGAAGGAATAAGGAAGAAGGAGGAAGAAGAAGGAAGAAGATGAAAGAAGACTTAAAATAAAAGAATTGTCTCTTGTCAGTTTTAACACTTTGTCACTTTTTTGGTGAAATGGTAGGGGTACAAAATACCCCCTTACCATTTTACAGGGGGGGGGGGGGGGGGGGGGGGGGGGGGGGGGGGGGCGAGATCCGCAGACCACCACAAACCACCGGCCAGGGTTGTGGGGATGAGGCCCTTGTCCTTATCAACATGGGGACAAGGTGTTTTGGGGGGACCCCAAAGCACCCTCCCAATGTTGAGGGCATGTAGCCTGGTACGGTTCAGGAGGGGGGGTGCTCTCTTGTCCCCCTCTTTTCCCCTCTTTTCCTGCGGCCTGCCAGGTTTCATGCTCGGATAAAGGGTCTGGTATGGATTCCCCTTAATATCCATACCAGACCTGAAGGGCCTGGTAATTGAATTTGGGGGAACCCCACGCTTTTTTTTTTTTATCAATGACTGTTCTCTGTATTACGGTGAGCCGACAATGCATTATAGCCGTGAGTGCTTTTAAATAACTTTTTTTCCTGCAGAAATTACACTTTGTGCAGGGACAGTTCTAAGCACAGGAAACATGCGCCCCTTTACAGGCATACTATACACACCCCCCAGGTACGAAATGTAAAGGAATATTACCACTTTTATTGTTTCACTTTAAGCATTATTAAAATCACTGCTCCCGAAAAAACTGCAGTTCTTAAAACTTTACCATCATCCCCGTACTTGCTAAGAGACAAAGACAATAGGTGATTCCATAGCCGTCCAAGGATAGGAGCTCCATTGCGGTCCAGGGATAGGAAATCCATTTAGGTCCAGGGACACAGGAGAGAAGCTGCCACTGCTGTTTGATTTATATGCGGTTACCTCTTTACCGCAAGGTAAGGGGCCATTACTTAGTAGTGTGTACAGGCAAAAAAAACGCGCTAACCCAATGGGGAAAAGGTGGAGTAAACACAATAAGTACAAAAAATAAAAAATATGAAGTATATAAAAAATATTAAACCAGGCTGCAGAATAGTGGGATAAACACGATACAATGCAAGAAAAGAAAAAACTGCGCCAAGTAAAGGTATTAACCACTTGCCTACCAGGTACGAACACCCCCTTCCTGACCAAGCCATTTTTCAGCTTTCAGCGCTGTCGCATTTTGAATGACAATTGCGCGGTCATGCAAGGATGTACCCAAATAAATTTTTTATAATTTTTTCCCCACAAATAGAGCTTTATTTTGGTGGTATTTGATCACCTCTGTGGTTTTTATTTCTTGCGCTATAAACAAATTAAGAGGGACAAGTTTGAAAAAACGCAATATTTTTTACTTTTTATTATAATAAATATCCAATTTATTTATTAATTTTTTTTAAACAAATTTTTTCCTCAGTTTAGACCGATACGTATTCTTCTACATATTTTTGGTAAAAAAAATAAAAATAAAAAAAAAAAAAAAAATCGCAATAAGCGTCTATTGATTGGTGTGCGCAAAAGTTATAGCGTCTACAAAATAGGGGATAGATTTATAGCATTTTTATTATTTTTTTTTACTAGTAATGGTGGCGATGTGCGATTTTTATCATGACTGCGACATTGCGGCGGACATATCGGACACTTTTGACACATTTTTGGGACCATTCACATTTATACAGCGATCCGTGCTATAAAAATGCATTGATTACTGTATAAATGTGACTGGCAGGGAAGGGGTAAACACTAGGGGGCACTGCAGGGGTTAATATGTTTCCTATGTAAGTGATTCTAACTGTGGGGGGAGGGGACTGACTGGGGGAGGGGGCCGATCGGTGTCCCTATGTACAAGGGACACACCATCGGTCTCCTCTCCTCTGACAGGACGTGGATCTGTGTGTTTACACACACAGATCCACGTCCTGCTCAGTTACCGGACAATCACGGGTGCCTGGCGGACATCGCGGCCGCTGGGCACGCGCATCGGGTCTCCAGCGACGCGGCGGGCGCGCGCCCCCTGGTGGCCAAAAAGCGAGCGCCGTCATATGACGGCGACCCGCCACAAGAGCTGCACCGCTCCGCCGTCATTTAAAAGTGGGCGGTCAGCTACAGGTTAATAGAATCCGATGTAACGGATCAAGATAGCTACCTAATTTACATAACTACTGGATAAACATTCACATTGATAGTATTTCAGGAAATAAGAACACTGAAGCCTGATAATAACAGTGAAAGACCAATTGGCATCATCAGAAACAACACAATGTAGAATAAATAAATAATTGCATAAATGACGACTCTAGATGGTATTTGGTACATAAATCAAATATATCACTAAGAAAAGTCCATAAGGTGAATATGGTAGGTATAGTGAGTCCTTATTCCAGTGAAATGCGATCATATATAGGTGTACTACTTCATGCCACACCACTGTACTCCACATCAAGAGAGGGTGCCACCACCAATATCAATGCTCCTTACCAGAAGGTAGGTATAAACCAGCACTCAGATTGAGCTCTACACGGAAATCCTGACGCCAAGGGGAAGCAATGCCTAGAGAGGTGATAACCAGGGATTCACCACTCGGTACCAAAGGACTCCGGATAAGACACAGCCTGGTAGGTCTAGTACTGGTCACAGCACTCGGCGGTGCATCCAAATAGTGACATAAAAAGAAAAAGGCAGACCATCGTATAATACTGTATGATGGATATAAGCTTTTATTAAAAAGGGGGTTTGTACTCACATTTAAAATGAATAAAGAGAGCGTAAAGAACGTTTTAGAACAACTTCAGCAAGACGCCGGCCGGCATCGATTCAAAGCCCTTCCTCCTTCCTGGAACAAACGCGGTGACGTCACTGCACGCCCTGCACGCCCTGCACGGTAGCTATCTTGATCCGTTACATCGGATTCTATTAATACCTTTACTTAGCGCAGTTTTTTCTTTTCTTACTTAGTAGTGTGTGTTTACACGAAGAGGAGACACCCTTTGCACCAGCACTTTTGAAAGAAGAATTTTATTTAATAGACTGTTGTCACCATCTCATTTTTGCAGTTTTTGCACATTGCGGACTTGCACAAACTTACCTAATAGCACTTTTCTTTTTTGTGCTAGCCGTTTATATACTTTTCCTTTTGCACTTTTTATTGTGCCATTATATATTTTTTTGCGTTACATTATTATTTGCATTTTTGCACAGGCAAGCTGCACTCAGCACAGGAACCTTTGCATTTTTGCACTGGTTAGCTGTACCCAGCACAGAAATCTTTTATGTTCACAGTTGCAATTGCTGTTCTCTTTTAGCACACACATTGTATTGCAAATTTTGCACTTATTTTGCGTTTTATGACACTATTGCGCTACTTGCACAAACAATCAATTATTTTTGCACATTTTAGTAGATTTATTTTGTAAACTCATTCTACACCGTGCACTTTGATGTCACTATATTGTATTTTAATGTCAGTATTCATCTGATGCTTGTTTCATTTACGATTTTAGCAACTTGTTACATTGTTGCACCCCTACAGTCTTGATTCACCTATATGTAGGCATTAGCAAAATATTTGCACTTTGCACTTTACGAGTATCACACTGCTACCTTTAGCACTTTGATGTCACTATATTTTACTTAATGTCAGTACTAAGTTGATGTTTGGTCTCATTTATGCTATTAGCAACCTGTTACATTGTTGCACTCTTGCATTCTGATCTACTTATACAAAAGGTATTGGCAAAATCTTTGCACTCTGCAATCTTGATTATCTTACTATACCTCAAGTATTAGGCCCCTTTCACACTGGGGCGGTTTTCAGGCGGGACAGCGCTAAAAATAGCGCCTGTACACCGCCTGAAAAAACCGGCCCTATTCACTCCAGTGTGAAAGCCGGCGGGCTTTCACACTGGAGTGGTGTGCTAGCAGGACGGTAAAAAAAGTCCTGCTAGCAGCATCTTTGGAGCAGTATAGGAGCGGTGTATTCACCGGTCCTATACCGCTCCTACCCATTGATTTCAATGGGATACCGCGGCAATACCGCCGCAAAGCGGCGCTTTGCGGGGAATTTAAACCCTTTTTTGGCCGCTCGCGGGGCGGTTTTTACCCCCCGCGAGTGGCCGAAAAAGGAATACTGCGGCTAAAACGGTGGTAAAGCAGCGCTAAATATAGCGCTGCTTTACCGTCACCGCGGCTCCCGCCCCAGTGTGAAAGGGGCCTTACTGCCACCCTTAGCAGCATACTTCTCAACTAAATTGCACTGTCTCCTGCTATAGAGGCAGCCATTAGCAATATCTTCTGCACATGATACCATCATCTTTAGCAGCATATATCCCTCTCTAAAAATGTAATTTATACTTGCATGAGAGGCTACCAGCTTACCCAGGGAAGAGGTGTAGATTGAAAAAAAAAAATAAATAAAGGAGGTCCAAGAACAGAACCTTGGGGGACCCCGACAAAGAAGGGGAGAGGAGTGCAGGAAGATCATCAACTTTGCATGCTCAATCTGTTTGAGGTTATTCCTCATGAATGCCCATTTGACTCCTATGCTGTACAGTATACCAGTCCACCAAGTCTGGTAAGCGTGCCACCTTTGTTTACACACAAGATTCAGTTTCACTTCATGGGGAGGAGTGTGAGATTTTTTTCCTACACATGATTCACCTTTGAGCTGCTATGTTTTTTCAAGAACTTTTGATTCATTCAATTTTGGAACATTCACTGAGCTAATTTTGTTTTTACACAACATAGTCATTTATAAGATATTGTTGCTTTCTATTTACCTTTCTTCATGGTTATCTTTTTGTCACTAATAATTTTGTCACTATTTTAAACACCATATTTTTATTTTTATCTGTATTTACACTATATTTCTAGTGAAATGTTGGCAACCTACTAGATTTTTAAAAACCTGACATACATGCTGATACCTCACACCTCAGCCATCCTAACATACAATATCCATACAATCCTATGAACTATATAAATATATCAATTGTAACATACATCCAAAATTAAAGTACACATGCTAAATATTATTTAAATAAATAATATTATATATATATATATATATATATATATATATATATATATATATATATATATATATATATATATATATAGACACACACACACACACACACACAATGCCTTGCAAAAGTATTCACCCCCTTGGCTTTTTACATATTTTGCTACATTACAACCTTTAGTTCAATGTTTTTTTTTATCTGAACTACACTATTGTGTTCTGATCAATCACATACAAGTTGGTGAAGTCAAATTGAAAAAATATATACTGTATATACTCGAGTATAAGCAGAGTTTTTCAGCACATTTGTTTGTGCTGAAAATGCCCCCCTCGGCTTATACTGGAGTCAAGCACTTTTCTGCAGCAGAGAATGACATTTTCTGAACCAACTTTGGGGCCCGTATCCCGGGGGCCACTTGAAGCTAGTGTGTTTGCACACCAAATTTGGTGTTCTTGGCACCAAGTGGCCCCAAGATACGGGGCCCCAAAATCGGTTCGCAAAATGTCACTCTCTGCTGCAGAAAAGTCCTTGACATTTTCTGAACCAAATTTGGGGCCCCGTATGTCGGGCCACTTGGTGCTAGGAGCCCCAGCTTTGGATATATTGTAGTTCTAGTTCTACTGTGTTTGCACACCAAATTTGGGGTTCTTAGCACCAAGTGGCCCTGAGATATGGGGCCCCAAATTTGGTCAACTGTGTCCATCTGCAGCAATGCCATTTCAGGGACCCTTTGGGTCCAGATACCCCAAATTTTGGCTGCAGATAGGGGACAACTAGGAAACCTTAACTACCGAGTTTGAAGTTGGACCTATGGCCCAAATTTTGGCTGCAGATAGGGGACAACTAGGAAACCTTAACTACCGAGTTTGAAGTTGGACCTATGGCTGCAAATGGGCACAGTGAAGCATGCAAATGGGCACAGTGAGGCTGCAAATGGGCATTGTTGACCCTCTTTTCCACTTACAGTAGCTGCGCATTTCTCACCCTAGGCTTATACTTGAGTCGATAAGTTTTCACAGTTTTTTTGTGGTAAAATTAGGTGCCTTGGCTTATATTCGGGTCGGCTTATACTAGAGTATATATGGTACCTAAAACTATTTTTCAGAAATAAAAAACGGATAATTGGCATATGCGTATGTATTCACCCCTTTGTTATGAAGCCCATAAAAAGTTTGGGTGCAACCAATTACCTTCAGAAGTCACATAATTAGTGAAATGATGTCAGCCTGTGTGCAATCTAAGTGACACATGATCTGTCATTACATATACACAATACACACACCTTTTTGAAAGGCCCCAGAGGCTGCAACACCTAAGCAAGAGGCACCACTAACCAAACACTGCCATGAAGACCAAGGAACTCTCCAAACAAGTAAGGGACAAAGTTGTTGAGAAGTAAAAAGTCAGGGTTAGATAAAAAAATATCCAAATCTTTGATGATCCCTAGGAGCACCATCAAATCCATCATAACCAAAATGGAAAGAACATGGCACAACAGCAAACCTGCAAAAAGACAGCCGCACACAAAAACTCACGGACCAGGAAGGAGGGCATTAATCAGAGGGGCAGCACAGAGACCTAAGGTAACCCTGGAGGCGCTGCAGAGTGCCACAGCAGAGAATGGAGTATCTGTACATAGGACGACAATAAGCCATACGCTCCATACAGTTGGGCTTTATGGCAGAGTAGCCAGAAGAAAGCTTTTCAGCATTTTAGAAATAAACTTTCAGCAAAAAACAAAATGGCACATTTTGAGCTTGCGAAAAGGCATGTGGGAGACTCCCACAATGTATGGAGGAAAAAGAATTGGCCAAAGAAAACGATATGTCTGGCGAAAACCCAACACATCACATCACCCAAAGAACATCATGCTGTGGGGATGTTTTTCAGCAGTCGGAACTGGTCAGAGTTGAGGGAAAGATGTATGGTGCTAAATACAGGGATATTCTTAGGCAAATCCTGTACCACTCTGTGATTTGAGGCTAGGACAGAAGTTCACCTTCCAGCAGGACAATGACCCCAAACAGACTTGTTGGTTGGAGGCTAGACCTTGGAGTGGAGAGTGTGAACAAGTTTTGCTTTTGACTGCTGTGATTGCGGTGTTGCATTTTAGGTTCTTTTTGGGGCTTTTCCTTGCAGCTTAACACCTTTTTCTGGCACTATTTTTCCTTCAGCCTACTAAGGGAAGTGGTTAATTGGTCACAGGTGCTTGAGGCCTATATAAAATTTATGTAGAACTCATTTTGAGCCTGCTCATCTTTGAGCTTGCTGGAACGCTGTCCAATTGGAACTGGACTAAAGTGGTGAGTTAAAAACAAGAGTTTAAAACAGGAGGTTATAACAGGGGTCATAGTACCTGAGTAGTGTGTGTGGATCGTTAGTACTTGTGTATTGTGTACTGTGTACTTGTGTATTGCGAGTAAACGTAGGTCTGCGAGTACCTGTGTATTGTCTTGTTGAGTATTAGTGTCAGGAAGCTAGTTGTTAGGTAATTCCCAAGCCTCATTAAATGGGTACGATGCCCGGCGGGTGTGGAGAGGCGACTCTGTGTACATCTTGCAGCATGTATGCGTTCCTTGATCATCCAATCGAGGATGAATACTGCTGTGCAAAATGTAAGCACAATGTTTCTCTGGAAGCCACTGTCAGCACTGAGAAGTCCCTCCATACTAAAGGAGAGCCAGGAACATATACGGCAGGTGCCAGCACAGAGGCGGGTTGAGACAAAGAGGTGCAGGCACTCGGATAGAGTAGGTGGATGACAGTGAGGAAGGGTAGAAGCGGGAAGTGCCAGGGAGGCCGATCCAGGGCTGGAGCATCCCAATAAGTAAGCTCCATTGAATGACATTGGCGAAACCAGTCAGGGACAATACTGCTGGAGCCGAGAGACTCTCCTAGCTGCCGGGGGAAAAAACCTTAGAAAGACAGAGAGAGCAATCTGTAACAAAGACCTGAAGCACCGAATTGTATGTGGTCTACCGGGCGCTCGGGTTCGGCACATCTCAGATCTGGTGGACAGATTTCTGGGAGGGGCTGGGAAAGACCCAGCTGTCATGGTGCACGTTGGCACCAATGACAAAGTCAGAGGTAGATGGAGTGTTCTGTAGAACGATTTTAGGGACTTGGGAGCTAAATTGAGAAAAAGGACCTCCAAGGTAGTATTCTCAGGAATACTATCGGTACATCAAGCCACACCAGAAAGGTAGAGGGAGATTAGGGAGTAAACAAGTGGCTGAGGAGCTGGTGTAGTAAGGAGGGGCTTCGGGTTCCTGGAGTACTGGGCCGACTTCTCAGTCGATAACCAGTACTATAGAAGGGATGGACTGCACCTAAATGAGGAGGGTGCACATCAGCTGGAAATGAAGATGGCTAAAAAGTTAGAGGGGTTTTTAAACTAGGGAACAGGGGGGAGGGTCCAGAGGTAGAGATAGCCAGCGAGGAACATATTCCAGAGGGTAGTATTGGGGGCATGAGTGGTAGGTTGTCCAAAGCACATAACCCTATGGCAAGTATAGTAGCAAGTCCTAGCTGCAATCTCGGAACACCCAATAAGAGGTTAATATGCAACTGGTCTAAACTACTACAATGCCAGGAGCCTGGTGGACAAGATGGGTGAACTAGAGATACTGTTGTACAAGCATTTGGATTTTGTGAAAATTTCAGAGACCTGGTTCAACAGCTCTCATGATTGGCTGGCAACCATTCAAGGGTATACCCTTTATCGCTAGGATAGAGAGGGTAAAAAAGGGGGAGGGGTATGCCTATATATCAAGAATAATGTACAAGTGAATGTAAGAGATGACATCACTAAGGGAGCTAGGAAGGAGGTGGAATCCTTATGGGTAGAGCTCCAAAAGGACGAAGCTAAGGGCAAAATAATACTGGGATTATGCTATAGGCCCCCTAACCTGAAGGAGGAATGGGCAGACAGATCTATCACAATTTGGATTAGCAGCAAGGATGGGAAGTATTATAATGGGGGATTTTAATTATCCAGACAGACTGGGCTGAGGGAACCACAAATTCATCTTATGCCACGTATGCCACTATCGGAATTCTCGTCGGAATAACCTCCGATAGTTTTCCCGTTGGAATTCTGACGGAATTTCACTCAAACTGTCTTGCCTACACACGGTCACACCAAATTCCGAAGGTCAATAACACCACGACATACAACACGTTCAACGGCACTATAAAAGGGAGGATTAATGCATCCGAGCATGCGTCGAATTGTTTCCGAACATGCGTCGGAATTTTGTGTGTCGGAATTGCATATACACGATCGAAAAATCCGATAGAAAGGTTTTCCGTCGGAAAAAATTAAGAACAGGCTCTCAATCCAAAGTCCGTCGGAAATCCCGACAGAAAAAGACCGATGGGCATGCACATGGTCGGAAAACCCGCTGAAAAGCTCCCATCAGACTTTTTCCATCGAAAATTCCGACCGGGCTGTGGAAATATGGGGCAATTTAAGTGAGTAAGTTACAAATGTTTGCTTTTCATGTAATTTTTTTATACTTTACTGTTTACTGTGTTTTATTGTTAACCATTTTTTGGTTTTCAGGTACGCCATTCGGCTGCAGCGCGGATTTATCTTGACAGCAACAGCGTTTGCTCCCATGATACATAAAGCCGTGACTCCAGCCCTGTAGGAGGTGATTTCACCACCACAGTTAAAAAACAAAATGGTGCATGTATGCCCATCATTAGAAGTGGGTGGATGAAGGGAGGTATTCTAATGGTGGGCATACCCACCGATCAATCTCTTTTTTCATTCAGCCCACAGGCTGCATAAAAAAAAAAAAATACAAATACAATATATGCCCAACAAGGACCAGCAATGTACTGGTATGTTGCTGGTCTTTGTGTGGTTATACCAGTATGATGCCTGTGGGTTTAGGTATTATTCTTTTCAGCCTGCGGTCGGCTTTCATGTAAAAGCAATCCTAGCGGCTAATTAGCCTCTAGACTGCTTTTACAAGCAGTGGGAGGGAATGATCCCCCCCCCCCCCCCACCGTCTTCCATGGTTTTCTCTGGCTCTCCTGTCCCAACAGGGAACCTAAGAATGCAGACAGTGGTTCCACCAGCTGACCATAGAGCTGATCAGAGACGGCTCCAATCATCTCTATGGCCTAAGAAACCGGAAGCTATCAGCATTTCATGACTTAGATTTTGCCATTGGGAAATTGGAAAAGCATTTTATCACACCGATCTTTGTGTGGTCAGATGCTTTGAGGGCAGAGGAGAGATCTAGGGTCCAATTAAAAAAAAAAAACAACAGTACCGGTCACTACCCATCGCTATCATAGGGGATATTTACATTCCCTGAGATAACAAAAAAATATATATAAATGAAAAAAAAAAAAAAAAAAAAAAAAAAAAAAAAAAAAAAGCACCCCTGTCCCCCCCCTGCTCTCGCGCAAAGGCGAACATAAGCGTCGGTCTGGCATCATATGTAAACAGCAATTGCACCATGCATGTGAGGTTTCACCGCAAAAGTCAGATCAAGGGCAGTCATTTTAGCAATAGACCTCCTCCGTAAATCTAAAGTGGTAATCTGTAAAGGCATTTAAAGGCTTTTAAAAATGTATGTAGTTTGGCTCCGTTGAACGTTTGTGCGCAATTTTAAAGCATGCGTGTGTTTGGTATCCATGTACTCGGCCTAAGATCATCTTTTTTATTTCATCAAACATTTGGGCAATATAGTGTGTTGAAAAATCGCTGCGCAAATACTGTGTGAAAAAAAATGAAAACACCCACCATTTTAATCTGTAGGGCCTTTGCTTTAAAAAAAATAATAAAAAAATTTATATATATATATATATATATATATATATATATATAAATATATATATATATATATATATCATATATATATATATATATACACACACACATACACATATATATACATAGTTTGGGGGGTTCAAAGTAATTTTCTTGCAAAAAAAATGTTTTTTCATGTAAACAAAAAAACAAAAAAATTACATACAACATGTTCGATGGCACTATAAAAAGGGAAGTTTAATGCTTCCGAGCGTGCGTGGAATTGTTTCCGCGCATGCGTCGGAATTTTGCGTGTCGGAATTGCATACACACGATCGGAAAATCGATAGAGCGGTTTTCCGTCTGAAAAATTAAGAACAGGCTCTCATTCTAAAGTCCGTCGGAAATGCCGACAGAAAAAGACCGATGGGCATACACACAGTCGGAAAATCCGATGAAAAGCTCCCATCGGACTATTTCCATCGGAAATTCCGGCCGTGTGTACGCGGCATAAGTCTAATTTGAAAAGAAGGAAAAAAAACTGTAGCACAGAGAAGGAATATCAAGTTTGTGATTTAAATCACCTACGGAACCATGGGTGTCATTTATGTATTGGAATGTGGGTGCTGCCTCCAATGGGGGGGGGGGGGTAATTTCATCAGACAGCTTAGTAGGAGAGAATCCTTCTGAATATTTGAGGCTAAGGTTCTTACGCTGAAGGGTCTTAATTTAGATTTTGATTTGAATTGTTTCATTAGTAATAGATGGATTTATTTTTGATTTATATCTCCTGTGGCTTATATTTATATACAGTATCTCACAAAAGTGAGTACCCCCCCCCCCCCCCCCCTCACATTTTTGTAAATATTTTTTTATAACACTGAAGAAATTACACTTTGCTACAATATCAAGTAGTGAGTGTACAGTTTGTATAACAGTGTAAATTTGCTGTCCCCTTAAAAATAACTCACGAGGGGGCGTGGTCTCGGCATGGAAGAGTGAAGTCGCATCTTCCTCGGGCTCCCGGTCCACGGCTCCCTAGTGACCTAGCACTGCAGATTTACCCCATATTACAGCTACTCAATACAGACCATAGACCCGGAGAAGCGGTACCATCAATCCAGGACTTCCGCAGCCCGAATGGAGAGGTTCCTTGTACCGATCCAGCCGCCGGACTCTACTCCGGACCCGGCCAAGATGGCGCCGGCGTCAGCCACGAGGACGGAGCCCGGAACGCCAGCGGGGAGAGGTGAGAGACCCGAGTTGTGTAATGACATACCGCCGTTCTCCCCGCCTAGCGACCTCTCCCCCTGCTTCCCCGGCTCATTATCCCTAACACCGCTCGGCAGCCCAGAGGGAGAACACAGCAGATCCATACAGTGGGGCCTACGAGGCACCCTGGCCTCCCAGCATTCACCACTACCCCCTGTGCAGCAGCAGCAGCAACCCACAATGCTCTCACAGACATTGCCCCTACAGGAACCCTCACCTATGAACTGTAATGAGCAGGCAATCTGGGCACTCCTGCAAAAGCTGCCCACCAGAGAAGACTTAGCCTAAGTAGTGTCCAGAATTAAGGGTGCACTGAGGGGAGAGATTGCAGGGATCAGGCAGGAGATGACAGATGTGACCGCTTGGACCGCTTGAGTCTCCACACTTGAAACAGGTACCTCAGCCCTCCGACAGGAGGTCACAGACCAACAAAATACTAAGAAAGAGCGGTCACAGAACAAATCGCACAGCTTTACCTCACAATAGACGATCTGGAAAATCGTAACCGCACACGCAACATAAGAATACACAGTTTACCGGAAGCGACCAGACAGATTGACCTCAAGGCGACTGTAATGGCCATATTTAACAACTGCGCCCACCGGAGACACCAGTGGAAAATCGACAGGGTCCATAGAACACTGGGTCCCAGTGGTCCCACTGATGACAGACCCAGGGACGTTCTTTGCTGCTTACACAACTACACGGTTAAAGAGGACATCCTTCAAAAGGCATGGAGCAGAGACAATGATGGCGCCCATAATATTATCCTCCTGCCAGATGTGTCACGGAGGACCCTCCAGATGCGTCGCTGCATGAAACCCTTACTTTATACTCAACGAAGAGATCACCTACAAGTGGGGTCATCCGTTCCACCTGATTGCACGTAAAGATGGCAGATCATATACCCTCCGACATCCTGCAGATGTCCCCCGACTTCCTCAAATCTCTTGGTCTACCCTCTCTACAGCTACCCAACTGGTTGTCGTTTGTTCTACCTACTAGCAACGAAAACCCACCAGCAAGCATCTCGGCTAGACCCCAGAGGTCCCGACGCAACCGTCCTCCTCAACGCAGAAGACCTGGGGACAAAAGGGTTATATTCTAACAAATGCCTTACTTGGAATTCCGGGGGTTGTCCCCGTTGGGACCTCACCCACTCGAGAATGTGGGCCTGGAGATGGAGATGTGGCTCGCTCTCGTTGGGCTTCAACCCGAGGGGGCGGGCGGTCTCTCCTTCTGACAGATCCAATAATATGGCAATGTGACAGTTGAATAATGTTATAATATTGCTGATACTAGAGGTACCAAGTATGCACCGAAGCGGTTAACGACAAGACCGCTTCCAGTAAAGAGTAGCTAGAGGAGCCCCGTACACCATGGGTCTGACCTCTGAAGTGCCCTACCGCTTTCCCCATTAGGCCCTTGCTGCCAAACTAGGCAGTAGTCCTCTGTTCTCCATTTCTCGCTTTTCCTAGTCTTAGACCCCCTCTGGGTCTCTCTCCATCTTTTCTCTCCAGCTCCCCTATCCTACCCGCCACCCCTCCCTCCCCCAGACACTACCTACCGTCCTTGCTTCTGGCAAGACCCGGCGACCCGTCCCTGACCAATCTGAGATGTCTCTTAAAATAGTATCCTGGAATGTGAAGGGCTTGAATGTCCCAGAGAAGCGAACCAGCTGCCTCACTGATCTTTGTAAACAAAGACCACAGGTTGTATTCTTGCAAGAGACCCATTTTTGGGCAGAAAAGATCCCTAAACTTAACAATAAACGTTTCCCAATACCACAGTGCATCACCTTCCTCAAAATCAAAGGGCACGAGTATTCTCCTAGCCAACACTTTACCCTGGCAGATGAAATACATCCACGCTGATCTTGAAGGCAGATAACTTTTTATCAAGGGTACGCTGCAGTTGCAGACATTTACCTTTGCAAACCATTACCTGCCGAACGTAGACCAGTTGCCGGTACTTGATTCATGCCTCACCACCCTGGCTTCCTTCACAGAGGGAACACTGGTGCTAGGAGGGGGATCTTAATCTTACCATTGACCCCTGGAGAGAGACTCGTCAACGGATCTTATGCCCTTTCCCTGAGAGTCCGAAACCGTATCAGAGAATTGCTGCACCCCTATCGATTAGTTGACATTTGGCGTATCCTTTACCCGCAAGAGAGTGATTACACATTCTTCTCGCCAGTACATGGCTCATACTCCAGGATAGACTTCTTCTCGGTCTCCCATGCTACGATCCCACTTGTCTCTGGGGATCAGATTGGGCAAATTGCGCTCTCGGATCATGCTCCAATCTCCATAACCATGAAGGAGAAATAGAACAGCGCCAATCAGCAAAAAAGCTCTTTAATCACAAATAAACAGTAACACTTACATATTAAGATCACTGTAGTCTGCTTAGGAATCAATTAGTGGTCACAGCTGTGCCGCCGGATCGCCTGTATGCTCCTAGGGTGTAGTAATAGAGGATGCCGGGGGATAGCTTAGCAAAATCCAGCCATAAGAGTGCGGCCCTTGTGCCGTGCCCTGTGACCACCAATTGATTCCTAAGCAGACTACAGTGATCTTAATATGTAAGTGTTACTGTTAATTTGTGATTAAAGAGCTTTTTTGCTGATTGGCGCTGTTCTATTTCTTCTTTCTCCTGTACTGCAGAGTCGGCTTCACTCTTGAAGAAAAGCAGCATCCAGCATAGAGCCCCCCCACCTGATGATGATCGATTCACCCATCAAGTGAAGTTCTATTCAGACTGTTGCACTTTTTATATTTCTTGAAAGACCATTTATTTACTCTTAAAAAGTGGACTTGGACGTTTTATTTATCTTATTAATTTTACAAGTATACAGACCTCCTCCCTTGACACATACATACACACACACACACACACACACACACACACACACACACACATTTTATTTATTTATTTTATTCATACTAGCACACGTAGCGCCTGTGTCCTTTTTGTTGCATTTTTATTATCTCCATAACCATAGCCATGCAGCGCCCAACAACCAAAATGGCTACTTGGCGACTAAACGAGTCCCTTATGCAAGATCCAGAGGTTAGAGCCGACATTATACGAGAACTAGGACTCTTCTTCGAGAGTAACAAGGACTCGGTCCCTAATCCTCTATTTGGTCAGCACATAAGTGTTACATAAGAGGCATATTCATAAAACATGGCCACAGACTTAAAGTAGCCAGAGAGAAAACATTGTCCGAGATGCTGGTAAAGCTCCACGAGTGTGAAAAACTTCATAAAACTCAGAGACCTAGAATTAGACGTAACTACCCTCCGAGAGCAAATCAAAGAGCATTCTATGTTCCACTCCAAGAATAATCTCTTGAAGGTACGCAGAATTTTTTATGAGTTTGGAGATAAATGCAGCAGAACGTTAGCGAACGCCAATCGAAGCCAACGTAACCTTTCCTATATTCTCGCCTTGTCTACCTCCACAGGAGCCAAAATCCACGACTCAGCAGAAATGGCAGAGTCTTTCCAGGATTTCTATGAAGCTCTCTATAATTTACATTCCCACACTTCGGGAGCTTGGCCCCAGAATAGCCTAGAAGCCATAGAGCCATACCTGGCAGCGGCGGACTTGCCCTCTCTTAACGAGGAGGAGGCTGACTTACTTTTGCAGCCTATAACTAAAGACAAACTCAAAAATGCATTGGCTAGAGCTCCGAGGGGAAAGGCACCCGGCCCTGACGGCTTCACAAATTGATATTATAAAACCTTTCAAAATCAATTGGCAACCCACTTTGTCACTGCCTTCAACACCAATACTAGATGACAATGCCGTACCTCCAGACCTGCTGCAAGCCAGCATCTGTTATTCCATAGCCAGAGAAGGATCTGTTCTCTGTGCAAGCTATAGGCCCATATCCCTACTGAATTGCGACAAAATTATTTACAAAAATATTGGCTGAACGGATAGGCTCTGTCCTCCAACGTATAATCCCTCTAGACCAGGTCAGCTTTATCGGCAACAGAGAAGCATGGGATAAAACACTATCAGGACGATAGATGTGGTGGCAAGGGCTAAACACCTTAATGTTCCTCTCATCCTATTGTGAGCAGACGCTGAAAAGGCGTTTGACAGGGTAAAATTGGACTTTCCTACTAGCCACCCTGCAACACCTTGGAATACCAGCCTCCATCCTGTCCTGGATATCGGCCATTTATTCATGTCCTTCCGCATCAGTTAGAGTGATAAGTACTTTTAAGATAAGTAACGGGACGAGACAGGGGTGCCCACTCTCCACACTCCTCTTCATAATCTCCTTCGAACCCCTGCTACAACCAGTGTTGGTCATCTTACTTTAAAAAAGTAATTAATTAGTTAAGTTACAAATTAGTTCTCCCAAAAAGTAATTGCGTTAGTAACTCAGTTACTACATTGGAAAAGTAATTAGTTATGCAGCAAAGTAACTGACTTTTTAAAAATATTCTATACGTGTAACTAAGGGGCGGGTCTAGTATTACTGTAACCAAGGGGCGCATTTATTATTATTGTTATATATCGTGTAACCAAGGGGCTGCTCTATTACTCTAACCAAGGGGCAGATCTGTTATAGCGTGTAAGCAAGGGGCGGGTCTATTATTATTATTATATTGTGTAAGGGGCGGATGGCTACAGAAGAGGGCGAATGTTAAATTAATGGGCAGAGCTCGATATATAACAATAATAATAAATGCGCCCCTTGGTTACAGTAATACTAGACCCGCCCCTTACTTACACGATAGACGCCCCTTGCAGAGTAGCACGAGCATCGGGAGCGTGCGGCATGTTTAGGTTCTGCAATTTTCGGAAGCTCCGTAGTCCTTCGTACTGCGCAAGCCCTGCACCTGTGCAGTACAGGGGGTCCTTATCCGGCGGGGGAACTTTTTCGGCAGGACACCGGAATTACACTACTGCCATCTAGTGGCGGTAGATGTAATTGGGGTAACTAAGCCAAAGTAATGGGAACTGAGTTACCATGAGGGGAAAAGTAATCAGTTAGATTACTCGTTACCCTCTAAAGTAACTGCGTTAGGTAAGTCAGTTAATTTTAACTCAGTTACTTACATCACTGGCTACAACACATTAGGCTTAATCCGGATATCAGAGGACTCGAAATGAGCACATACCATAATAAAATTGCAGCGTACGCAGACGACCTGCTATTTTACATCTCAAACCCTCACACCTCGCTACCAACACTGTTGTCAGCAATACGCCAATATGGTTGCTCTCAGATTTTAAAATTAACCTCCAAAAGTCAGAAGCACTCAACGTCTCTCTATCGCCTAGCTCCCAGGCTTCCCTTAGCGACAACTTTCCCTTCTGGTGGTCTCCCCAGGCCATCAAGTATTTAGGCACGAAAATCCCTGCTGACTTACACCTCATCTACCAACTTAATTTTCAACCACTCCTGAACACCTTCTCCTCAGATCTAGACAGGTGGAAAGGCCTGGCAATCTCCTGGTTTGGTAGAAGCAACGTACTAAAGATGAATATCATGCCAAGATTGCTCTACCTCTTACAAGCTCTACCGGTAAGGATACCGCGGAACTTCTTCCGTAAATTGCGCACAGTTTTTATTAAATATGTCTGGCAAGGCAAACCCTCGCGGCTCAAAGTTCCCTTTTACAACGACCAAAACTCGGGGGGGGGGGGGGGGGGGGGGGGGATGGAGGATCTTACAACTCTCGCATTTTCTGAGATCCCTACTGGGAATTGAGGGCTTCCGCAGACCACTCACACACTTTGAGGACTTCTGCCTGGGAGAGGAACCAATACGGAAATCCCTTTCCTATTATTACAATATCTTGCAGACCAATACTTCCCCACAGGATCCCCTGTACCTGAGGAAATAGGAGAGGGATCTAAATATCACGTAAACTGAAGACCAAAAAAATAGAATCCTCTTTTTTGTGCATAAGTCCTCCTTATGTAGCAAATACCAAAGTACTGACGCGTTGGTACAGGACCCCCTCGGTGTTAGCGGCCATAGTCCCCTATGTTGGAGATGTGGCACACACAATTGCACAATACTCCACATCTTCTGGGAATGCGCAGTTCTGACACCCTTTTGGAGACAGGTATTAGGAGTCATCCACAAACGTACTCATGTGGATCTTCAAGACAACCCAGCGGCAATACTACTGAAGCTGACTCCAATGTCCAGCAAGCGCTATCGTAAATACCTATTGAAGCACCTCCTGAATGAGGTCAGGGCGTGCATCCCCAGTATGTGGAAGCATCGGTCACCTCTGACAGTGATGCAGTGGTTTGCTATGATTAGTGACATACAGCGGATGGAACGCCTTATGGCAGCTTTGGGTGATTGGGAGGAAGAGCACAATGTGCGTTGGACACATTGGGATCGGTTTCGTTATTCAGACAACTACAGGTCCTACACTTAACCAGGCAGTCCTTGAGCGGATTGGGGACGTAGGTCGTCGGCCTCGCCGGAGCTTCACCCATACCCCCCCTCTCCCTCTTAATCGCTATCCTTTCCTTTCTCCAGTGACACCAATGGTGTCATCCCCCCTCTCCTCCCATAAATAAGAAAATCCTCTGGAATGTGGCTTCCCATTTTAGCACCACTCCTATATCTTAAGGAGTGGGTCCCATATTCTAAACAAAAAACGATGTTTGGACCCAGTTAGTCAAAATATGCTACCTTGATACCTGACCAATAGGAATAAGCTAGTCTTACGCCCCGGAGAGTCTCCATCCACCCGATTGGTCATACTAAAATATGCAGCACAGGTCTATCGGTACTATGTTCAGTTCATTTTGATATTTCCTCCCGGACAGCAGGTCGCCCTTGCTGTCCTGATTGAAATGCTAGATAATTATGGTTGTAATCTCTTTTTGATCTACCAGTTTGTTTTGACAGACCTTAGATTGCAATCTCATCAATATACATAGACATGTGTGAGCACTCATAAATAACCAATAATAGACACAGATTGTCATGTTGTTTTACTAGTATACCTTTGTATTCTGCATTCTTTAAATAAAGATTAAAAAAATAAAAAAATAACTCACACAGCCAGTAACGTCTAAACCGCTGGCAACAAAAAAAGTGAGTACACCCCTGAGTGAAAATGTCTAAATTGGGCCCAAAGTGTCAATATTTTGTGTGGCCACTAGGGATGCAACGATGCCACTTTTTTGACACAGAGTACCGATACTTGACATCATGTACTCGCCGATACCAATTACCGATAGCGGATTTTGGTCATATGACCATTTTTAAAAAAAATTATGAAAAAATACAAATTTTCGCCATAACATGAGGCATTAGGAGGGCGTAGTACAGGGCATTAGGAGGGCGCAGTACAGGGCATTAGGTACAGACCAGTCTGTACACTAACACCATACCTTTACATTATTTACAGACTGGTGTGTGTATAACATACAGTACAGTGTTGAGGTACAGACTGGTCTGTATATACTGTATGGTGCTAGTGTATAAGACTGGTCTGTACCCTGCTGACACTGTCCTGTACATACTACACTAACCCGTTTGCAGGACTTGCTCTCCTCATTACTCGGTTCTGCTTCCAGGGACGATTCCACAGCTGCCTCACATAGAAACACACGTGCTGATGATGTCCAGCCCCTTGCCCTTGGCGACCCACCCACTCTCTGTTATTGGATAGTGACCAGCCATCCAGCTAGCTCTCTCTGTGCAGGAACAGGATGGGAGGAATCATGAAGAAAAAAAAAAGAAGGACAGCCAGGAGCAGGAGTGTTGGTGTGGCCAGCTGTCAGCCTGTTCCCACTGTGCTGTGGATTTTCCCGACACCCCCCCTTGTCCTGGTGCCGTAAGGCATGTACTGCTCCGAACCCCACTGTCGGAGGAGAAGAGGAGGAGCCCTGCCCCCAAACTGACGTAACTTCCAGTATCGGTTTCTGGTATCGGTGCATTGTCACAAGTACCGATACCCCCGAAAATCACAAGTACCGGTACCGATATCGGTGCATCCCAAGTGGCCACCATCATTTCCCAGCACTGCCTTAACCCTCTTGGGCATGGAGTTCACCAGAGCTTCACTGGTTGCCACTGGTGTCCTCTTTCACCTCTCCATGACATCACAGAGCTGGTGGAGGTTAGAGACCCTGCGCTCCTCCAACTTCCGTTTGAGGATACCCCACAAATGCTTAATAGGATTAAGGTCCAGAGACATGCTTGGCTAGTCCCATCACCTTTACCCTCAGCTTCTTTAGCAAGCAATGGTCATCTTGGAGGTGTGTTTGGGGTCGTTATGTTGGAATACTGCCCTGTGGCCCAGTCTCTGGAGGGAGGGGATCATGCTCTGTTTTAGTATGTCACAGTACATGTTGGCATTCATGGTTCTCGAAATGAACTGTAGCTCCCCAGTGCCAGCAGCACTCATGTAGCTTCAAGACCATTACAATTCCACCACAAAGCTTTACTGTAGGCAAGACACACTTGTCTTTGTACTCCTCACCTGGGTGCCGCCACACACGCTTGACACCATCTAAACCAAACTATTTTTATCTTGCTCTCATCAGAACCCAGGACACGGTTCCAGTAATCAAAATGTTTGCAGGTTTTCTTGCACATCATCTTTAGAAGAGGTTTCCTTCTGGGACGACAGACATGCAGACCAATTTAATGCAGTGTGTGGATTTTGGTCTGATGACTGACAGGCTGACCCACCCCCCACCCCTTCAACCTCTGCAGCAATGCTGTCAGCGATCATACATCTATTTCCCAAAGACAACCTCTAAATATGACGCTGAGCACATGCACTCAACTTCTTTGGTCGACCATGGCAAGGCCTGTTCTGAGTGGAACCTGTCCTGTTAAACCGCTGTATGGTCTTGGCCACCATGCTGCAGCTTAGTTTCAGAGTCTTGGCAATCTTCTTATAACCTAGCCCATCTTTATGTAGAGAAAATTATTTTTTTCAGATCCTCAGAGAGTTCTTTGCCATGAGGTGTCATGTTGAACTGTCAGTGACCAGTATAAGTGAGAGAGCGATAACACCAAAATTTAAAACACCTGCTCCCCATTCACACCTGAGAGACTTTGTAACACTAAAGAGTCACATGACACCGGGGAGGGAAAATGGAAAATTGGGGCCAATTTGGACATTTTCACTTAGGGGTGTACTCACTTTTGTTGTCAGCGGTTTAGACATTCACGGCTGTGTAAAATAAAACAAAATGGTGGGGTACCGGCGCTACTTATCTGTGTTTAATATTTTTAAATATTTTTGTTGTGATCCATTAGTGAGCTGCAGTTTTGTAAACTATAATCATCCACTGGTGATTATTTAAATAATAAAGTGAAAAAAAGAGAGAAAACCGCGCCACCCTTCGTTATTGGTTCAATTTGATTCAATATTTAATATGTAAATAAAGGTCTGCTCTACTCCAAGCAGAAAGGGAAGCTGTGCCTATATACTATATACTGTAATTGATATCCCAATTATAAAGTGCCGTATTAAAAATGAATATTAAAGTGCTCTGTGCTGTGCCCGAAGTACAATTATCACGTTACCGTGGTGATGTTTATTTAAAAGTGGTCTTGTTGGTTCAGGGTTTATACAGCCACTTTACTAGTACTACCAAAAATATCTTCGCCTTTACCGCAAACAAACAATCACAGTATTTAGGAAAACCAAATGAATAATACAAAATGACAAACAAAATTGACAAATAGAGGTGAATTGATGTGACTGAGAACAAAGTCCGTGGTGACACCAAGTGCTTGTTTGAAGTCCTATGCTTTAAAATTTCATTGTGCAGATCTTTTTTCAATGTGGCCACCACTAGTTATGCAATGGGTCACTTACCAAAATGGGGCAAGTGTAGGGCGTGTGGTTTAATTTTGGATAACCAGTCCTATCTGTGGTCTCCCGCCTGCTCCCAGTTCCTGTTATGGGAGATTACATGGGCTCCAAACGCTCCCCAAAATGAGATAATGAAAAAAGGGCTTCTAATGGTGAAGTACGTTTAAAAAAACTGTTTATTTAAAATATGTATCATAAAAAACTCACATGGTCCGGTGCCTATAGCTGGCACTGAGCATATCCAGCCCTGTGTTTAAAAGTTGTGTCGCTGTTAGCTTCCGTGTTGTTAGCGTCCCGGGTCCCCTTCCTGGTCTGAGCTGCCTCTCCCGGAAGTGACGTGATCGCGTGTTTACCCAGCAGCCTCTACGCGTTTCGCAAATAACTCTTGCGTCATCAGGAAGCTGCCGGGTGTATGGTTGGCTGTGTATTTATAGTCCCAGTACCTATTTACTTGTGTGGTGATTGGTTTCCTTCTTTCCGCCCTCCCGGAAGTATCGTAGCCGCCATCTTTACTATGGTCCTTCCATTCACCTAGTGGCAGGAAGTTTCTGTTTCGCCATTTTGATTATGGTATTCCCTTTCGTTACCCTTATATCCGGATAGGTGTCACCATCCTTTGATTCCGGATTACCGTCCCCTTTATTTGATGTTATTAACCCCCTGAATGGTGTAAATATCCATTTCACTATCCTTAAACTATCCATATATCCATATATGTGTGAGACAATTTGGTGTTATGCCTAATACTACTTCCGGAAGTTCATCGTGTGTTATATTGGTTCCGGTGTTCCCTTATGTTCTTTTCAAATTCCTCCGTTTGAAAAACAATCCTAATGGATGTTACCGCCCACAAGGCTGGATTGCTCTTACAGTCTTACACATATATTGCATATTGGTGACTTTTGGTGTATTTACTTCACCAAAGATCACTTTACTACGTTGGATCAACCTCAATGTTCATTAAGTCCATACGGAAATGTGAAATTAATTCAGATCGCATAAAAATTATTATTTCCTTTATCGGCTATTCTTCAAATACATTATTTACCATTTTGTCATTCTTCCAATTTTACCATATCCCCCTGTTCACATTTCAACATCTATATAAACAAGGAATTGTTCCTAAAAATTTAAAAAATGTAAAAATGAAAAAATGTGGAGTGGGAAATGTGTGTAATATGTGAAAAATAAATCTAGATATTATGAAAATAAAATAAAGTAAAATAAATTAAAAAATATATAAAATAAAAAATAATAAAAATTATAATAAATTTAAAAAAAAAGTATAAATAGAAATTGAAAATAAAAATAAACAAAAAAATATTGAAAATAAAAATAAAATTAAAATATAAAAATAAAAAAAATATATAGATAAATATCAAAATAAAATAAAAAATAGAGAATAGAAAATAGAAATAAAAATAAAAATTAAAAATAAAATAAAAAGAAATATATAAATATGAAAATAAAGATGAAAATAAAGATGAAAATAGTGATAAAAAATAAAAAATAAAGTGAAATAGAAAAAGTGTTTTCTATTTCACTTTATTTTTTATCACTATTTTCATCTTTATTTTTATTTTCATTTTTATATTTATTTTTATTGTTATTTTATTTTTAAATACACCAAAAGTCACCAATATGCAATATATGTGTAAGACTGTAAGAGCAATCCAGCCTTGTGGGCGGTAACATCCATTAGGATTGTTTTTCAAACGGAGGAATTTGAAAAGAACATAAGGGAACACCGGAACCAATATAACACACGATGAACTTCCGGAAGTAGTATTAGGCATAACACCAAATTGTCTCACACACATATGGATATATGGATAGTTTAAGGATAGTGAAATGGATATTTACACCATTCAGGGGGTTAATAACATCAAATAAAGGGGACGGTAATCCGGAATCAAAGGATGGTGACACCTATCCGGATATAAGGGTAACGAAAGGGAATACCATAATCAAAATGGCGAAACAGAAACTTCCTGCCACTAGGTGAATGGAAGGACCATAGTAAAGATGGCGGCTACGATACTTCCGGGAGGGCGGAAAGAAGGAAACCAATCACCACACAAGTAAATAGGTACTGGGACTATAAATACACAGCCAACCATACACCCGGCAGCTTCCTGATGACGCAAGAGTTATTTGCGAAACGCGTAGAGGCTGCTGGGTAAACACGCGATCACGTCACTTCCGGGAGAGGCAGCTCAGACCAGGAAGGGGACCCGGGACGCTAACAACACGGAAGCTAACAGCGACACAACTTTTAAACACAGGGCTGGATATGCTCAGTGCCAGCTATAGGCACCGGACCATGTGAGTTTTTTATGATACATATTTTAAATAAACAGTTTTTTTAAACGTACTTCACCATTAGAAGCCCTTTTTTCATTATCTCATTTTGGGGAGCGTTTGGAGCCCATGTAATCTCCCATAACAGGAACTGGGAGCAGGCGGGAGACCACAGATAGGACTGGTTATCCAAAATTAAACCACACGCCCTACACTTGCCCCATTTTGGTAAGTGACCCATTGCATAACTGGTGGTGGCCACATTGAAAAAAGATCTGCACAATGAAATTTTAAAGCATAGGACTTCAAACAAGCACTTGGTGTCACCACGGACTTTGTTCTCAGTCACATCAATTCACCTCCATTTGTCAATTTTGTTTGTCATTTTGTATTATTCATTTGGTTTTCCTAAATACTGTGATTGTTTGCGGTAAAGGCGAAGATATTTTTGGTAGTACTAGTAAAGTGGCTGTATAAACCCTGAACCAACAAAACCACTTTTAAATAAACATCACCACGGTAACGTGATAATTGTACTTCGGGCACAGCACAGAGCACTTTAATATTCATTTTTAATACGGCACTTTATAATTGGGATATCAATTACAGTATATAGTATATAGGCACAGCTTCCCTTTCTGCTTGGAGTAGAGCAGACCTTTATTTACATATTAAATATTGAATCAAATTGAACCAATAACGAAGGGTGGCGCGATTCACGGCTGTGTGTTGAGTTATTTTGAGGGGACAGCAAATTTACACCGTTATACAAGCTGTACACTCACTAATTTGCTACAATGTAAAGTGTCATTTCTTGAGGGTTGTCAAATGAAGATTATTTAAATAATAAATGCTTAATAATTAAATTTTAATATTAAATTGGTTCTTATTTAGCACATGTACTTATTTTTATATGTATATTACTATTGATGTTTTGATTACCGTATTTATCGGCGTATAACACGCACCTCAAGTTTAGGAGGGAAGTTTAAGGAAAAAAACTTGCATTTAAATGCCCATCATTGCAGCCTTGTCCAGTGTCCATCTGCAGCCTTGTCCATCATTGCACCCTTGCCCAGTGCAGCCTTGCCCAGTGCCTTTGCAACATTTCTCGTCTAGTTGCAGCACTGCTGATTTAAAATTGGCGCCGAGTGGAGCGGACGAGCGCCAACAACATACCGAAAGCCGCGTGTATTTTCAGCTAGTCTCGGCTCCTCTCGCAGTCCTGCCCACCTCCACTGATTGCAAGAGGAGCCGAGCGACGGCAACATACAGAAATCCGAGTTCGGCTAGTCTCGGCTCTGCTCACAGTCAGGGGCGGGACTGTGAGAGGAGCCGAGACTAGCCGAAAATACACGCGGCTTTCGGTATATCGGCTCCGCTCGCTCCCTTCTCAAAAATCAACGGGAGATTGGCGGGGATCGGCGTACAACACGCACCCACGATTTTCCCCTGATTTTAAGGGGAAAAAAGTGCGTGTTATATGCCGATAAATACGGTAGTTCATAGGAATGTATGGATTTTATATGCAAGGATGGCTGAGGTGTGAGGTATCAACATATATGCTCCGGTTTTTAGAAATTTGATGGCGGTATTTACATGGTTATTTTGTGCTACACCATGTACCCAGTGAGTTTTGTAATTACCCCTTCCTGCACACTCCATATCCGGAGTAAGTGTGATTGACAGCTGATTAGCCGCTCACGTATGGAGGTGATGAATTGGAGTAATTATATCCGGACAGTGACATTTTTAGCTCCACCCCTACTGAAGAAGTCAAACGCCCTGACAACACGTGTCTAGGGAACGGAGCCTGCGTACTAATGTCACATCGTGGCCATCTCGATACTGGGAGGTTTTCAATGCCTTACAGCTAGCACAAGCTGAGTGTGCCTTATTTGTGAGTTAATTTACTATTTTTTTTATACGATTATCTTAAAAACCAAACAGAGAGCACTAGATGTTGCCTTTTTCTTGCATATAACATCCAACAGGCAAGACGAACGGTGTTCCACGGGCTCTAAAAGGGAGCCTTTTTCAAAGGAGGTCTTTGCACCCATATTACGCCAGGTGTCTTCATCGTCCCCAGAGGGGATGAGGTGAGCAGCTTGTGAAACTGGTGGAGAGCACATATTATTGTCAGCACTTTGATGAATTGATGTCCGGTTGGATTTTCTTCAGTCACATCTACTTATTTGCACATATACACACACATACATACATACATACATACATACATACACACACACACATACACACACACACAATGAATGCATTTATGGTCTATATGTTTGGCGTGGAATCACTTTAGGGCCGCATGCACACGGGCGTTATAAAAAAAAAAAACGAGCTGTAAAGCTAGTACCGATGCCAGGGAAAAAAGCGGCGTTAAATACGTGATTTTATTAGCATTTTTAATTGGCGTCAATTCGCTTTTAGCAGCGCTTCTCTGCCTCTATTCAAAATCAATGGTTCCCTATGGGAGCCCATTGGTTTGAATAGAAGTCGCACCAGAAGTTGGATCATGATGATCCGACCTGTGTGCTGAGGATCTTGAAGGGGAACCCTCGCCAAAATGGATTTTTTGTACTCACCGTAAAATCCTTTTCTCTGTAATTCACCGACCGACACAGCTCCTCTCTGTAACAAATGGGTTAGCCTCATCACTAGGAGAATACTAGGCATAGTTGTAATACAACGCTCAGAACTCTTAGTGGGGCCGGTCCCTTGGGTAACAACCCTCCTGTCTGCAGACAGATCTCAGTACGTCAATAAGCAGTATAACGTAAAGATAAAAGGAGGGGCGGGTGCTGTGTCGGTCGGTGCATTATAGAGAAAAGGATTTTACAGTGAGTAGAAAAAATCCTATTTTCTCTTATATTCACTGACCGACACAGCTCCTCGCTGTAACAAATGGGATGTCCCCAAACCGTGCCAAACGAGAGGTGGGAAAACAGCATAAAAACTTCATCCACCATGGCACGTTCCGATTGTCCTTGTGGAGTGGGCCGTGACCGGAAAGAGGGGCACCTGCCCCTTCAAGGCTTGTACTACAATCTGTCTGATCCACCTGGAAATGGTGGCCGACGAGACCGCCATGCCTTTCTTTGGACCAGCCACCAAAACAAACAGTGAGTCTGACTTCCGAAAGGGAGCCGTGGCGACAAATACACCTCAAGAGCCCGAAGCACATCCAGAGCGTGAAGGGCCACCTCCTTAGGGTGCATCGGCTTAGGACACAGAGATGGCGATACAATGTCCTCATTGATATGAAAAGCCGAGACCACTTTCGGTAGAAAAGACGGTTGCGGACACAACACCACCTTATTGTGAATAATCAGATAGGGCGACTTGCAAGACAAGGCCACCAGTTCCGAAACCCTCCTGGCCGATGTGATGGCCACTAGGAAGACCTTTCTGGGAAAGAGTCAACAGGGGAATCTCCGATATTTTCAAATGGCGGTTTAAGCGCCAACACCCGGTTCAGATCCCAAGGGGGTAACGGTGGACGCACCGGAGGGACTACATGTTGAACCCCCTGAACGAAGGTACTCACTAAGGAGTAAGACATCAGGGGGGGGGGGGGGGTCGCTGAAAAAAAAAGACAGCCAAGGCTGAAATTTGCCCTTTAATGGTGCTTAATGCCAATTTCTGGTCTACTCCTTGCTAAAGAAAGGAGCGTAGATGCCATCCTTTCTCCTCACACATGGAGATGTAGGCCTTCCAGGTACGATGGTATATCTTCTGAGAAGAAGATTTTCGTGCTCTCAACATAGTTGGGATCACCGAGTCCGTCAGACCCCGGTTCCTCAACACCTGGCTCTCAATAGCCATGTCGTTAAAGCCAGCGATGGTAAAGCAGGATGGAGAATCGGACCTTGAGACGGATCTCTTGTCCTGTACACGAATCTTGGCACCTTCCGATTGATACGGGAGGCCAGCAGATCCACGTCTGGTGTGCCCCACCTCAGGCACAGTAACCTGAAAGACTCCGGATGCACTTAACATTCCCCTGGGTCCAGCATCCGTCGACTCAAATAGTCCGCCTGCCAGTTCTCCACTTCCGGGATGTAAATGGCCGACAGGGCCGGTACGTATCGCTCTGCCCACCGAAGTATGTGAGCGACCTCCCGTGCAGCGGCTGAGCTTCTTGTTCCCCCTTGGTAATTGACGTATGCCACCGCAGTGGTGTTGTCTGACTGGATCCTGATCAGATGCCCTTGCAGTCTCATCGACCATGTGGAGAGGCCGATTTCCTAGACTGAATCACCGGGGACCACTGAGATTTGTCCCATTTTGCCAAAATCTCCTTCTGCAGGACTCTGGTGTGGAACTGGGCATAAGGTACTGCCTCGAAGGAGGCTACCATGAGTCCCAGTACTTGCATGCAAAATCGAAGCGACGACAACTTGCGGTTCATCAGCCGTTTTACCACGGATCTGAGAGTCTGCAATTTGTATGAAGGGAGAAACACTCTCGCTTCCCTGGAGTCCAGCCGCAAGCCTAGGTACTCCAGACGCTGGGTCGGCACAAATCACAGACTTCTTTCGGTTCAACAGCCACCCAAATTCTTGCAGGGTCTGCATGGTGATCGCCACATCCTCCTCTAATTCTGAGGCGGAAGATGCCCTCAGGAGGAGATCATCTAGGTATCCCACGATCGCGATCCCACATTGCCGTAGCATCGCCAAAACTGGAGCCAATACCTTGATAAAGACTCGGGGGGCTGAAGCCAGACCAAAGGGACGAGCCACAAACTGGTAGTGGGCTTCCCCGACTGTAAACCGTAGAAACTTTTGATGCCGACGGCATATGGGTATATGCAGGTACGCATCCTGGATGTCTAAGGACGCCAGGGAGTCCCCTTGATGGAGTGCAGCGACTACTGAGCAAACTGATTCCATTTTGAACCTCTGCACTTTTACAAAGTAATTGAGGGCTTTTAGGTCCAAGATCGGACGTACCCCTTCCTTCTTGGGAACCACAAACAGATTTGAGTAGAATCCCTGGAAGCATTCCGATTCTGGAACCGGTACAATCATCCCGCGCTTCAGCAAATCCCTTACTGCCCCCAAGAGGGCCTCCCGGCAAGCCGGGGATACGGGCATGCTGGAGGGGAAGAAACTGTTTGGCGGCCAAGAGAGAAACTCCATCTTGTAGCCTGTGGAAATCAGATCGCAGACCCATTGGTCGGATAACTGGGAGGACTAACGGACTGCAAACTCCCGAAGGCGCCCCCCCCGCCCGAGACATGGGTGGAGGCAAAGCTTCATGCGGTAGCACTTTTATTCACAGGCTTGCGGTTCCAGGGACGTTTTTGATAGTCTGTGGACGTCCTGTCGGGCTGAGACGTTTTGTCGAAGCTCCGGGCGGACGAAAAAGCCGTTTGTAAGCGGAAAAGGAGGGCCCTTGCCTACGGCATGGCTCCTTAGCCTTCCTGGCCTGTGGGAGTAGTGTACTCTTACCACCGGTGGCATTTTTATCAATGTAACCTAAT